>CM069156.1:16501570-17701570 GCA_035221665.1 Okamejei kenojei
AATGTCCACCAACAACCATTTGCAGTGCTTTATTTCAAACCAACCACCACCAACAACCATTTGCAGTGCTTTATTTCAAACCAACCACCACCAACTTCACTAAGGAGGACAATCTTCCTGATATAGTAGTGGCCAGAGGATCTGGGATAACGGAGGAACTGAAAGAAATCAACATTAGGGAGGAAATGGTGTTGGATAGACTGATGGGACTGAAGGCTGATAAATCCCGTAGGGCCACTTGCATTGAAATAATTGTATTTCAAACCAACAGTTCTTCCTGGCTCCCTGCCTTTCTCCTGCCTATTTTATCCACAAAACTTTATTTCATCACCGTCCATAGCGCTTTCCAGTTTTTCACCTGACTTGGTGCTGCATAGGATCCCACCCCTCTGCCAATCTAGTTTAAACTAGCGGCACCAACGAACCTGCCTGCCAGGTTCCCCTCCAGTTAAGGTGCAACCTATCCCTCTTGTACAGGACACCTCTGTCCAAGAGGAGATCCCAATTGTCCAGAAAGCTAACTCCCTGCCCCATGCATCAACTCCTCAGCCACATATTCATCTCCCTTACCCTCCTGTTCCTCCCATCACTAGCATGTGGCACTGGATGTAATCCAGAGATCACTACCTTGGAGGTCCTGCTTTTTAGCCTATTACCTAACTCCCTATACTCATTGTAGTACCTTTATCCCCCTTTCCGCCTCTGATAGTCTCCAAACTCTTGAGCCAAAGACTTGCACTTGACCTCAATGCAGAACTGCACCTCTACACAGCCTTGCTCCCAATAAGCGAGTTTGGTATTCTGACTGCGCTTGCCCAGGTCATAGGTCACTCGAGAAAAACATTCTCGGCTGCTGAGCTGTTGCGTGTATACAGATCTGCGTTTCATCTGTAGTCAGGATCGCACGCGCGCGCACACACACACACACACACACACACACACACACACTGAAGAGGATGGTAAAAGTCGGCTGCACAGTCTTTTAGAGAGCGTGGGGGGTGGGAGGGAAGAGAAAGGGGAGAAGAAGTGGAGACATTTTTAAGAAGCCAGACAACGTGTAATAAAGTTTAGCGGGCATTTTACCTACTGGTTAGAAACATAGACATAGAAAATAGGTGCAGGAGGAGGCTTTTCGGCCCTTCGAACCAGCACCGCCATTCATTGTGATCATGGCTAATCGTCCACTATCAATAACCCGTGCCTGCCTTCTCCCCATATCCCTTGACTCCACTAGCCCCTAGAGCTCTATCCAACTCTCTCTTAAATCCATGGTTGGTTTTCCTTGGTCCTGAAAACTCCAATGGGCCAATTAAAATGCCCGGTCAGCGAAGGAGATTGCCTACGGCTGTCCTCGACTGCCTGTAACTAAATAGCGACCCCACTTGACTACGAGTTAAAAAGAAACATGCCGACCAATTTTTACTCGCGGAAAATTTTTCATCATGCTGAAAAATGTTCCGTGACCTAGCTGAGGCCGCGAGTATGCGGGAATTTCCCTCGAGCATGAAGGAGAGTTCCAGTGACCTCATAGTATTAAACTGAGTTCTTTTGTCAGTCTAATTCAAGAAAACTTGATTCAAACCATTGCTGCTGTTGAAATCGATTCTTTATTCAGCACCAAGACTAATCTCTGAACCTTCCAACACAGAGCTGAAAGCACCAGGGGAGGTCCAAAGAGCTAGTGACTTTGGTACAAACTTAACGCATTATTTAGGCATTAGGCAATTATGGTACAGAAGGTGTGGCAATATTATATAACATAATATTAACCAATTATTATGGTTTACCATACATTAGCTTATTTGCATTAACCAATCAACTAAGTCTTTTCCAGTGATTGACAACATGGTTTTCTTTACCCTCTTTGTTCAAAATCATTTTCTTTCAATGAAGTAAAACCACGGAAATATAAAATCAATTCTCAGAGACCACCTCTCAGAATATAAAATACACATCATTCAGCAATCACACAATACATACACACAAAACATATATTTTCACTTTTGGAAAATAAAGTTATTTCTAAAACTTCTAATACTTATAATCCTAATTAAAACACAATACCATTCACAAATAATTTCCCTACAACTACATAGTTAAAATACAGTTACTTATGGATTACAAAGTTTAAATATGAGTTTTGCCCCATTCTTACAAAGTGGTAAAGACTTAAGTTATTTCTAATCACACAATTCCCAACTCCAAGTACACAAAGGCCATATACTTGCCACACTTGATAAATTATAATTGCTTCTCACCAAGCTCAGGTCTAGTTTCATTCTGAATTAGCACCTCCCCCTGCTATCTCTAGTAAGGCTTCTTTATAACTTATCACTAATAGAATTCCACACAGCAAATGGAAGATTACTATATGCAGACCCCAATTGTTTGGCTTAGATCAAAACAGAGTTACTTTCTCAGTTTTCTATAAACATAAGAAATCACCCTTATACAAAGGTCACATAACCATCACCTATGCCTTATCTTTTATCTCAACATAAATATATTTAAACAGCACAAACCAAATCACAGACTATTATCTAGCCTTGCTGTCCTAAGACCCAGTATAAACAACCATAAACGTTCTTTGTGACACACTAGAGCTCAAAGATGTGTCACAAAGAAAGAACAAATGGTGCCTATGTCCTAGGAAGAGCGGCCATTAACAACCTATACTTTAAACACCAAACTAAACCAAATACAACTTCTGACAATGTTATAGCTGCTTCAAAGCAAACAAAGCTATGCCTATTCAGATCAACATTTCCACGTTATGATAAGCCACCTGTTCTCCTGTGTGTGTGTTCTTTGTACTTTATTACTTTGTGGGGACATGTATTTCTGAAAACCCCAAACCCTTCTCTTGCAACTCAACAAGAGTTCCTCACATGAAAGTTATTATCCGAGCAATTCTATTTTACTTCGGAGTCACGTGAGTGACTACGTGAAGAAGAGCCCGCCTCACGCTGGTAACGGCATGACGTCGACGCTGACGGCGAAAGAAGGAGCTGCGGTAAGGAGCAGCTCCTCGCAGCGGTCGGAACGGCCCGCAGGTAAGTGAAGTTACATCGGCGCGGGTTTTAGGTTACGCTGGATGGTTCCAACAGCGAAACTAAAAGTAAAAATTTATACGTTAACGTGCTGATTGAGCACAAGATAAATTTTAACAAAATGGAGAAATCGGGAAGGAAGGCTTCGCGGGTGAAAAGAGCCTCCCGGGGTGAAAGTAAATATACGGGAAGCGAAGCTAGAGTGGACCCGGTTCCGATACCGTTGGCCACTGATTTACCCGATATAGAATTTCCAGATTCTCCGGAAATTATAACCACGGAGGAATATGCTCCTAAGAAATGCAAAAAGAAAACTGTGAGGCCCGTGGTTTCTGATGATTCTGATTTTGAAAGACCCCCAGATAATAAAATATGTGGCTAAAAATGGAGCATATGGAGAAAGTTCTCCAAACTATTATGAGACAAGGGTCACAGTACCCTCATGAATCCCAGAAAATCCCTGAGGGGTTTCAATATGATGAATATGGCTGTGGGCCAAGTTGGGAATATGATACTCCAGACCCACGATTTGGGCTGGAAGAAGTCTCATGGGATAATATCCCGATGGAATTAGGGCTGCAGAAGGCAGACCCTGCTGAATTTGAAATGATTTTTGAAAGCACGCCACAAAGTAAAAAGAAAAAGCTTGATCTGCCTAAGATAGCACAAAGTTTTGCTATACCCGAAGGAAGTGGTGAGGCTATGGAAGAAAGCCTAGCTGCCAATATAAATTATATGGTATCTCACCAGCTTCATAATACTGTGATGAATGAATTATCAGAATTATATAAAGCACCAGGCAATTGTGCCTCATTGGAAGTGCCTACGGTGAATCCGATGGTATGGGCATCTATGACTCCAAGTATGAGAGCCCAAGAAATGAAATTTCAAAAGGTGCTAAAATTATTTTCGGCTGCCATCACGGCATTTGGCAGGCAAATGGAGAATGTGGAAATGGACAAGATTCAAAAAGATACTTTGGGTTTAATGTGCAATTCGTTTTATGAGATCAATTGCATGAGGAAAATGGCGATTCGGCCCATATTTCACCCTAGATATGCAAGCCTGTGTCAAGAAAGTGGAGTTCAAGCTCCTGGATATTTGTTTGGAGAAAATCTGCCGAAACAACTGAAGCAGTTGGATGAAGAAGCTAAATATTTTAGCACTATTAAGCCTTTTGTCTTTGGACAAAGAAAAGGGTTTTCGGCCCGAAGGAGTTTTGATTTTCGTTATAGAGGCAGAAATTTGTCACGAAGGTATTATCGTGCTACACAGGCCACTGCTTCCCTGCATTGGGGAAAGAGGAGACCATCACGCTCCTATGGAGAGGTATTAAAGACTTCTATCCTTAAAGAAACTGTGGATGAATCTCCAGTTGGAGGGAGATTGCAAAAATTTTATAATGCCTGGCTTAATATTACTTCTGATCGATTTATATTACAAGCAGTTTCAGGAGCTATTATTACTTTTAAAGAAGGGGTCAATCCTCCTGTACAGAATAAACCTGCCTATGCTTATGTGTTTTCTCCAGAAGAAAGAATGGAGATTGATGTGGAAATTGGCAAATTATCCGGAAAAGGGGTAATTGAAAAAACTTATGAACATAAGCATCAATTTGTCTCTAATATATTTCGCAGAGATAAGAAAGATGGTGGTTGTAGAATTATTCTAGACCTTACAGATCTAAATAAGTTTGTAGAATACAAACGTTTTAAGATGGAGACATTTAAAACTGCAAAATATTTGATTTCAGCAGGTTCTTATATGGCTAAGATTGATTTGAAAGACGCCTATTATTCTGTACCAATTCATCATCTTTTTCGGAGATACTTAAAGTTTTATTGGCAGGGGCAATTATGGCAGTTCAAAGCTTTACCAAATGGATTAAGTTCAGCTCCTAGACTCTTTACAAAACTGTTGAAACCAGTTTTAGCTCAATTAAGAGCACAGAAACACATTGTAATGGCTTATCTGGATGATATTCTGATTATTAATGATAGTCAAGAGTCAGCTGAGCACTCAATTTCAGTTACTAAAACTTTGTTTAAAGAGATTGGATTCTTAATTCATCCAATTAAATCCCAGCTGCAGCCAGTTCAATCAATTGATTTTCTGGGGTTTGTAATTAACTCAGTGACTATGTTAGTTACGTTGCCAGCAAAGAAGACAAATGATATTTTGCAAATGTGTAATTACCTCATTCACAAACCTTATCCCTCCATCCGAGAAGTGGCAAAAGTCATTGGTACACTAGTGGCAGCTTTTCCGGCAGTGGAATTTGGGCCATTACATTATCAAAATCTTCAAAGGGACAAAGTAAGGGCTCTTAAAGATAAGGCAGGTCACTTTGACAGACCTATGCAATTAACAAAGAAAGCAGTATTGGAATTGCAATGGTGGGTTGAAAATATCCCACAAGCTGCTAAGAAGATTATGATTAAACAGCCTGAAATGGTTTTGCAAACAGATGCTAGTGCTCTCGGATGGGGGGCCACAGATTTATCTTCCAGTTGTGGAGGTAGATGGAAAACTGAAGAGCAAGTGTTTCTCCAAAAGTATGGTATTAACTATTTGGAGTTATTGGGGGCCTTTTATGGGCTTAAAGCATATTGTTCTGCTAAACAATGTCTGCATGTATTAATACAATTAGACAATAAAACGGCTGTGGTTTACATTAATCACATGGGGGGAGTTAGATCAGTATCATGTGATTGTCTGGTCAATGAGATATGGCAATGGTGTATTGGTCGGCAGATATGGATTTCAGCAAGCTATATTCCAGGTAAAGACAATGTGGTAGCAGATGGAAGGTCCAGGATTTTTAAAGATAATACGGAATGGATGCTTAAGCCAGCAATATTTGAGAATATTGTTAGACGATTTGGGTTGCCAGAAATTGATTTGTTTGCATCCAGGCTTAATCATCAATTGCCTCATTATGTGTCTTGGGAACACGATCCGGACGCAGTTGCAGTAGATGCATTTTTCATTACACTGGGGAAAAATGTTCTTTTATGCTTTTCCACCATTTGCTCTGATCCAGAGATGCTTGAAGAAAATAGAGCAAGATTCAGCTTCCGGATTGTTGGTAGTGCCTAATTGGCCAACTCAACCTTGGTTCCCAGTTATGCTAAATATGATTAAAGAACCATATATGCAGATTCCTAACTGTAGTGATATCTTGACTAATCCAGTAACAAATGAAGGTTACCCATTATATGCATATATGAATTTGTTAATCTGCAGGTTTTGACCAGACCACTACAGGAACTGGGATTGTCGGACCAAACTTTGACAGTTATTGGTGCATCATGGCGACATAGCACACAGAAACAATATATGACACATATTAAGAAATGGGAAGAATTTTGCACACAGTCAAATATTTCTGATGAATCTGTGAATGTTACTCATGTTTTGGAATTCCTTGCCAATTTGCACTTTGGGCAACATTTAAGTTACAGTGCCATTAACACTGCACGCAGTGCCTTGTCGTCCTATTTAGGACTTATGATTGGTGAGAAGTTAATTGGGTCGCATCCATTAATATCACGATTCATGAAAGGAATTTTTCACATGAATCCGCCAAAACCTAGATATACAGAGATTTGGGATGTGAGCATAGTACTTGCTCTACTTAGAGAATGGACGCCAATTGAAGGGTTGACATTGGATAGGTTAACATTGAAATTGGTCATGTTAATGGCACTGGTCTCAGCCCAAAGAGTGCAAACTTTACAAATGTTGCGTTTAGACTGTATGCATGTGACTACAGATAACGTTGTATTCTATGTTTACGATCTGATCAAACAAAGTAGACCAGGGAGATCTGGAACAAAGGTAACCTTTCAAGCTTTTCATATTGAGCCTGCTTTGTGTGTGGTTAGACATTTGAACCAATATATTAAAGTTACGGACACTTTTCGAGGAAACGAAAAGACATTGCTGCTTACGCACAAAAAGCCACACACAAAAGCTTCAGTTCAAACTATCTCAAAATGGTTGAAACAGGTGTTGGTTTTAGCGGGAGTAGACACTGATGTCTTCAAATCTCACTCCACCAGGGCGGCAGCTACGTCCGCGGCGAAGGGGCGGGACGTACCACTCGAGCACATTTTAAAAATCGCAGGGTGGAGTAAAGAAGAAACTTTTTCAAAGTTCTACAACAAACCTGTTCACACTATGACAAGCTTTGGACACGCGGTGTTGGGAGCACTATAATCACCTGCTTTGTTTGCTATTAATTGCTATAATCAGTTGTGTAGTCACTGATATCTTTTGTCACTTGTAATCATTTTTTCCCTCAAATATAAGGAGGGTATTATATGGTCTTTCAACCATTAAAAAATTTAAATTGTGAAAAAAGATCTAACTTTTGTCTGCTTTCTCATGTATGTGTTTACTTAGCCGGACTGTCGTACGGATTAATTCTACGACATGAAAAACACAGAAAGCTTTAAAACTCTTCACGTAGTCACTCACGTGACTCCGAAGTAAAATAGTAAGATTAAACGAGAACTCACCTGTTCGAAGTTTGATCGTTATTTTACGAGGAGTTACGATGAGGGATTACGTGCCCTCCACTCCCACCCTCGTAAAATAAATGATCAAATGGTGGTTCTAAGTCTTTTTATGGGCCTTACTATGTTACTCCGGCTTTGGTGTTCTGTGTTTTTCATGCCGTTGCTTTGAAGTATGCCGTTACCAGCGTGAGGCGGGCTCTTCTTCACGTAATCCCTCATCGTAACTCCTCGTAAAATAACGATCAAACTTCGAACAGGTGAGTTCTCGTTTAATCTTACTATTATATAATATTTCCTTAATAGGACCTCCTAGGACCACGAGTTGGGTAAACTCTTCTAAACTCGCTGATTAGGTCACCGCAGTGGGAAAGCCCCTTAACTCCAGCTCAACTCTGCTCCAACTCCGCTCCAACCCCCGAGGAACCCATTCCCCGACGGGCCGGGGACCATCAGCTGTACCTCTCGCCTTATCCAGTGGCTGTCGGTTAACCCCCCTAGGTGCCGGCAAAAGCTGAGCACCAGTCATCAATGGGGATACACGCAAAATGCTGCAGTAACTCAGCGGGTCAGGCAACATCTCTGGAGAAGGGTCTCGACCCGAAACATCACCTATTCCTTTCCTCCAGAGAAGGTTCACTCCCCCTGTCTCCCACTCGCATCTTCCCCCTCTCTCTCGCTGTTACACTGTTCTCCCGCTACCTCAGATTAAATATATTTTTACATGTAAATTATGAATAAAGGTAAGAAATGTCTCAAACATGTAATATTTTCTTATCTCAGTAGCAAACACATTAAGGATTAAATGACAATAATAAATTTTTTAAGTTTTTTAATATTTCATAATTGCAGATTAATGAACTGAACTAAAACTGGGATTGTATAAGTAGTATGTGAACAGCAGAACAAGAAAGGAAGCTATTGAGTAGACAGAATTCTAGATTAATTAATTGGTAGAATAGTTAACAAATTACACACAGTTTATACAGCCAGTGCTTTGTTTTCTTTTTCTTTATCACAAATGACCTTTGACAAATCCCATGATTGCTTGCGTTTTTCATTGATACCGAACTCGCTTATATGTTGCTCCGCTACACCTTGCTTTGATTTTATTAGCTAGCTAATCAATTAGCCATTTTGTGTACTCCTATCAATCAACAGGCTTTCTGTTTAAAGCTACTGCTCCTGCTCCAACCTGAAATTGACTTGCCAAACCTGTCCACAGACTTGCTTTCTAAAGTTTCTGCACCAACCTGAAATTTGCTTGCTGCAACCAATCAACTGGCTTGCTCAAAACTGCCTCTCCTGTTCTGACCTAAAATAGTAAGATTAAACGAGAACTTACCAGTTCGAAGTTTGATCCTTATTTTATGAGGCGTTACGATGAGGGATTACGTAAAGACCCCGCCAGCACGCATGCGCGGCATTCTTCAGAGCAGCGGGGTGAAATCACAGATAGTAGAATTGACTGAAGATAGTTAGATAAGAGAACTAACATACCAGTTGACCTTATAATAGAGGGTTGGGAGCGGAGGGCACGTTATCCCTCATCGTAACTCTTCATAAAATAAGGATCAAACTTCGAACTGGTAAGTTCCCATTTAATCTTAATATTTTACTTCGGAGTCATGTGAGTAACTATGTGAAGACTTCAAAGCTCTGATTTCATGCCCTGGAACGAGTCCATGCTCACACACTGCCATAATAACCAATGGAGGAAGTATGTTAACGTATTTCAGACTTGACAGTGCTGAAAAACAATAATGTGTTATTTAACAAATAATAATAATAACCCCTAACTTCGGGGAAATTATAATACAGAACATAAAATAGTGTCTGCAATATCTCAGGCATGGCCCCAGGTTTGTTATAAACCGGTGGAAGTTGTTTCATTAGACCAACCCGCCGTTGCAAGGGTGTGGCCCAGATGTGGGCCTCGCTGCACGATGTAGCTGCAGCCCTTGTAGAATGAGATTTATCCACCCCTGCTGCACCTAACACCACCCTGAGCCATCTTGAGATGGTCTGCACGGTTACTCTGTGATGAGGACGTTTAAAACTTATCAATAGAGCCATTTCCATTCCCCTGAGACTTTTGGTGACCTCCAGGTAATGTAGAAGGTGGGTCACTATGCATAGGCGTCTATCTACGGGATAAGCCAGGAACTCCAATTTGAGGCCAGATGACCCAGGCCTGTTTTGTTAAAGTAACTCATAAATGTGAAAGGTTACCTTATTTTGGGATGTTACCATGGCATCCAGTCTAGTTTGTGCAGAGACTGGACCCGCTGCGCCGTACAAGTGCCATCAGCATCACTGTTTAATACGTGAGTTTGGTTAGTGAGAGGGACATGGTGCCCAATTTCTGAATAGGGTCAGGACAATGCCAATATCCCAGGTCTGGGAATATTGAGCCCTGGGGGGATTTGAGTTAAAAATCCCCTCATCGTTTTGACACCAGAGGATGAGATCCTCCTCCATGGTGTTCTAACCACTGTCCCAGGTATGAGGATAGGGCACTTCTAGCACAGTTGATGGCACTATAACTCAAGCCTTCATCGAAATGTAGACTTGCCAGGAACTCCAGCACATCTGTGATGGTGGCTGTGCTGTAAGTAGTGTCTGTCCTGGTACAAAATACCTCCCATTATTTGATATAGGTGAGGTACTGTTTCCTGGTGGACTCTGCATGATGCTGCGCTGATATTCATGGTTCGGTCCAACAGCCCAAATTCCAGGAGATTCCAAACATTACCAATCTTGCAACCCAATAGGTTCATTTGGTCATGGCACGGATGACTCTCCCATCACAGGATGTACCAGCAACTCGGGTGTTTGTAGATCGGAATACATGGCTCTGAGACCATGTCGAGTACCACAGAGAACCATGGCTGAGTAGGCCAATCGGGTACTCCCAAATTTGTTGAGTTTTTCGCAAGACCCGACTGATGAGGCAGAAGGGGGGGGAGGGGGTGGGGGAAATGCATAGAAAACAATCCCCCTCTCCCCCCCCCCCCCCCCAATGTTGTGGGAAGCGTCCATCGCTATTGCCTCAGGGTCTGGTTCCCATGCAACATACGTTGGTATTTGGTGATTAAATCTTGATGCAAAAAGGTCAATATCTGGAATTACATACAGATACAGATACAGATACATTTATTTGTCATGTGTGCCAATTGGCACAGTGAAATGAAATCACCATACAGTAAAAAATAAAGAACACAACATAGAGTATATATCTCCCCCAACCAGAGCTCCACGATGTTGGAGCAGCGGCCCAACGCTCCGGAGCTCCAATGGCGACCCAGGTAGGCGTCGCCCGCTCTGCGGTGAATCCAGCGCCGCCGCTGTTGCAGCTCTGGTCCGGTTCCCGGTCCCCGGCAGGAAATGCTGCTCCGATCCAGAAGGTAGGCCGCGAGGTGGGGGGCGAGGACGCGACTTGGAGAAATAGTCGCGTCCCCGCCAGGAAGCGACTGGGAGTTAGTTTCCCCCTTACCCTGCCCTCCTCCCCCACATAGAAAAGTTAAGATTCCCCCAAAAACGGACTTTTAACGGACTAAAAATAAAAAAAAGACGTAAAAACAAACGGGCTGCTGTCAGTGCAGCGCCCCTAGTGAACATACCGAGCTATAATGCGAGTAAATAACTGGTGGTCCAACATCCATTCGGTGTTGTCATTGAATTTGCGTGACCAGGTGTCCGCCAGTGTCCAAATGTTTCTTTCCATGCACCAGTGCCAGATTGTATTGATCAATTCATCACAAGATATCGACTTAATTCCACCCATATGATTAATGTATGTCACCACGGTGGTATTATCAATTTGTAGGCGAATATGCAAATGATGCATGTCTGAAAAATAAGCCCGAAGTCCGTGAATGCTCCCAACATCTTTAGATGATTGATACCCTAAAGTAAGGTTAACTCATGTGTATTCCATCTACCACCGCATCTGGAGGTGGTATTGGTTGTTCCACAACCGTAAGTGCTGGTGTCATTTTGTAACATAACCGAAGGGTTTGTGATTGTGATAGGATTTAGAGCAATGTCGAACATTGCTAATCCACCATTGTAATTTCCAATTTGCTTTGGCTACTCTGTCAAAATGGTCAGCATGGTGTTTTTTAGTGCTGTAGTTTTGGCCCTTTGTAGATTTTGGTAATGTAGGGTCCAAAGTGTGGCTGGGGAAAAAGGCAGCCAAGAGCTTCCCAATTACCCTGGCTATTTCCCAAATAGGTGGTTAACTGACGCAAACAAAGCTGTTATATGCCTCTATCAAGTCTGTTGCTTTGTCCTTTGGCAAGGTGACAGACATATGAACAGAGTCAACCGTGGATCCCAAATCCGTAGTCACCGGAAGGCATTTACTTGAATTTGTCTGGATGGATAATAACCCCGATTTTTGAAATGGGAGCTTGGTGGCTGAGACAGCAAATTTAGCCAATTCCAAGTTATTCCCAAAATAAGATGTCATCTAGATATGCCATGACAATATGTTTTTTGTTTCCGAAGAAACGCCAAAGCTGGTTTCAATATTTTTGGAAACAGTCTGGGGTTGATGTTAATCCATTAGGCAGTGCTTTATACTGCCAGAAACTCCCATTCAGATAAATTTCAGGTATCTGCGGTGATCTTTGTCTATTGTTCTGAGTAGTGAAGCACCCCTTGGAAACTAGTTGTTTTAGCAGTAACAACAATTTTCCATTTTTAAGTGGGTATACTGCACAAAAGTATTCAGTTGTGTCAAATCAAAATGATGCGGCATCCGTCATCTTTTTCGTTTTGGGTCTTCTTCGGGTCCGTTGCAATCTCAGATGTCGTCCTGCCAGTATCTGGCGCAGGTCACAGCTGGTCGGGTCGGTTCAGCCAGGTCCTGGGGGCTGCACTGGGGGGCGTTGTCACACTCCAGTGGGTGGGACATTGTACTGCTCCACAGCTTCATGTGTCTTCTGCCTGGTAGTTCCATGCTTTCATAAGTGCTTTGCATCTCCCCTGCTCCACTCGTAATCTGTTGAGGGTCTTCCAGGTTGGCCATGGGAGGTCGTGCCCGCTGGCGAGGCATTTAGTCGGAGTGATTCCTCTCTCCATCCAGTCGTGGGGTCGTGTGTTGAGCTGGTTCCATTCATCTTTCCAGATGTTGGCCCTTGCTGTCTCTTTGGTTGGCTGGAGAGGTGGGACTGTCTGCAAGAAACTGGCTCTGGATTTCAGTCCGGGTGGAGGTGCTGTGTGTCCGTGCAGGGGGTGCCTGGTATCGATCTGTGCTCTCCGCTCGTCTTGGGCGTCGACGGATCGTCTGATATGGGGGGGGCAATACCAGCTAGGGCGTAGAGGCATGGGACTGGTGTTGTCTTTATGCATCCCGTGATAATGCGGCAGATGTCGTTGAGGGCTGTGTCAACCAGTTTGGTGTGGTGGGAGCGGCTCCAGCTTGAGCACGCGTATTCAGCTGTGGAGAAGCACAGGGCTAGGGCAGTTGCACGGATGGTTGGTGGATCAGCGCCCCACTTTGAGTTTACCAGTTTGCGCAGGATGTTGTTGCGAGTGTTGACCTTGGCTTTGGTGTTCTGAAGGTGGGTTTTGAAAGAGAGTGTCCTGTCGAGTGTGACTCCGAGGTACACGGGGTGGAAGTGGTTGGAGAGTTTGTGGCCATCCCATGAGACGCTCAGTTGTTTTCCTGCATCTCAATTTTTAAGGTGGAAGCTGCATAGATGGGGTTTTGATGGGTTGGGTTTCAGGTGGTTGTTAATGTAGTAGGTTGTCATCTCTTGGAGGATGCTTTCCAGGACAGACTCGATCTTCTGGAAGTTCTCTTGTTGGGTGGTGATGCAGAGGTCATCAGCATAGATGAAGCGGCGGCATTGTGGGGGAAGTGGTTGGTCGTTGGTGTAGATGTTGAAGAGGAGGGGGGCCAGTACGCTGCCTTGTGGTAGGCCATTCTTTTGGGCTTTCCATTTGCTCTTCTTAGAAACATAGAAACATAGAAATTAGGTGCAGGAGTAGGCCATTCAGCCCTTCGAGCCTGCACCGCCATTCAATATGATCATGGCTGATCATCCAACTCAGTATCCCGTACCTGCCTTCTCTCCATACCCTCTGATCCCCTTAGCCACAAGGGCCACATCCAACTCACTCTTAAATATAGCCAATGAACTGGCCTCAACTACCCTCTGTGGCAGAGAGTTCCAGAGACTCACCACTCTGTGTGAAAAAAGTCTTTCTCATCTCGGTCTTAAAGGATTTCCCCCTTATCCTTAAGCTGTGACCCTTTGTCCTGGACTTCCCCAACATCGGGAACAATCTTCCTGCATCTAGCCTGTCCAACCCCTTAAGAATTTTGTAAGTTTCTATAAGATCCCCTCTCAATCTCCTAAATTCCAGAGAGTATAAACCGAGTCTATCCAGTCTTTCTTCATAAGACAGTCCTGACATCCCAGGAATCAGTCTGGTGAACCTTCTCTGCACTCCCTTCTCTGCACTCCCTCTTGTCGTTTAGTTGAACGAAGAAGCACCTGTTGTTGAGGAGGCTTTGATGACTTGGCACAGGTCGAGGTCACCAGTCATGTCAAAAAATTTCCTGATCATGGTGCGGTGCTGGACAGTGTCGTAGGCAGCAGTGAGGTCTATGAAAGCTGCTCCGGTATTGAGTTTGCACTCAAAACCGTCCTCAATGTGTTAAAACCATATAACAATTACAGCACGGAAACAGGCCCTCTCGGCCCTTCCAGTCCGTGCCGACAGACCTGTTGGGTGAGGTTCAGTAGCTGCCCGGCACAGGAGCGGCCAGGGCGGAAGCCAGCTTGATCTTTAGTAAGCTTGGAGTCTGTAAGTAGCATAAGGCGTTGGAGTAGTAGCCTCTCGTAGAGCTTATAGGTGATGCAGAGGAGGGAAATGTGTCTGTAGCTCTTTGGGGATGATGGGTCCTTTCCAGGTTTGGGAATTGCGACAGTCTTGGCCTTTCTCCATACATGTGGGGTTGTTTTCTGTGCCATGCATGAGTTCAGCATTGCTAGGAGCCAGGTCTTTGCTTTAGGTCCCAGGTGCTGCATCATTTCCGTCAGTACATCATCGATTCCTGCTGCTTTCCCAGGTTTCAGCATGCTCATTGCAGCTTCGAGTTCTTCTAGGTCGAAGGGCTTGGTGAGAGCGCTGGCTGGTTGTAGGAGGTCTGTTACCGCTGTCCGGCGGTATTCTCCTGTGGGTCTGCGGCGGTTTTGGCTACGACCGTTTGCCACCAGCTGTGCTGCAACTGAGTTTGCTGTGACTGTTATGAGCGTGGGTGGTGTGGCATGGTCTTCACTGAGGCAGCGGATTGTGGCCCATGCCTTCCTGCTGTTATTGGTCATGTTGGTGTTTTCTATCAACTCCTTCCAGACTTGCCTTCGGTCCTCCCCGACTGTGTTCAACAGGATCTCTCCGAGTTCCATGGTGGTGGAGGAGAAAGGGTCCTCGTGGTATGCCCTGTGGTAGGCTTTCAGTAGATCGCTGGATGTTTCCGACAGTCCGGGGATGTACTCGGTCTGGCATCCTCTTGGTATATGTCGCATGGCTGACCTTTTCAGCAGTTCTGTGAACATGGTATAGTTGTTGGGGTGTAATGGAATGCTGGGGATGGAGTCTTCGATCTCCTGTTGGAATGACAGCCAGTCGGCCTTCCGCAGATTGAACCTTCTGCGGAAGGGGACGGTTGTTGCTTGGAGAGCGGATCGGATGGTTATGGTGATTGGCCGGTGTTGCGTGTGGGGGATAGGGTCCAGGACCTCTTTCACAGCTCTGGATGATAATTCGCTGCTTACACAAACAAGGTCTGGGTTATATCCTCGTTTCCATCTGGCACTGTGGAAAGATTTTGGCAGTTTGGCGTCATGGATCAGGGTCAGGTGTTTCGACTCGAACCAGGTTTCGACTTCATCTCCATCTTGATTGTTCACTTCATAGCCCCACAATGAGCTATGAGCATTGAAGTCCCCAATGCTAATGTGGTATTTCTTCTTGCATCTGTCTGGCAGTTCAGAGTGGAGAAACGAACTTTGGGGGGGTTTATACACTGATGTGACAGAGATGTTTGGGAGGGCAACTGTGATGGTTTCCATTTGCCCTTCGGTGGTGTGGGTGCAGACCTCTTTGATCGCGAGGTTTGGTCTGCTGAATACAGCTGACCCATACTGTCTGTGTCGGATCTCAGCCACCAGCTTCATTCCAGGAATGGCTGGTCGGTGTTGTGTAGGGCCGGTGTGGGTTTCCTGCATGCACACTATGTCGAAGCGTTTGGCCACTGTCGCTAGTATGTCTGCCTGGCATCTAGAGAAGCCTTCAATATTGATTGAGGCGATTGACAGTGCAGGCCCCGAGGAGGGCGAGTGTCTATGGCGCTTCGGCATGGTCATCTAGTAGATTGCTTGGGTAAGTATACAGATATTGGCCTACTGATGGTAATAATATCAGATTATACCATTCAGTGTTTCCCAGGCTGCACCACAGGGAGGTTTCTGAATTAGCAGCCCTGTTTTGGGTGAAGATGTTTGATATAAACTCAAGAGACTCATGTTTGGTTTCCTCTACAGCTCCTTTAGTATATAGTTTTAACAGTTCCGCATGACCTTCCACTTTCTCTTTTTTGTGAAAACACAAACTTTTGGCTGGGTGCATGTTGAACCGGAAAGGAGGAGTTTGTCAACAAATTAAATTTTGCATCGCTGAATACTGTGCAGTATGGAAAGATCAGAAGTTATTCCCTGTACAAGTGTAACCTTCCCCAAACCTGTGAAGAAGTTACACATGCTATGTTCCGAGGGCAACCAGACCCACCTACCTCCATGGTTACCGGTGGTGCTGTGTTGGTTTCCTCCTTCCTTGATTCCTGGGAGGTGGAGGCGTTGTGGCGTGGGGTTGGCGCATCTTCCAGGAAGGCCATTCTGGGACATGGCCTGACAAAGACCTTTGTGTAGGTTGTACGGCCTTCGAGCTTTCACCAGCTTTTCTTTCGGTGTGATAACGCAGCCTGCTGGTGGATGCGTAGGGGTGGCTGCTCTTTGTCGAGGTCTTTTACCTGTTTGGGCAGGTTGTCCACGAAACAGCCCGAGTAGCTCCTCTTCTTGCACCCCTAGCATGTTGAAACACCTGACCCCTCTTCTGAGACAGCCCAGACCTGACTCCTTATGCCCCCCTGCGAAGAGGGTGAGCATTTGGCAGCCCTGTAAAGGGTACTGCCGTGGGTCTGCTAGTAGACCACGTTGACTAGATTCCTGCTGGAATGTGTTACGTTGGAGCTAATGCTCCCCATCTACTCCATGCGGGATTATCCAGCCTGGACCCTGCTGAGTCAGCGGGCTTGCCTGACTTCCGGGTTGTTGCGCCGTCAGTCTTGGAGTGGCGTTAAGTCGGGCTGCCGCTCTGCCGTTGCTACCCGCGAATGGCAAGTCTCCGAGCCCGGTAACTGCAGTCAGTCTTTCGAGGCGGCCCCTTGGTGGGTTACTCTGTCCCACAGAGTCCCTGAAAGAAAAAAACAACCTCGGTTTAGTTCACCTTACCTGCAGGTCCGTTCCGGTTGAGGAGCAACCCTCCTCCCTGTCTGTCGCTTCGACATGCGGTCGATTATATGTCGCGCATGCGTGCTGGCGGGGTCTTCACGTAGTCACTCACGTGACTCCGAAGTAAAATTGACTTGTGTCTTGCACTATTGAGGTCTTCATGGCACTCGTTTGCTAACATGTGATTGAGTTATTTTAATTCTCCTGTTCATGTCAGTCTTAGTAGCTCTATCTTCAGTGTGTGCAGTACATGCACACCCTGGTATACATTAGTATTGAAGTCCAAAGTTCAGAGATGGTCGAAAGTTTAAAGTTCTTAGGAATATATATCTCCAGCAATTTTTCCTAGACCAGCCACATCAAGGGTTCAAATGTATTTTATTGTCACGTGTACCAATTAAGGTACAGTCAAAGTCAAAAGAGTTTATTGTCATGTCTCCCTGACAGCACAATGAAATTCTTTCTTTGCATAGCACAACAGAACATAGTAGGCATTGACTACAATTATCTACGTAAATACACACATGAATGAATAAATTGATAGTGCAAATAACAGATGGAGGGGTATTAATGTTCAGAGTTTTGTCCGAGCCAAGTTTAATAGCATGATGGCTGTGGGGAAGTAGCTATTCCTGAACCGGGTCGTTGCAGTCCTCAGGCTCCTGTACCTTCTAACCGAAGGTAGCAGGGAGATGAGTGTGTGGCCAGGGTGGTGTGGGTCCTTGATGATGCTGCCAGCCTTTTTGAGGCAGCGACTGTGGTAGATTCCCTCGATGGAAGGAAGGTCAAGAGCTTCAAATTCCTGGGCGTGCACATCTGTGAAGATCTTTCCTGGTCCGAGAACACAGATGCAATTATTAAGAAAGCTCATCAGCGCCTCTGAAGAGCCGATGATGTACTGGGCAGTGCTTACTACTTTTTGTAGTCTTTTCCTCTCCAGGGCGCTCAAGTTGCCAAACCAAGCCACGATGCAACTGGTCAACAAGCTCTCCACTGTGCATCTATAGAAGTTAGAGGGAGTCCTCCTTGACAGACCGACTCTCCGTAATCTTCTCAGGAAGTAGAGGCGCTGATGAGCTTTCTTAATAATTGCATCTGTGTTCTCGGACCAGGAAAGATCTTCACAGATGTGCACGCCCAGGAATTTGAAGCTCTTGACCCTTTCAATCATCGACCTGTTGATATAAACAGGACTGTGGGTCCCCATCCTACTCCTTCCAAAGTCCACAAACAGTTCCTTGGTTTTGCTGGTGTTGAGAGCCAGGTTGTTGTGCTGGCACCATATGGACAGTTGCTCGATCTCTCTTCTATACTCTGACTCATGCCCATCAGTGATACGTCCCACAACAGTGGTGTTGTCAGCGAACTTGATGATGGAGTTCGCACTATGACCGGCTGGCTATGCAGTCATGAGTATAGAGTGATTACAGCAGGGGGGCTGAGCACGCAGCCTTGGGGTGCTCCCGTGCTGATTATTATCGAATCGGACACATTTCCACCAATACGAACAGACTGTGGTCTGTGAATGCGGAAGTCGAGGATCCAATTGCAACTCGATTTACCATACAGTCATACTAAAAAAAGCAGCAAGACACACAACTACATAAACGTTAACATAAACATCCACCATAGCAGATTCCTCACATTCCTCTGTGATGGAAGGCAATAAAGTCTAATCTTCACTCTTTATTCTGCTGCGGTCGGGGCAATCGAACCATCTGCAGTCGAGGCGATCAAAGCTCCCACAGCCGGCGATCGAAGCCCCCACATCGGGGCGGTCGGAACTCCCGCAATCGGGGCGGTCGAAGCTCCTGCGGCTTGGAGCTCGTGTCAGTCCCTAACCAAGGCTCCACGATGTTAAAGACCACAGTTGGAGCTCCAAGGTCAAGCCCCGACAGGGACGTCTAGATCCACGATGTTAAAGTCCACAGTTGGAGCTCCAAGGTCAAGCCCCGACAGGGACCGCTAGCACCACGGTGTTAGGTCCTGCAGGCTCCCGCGGTTGGAGCTCCCAGTCGATCCCCAGCAAGAGGCCGCCAGCTCCACAACGTTAGACTGCAGTGCAGACGGAGATGTGATATGGAAAAAAATCACATCTCTGTTGAGGTAAGAGATTAAAAAAAGTGTCCCCCAAACCCCCTGTAGATGCTTGTGTGTACACCTTTAATTGCCAGCATGATGTCCATGCTAACCACTCCCCCAGCAGTCAGTATAATTGTAACCCGCACGCCCCTAGCTCCCTCTCTAGTGCTCGTGACGGACCACGTACAGCCAGGGCTATGTATGCAGTGTGTTTAATAAAAGTACTTAAGACTTAAAGACATCGTAGTACGATCTTCATGGTATCAGAAGTGGTAGTTCCTATGTCTCCGGTGTTTCGCGTTTTATTTCATTAGTCCCAGTACCCCCCCCCCTGCTTCCACGATGGCTTCTGCCTGCCGTAAGCCTGACGTCCTGGTCTTTGATGCGGACATCACTCATCGCTGGAGTGTGTTCCGACGGGACTTTGAGCATTACGTTGCCATTGCCCACCCTGCTGTGGCCCCCGCTGTCAAGGCTTCCCTGCTGCTTAACTTGGCTGGTTCGAGGCGCTCGAGCGTTCGGAGTCGTTCGTCTATGGACATGGGTGAGAGTGCTGCTGACCCCGACTGCTTAATTGCTAAATTTAACGACGATGTGCGACCTTCCCACTAATCACATTCTGGAGCGTTTTAAGTTGTTCTCCAGACGACAGAACCCCGGGGAGTCTAATTGACAATTTTATGGCCGCGTTGCGCCAGTTGGCTCGCCGATGTAACCTACGTGACCTGACCCCCGATCCTTGACCCGTGACATTTTGGTCTTGGTTTGCGGGACGAAAAGCTGCGCTCCGAGCTATTGCGTAAGCCTGATCTGACACTACATGAGGCGCTGCATGCCTCTCGTTTAGACCGAGGCTGTCTCCTCAGCTATACCTGACCCAGTGTCCACACAGCCCGTTCTAGCTGGTCCCCCAGTACAGTGCTCCTCGGCGACAGAGGGCAACACCGCTGCGGGCTCCAGAACCGCTCTCAACGATGTCCCAATTGTAACTTTGTCTCTCACCGTTATAATGTTGCCCTGCGTTGGGGAAAACCTGTAACATTTGCAACAAGCTCGGACACTTTTCAGCGGCATGCCGTTCCCGTGGGAACAGTGCCAAGCCACAGCAGAAGCCGTCTCGTTATCTGACTTGTGATGATTTCAGTGTCTGGGTTCGTATCTGCAGCACGATGATCTTCCCCCGTCTGACCCTGAATCTTTGCAGAGCGAGCTGGAGGTGTTTTCCTTGCGAGGTGCAGCTGGACTGATAACGGACCCGACCGTCTCAAATCACGGTGAATGGCACGGCCTTCTCTGCTAAGGTGGACACTGTGCAGCTGCCAACGTTATGTCAACACGTCTGTTTAACAAGATAAGAAATAATGAGCATGTTTCCACAGACAGTGCTGTTCTCACCGTGCCTATGGGGGCGGCGTGCTGTTTCCTTGGGGAAGGTCACTCTCCACTGCACGTGCGCTCGGCCCACTCGGCCCCCTCTCTTTCTTCCTGCTGGACAGTAAATGTGTTCCCCCTGCTAGGCGTGGAGGCCTGCAGGACCTCGGGTTGGTGCGTTTCCACAGCGATGTCCCACCTGGTTTGAGGCGTCCCTGGATCCGCTGGCCGAGTTCCCGACCGGTTTGACTCGAAGCTGGGGAGGTTGCCGTGCAGCTACAAGATTGCCATCGATCCAGACGTTACGCCAGTTGTCCGTCCCCCGCACCGGTGTCCTTTGCCATGAGGGGCAAGGTCCGAGTCTGCTCTTCGCGAGATGGTGCCACGGGCATCCTGGCGCCCGTTACGGCCTCCACCCAATGGGTTTCGACTATGGTTGTTGCTGCAAAGAAGGACAAAAGCGAAATACGGATCTGCAATCAACCCCAAAGACTTGAACTTGGCCATCAGGCGCCCGTACTATCCCATGCGGACGGTGGAGGAAGTTGCTGCACAGTCGGCCCTGCACCGTGTTCTCGGTTCTTGATGCCAAGAGTTCGTTCTGGCAGATTCCTCTGGACAGCGGTCCTCGCACCCTGACAACCTTCAGCACACCTTTTCGCAGGTATCGCTTCCTCCGCATGCCGTTTGGGATCAACTCTGCCAGTGAGGTGTTCCAGAGGACCATGGAACAACTGTTTGCTGGACTTCCGTGTGCCATCATTGTCGACGACATCCTGGTTTATGGGAAGGATGTCGCTGAGCACGACCGCCACCTTCGTCAGGTGCTGCAGCGGGCCCGGAGATCAACCTGAAGCTCAACCCGAAAAAATGCCGATTCCGGGTTCCTGAGTCACCTACGTGGGTCATGTTTTCACGGCATCGGGGCTGAAGCCTGACCCGCAAAGACGGCCGCTATATCCGAGATGCCTGCGCCTGTGGATGTGCCTGGCCTGCAGCGTTTCTTGGGCATGGTTAACTACCTGGGAAAGTTCATCCCCGACCTGAGCGAACTGAGTGCCCCTCTGCGGGATTCTGGTAAAAAAGGACACTGCCTGGGATTGTTCCCGCAACACCAGCGCGCGTTTGACACCCTAAAGTCCAAGCTGGTCAGCATGCCGACGCTGAAGTACTTCGATCTCCAGCGCCCATCGTTCTCACGTGTGATGCCTCAAAGTTTGGCCTCGGGCCCCTGCCTGCAGATCCATGACGGGGTGCAACTGCCTTATCTTACGCGCTCCCGCACATGACTCCGCTGAGCAAAGCTATGCCCAGATTGAAAAGGAGCTGCTGGCAGTTGTCTTCGCATGCTCCAAATTCAAGGACTATATCCTGGGCAGCTGTTTTTCACTGTCGAGAACGGACCACAGCCGCTGTGTCACCATCCTCAACAAGCCAATACACATGGCCTCCTCCCGCTCCAGCGCATGATGCTCCAGCTGCAACGCTTCAGTTTTGCGGTGGTTTACCGCAAGGGCAGGGACATGGTTCTTGCGGACACGCTGTCGCGAGCGCCTCTTTCATCCACGACCCAGCATCCGTATGAGGCGTTCCGATTTGATGGTTTGGGGCGTGAACTTCGTGCCCCTCTGGTCAGTTGAAGTCCATAGCCGAGCACACGGCAGCAGACGCTTCCCTACAGCAGCTGGCCGCGATCATCCAGCAAGGTTGGCCAGACCGTCGTTCTTCCCTGCCGGACGCAGCGGTGCCTTACTTCTCGGTTCGTGATGAGTTGGTGCTGCGTGGTGGTGTGATAGTGAAGGGGCACAAGGTGGTGTGCCGAAGCATTACGAGAACAATACTTTGAGACGGCTCATCGTGGCCATCCGGGGCCGAGGCGACCCTTGCAGTCGCGCAGAGCAGTTCTTCTGGCCCGACATGCCTCGCTACTTCCGGGATAGGGTCTCCGCGTGCCCTACCTGTAACAGCCTCGCTCCTCAACAACAGCGGCAGCCGCTCCTGCAGCAGCCAGCTGCTGACCTGCCATGGTCTGCGCTAGCAACTGACATCTTTGAGTGGCACGGAAAGCACTTCCTGGTGCTTGTCGACTCGTACTCCAGCTGGTTCGAAGTTGACCAGCTCCACTCGCTCTCTTCCTCTGCGGTCATCGACAAGCTGCGCCGCCACTTTGCCACATTCGGGTCTCCAGTGGTGGCAGCCAGTTCACCAGTGCCGAGTTCCGAGAGTTTGCTGACCGTTGGAACTTTAGACATTACACCAGCAGCCCGGAATACCCACAGAGCAATGGACTGGCCGAGCGCGCGGTTCGCAGTGCTAAAGAGTTGTTGGAACGTTGCCGCCTATCCCGCACCGACATCTACCTGGCCCTGCTGAACCTCCGCAACATCTCCCGCGACCGTGCCCTGGGCTCCCCGGCTCAGCGCCTAATGTCCCGAGTGACGAGGCCCACGTCCCGGTGTCTCAACAGTCCCTGTCCCCCTCCGTCCTGAAACCTGCCTTGGTCCGGGAACGCATTGCTGTCAAAACCGTATCCAGAAGCGTTCCCATGACAGGTCTTGCGTGTTCTCTGTCCTCCTTCTCCCGGTCAGGTATCCGTATGTGGTCCCCTTCTGGCCGCTCCGGGGCTGGCTGTGGTCGTCGGCTCTGCCGGTTCCCCTCGCTCCTACCTGGTCAACCGCGACGGCAGGGTGTGTTGTTGTTCCGCCGGTCCCGCGCCAGCATCTCCGGCTCGTGAACGAGCTCTCTCCCTTCCCCGGCGGCTCCTTATGCCCCTCCGCTGCCTCTGTCGCAAAGCCCTGTGCTATGGCCAGTTCCTCTCTGGGGGCCGGCCTCCCCTCGGTCCCTCTTCTTCCAGGTGAGGGGTGCGTTCTTTCTCCCCGCTTTCCCCGCCTTTCTCTTCCCCCTCCCTCTCCACGCTGCCTTCATGCGCCTTGGGGTTCTCTCTTCTCCTTGTCCGTAGTAGCCCTACCTGTCCCAAAGCCCCACCACCTTGATCCAGCGTTCAAGCTTGTTTGCTGTCTTGGGAATAAGGTGATGGCGAGGTGCGGACCCGGTCTGGTTCGCCTGGTCAGGCCGCCGGTCCCTACGGCGATTACGTGTGATTTATGTACACCTTTTAATTTACTGTTGTACTTACTATGGCGTATGAGACGTGGTCGCCCTGTCACTCACTGCTTGTTTTGGTAGAGGAAGGATGTAGATGCTTGTGTGTACACCTTTAATTGCCAGCATGATGTCCATGCTAACCACTCCCCCAGCAGTCAGTATAATTGTAACCCGCACGCCCCTAGCTCCCTCTCTAGTGCTCGTGACGGACCACGTACAGCCAGGGCTATGTATGCAGTGTGTTTAATAAAAGTACTTAAGACTTAAAGACATCGTAGTACGATCTTCACCCCCCCACCCCCCCATATAAAACAAAGCTAAAGAACACTAAAACATACATTTAACACATACTAAAAAACAACAAAGAGAGAAAAGGATGAGACAGACTGTTGGTGAGGCAGGCATTGTAGCGCCACCCGGTGGTTAATCTGACATATGGACAAGAAAGCACACCAATGCCTCTACTTCATGAGAAGGGTTAGGAAATTTGGCATATCTCTTATCAACGCACACCAACTTCGACAGATTTGCCGTAGAAAGCATCTTATTGGGATGCATCACAGCCTGCTTTAGAGACCACCCCATCTACGATCGCAAGAAGTTGCAGAGAGTTGTGGATGTAACCCAGTCCATCATGCAAACTATCTCCCTTTCATTGACTCCAACCACACATCATACTGTCTACACAAGGCCATCTGCATAATCAAGGACCAGTCTCGTTCGTCTACTCCTCTCTCCCATTAAGCGAGAGGTACAGAAGTTGAAAATGCATACCTCCAGATACAGGGACAGTTTCTTCCCAACTATTATCAGGCAAATGAATGGTCCTCTCAATAGCTAGAGTGTGGTCCTGACCTCCCATGTACCTTATTGGAGACCTTTGAACTATCTTTAATCGGACTTTATCTTGCAGTAATTGTTGTACCCTTTATCTGTGCATTGCGGGTGGCTTGATTGAAATCATGTATAGTCTTTTCTTTGATTGGATAGCACACAAACTAATGCTTCTCACTGTACCTCAGTACATGTTACAATAATAAGCTAAATTAAACTTATTAAATGGGAAGTGGAGTGGCCTTTTCCTATTTCAGTATGTTAATGCTGTTGGTTTCAGTGAAAAATCTATCAAGACCTACTAATTCCTAACTGTACGACCTGTTGGCTTGAATTCATTTTTGTTTCACATCATGTTGAAAATCAACATTGTAATATATAGTAAGTGTTCCATTATCGTATATCAACTGACCCCAATTGGTAATCTGCCATTGCCTGTACCCATTGGTTCAGCTAGAACAGTATCACTACATTTAGTACTCTGGATGCATTCTGGGAATGAGACTCTTGTCCAAATGTGATTATTATCTGTTGTTCTCTCATTGACTAAATCCCAAAGATGTGAAAATTATGTCATATGCTCTCATTGGCCAAGCTAGGGTGACACTGTAGCGTAGCGATAGAGCTGTTAACCTGCAGCGCCAGAGACCCCGGTTCGATCCTGACTGCGGGTGCTGGCTGAACGGAATTTGAATGTTCTTCCTGATGATTGCGTGGGTTTTCTCCGGGTGCTCCAGTTTCCTCTCACACTCCAAAGACATACAGGTTTGTAGGTTAATTGGCTGTAAATTGTCTCTAGTGTGTAGGATAGTGCTAGTGTGTGAGGTGTCGCTGGTCAGCACGGACTCGATGAACCGAAGGCCTCTCCAAAGTAAAGTCTAACAGGCAGAATACGGTCATGTTTTGATGAGCAGTTTGGCTGATGGTTTGTTTAAGCTCTTGGGAATAGCAACACTTCAATATTACCCTGTAATATCTAGGCATGGGACTGGAGTGGAGGTGAGTGGGATTACAAGGGTTGTAGATTGGGCTTCAAATAAAAAGAAAGATGTTGGGTGAGAGGCATGTTCTACATTTGGAGGGAAAACTGAAGGTCACAGCAACATAACAATTAGATTATAATGTGAACGTAAGTTGTGGTGTTTAATAGTGCACCACGGACAAGCTTAAATCAAAGCAAAATTGTTAAAGCCGAGGCAATTAATAGCACAAATATAAATGCATGGGCTTGACCTAAAACCTACTACAAAGATATTGTTGGATGGTGACAAAAGTCGTCATAGCAATGTCTGAAGAAGGGTCTCGACCTGAAATGTCACCCATTCCTTCTCTCCAGAGATACTGCCTGTCGTGCTGTTACTCCATCATTTTGTGTCTAATAATAATAATAATAATAATACACTTTATTGTCATTGTAAATACATACAACAAAATTTCAGGCGCACTGCCTGAGCGGAGCTCCAATGTATCAGATAAATAATAATGAATAACAAAAACGGCAAGAAAACGTCAAGTCAGAATGTACAATGTGCAATATTCACAGTATAGTGTTGTGGCATGGGGGCTATGTGTTCAGTTCAGAGTGGTGATGGCCTTGGGGTAGAAACTGTTCGTTAATCTTGTGGTGTGTGATTTGATGGACCTGTAACACTTTCCTGAGGGCAGAAGGGCAAACTAGTGATGTGCGGGATGAGATGAGTCCTTCAGTATGTGTGAGGCCTTCTGCAGGCAGTGAAAGCGATAGATGTCTTCCAGGGCAGGCAGGTGTGTGTTGGTGATCTTCTGGGCTGTATTGATGATTCTCTGCAGAGTTTCCTATTTCTTGTCAACTTTTCGTTCCACCCATAATATTTCTATTACTTAATCCTATGAGCATTAATCTTAAGAGATAATTCTTCATCTATTCTCATATTGTTACAACATCTTAGGATAGTGAGCTGTCAGCCTTATCATCATGCAACCATATCTCTCTAATGGAGGCAACCACATCTCTTTTGCTCTACTTGTATTTCTAAATTATATGTCTGAATACTTTTTGCTTAATGTAGAAACAACATTGCCTGGGTGAAGCTGGTGCATTTACAAATTGTTTTCTATTGGCTATCAGCATTTCAAGTTGTTTCTATTTTTTTTTGCTGTATGGCTAACGTCATTTCAAAAACAGAGCTATATGATGTTCCCAAGTGACACTTTGTGGAAAGAGTCTAGAACTGCATGCAACATCATAATCTGTTTATAAATACCGTAACATTTTAACAACTGCATTACTACTGTGATTGAACATCACTAATGTTAACTTTAGTAACATAAATTGCTATCACAGTGCCAGTTAGGCATTAAGTATTTTAGTATGTTAGGTATTCGGTCTGATAGGAAAAAGTTGGAATAAAAATCTACAAATAATTTAGAATTGTAATGCTGAGATTAACTTATTTTTTGTATAATATTCTTAAAGCAAATTATTACACTTGAATCAATTAACAATGATTTAAAACAGTAGAATGCACAAGCTACAATTAAAAATCCCACTAAAGATTCCAATGTAGCTTTGTAATATGTTTTCTATTATTGCCAATAAATCCAAAATGGCCAAGAAGTAATTGGTGGGCCTTAAGTGATATTCATCAGATTGATAAATCCAAACCCAGTTACAAAATGAAACAATCCTATCTATTGATCAGTCTGAAGAAGGGTCTCGACTCGAAACGTCGCCCATTCCTTCTCTCCAAAAATGCTGTCTCCCCAGCATTTTGTGTCTATCTATTGCTCATCCTTGTTTGCAAGTTGCATCTACAATATTAGCTTCAACCATGGTTACCGGGAAACAAAACTTTTCTGTCTTTTTTTAATTGTTTGGAGCCTGAGTGCCACTGACACGACCAGCATTGATTGCTTTTCCCTAAATTCCCTTGAGATGGTGCTGGTAACTTGCCTTCTTGAACGGGAGAAAGGAAGGCTTTTGACATAGCAGGTGAAAATGAATGAACCTGGGATACTGCCCTGAGAAAGTTCAGCAACAATGTCCTAGCATTGAATAATTGATCTCCAACATCCACAACCATTTTGCTTTGTGTAAAGTATAACTCCATTTGTTTTCTGCATGCACATTTTATTTACTATTACCAGGGCTCCTTGATGGCACACTGTGTCACATATTGCCTTGGTTCTAGGGAAATAATTTTCACCTCACCTCTGGAATTCATCGCTTTCTTTCGTGTTTTGACCGAAATTTTGAGGTCAGATATGGTCCTGGAACATAGAACTGGACATTGATGAGCATATTATTATTGAGTAAATACTGCTTTACAGCTCTTCAAATGACACCATCAATCTCTTTGATGACAGTTTGTTGATAGACTATTATAATCAACTGAATTGGATTTGTTCTGTCCTTTGTGAACACTGGAACAACTTGGTTAGGGATGCAACTAGTTCCAGAAATCAAGTCTATAACTGAGACAATGTGTGGTTCAAGAGCCTTTTCTGTATCCAGGACTGTCAGCTATTTGTTGATATCATTTGGAGAGATTTCAATTGGCTGCAGACTGGCTTTTGTGAAGGTGGGATTCTTGGGAAGAAGCTAAATTGGATTGTCAATTTGGCATTTTGTACTGAACTTGGATGCAAAGGCTTAGCTTTGTTTCTAGCATTTTCATGCAAGGCACCACCATCGTGATTGGGTTATGTTTGGAGCCTTCTCATAAGGTCATAAGTGATAGAAGTAAAATTAGATCATTTGGCCCATAAAGTTTACTCCGCCATTCAATCATATCTCTCCTTCCTAACCCCCTTCTCCTGCCTTCTCCCCATAACCTCTGACACCTGCACTAATCAAAAATCTATCTATTTCTGCCTTAAAAATATCCACTGACTTGGCATTTACAGCCTTCTGAGGCAAATAATTCCACAGATTCACCACCCTCTAACGAAATACATTTCACCTCATCTCCTTCCGAAAAGAAGGTCCTTTAATTCTGAGGCTATGACCTCTAGCCCTGGACTCTCCCACTAGTGGAAACATCCTCTCCACATCCACTCTATCCAAGCCTTTTTGTATGCTTCAATGAGGTGTCCCCTCATTCTTCTAAACTCCAGCATGTACAGGCCCAGTGCCGACAAACGCTCATCATACGTTAACCTACTAATTCCTGGGATCATTCTTATAAACCTCCTCCTCTTCAGAGCCAGCACATCCTTCTTCAGTTGTGGTGCCCAATCTGTACTCCAGTTCATTTTCCGCAATCATTCATGAAAGCAGAACTTTAATCTGATTCATTACTTGCAAAATCATTTTTGGAATGTCTATTGCATACAGTTATTGTTGTTTAGCATGCATGTTATTCCGTTTTACAGATTAGTTAAGATGCCACCTCATTATGTTTAGCAAGGGGTCTACCGGCATTTATGCTGTGAGTGGTTCCTGTAGATTAATGGTTATTAGTTTATATATTTTTTGGCATACAGGCAAGAGTTGTCCAGTAAGTATGCCAAAAAATCACCGAAGTGGGACAGGCCCATAACAAACACCACTGTGGGTTCTTAAAAGGACCACAGGAGGTTCTCTGCAGATAGGTATGTTCATTTTTAAAATGTACCTTGTACTGGCTAACATCTGACTCAAGTTTGACCTATTTTATCCTGATTGCATTCTCTTTCTTTACTACCTTCTCCTGAACTCATTTTACTGTTGTGAATGATTTTTGAGCTGGCAGATTATAATTCTTCATGAGGCTGACACACTGACTCGAAGACGGTGGGCAACTGCAGCTGACTGGTAGTGAACCTAATAGTGTCCTATAAACCAATTCTCCAACGTCTAGACAATGATCTCATTGGGGCCATTGTGTCTTTGTTGCGCTATGATTGTGCCACTGTTTCTTGGACACAGTTTAAATAATTTTGGAGCTGCTCAAATAATTCTGCTATAAATTTTCCAAAAAATTGTTTTAGTTCGTTACTGTTAAGTGTGTGAATTGCAGCTTTGTCCAATTTTTTTTTAATTGATAAAACTATTTGTCTTCCCAGGTTATTATTTATGTTTATTTATTCAGAACATATTTTACATAACAATTTTGTAAATTTCAATGTTCCATACTGCATTGCTGTTTTCCATTTTTTGCTGTTTAAGGAAAAGATATGCCTGCTCTATGCAATTTTTACAAATTAGGTTATGCAAATAAGACGTATTTAATAAAAGTTTTCTTTCATTATTTTTCCAGTAAGCAGCAAAGTGTCGCCGACAAGTTCCGAAAGATTGAAGAGCTTCCATACATCCTCAGCTTACCTTCCTGTGAACTACAAACTCTCCAATGTACAGCTAGCCTTTTTCCTAAATAAAGTTAAACCAAATCCTCAATGGAACAACACCAGCTCGTTGCAACGCCTGGAACATTTTGTTGTATTTCAAACAAAGGAACTTCCAGTGGTGAATGCTACATTAGGACCTTTTTCCATGGATCGGACACTACCAAAAGATGTGCTTCAGCCCACTAGTACAATGGAAGTATTGAACAGATTCACAATGAATTGGAAAGTGAGAGCCTTTATTATCCAACAGAGAATTCCCTTTAACCAGCCACTTGTCCAGGTTTTGTTTTATGTGGCAGGCCGAGATTGGGATGATTTTGATGTTGTGGATAAATTGCCTTGTGTTAGACTTCATGTTTTCCAAGATCTGAGGGATATTAAGAGATCCTGCAGGATGAGAGGAATCCTAGCCATGTGCCTAGTCCAAGTTGACTTGCCTCTTACCTGGTTTAGTTCTCCTATCTCAGATCCGGGAAGAAAGAAATCCATGGATAATTTGGATATAGTCAGTGAAAATCTTCAAGTTGAACTCTACTATACCATGCATCTTCCAGACGGAAATGGGGAATGCAATGCTGGCAGTGAGGCAGGTTCTCGTAAAGGAAACGGTGTTCGGCAGGGTGGTTCTTACCGGCAGCCTCTGCTGCGTATAGGAAGCATAAATTTGTACAATCCTCCACAAGCTCAGTTAACTCAGGAGCATAGGCTTGATGGTAACATCTTCATTCGCTTACCAGAAGGACCACTCAAACCTGGGGAGATCCTTAGTATTTCTGTTTTTCTCACACCAAATTCGACAGTGGAACAATTCATACTGAGGTATGGGATTTCATGTTATTTTACTTTAAAAGAAAACTAAATGAATTTGTAAGAGTTTGAATCTATATGTTAATCATTGCAAATGTATGTAAATCATTTGGTTTTCCTGAAAATTCTTAATGGCAAAATGTAAAGATTACTTTCCTCCAATTTCTAGTCAAATTCTGCAATGTTATCTCCTATATTTATGTGCCTGTTTGTTTTCTGTTACTTTTTGTACTTTCTTCCAGCATCTTTAATCAACAATCAATGAAAGATGCTGACCTTTCTATGAATAAAAAGGGGATAATATATTTTCATGGCATTTTAAAAACCAAATGCATGTCTGAAACTCAGTATAGTTCATTTTTTGAGGATATAATGGATCTGCAACTCACAGGGAGATGTTTCTAAACAATTACATATCAGTCACCCAATAAAATGAGTGTATCCCTTGTGTTTCTCTTGTTAAAAATACCTCTGACATAAGATTTTTGATTGATATAAATTTAATTACCAATTGTCATAGCAGTCAACACCACATTATAAATATTACACTATAATTAATAAGTGATACACTTTAATGTAAAACTGTTGGTTTGTGGTAGTGGCCACTACAACTAGATGAAGAGTTTCATACATAACAATAGTAATAGAGCATGGCCGTCCGAAGGGGGGGTGCGTTGGGTGCGACCGCACCCCCCTTTTTTTCAGAGGAAAAAAAATCCGAGGAAAGACTTTTTAATATTTGCGAACATCCGCGCCTGCACAGTGGGGGGAAGCAACGTAAAATGGTGCCGTCTCTCCGCACGTGCGCAGTGGTCAGGATCAGATCACCCATTTTCAATGCATCGCCTAGACGTTCCGGGCCTAGTTTGGGTGAGTGGAACCGTGAAATGTTGCGTTGCGTTGAGTTGAGGGGGAATCTGTTTGTTTTATATCGGGGGTATTAAAAAACGGAATGGTTTGGAAAAAAAAATGAGTTCCCGTTTCTCCGGGGGAGGGTGGGGGGGGGGGGGTGCGGTGTTTGCCTGCCCGGTCCATCGGCTCCATCTGCGGCGTCGGAGCCTTGCCAGCGGGTCTCGTCCGCTGCCGGCACGGGGAGACCGTTCTCCCATCACCGGGCGGGAAGCGGGATGGACTGAATCTGAACCCAGTCCTGGCAGCGGCCAAAACACGACACCAGGCGCTGCTCAGGCCGGGTCCACACCACCCCCCGGGTCCCTCCCCCCCCCACCCCCCCCCCCCCCCCCACCCCGGGTCCCACCCCCACCCCACCCTCGCCTTTCCCACCCCCCCGCCGGGCCCATGCCGCGGGTCTTCGCACCCCCCCCCCCCCATCGTTTCTGTCGGCGGCGGGCTGTAGTGCGGGGTGACGAAGGTTGGAGTGAATGACGGGCGCCGCACAGCAGCAGCAGTGGGGATGGCGGCTCCACCTCCTCATGCACCCTGCCGGCCCTCATAGCGGCTGCTGCTTGCCACTCCGCCAACGACGACAACCGCTTTCAAAACAACCCCTCCTGCACGCAGAGGCTGGTAGGAGGAAGGGAGCGAGGAAAGAAGGGGGAGGCCCCCTTCTGCTCTCTCCACAATCTCCACCTCTCTCTCTCCTGCGCTCTCTCTCTCTCTCTCTCTCTCTCTCTCTCTCTTTCTCTCTCTCTCTCCTCTCTCTCTCTCCTCGCTCTCTCTCTCTCCTCTTCTCTCTCTCTCTCTCTCTCTCTCTCTCTCTCTCTCTCTCTCTCTCCTCTCTCTCTCTCTCTCTCCCTCTCTCTCTCTCTCTCTCTCTCTCTCTCACTCGCTCCCCCCCCCTTATCTGGGACCTCTCTCTCCCCATTCCCCCCTCTATTCAGTCCTCACTGACATCCCCTGTGATCCCCTTCCCCATCTGCAACCCCGCATCTATTCATCCTGCACTGATTTCCCTATCCACCTCGCATTGATTCTCCTGCCACCTCCACATCCATCTTACACTCATCCCCCAATTCATCCTGTACTGATCCCCTTCCCATCCATCCTGCACTGCCCCCTCCATTCATCCTGTACTGAACCGCCCATTCATCCTGCACAGCCCCCCCGATCCACACTGTACTGGCCCACCCCCATTCATCCTGTATTAATTCCCCCCTTCCACCCTGTACTGATTCCCCCCATCCATTCCGTATTCCTCCACTGACATCACCCATGCTCTCCCCTCACAATTTTACCGACTCCAATCAACACACACTAATTCCCCTGCCTCAATCCATTCATTCCACACCGATTGCCTTCTCAACCCCCCCTCCCCCTGCCATCTACCCACTGATTCATCCAGCACCACCACCCCCCCCCCCCCCCCGGGAATAAGTGGGGGGTGGAGGGGAGAGGGAAGTTCAGTCTACACTCGCTGAATCCATCCCTGTGGAAAGTTAGATATGGTGATTGGATCTGGAAGCAGACCAATACATCTGTAAATAAAACTGTACAGACATCTTTTCATTTGCACAATTGATTTTATTGCATTAATTTTAATATATTAATGTTTAAAATCCATGCATTGAAGGAAGAATATTTTACAGCCCATCTGTGGTCCTTTACCCCAACCCTAACCCTAACCGGTCGTCACCCGCAGGGCAGCATACGTCAGCGTGTGACAGGGCTCATGACATGATGAGACACCCAGATGTCGCCCCTGGATTTTGAACATTCCAAAATCCAGAGGCGACAGGGAGTCACCGCGCATCACTACATGCGTCACCACGCATCAGGCCGCGTCACGACCCGACCACGACTCGACAACCTTTTTTCAGGCTGTCGCCGAAAATGTCACCCAAGTGGGTCAGGCCTTTCACGCTGTGAAACATGAGGACAAGGCTTTCAAAGGCGACGTCGGCGGCAAACTTCTCCCTGGCCAGGTTCTCGATCACCTCAGGCTCGAGTCCGCAGTGCTTGAAGAAAATGTCCAAGCTCGAGCAGGCTCGATAGAAGTGGCAGCCGAGGTCGGAGTGCGAGCGCCATAATCCGCCTTCACCAACCTGCCGCTTGAGCGGCTCCTTGGGGTGACCTGCTGCTGCTTCTCTTGGCGCTGCTGGCGTGGTTACTTGTGCACCCTGGGATGCTGCTGTCGTGGCGACTGGTGCTTCCTGGGGCGCTGCTGGAGTGGTTACTTGTGCACCATTTGGGTGCTGTTGGTGTAGCTACTTGTGCACCCTTGGGTGCTGCTGGTGTAGTTACTTGTGCACCCTGGGGTGTTGCTGGCAAGGCTGCTGTTTCTCCCTGGAATGCTGCTGGTTTGGTTACTTGTGAACCCTGGGTGCTGCTGGTCTGGCTCCTCAAGTTCTTGGCCTTGTTGGCAGCCAGTCTCAACACAGCACTCTGCCGACCCCGCCTGTCCCCCTCCATTTGACTGCGGAGGTAGCCGGGGCCCTTGGACATGAGCCTGAGTGGCAGAGAGATGCTCGCCTCACGTGGCAAGCTTGCAGTGGGTGCGATCGCGCTCGGCACCTTACTTTGATCCAGCCAACGAGGACAAACACGTTTTCACAGCCACAAAGAAGGAAAGACCATGACTTCCATGAGCAATGACAGGCTGTCTGCAATTGCCTTAATCCACATTCACTATGATTTTGTCCATAACGTGGACAAAGCCGTGACTAGGTTTGCGCAGTTACATTCTTGGAAAATGGAACTGGAAAACATGATTTATGGCTAAATGGCAATATGTACAGTGTACACAAGTGTCCAACGCCTGCATCACTACGCCAGGACTTCCATGAGCAATGACAGGCTGTCTGCACTCGCCTTAATGCACATTCACTATGACTTTGACCATGACTTGGACAAAGTGGTGAGTAGGTTTCCACAGTTACATTCTCGGAAAACTGAACTATTTCATGTTGAGGTTGATGCGATGTGAAGTTGTTAGATCATGAGGACCATTAAAGGTGCACTGCACACACTAACACAGTCTAACAGTAACAGGCAATCAAATCAACACACAAAACATTTTCTAAAAAATGTTTTCTTTACTGCAAAAACTTACAGTATTTTTTTTGCAGTTTTTGCATGCTCCTTTATAACATTTTACATAAGTACAACTTGATTATGAAAACAAGGACAACAGTTCTTAATTTACAAAAAATGTATACAACAATGACCCCAATCATCCCATTCCACCCACTCATTATTCTTGACTCAACCAAAATTATTTCTGAAATATTGGTCATACATTTGGTGCAAAAAGCTCCAAAATAAGGCTCAGAATGCACCAGAGAGCTTCTAAAACCCCAGAGCTTTCAGGGTCCTTAAGCGGGCCCTGGAATCCGGACGTGAGGGTCTTACCACTTGTGATGTGCGCTGCATGCACATTATTTCACATAAACTTTTGGGAATCCTGTCGTGCCACCCCCCTTTTTGAAAAGCTTCGTACGGGCCTGTAGAGTTTAGCTATTTTCTGAAAAAGAGCAAATACTATATACTTACAGATAAACACAAACTGCTGGAGTAACTCAGTGGGTGAGGCAGCATCTCTGGAGAGAAGGAATGGCCGATGTTTTGGGTCGAGACCCTTCTTCAGTCTGGAGGTACTCCAGCATTTCGTGTCTACCTTCAATTAAACCACCATCTGCAGTTCTTTCTTACACTTATAGATATCCTGTTTACCACTTTTAGTAAATTGAAACCTTAAATTGCAGAAAGCGCAAAACATTGTTTGTGATTAAAGATTTAACAAATGGAGGCACACCCAAGAATATTATGAAGAGCTAGGATTTAGGGATTTTTTTCAGTTTTTTTGTAAAACTTTATTTAAAATATTAGTAAACCACTTATTAATAACGTTCCTCATGGATCACTTGTGGGCTGTTTATAGTTTTAAGAGCGTTCAGCAAATTTTAATGAATAATGTACATATTATTAATATTAACTGATTCTCATCGCAGATGCTCCCTGACCAACTGAGTTTTTCCAGTTTTATCTTTTTATAATAAAATGTGATACTGAAAATTTGAAATAATAATGGAATATATTGGCATTAATGTTATCTTAACAATCAGAGAGTAGTGGAGAAATAAAACACATTAGGCCTCCATGTACGTGTCACTAAAAATGGTGAATTGATACATAAGGCAATCAAAAAAAGAAATAAATTGCTGTCCTTTTGTTTGACAGTGTTGGAATTGACAATGTTACAGTGTTGACAGTGTTAGATAAATGTTGTTTTCTGTAGTAGTTACTAGTAAGATTAAACGAGAACTTACCAGTTCGAAGTTTGATCTTTATTTTATGAGGAGTAACGATGAGGCATTACGTGAAGAAGCCCCGCCTGGCGCTGGAACGGCATACTTCAAAGCAGCGGCATGAAAAACACAGAACACAATAGCCGGAGTAAGATAGTAAGGCTCATCATAGATTTAGAACTACCAGATGATCATTTATTTTATGAGGGTGTGGAGTGGAGGGCACGTAATCCCTCATCGTTACTCCTCATAAAATAAAGATCAAACTTCAAACTGGTAAGTTCTCGTTTAATCTTACTATTTTACTTCGGAGTCACGTGAGTGACTACGTGAAGAGTTTGAAGCTTTCTGTGTTTTTCATGTCGTAGAATTTATTCCATACGACAGTCCGGCTCATTCAACACAGTAACGAGCGAATAACACATTTTTCCCCAAACATTGCCTCAAGTTATGTGATAAATTATTTCACATTATAAAGAATAAAAGTAATGCCCTTTCCATTGAAAGGCAAGTTTATCACAAAATATCAATTGATATATATATTTTGATGGTATGACAAAGCAACAATTATAGAGAACCCAACACTCCGTGTCCAAACCTGACACCATGACTGGTTCCTTTTACTTTAACATTAATTTACACCCTCCTGCGGCCTTGCATCTTTGCTCGAGTGGCTCATCCCGTGCCATTCCTGTGTATGTATTTACCTCATTAACAGAGTGATTTTCCACCTTTCAGTGTCTAGTTCCACTGAATGTATCCAATTTCTAACCATCTAGAATACATTCCTCTAGAACCATCAGTTTTTACTGAACCTAATGTGGTTTTTGTGTGTAATAAGTAGTGCTGTCTCTTTACCACAGACACTCTTACCTACTTCAACATATTTCATCAATGTTCACACACACACACACACACACACACAACTTAAGGCCGACAGGATATGCTTATAGGTTTACCTTGGTTTCAGCTCCTCTTGGTGTGCTTTGTTTGGTAAATTCATAAACATATATGATAATGTAATCTGTATCCACATGCAATTATAACGTAATATTTGCAATGTTTGCACTCTTATATTGATACTAAAGTCATCAGCATTATTATTTTCAATGTCTCTTTATTTTTTATTTTTTTTTGAATCATTGATAGAATTAGAGTCCATTGCCTAAGGCAATTCAGGACTATTTATCTCCCGACATATATTACAATTTTGGACAGATTATATATATATATATATATATATATATATATATATATATATATATATATATACATACACACACACACACACACACATATATATATTTATATTAATATCCACATATATATCCCTTTCCATATCGGGATATTATGAATGCACCTGATAACTTCTTGGTTAGTATATTGTCCGTTAATAGGACGGTAACACTCTATCAATTAAACTCACATATATCTAATATGATAAAATAACTTTACTGTATACACAGACTTCCAATTTCTTATAACAAAATATTGTTTTTTAAAACTTATTTCTGCAAATTGCAGGTATAACACTTCTTTTATACATAATTATTTTATTGTTATGTTGTTATATTAGTTAAACATTCCTAGACTTCTTTGACCATCAAACTGTTGTAATGGTCTGGTCAACCTGCAGATAGTCAAATTCATATTTTCATGTCATGGATGCCTTTGTACAACAATAAATTACTGCAGGGTTACATAAAACTGGAGAACCCAGCGGGTGCAGCAGCATCCAAGGAGCGAAAGTAGACAGGCAACGCCTCGGGTCGAGACCCTTCCTCAGACTTCAATAAATTACTGCAACTATGAATCATCACAAGTGGTTCAACATCACTCAATATTTATGAAACCATGAAGGATCCGTATTGGGCCACCAAAATGCCTCTGGCAGTGTCCTGCTACATTTTCATCAGACACTGCCCTATCAACAAAATGAGGAACACAAAAGAACATATTTTCCTCATGTAATTGAGAGAAAAGCATCCACCTTTCCTGTACTTGGTTTACCCACAAGAACATTTGAAAGATCGGTGATTTAATCTGTATGCAACCAGATTAATCGTAAGTAATCCCTATTAATGACAATGTGTTTTCCTCCCTAAATTTGTTGTCTCCGATACCATTGTCTCTTCCTTAGAGATAAACAGCTGGACTAAAACTTTTAGAATATGCCACATCTGTTTACTCAGATAATCCCATGATTATTATTTGACTTATCTTGTGTGTTTTAACATATGCCACAGCCGTGGTATTGTTCACCTTGATATGACATGGACACTTCCATAATAAAACAATCGATATTTAATCCATAACTCCTTATACTTCAATAATTAATACAAATGTTTGGAAAAAAATTTAGGACAATCCATTTATGCTCACCTGGTATTATTGTCCGCAGTCCCAACAAGAGACGTATCAATTATTCTTATAAGAATAGATAATATTCTTATCTTTACCCAAATATTCACAGAAGCTGTACATCATCTGTAACACTTGCTTCAGTTTGCCACAGCTGTTAAGCTTATAGTTGAAGCAGCTTGGGAACCTTTTTTACATTACTTTAATAATGATAACGTATCATTTGATATTTGCATAAGCCTCTCACAAAGGCATTAATATTCTTATAAGCTTTTGTATTCCTTCTTTTGGAGCTTTATTTACTCTTTATCTAACCTAATGGAGGGACAAAGTATGTCAACAACAATGAGACATATTTGTATCATGGAACAATTTTCCCCCTCTTATGGTGCTGAATTACTCCTAAATTCAGAATAGTAATTTATTAATATTTTATTAATGCCTAAGCATACGCTTTATGTAATGGGTCAGGTCCTTACTTTCCAACAGGTTTGTAATTGCAGCAGTAATTTGCAGCCGACTCTTATAACCTTCCAATTTAAATGTAATCAAGATAACCCATGATCATGACCTCATTAGTGCAAGTGCTGATCTTTTATCAGCATAATTGTTCTTCCAGTATTCTGTTTAACAGCCTTGAACTGGTTTAATCCTTTGGACAATGTTTTAACTTGCACAGCTTGACCCATTTTAATTAATTTCAAGCACCTGTAATATTGATTAACAATGTGTTAATAGCAACTGTATTTCAATGTTCAAGATGTTTCCATTTTAATAAAATGTTCTTACACTGTGAAAGTGTATATAAAATGATGTTTTGTATGGTTTATACCATCAAATCTTTATACTGAGGTAATTTTATAATATATATATACGTACCCCTTCTTTATTGGAGTTACTTTTGAGTGCAAACGTAAAATCAATTTTTAAGGTTTACTTATACAGGTGAACCAATCCTTTCTTAGTTATATTAAATTAATGATCATAATACACCTGTAATTCCCCCACAATTGGAGATTTCATGAATTTATTTTGTAACAAGATGTTTGCACTTCTTCAACGTACTTCAAGCCTTCTTTTCCCAATTATATGGGTTTGGATAAGGCTATGTTGGATTATACCACTTCTGCCTTGGTTTTGATCCATTATCAAATCTTTCTTTGGATCATAGTTTTTCCCCCAAAGTTTAAAGATCTTTGCCTTTGTTTTGATCCATTATCAAATCTTTCATTGGATCATAGTTTTTCCCCCAAAGTTTAAAGATCAGTAGTCTGTTCTTTTGTAATCAATATCTTTGATTTATCATAAGGCAGGTTTATTCCATAATAATCAGGAGTTTAACATAACCTGATTTGTATTGATCTGCGAATCTAGAGTGCAGATCAATACAAATTTGGTAAATTAATGCAGTTTGGTAAATTAATATTATATATTTCTTCCCATTGAGCTCCACAAACTGATGGCAATTTATTTTATTTTAAAAATATTAGTTATTTGCACAAACTTTTATTTTATTTTATTTTCTGTTCTTTTTGAATAGTAATGCCATGCACCAGTTTGAAATTGTATTTCCTTATATCTCATATAATTTGAGACATGGATATCATAAACGGATTCACCGTTGATATCTTTATAAGACATAAAGTTTTATCATATTCTGCTGTTTCAATCATTACAGCTTTGGTGAGTTTTTAGTTTCCATGTTTACTTTTCATGGCCTCACTCATTATTTGTTCTGCTGTTTTAACCATAACAGCTTTTAGTGAGAGACCAACTAATTTTGGTTTCCATGGTAATTTTCCATGGCCTCACTTCTTATTCAGGTGTTGTGCATACACCTGTGTGTGTGTGTGTATATATATATATTGGTGCTGTGGTGGGTACTTCATGACCAGCCACCACTATCAGTGCATTTTTAGGGTCATTTTTTCCATTTTATTTTTCACTGCCCTTGTTTCTCCTGAGTTTTTCCCCTCAAGGAGACTACCTTCAGAAATATCTGAGGTAGATATTCCCACCATATTTCATCATTTTTTTTTTTTCTCTTTTTATATGTGAAACCCCCTTAGGGTAGGTTAGGGAATATTTCCATTATTTTCCGTCTGAAGGCCTTTATTAACTTTTTAAATTATGGCCTTTCTGACTTATTTAAAATTTCCCCCCCTGCCATAAGTTTGTGGAGCATCTAAAACTCCCTAACGTAATTTTAACGGTCACCAGTATCGGAACCGGCTCCGTAATTTATCTCCCGTCCCGATCGCCGGGTATTCCTTCGGGACGTTCTTTTTTAAACTCCGTTGTTTTATACAGAGTATTTTGTTCTATTTTAATCTTTTATTTTATTTTTGTTTTTAAATTCATTTTAAATTCTGGTTCAGTGTTCAGTTTTCCAGACCCTAAAAGTTTTTCAACTGCACTTACCTGCCGGTTCCGTACCTACCGCTGTCGACGAGCTAGCCTCTGCAGCTCTTCCTTCTGCCGTCAGCGTCGACGTAATGCCGTTCCAGCGCCAGGCGGGGCTTCTTCACGTAGTCACTCACGTGACTCCGAAGTAAAATAAACATACATCACTACATTGGGTTTGGAAATAATTTAGTGTTTATTAACCAGAATCATATTGTTGCTGTAAGTAGTTACCAAAAAGATGTGAAATCTTTTTATGACTTAAATGGTTAAGTGATGATTTAACAGAAAAATGTATCTATAATTATATTGTGGAAATGTTCTACTTGATCAATGTTGGTTTAGTTGAATTGCTCTTAAGATAGCAAGTTAAATCCACACTTTTCATACATGACAGTGGATAAGTAACAATTCTTCTAACTTGTGATATAGAAAATGGGAATGTTCTGAGATGAGTGTACTCATTAGTAGGTCATCAATAAAATTGGTCTCCATTAATCTGATGAAAAAAAAATGTTCATTTGAGATTAATTAAATTACGAAACTGTTCATCGGATAGGCAGAGTCTCAAGCCAATTAACAGAAATAATGTTACAAAATCATTTAGTTTAAACATGCATGAGAATATATTTGAACTTGTGTACAAACTCAGATGTGATTATGGTTGATAATTCTCAACTCTGTGCCATTTCAACATTCCATTTGGTGTCATTGCATCTTGTCGTGAAGCTTACGAGATACACTTCTTCGATCTTCATAAAGTAGATTGACAGTAAAAGTAATTGCAAATTTTATTGCGATTAAACAAATTTATTACACATATTAAATGTACTAACTTCTAACAGTTTCATGCTAATTATTTTTCTCATAAGCCAATAGTACAAATGATTTCCTGGTAACACATGTCATACTCGTTATATTGTCTCCTCCAGTTGTTTATTTATTTTCAATGTCAATTTTTTTACAGTACATACATGTTTTGTGATCAGAATTGTCATTTACATTTTTTTATTTCTGTAAACAGAGCATTTTGTGTGCTGTAGTTACAAAAAGCAGGATATTTCCAATGTCAATTATTTGAGGGTAGGTGCCTAGAAATTTGTTCATGTATCACCTTTTATCAGTACAATGTAGTTTAACTTCAAAACATATTTTGTGTAAATTGCATAGTTCTAGAAATTTGATCTGGGAGTTCACGTTGCAATGTAGGCATGAAGTTTGGTTGGATGCTTTAGAAAGGTAATGAAATGCCCACTCTCAGAGAACTGTGTTTTCATTGAATCCCATTCAAAGCAACGGCACTGCGGGCGCATTGCTATTTGGAGGAATTAAATGGCTAATACGAGGTAACAGTGATTTTAGATTAGGTTTTCTGCCATGCCTGTTCACTTCACTGTACTTTATTGTTTATGTGATGAATAAATCTGATTGATTGATGTCTGTTTATCATCGCTAAATCATGAGCACTTTTGAGGTGATTCTGCTGGATTTGCTGCATGAGTGAAAGTTGCATTACAGGCAAAAAACAGTAAATCTGGAGATTAGTATTTATCAGTCAGTGATAATCTCCTTTGGACAGAGTCCATGTCACCCTGGACAGCTGTATCCATAGAGGTCAAACTCCTCTATTGTTGTAAACATTCAGAACATGCTAACCTTCCATATAATTATTGGTTATGGTATTGGTTATTTTCATTCTTAAGATATGGATCCTCAAAATGAAATTCATTTCATTTGCACCATGTTGAGGTATTGTCCAAGCAAGAGTGAATACTTTAACATTGTTTGCGGGTTCCAAAACCTGACCATCATCGACACTTAATCTTTGTCTGAGGAAGAGAACAAAATTGAAGGGGAGAAGCAAGCAATATAAGTGATAGAGGATATTTGAGGTAGTAAATTTCTCTCAAGTGCTACATGGCACAGTGTTAAGTACGTCATTGCTGCCCTCAGTTCAACAACCTCAGTCTGAGTGGGCTTGCATGGACTGTGGACTTCCCTTCGTTTAGATGGAGTGTTTCATGTGAAGTCCAGGGCTATAATTTCCTGACTCAAAGTTTCCCATGAACAATGCCATGTAATTTGTGTTTGCAAGACTCTTTTATTCATAAGCTGACCAATTTGCCTATTTTATATGTGGAATAAGGATGCATGGCATTCCTTCCAGCTGGTGTCGTAGAGTTGTCCACCACTAAAGCAGGACTTTCAGCCCACCATGTCTATACCCATTTATATTAATCCCATTTGCCCGCATTAGGATTGCATCCTTCTATGCCTTGCCTGTTTAAATGTAAGTGTAAATGGTTCCTAAATGTAGTAATTGTCTGGTAGCACCTTCCAGATATCAAGCACTTACCTACCCTTAAAATCCTCTTTAAATCTCCTACCTGTCACATTAATGCTATGCTCCCTTGTCTTTGGTATCCACTTAGTATAGAAGAGTACCTTTATATCAATTGTCACAGACAATCATGCAACGGTGAAAGCAGCAGATGTCCTAAATTTTCTGAGACGCAACTTTCATCATTGAACAATCAAGGAGAAGTTATACCTCACTCTCGATGGACCATATTTGGACTACGCAGTTGCAGCATGGGATCCATACACAAATAGAAACATTTCGATTTGTTACAAATACCACCTCACTTCTGAATTGACTAGGGTGGAACTCTCTCCAAGACAGATGTAAAGCTCATCGTTTGACCTATTTTTACAAAATGTTAAGTGGTCAGCTCGACATAGATTACCAAATCTACACCAAACCCAAACCTATTTAGAGCAGATGAGGGGATTCAATCCAATTTGAGATACCATCTACCAAGACACAATTAAAGCAAGGAATAGTCTTCACCCTACCGTAGTTACTCAACCAGACACAACTAAATTTTAAAGTAGCTCTTCTCCAAGAATCCTTTTTTGCTTAAGTCCACCCTCCGCCACCTCCAGTTTAAATTCAATTTGGAATATTTTAGAGGACCAAGAACCAAGAACAAGTAGAAGCCTTTAAGAGAATGCATTTGGGATCATCAAGATAGTTCCAGTCTTTGTACCCTTCTCAGTGCCTTGCAATATTTTGCAGACAAAGTTAGATACTTTATGCTACCTTCACAACCCTGGCTTGGCTTAAATTTGACTCTCAGCATAAGGTGAAGGAGGAGGAAGAAGGAGATTGTCAAAGAGAGAAGGCATTGCAGTTGATCACTAATGTCGATAGATGGTAGGTTCTTTCTGTAAGGGAGATTTTTACTACACAGAGATTCTTTTGAGGATTCCACTCGATGGGCTCAGCATGGAGGCGTTAACTGGGATTTTAATGGGTTGATTTGGAGTTCACGTGTTAAATTGCAATGCTGGGGAATTACTGTAGAATTAGCTTTATTCCAAGGAGCTCACCACCAGTTGTCATTGGGACAAGTTTCTCTCCCTGTACTTTGGCTTTGCCTATCATGATTTTAAACACCTTTATTACCTCTTGGAGACACAAGACTGCTGATACTGGGAATCCTAAGCCAAAAGCAAACTGCTGGAAAAATCAGTGGGTCCCAACCAAAAATTCTGATTTCCTTATATAAGTTACAACTAGTAACTTATATAAGTCCTTGATTATTTTTCCCAGTGGAGCTTTACTGGATATTAAGCACGGTGATCTCTAGTTGCTGGGTTTATTCCAACTCTTACATAATCATTGATGATCTATTTTGATATTAATAATTGACGTCAGAGTGTGTAACGTTATCTGCAGTGGAGATTATGATTTAAGAGAGTCCTATGTAAGACATTATAGAAACTGTTTATAGCTCAAGCTGTGAACACCTCCCTCTTTCTCTGGCAGATAACTCCATCTGGACTTTACTCTGGTAGTGCTCCATTTCATCCTATTTGTCTTGTTTGTGTTGCACTTCAACATGCTCTGGATGTCAGTCAGGCTCTGGATCTCTTTGTTGATCTTAGTACTGAAGCACCCACTGACTGAATATGTCTGCAGTCAATGGCTTGGAGGAGGCAATCACTGTTGAAGAGCACTGTAGACTTTGAAATATGTTTACTGTAATAAGTTTGAAATTGCTCAGTCAATGACTTCAGCAGTGAGGACTTCAAATAACTAGTGTGATTTATGCTTAGTCTTGAGTGAAGGTCCAATAAATGTCATGTATTGCATCCAAAATCTCCAATTTGAGATGATAACGGTAACGTCATTTGGTGTGTGTTTGACACTGAAATAATAACAGGTGTGTCCAATTTTCACGAAGATGTAATTGCTGAAGTGATCTACGCTAGATTAAATTGATAGAATTTTTAAATTGTGTATATTAATCAATCTAGTGTCTTGGCATATGTTTGTTAGAATTTGTGTATGTGAAGCCCCAATTTTGACTCATTTAAAATACAAGATGGGTGACTAGATCTGGGTAGTGAGGTAAAGCAAGTAGGAAGAATGATTTTCTCCTTATTGATCTGATTTATTGTCTGAAAGAAAACAGTTTTACATTTAATTTTCAAAAAGGGATTGGATCCACACTTAAGAATAGAATTCGCTGCGGGAACCATTAGGTAGCTTTTTCTCAAAGCTAACAGCCGTGATGGACCAAGTATCTTTAGTGTTATTAATCTAGACTAATCACAGTTTTTCTCTAAATGCAGTGGTGTAAATGTGACAGTAGCCTTGCATTCTTTAGTCCTAATGTGTTGTTTTTAAAGTGCTGCATTGCTAATTCGAATTTAATTATACCTCGTACATTATCATAGATTGCAATCTGAAATGAGACTGTGCAGTATTCACATTGGAACTTTTTATTTTTATAGTTGTTAACTGTTTAGTTTAAAACTCTTAGTTTAGTTTTTTTTCTTTTGTACCTGGTTTGTAGATTTAAAATCAAATCATTTTTATTGTGTTTACTTTGTAACAGTTGTTGCAAAGGAAACCGTAATTAGTATGTTCAAATAAAGTTATTTAATAATATGTTCTGCATTTGCAAAGCTGTCATACAGATATAAGAAAGAACAACGTTTTTCCGGAAGGTCATAGAAACATAGAAATTAGGTGCAGGAGTAGGCCATTCGGCCCTTCGAGCCTACACCGCCATTCAATATGATCATGGCTGATCATCCAACTCAGTATCCCGTACCTGCCTTCTCTCCATACCCTCTGATCCCCTTAGCCACAAGGGCCACATCTAACTCCCTCTTAAATATAGCCAATGAGCTGGCCTCAACTACCCTCTGTGGCAGAGAGTTCCAGAGACTCACCACTCTCTGTGTGAAAAAAGTCTTTCTCATCTCGGTCTTAAAGGATTTCCCCCATATCCTTAAGCTGTGACCCCTTGTCCTGGACTTCCCCGACATAGGGAACAATCTTCCTGCATCTAGCCTGTCCAACCCCTTAAGAATTTTGTAAGTTTCTATAAGATCCCCTCTCAATCTCCTAAATTCTAGAGAGTATAAACCGAGTCTATCCAGTCTTTCTTCATAAGACAGTCCTGACATCCCAGGAATCAGTCTGGTGAACCTTCTCTGCACTCCCTCTATGGCAATAATGTCCTTCCTCAGATTTGGAGACCAAAACTGTACGCAATACTCCAGGTGTGATCTCACCAAGACCCTGTATAACTGAAGTAGAACCTCCCTGCTCCTATACTCAAATCCTTTTGCTATGAAAGCTAACATACCATTCGCTTTTTTCACTGCCTGCTGCACCTGCATGCCTACTTTCAATGACTGGTGTACCATGACACCCAGGTCTCGCTGCATCTCCCCTTTTCCTAATCGGCCACCATTTAAATAATAGTCTGCTTTCCTGTTTTTGCCACCAAAGTGGATAACCTCACATTTATCCACATTATACTGCATCTGCCAAACATTTGCCCACTCACCCAGCCTATCCAAGTCACCTTGCAGTCTCCTAGCATCCTCCTCACAGCTAACACTGCCCCCCAGCTTAGTGTCATCCGCAAACTTGGAGATATTGCCTTCAATTCCCCCATCCAGATCATTAATATATATTGTAAATAGCTGGGGTCCCAGCACTGAGCCCTGCAGTACCCCACTAGTCACTGCCTGCCATTGTGAAAAGGACCCGTTTACTCCTACTCTTTGCTTCCTGTTTGCCAGCCGTTCTCTATCCACATCAATACTGAACCCCTAATGCCGTACACTTTAAGTTTGTATACTAATCTCTTATGTGGGACCTTGTCGAAAGCCTTCTGGAAGTCCAGATACACCACATCCACTGGTTCTCCCCTATCTACGCTACTAGTTACATCCTCAAAAAATTCCACAAGATTCGTCAGACATGATTTACCTTTCGTAAATCCATGCTGACTCTGTGCATGGATTTCCAAATGTGCTGCTATCCCATCTTTAATAACTGACTCTGCTAGAGTTTCCCCACTACCGATGTTAGACTAACTGGTCTGTAATTCCCCTTTTTCTCTCTCCCTCCCTTCTTAAAAGAGGGGTTACGTTTGCTACCCGCCAATCCTCAGGAACTACTCCAGAATCTAAAAAGTTTTGAAAGAGTATCACTAATGCATCCACTATTTCCTGAGCTACTTCCTTAAGTATTCTGGGATGCAGCCTATCTGGCCCTGGGGATTTATCGGCCTTTAATCTATTCAATTTACCCAACACCACTTCCCGACTAACCTGGATTTCACTCAATTCCTCCTTTGACCCGCGGTCCCCTGCTAATTCCGGCAGATTATTTATGTCTTCCTTAGTGAAGACGGAACCAAAGTAGTTATTCAATTGGTCCGCCATATCCTTGTTCCCCATGATCAACTCACCTGTTTCTGACTGCAAGGGACCTACATTTGTTTTAACTAATCTCTTTCTCTTCACATATCTATAAAAACTTTTGCAGTCAGTTTTTATGTTCCCTGCCAGTTTTCTTTCATAATCTATTTTTCCTTTCCTAATTAAGCCCTTTGTCCTCCTCTGCTGGTCTCTGAATTTCTCCCAGTCCTCTGGTATGCTGCTTTTTCTGGCTACTTTGTACGCATCATCCTTTGCTTTGATACTATCCCTGATTTCCCTTGTTATCCACGGATGCACTACCTTCCCCGATTTATTCTTTTGCTAAACTGGGATGAACAATTTTTGTAGTTCATTCATGCAGTCTTTAAATGTCTTCCATTGTATATCCACCGTCAACCCCTTTAGAATTAATTGCCAGTCAATCTTGGCCAATTCACGTCTCATACCCTCAAAGTTACCTTTCTTTAAGTTCAGAACCATTGTTTCTGAATTAACAATGTCACTCTCCATCCTAATGAAGAACTCAACCATATTATGGTCACTCTTGCCCAAGGGGGCACGTACAACAAGACGGCTAACTACCCCTTCCTCATTACTCAAAACCCAGTCTAAAATAGCCTGCTCTCTCGTTGGTTCCTCTACATGTTGATTTAGATAAATATCCCACATACATTCCAAAAAATCCTCTTCCTCAGCACCCCTGCCAATTTAATTCACCCAATCTATATGTAGATTGAAGTCACCCATTATAACTGTTTTGCCTTTGTCGCACGCATTTCTAATTTCCTGTTTGATACCATCCCCAACTTCACTGCTACTGTTAGGTGGCCTGTACACAACACCAACCAGCGTTTTATGCCCCTTAGTGTTTTGCAGCTCTACCCATACTGATTCCACATCCTCCAAGCTAATGTCCTTCCTTTCCATTGCGTTAATCTCCTCTCTAACCAGCAACGCTACCCCACCTCCTTTTCCTTTCTCTCTATCCCTCCTGAATATTGAATATCCCTGGATGTTCAGCTCCCAGCCTACGTCACCCTGGAGCCATGTCTCCGTGATCCCAACTATATCATAATCATTAATAGCTATCTGCACATTCAACTCGTCCACCTTATCACGAATACTCCTTGCATTGAGACACAAAGCCTTCAGGCTTGTCTTTACAACGCTCTTACCCCTTATACAATTATGCTGAAAAGTGGCCCTTTTTGATTCTTGCCCTGGTTTTTTCTGCCACTTTTTCTTTTCACCTTGCTACCTATTGCTTCTACCCTCATTTTACACCCACCTGCCTCTCTACTCTTGTACCCATCCCCCTGCCACATTAGTTTAAATCCTCCCCGACAGCACTAGCAAACACTCCCCCAAGGACATTGGTTCCATTCCAGCCCAGGTGCAGACTGTCCTGTTTGTACTGGTCCCACCTCCCCCAGAACTGGTCCCAGTGCCCTAAAAATTTGAATCCCTCCCCCTTGCACCATTTTTCAAGCCACGTACTCATCTGCAATATCCTCCTATTTCTATTCTGACTGGCCCGTGGTACTGGTAGTAATCCAGAGATTATTAGTTTTGCAAACAGTTTACTTACATTTTTCAAATTGCTTGGCTGTATCGCATTAACGCAATTTAGGTAGAGAAGAAGAATCTGCACTGGATTCAAATTAGAGTGAGATTATTTTGTGACCACTGCACAGCATTCATTTACAATTACAGTTCTGTGCAATGTGATTAAACACATCCTATTAATTGAGCAATTTATAGTTAAATGTAATTTATTGTTAAATGTAATTTGATTACACAGTCCTATTCATTTAGCAATTTGTGATGTAAACATTTTAAAATGAAATACAAATATTTTACCCTCTCTAATTGTTGCAGTACATCTCAGGTTTCACATGCCAAAGGCAAAGGGTGAAATTAAATTAATTTAGAACTCACGTTACTGACAACCCATTCCATTTTGATCAATTAAGATTACAACTACTTCCTCATTGCAGGTTCAACATCCCTAACACATGGCAAACCTTCATGCTATGATAATTCTGCATTTGTTGCTGTGTAGATGCAATAAATAACTTGAGTGACAGTTGTATGTTTGTATGAATGACCAACAGACCCAATCTTACCTGGGGTTGACATTAGGAGAGAATAAAGGGAAGCCAAGTGCAGTGTCTATCTTCTTGAACCCAATAACAAAGTTTAAGAACCTGTGTTAATTGTTCGCTTAGACATTGGATCCACTTTGTACTACCTTTATTTGGTGAGATTGCCGTAATAATAATAAAATTGCAGAGGACAACAGACGATGTTGAGTTTATTTAAAAATTGACCTCACCAGCTTCTGGAAGACGTCCTTGTCTTTTGCCGAGGAGAGGAACATAAAATAGTAGGCAGCACATTATCTACAGAATATTGACAGGTGAGTCGCCTAGACAGTTTTATCACAATGCTGGCTTCTGCCAGGCGGGTAGGGTTTGTGTCTAAAAATTTAAAATGTGATTTCAGGATTGTGCCATTTCCCTTATGAAGTCTGTGTGGCGTATTTATTCAGGTCTGTTGCTGAGTCCCTGAACATTTCCCAGTCTACAGACTCCAAACAGTCTTGGGGTTGTTCCTCTGCTCCTCCCCGACCAGCTCTGTACAGTCCTCACCTCTGGGGGTGCACTCTTTAATTGCTGCCTGTAGGCAGGGAGAAGCAGCACCACAGTATGGTCAGATTTACCGAAGTGAGGGCGAGGGATAGAGCGTTGGGCAATCCTGATGGTTGTGTACCAGTGGTCGAGGGTGTTTGGTCCTCTGGTGCTGCAGGAGACATGTTGGTGGAAGTTAGGGAGCGATTTCTTAAGGTTGGCTTTGTTGAAATCCCTGACTGGGGTGGTAAATGCCTCGGGGTAAACCATCTGGTGCTTGTTGACCACAGCGTGCCGCTCCCCTGGTGCCAGATGGACATCTACCTGGGGAGGGATGTAGACTGCGGTTAGGATGATGGAAGTGAGTTCCCTCGGTAGGTAGAAAAGACGGCACATCTAGGCGTTCCAGGTGTGGAGAGCAGGAGTTGGATAGGACTGCCACGTCTGAGCACCACGCAGAGTTGACCATGAGGCAGACACCCCCTCCTCTCCCTTTCCCAGATGCCAATGTACGGTCCATGCGATGGATGAAGAAACCTTCAGGCTGGACTGCTGAGTCTGGGGAGCTTGGGGTGAGCCATGTCTTTGTGAGTGGCCAAGTCAATCACCTGATCTGAACCCAATTGAGGATGCCTTTTATATGTTGAAGAGAAAACTGAAGGGGACTAGCCCCCAAAACAAGCATACGCTAAATAAAGATGGCTGCAATACAGGCCTGGCAGAGCACAACCAGAGAAGACACCCAGCAAATGGTGATGTCCATGAATCGCAGGCTTCAAGCAGTCATTGGATGCAAAGGATATGCAACAAAATACTAAACATGACTACTTTCATTTACACAACATTGCTGTGTCCAAAGCATTATGGTGCCCTGAAATGGAGGCGACTATGTATAAACACTGTTCTAATTTCTACATGGTGAAACCAAAATGTATAAAAATGGCCTTTATTAAAATCTAACAATGTGCACTTGAAACACGTGATTTTTTTCTATTACAAATCTCAAATTGTGGTGTACAGAGGCAAATAAATAAATGGTGGGTCTTTGTCCCAAACATTATGGAGGGCACTGTATATCCTAAGTTAGTGGTCTTTTATGCTTTTTAATATTAATTTGATGGCAGTCGTGAATTTTCACATGCCCGGCCCAAGGTGAAATCTTGTTTGTCATCAAATTTTGCTTGTGTGTTCCCATCTGCAAGTCAACACACAGGTTATCCCCTCTGTTCTTGGCCCAAGAACCTCCTTCAAATTGCAAAGTCGCACCAAATTCTTTACTTGTATATCTGTTGATTGTTTCTTCTCGCTTTTTTGCTGCAAATACCAATTTTTTACAATCATTCAAGGATTTCTGATGATGTTGGGTTAAAATTACTCTAAATAACATCAGTTATTCCGTGAGGTGCCACGTTAATTCATATTAACAATGTATGAAATCTATCTTCATTCATCAAATTGCCATTTTTTATTCACAAATACATTTTGTTTTCCGTATTGTCACTTTTACCCCCTGCATATTGTCTCTGCTTAAAAAGATTTGCATTTAAAACAATATGATTATTCCTGAGGAAGGAGGAGGAGTGAGGGTGCAGTGTGGGAATTTCATAGACTACACTTCTTCCCACCCTTCCTCCTATAAAAACTCTATCCCCTACTCCCAATTCCTCCATCCACACCGCAACTGCGCCCAAGATGAGCATTCTATGTTTTGAATTCCCGTTGATTGTTTTGAATTCCAGTCTGGAAGCATAAGTCATTACGTAACCACCTTATTACGTCAACACGTCTTAAAGGGATAGCCACCAGTATGTCTAAATCTCAGCCACATGATGGTAATTGTAATGTAATATAAATAAATGCCAGTGCCCCTTGAGGCCAAAAGCAGAAGCTGGCAAATGTAAACCTTAATGTACCTGTGCCTCGTGACTGAGGTCAAGTGACCTTCTGGAAGTTTCAGTCATTGCAGATTAAATCTTTCCTACAAGATGCCACAACAAAGAGCTAGTCACAACAAGGTCATAAGGAAGACATTACAGTAATCATGGACAGCAAACTACATACTCCTTTGCTGAAAGTGGAATACTACAAAGTATTTCAAATGTCTCACATAAAAGCTCAGGCAGAAGAGGCTGCTCACCAGGTACGGGTTGCTGCCTTGAACAAAACGCATGAGTTTGAGGCACAAGAACAGGTGAAAGAGGAAGAATAATTGAAGAGAAAGAAGGAACAATTGAGAGGAGAGATGAAAAAGTTGGAACTGGGGACATAGTTGGCAGCAGTCAAAGCAAATATCAATGTACTTGAGGCCAAGAGATCAAGAAGAAATGGGCACACTTTGGGGCATTGACTTCGAGGCCAAGGAGCATAGAGAAAAGATGGACTTCTTAAAGGAGAAGGAAGTCTGCTTTGGAAATTTGAAGAAAGGACACATGGCCAAGGACTGCAAGAATCTTATGACTTGTGATGTGTGCAAACAAGATCATCCCGAGTTACTTCACACTGAACAGAAACATACAGAGAAGAAGCCGGAGCATACAGAACAGAATGAGAAGCCAACTGTGAGTGATGCTATTTCCTCATCTGGGATGTGTGCGCAGCGATTGGGGCCGGTGAAGAAACCTGTATCTTCTCCATATTACCAGTACAGGTAAAGAGCCGCAAGGGTGACACGGTGTTGCAAACATACGCATTTTTTGGATCATGGAAGTACTACAACCTTTTGTATAGAAAGCTTGATGAGAAAGCTGAACATTACGGGACAAAATACTAAGATTCTCTTGCGTACCATGAATGAAGAGAAACCTGTGTTCAGTCATCATACCTCGGGTTTGGAAATATCTAGTCTGGAAAAAGACGATTTTATACAGCTATCTGATGTGTTCACACATAAGACCATGCCTGTTATTCATCTAAATATTCCCAAGCAGGAAGACCTGAAACAGTGGCCTTACTTGAAGGGTATCTAGATTCCTAAAATAGACTCTGGCATTGACCTACTCATCGGAACTAATGCTGTGAAGGTATTGGAACCTTGGAAGTTGGTCAACAGCCAAGGGGATGGACCATTTGCTGACCCGATTCAGATGGGTCATCTATGGTACCCCTGCGTAGAGACATCTTGAGCAGGGTTGAGAATGGCTACCCTGCTGCTGCTGTCAATCGAATATCTACTGTAAACTTGGAAGAGCTACTGGTCATGCAATACACTCACGACTTCAGTGAAAGAACCAGCAAGGAAGCAGAAGAAATGTCCAGAGAAGAGGTAAGGTTCTTGGATATTATGAATCATTCAGTAGAGATGATAGATGGACACTATTGTCTAGACTTATCTTTCAAATAAGAATGCATCAGTTTCCGGATAAGTGTTGCATTGCAGTGCAGTGCAGCGCATCCAGAGCCTGAAACATAGGTTTGGTAAGAATAAGAAATGTCATGATGAATATACATCTTTCCTCACAGAGATAATTGATAATGGTTATACTGAAATGGTACCAGTGGACCAGCTGAATCGAAGTGATGGAGAGCTCTGGTGCATCCCACACCATGGGGTGTATCACTCAAGGAAAGGGATCTTGAGGGTGGTCTTTGACTGTGGGGCCGTCTTCAAAGGAACATCACTTAACTGCCAACTGCTGTAAGATCCAGACCTTACCAACTCACTCATTGGAGTTCTCATCAGATTCAGACAAGAACCGGTTGCTCTGATGGCTGATAGAGCAATGTTTCATCAGGTCAAGGTATAATAAAAGCATATTGACTATTTGCGATTCCTGTGGTGGCCTGAGGTGGTGGCACAGCAAGATCTTGTAGAATACAGGATGAAGGTAGAGTGACATCACCAAGTTGTGCAAACGTTGCATTAAGGAAGATTGCTGAAGATAACGAAGCTTATTTCCCAGCAGAGGTCACAAGCACAGTAAAGAAAAACTTCTATGTAGATGAACTTTTAAAGTCCATGCCTTTGGAACAAGAAGCAATTCAAATGGCAACGCACCTCTGCCAAAAGGGAAGATTCATGCTATCAAAGTGGACCAGCAACAACCGTGTATTGGCATCCATTCCACAAGAATATAGAGCCAAGGAGACCAAGGAGGTGGACGGACAAAGACAATTTGCCTATGGAAAGAGCACTGGGAGGCACTGGTGTGTTGAAACGGATGTGTTTAAGTTCAAAATTGCGGTACATGAACGACCATACACCCAACGAGGCATCTTATCCGTAGTTGGCTCTCTATATGATCTTTTAGGATCTCTTGCACCAATTACTCTGCCAGCCAAGCTGATTATGCAGTAGCTCTGTAAGGAAAGACTCGGATGGGATGAGAACATATCGCAAACCTTCTCTCAGCGATGAATAAGATGGTTAGTAGATCAACAAGATGTCGGAATTTAAAGTGGACCTGTGCATGAAGCCCGTTAACTTTGGTCAAATCAGATTGGCACAGTTGCACCACTTTTCAGACACAAGTGAAAGTGCCTATTGTACTGTTTCATATCTAAGACTGGAAGATTATAACAAATAAGTGCATGTTGCATTCATAATGGGAAAAGCCAAAGTGGCACCATTGAAGCAAATGATCATTCCCAGAATGTAGCTTACAGCTGCAGTCCTAGCTGTCAGAGTTGACATAATGCTGCAAAATGAATTATAGCTTCTACTGGACAAATCCATCTTCTGGACTGATAGCACAACAGTGCTTAAGTACATCAACAACAAAAACAAACACTTTCAAATATTTGTAGCAAACAGGATCTCCTTTGTAAGGGATGCTAATGATATATCAAAGTGGAGATACGTTGACACAAAGGAAAATCCTGCGGATGAAGTCTCTAGAGGACTAACAGCAGACCGCTTCTTGGGCAGTAAGAGATGGATCAAGGGACCAGAGTTTCTCTGTAAGCCAGACAGAGAATAGCCAAAGCTTTACCTGGAATCTGCAATCTCTGCTAATGATCCGGAAATCAAGCAAAACATCACATTGAACGTCATTGTCAAGGATTCATTGGACTCAACAAACTTTCTAATTATCTATTTCTCATCATGGAGTACGCTGAAGACTGTGGTAGCTTGGTTTCTTAAGCTAAAGGCAATCCTCTTGTTGTTGACTCAAAAAAGAAAGGAGAATGCTATAGGTATCTTTGAAAAAGATCCTGGCAAACAAAGAAAAAGATTGAAGGTTTAAGAAGAAACTGCAAAGCTGGAAAATGGAAGGTAGACAAAAATTCTGGAGAAACACAGCAAAGGAAATAGGCAACGTTTCAGGCCGAAACCCTTCTTCAGACTGAAGATTGAAGAATCACTCAAGAAGTTTGAATGCCAACACATAGTGCATACCTTTTGTTTTTTATAATATGTTAAGCTTTTATAGCACCTTTTAATTTCTATTGGTAATTGTTTTGTTATATACGTGGAACAATTAGGGGCCGGTGTGTAGGGGTCATTCTTGCTTAAGTTGGTTACTGTTAGTATATTTTATAATTTTGTCTCGATATTTCTTGCAGAATTATTTTGTATGCTTGGGAGTGGGATTTTTTTCGGTAGATGGGCGTGATATACATCAGATGAGGCCAGCGAAACCACTGGGAGTGGTCAGGTCGACTGGAGCGAGTAGGAGTGAAAGAATATAGTTTTTTACCAGTTCAGATAGTAAGAACGGAATGCTACAATTTTGTGTAAATAAAGAGGCTCTGGTATGTTCACTTCTTTGTATTTACAACTTCAATTAAAATCAATGAAACTGGAAAGAACGACTGGAGGATTCGTTTTTGCTATCTGAGCTGGTAAAAAACTATATTCCCTCTCTCCTGCTGGCTCCAGTCGATCTGACCACTCCCAGTGGTTTCGCTGGCCCCATCCGACAGTCTTTTCAGGTGAGGCAGAGGCTCACTTGCCCCTCCTCAACCTCATCGACATTATCCGCTGTTCCAGGTGTGGACTCCTACATATAAGTGGGACCAAGTGCAGGCTCCGCTACCTATCTGATCTCCCGGTTGCTAAACACTTTAACTCCCCCTCACATTCCCACACGTTATGTCCTGGGCCTCCTCCAATGTCAGAGTGAGGCCCAGCATAAATTGGAGGAACAGCACCTCATATTTTGCTAGGTATGAACATTGACATCTCTAACTTCAAGTAACCCTTGCTTTCCCTCTATCTCCATCCCTTCCCCTTCTCAGTTCTCTGACCTGTCCTACTGTCTCCAACTACAGTTTATCTCTGCTCTGATGTTAACTTTTATCAGTTAATGTATCTATTCTATATTTTCCTTGATCTTGATTCCCTTTGTCCTGTTTTCACACACACTTCCTTATCTATGTATCTCCCTCTCCCCTGACATTAATCTGAAGTAAGGTATTGACCTGAATAGTCATCCAATCTTTCTTTCCAGAGATGCTATCTGTCCCGATGAATTACCCCAGCACATTGTGTCTATCTTTGGTATTCCCTGCTGAATAATACTTGACAGTTCAAAAATACTACAAGGAATGTTTTAGGTTATTTTCCGATTACCATTCTAATTTAAAAAATATTTGTTCACATATAGACTTATCCTTTTCCCAACAGTTGATTGTTTCACAAATTCATTTTTTAAACTCTCATTGTTTTGTTATTTTCTTAAAGCAATCCTGCATTTTCTTGAAGAAAGAATTTCTTTGATCCCTCTCAAATTTCCTGGAATTTCCCTCCATCCATCTCCTAGCTTTTGAATTCTCTGATCTTTGATACTTTTAATGTAATTATCTTAAATTGTAACCTACGACCTTTTGCAAGTTGTAGGTGACATGCCACCCACCTCTTGTTATGTGCCTTTTAATCAGCATTGCTCAAGATAGCAGTCATTGAGCCATTCAACAATCGGGTATCTACTCAGCTGTGGAGTTACCACACTCTTGAGAATACTATGAGTGGTATTAGTGCCCGCATGAATTCATGTAAATTGAGAGTATTCTATCACCCTTTTCTTGTGCCTCATTGTGCCTCATTGATGTGGAAAGGCTTTGAGACATGAGTAAGATACCCAGCACCACAGTTTTCCAATCACCGTGCAACTTGTACCTTTTAATTTGCAAATTGTAATTTGTTCAGAGCCAGAGATGCATATGTATGCACAAACTTGCAAGCAGAGCAACTCAGCCCTCATCAATTACTATTGCCATTTTACTAAAAGCTGCAGCACAATTACCTGGCATATATGATTATGATCTTTGAATGATATGTTTAAGTCAAATGAAGTGCAATTTGTAAAATAAACTTCCATTAAGATTGTCAATTCAGACTAATTTTGATGTTCTCATGAACATGAGATTAGCATATTATGTTCCCTCCACACCAGGGATCGGCAACCTACGGCCCCCGGGCCAAATGAGGCCCGTAACCCCGAAGTCATCCGGCCCGCAGGCGGACCTTTTTCCCCGTAATCATCCTGTCCACCGAGCACGGCTGTGCGCTGAGCTCTGGCTGTACCGCATCCTGCGCAAAGCCATCAGCTTGGCCGCGCACCTTCTGTGAAAACGTGATTTGATGCCTGTCAAATATCTATTCGCTCACAGGAATGCATCCTGGCCCCTATGCAGAACAAGATTGCCGGCCCCTGCTCTATACTCTCAGTCCTGATGCAAGTGATCGACCAGAACTGTTGACCATCTGTCTACCTCATCAGATGCTGCTTGACACACTGAGTTCATCTAGCACTTTGTGTAAGAGTGAACTGTAGATGCTGGTTCAAACCGAAGATAGACACAAAACGTTGGAGTAACTCAGCGGGACAGGCAGCATCTCTGGAGAGAAGGAATGGGTGACGTTTCGGGTCGAGACCCTTCTTCAGACTGGTAAGGGATAAGGGAAACAAGAGACAGAGACGGTGATGTGGAGAGATAAAGAACAGTGAATGGAAGATATGCAAAACAGCTTACATTGGCCTTTCCTTTATCATCGTAACTTTTTTGCATATCTTTCATTCATCGTTCTTTATCTCTTCACATCATATCTCTCATTTTCCCTTATCCCTAAGCAGTCTGAAGAAGGGTCTTGACGCAAAATGTCACCCATTCCTTCTCTCCAGAGATGCTGCCTGTCCCGCTGAGTTATTCCAGCTTTTTTGTGTCTATCTTCATCTTGCACTTTGTTTTCTGCTCCAGATTTCAACATCTATAGTCTCTGTAAACACATTGGAGTTGGGTATAGCAATAATTTGGCAATGCCACTAACCTATGAAATAGTAAGATTAAATGAGAACTTACCAGTTTGTAGTTTGATCTTGATTTTATGAGGAGTTACGTTGGTGATTACGTGAAGAAGACCTGCCATGCCGCATGCGCACCAATCTTCAAAGCAGCGGTATGAAATCACAAATAACAACGCCGAAGTGACATAGTAAGATGCGTGACTCGAGAACTACCAGATGATCCTTTATGAGAGAGGGTTGGGCGTTACGGGCACGTAATCACCAACGTAACTCCTCATAAAATCAAGATCAAACTTCAAACTGGTAGGTTCTCGTTTAATCTTACTATTTTACTTCGGAGTCACGTGAGTGATTCCGTGAAGAGTTCAAAGCTTTGTGATTTCATGCCGCAAACTACAAATCTCGGCATCCCACTGCAGTGATTGACTCAAATGAGAAATTAATGCATTAATAGTAACATTGCATTTAATGCCGTAATAAAGTTTATTTAAAACATATAAACAAACAACAGTACCCATCTATCCCAGGGCACTTTAAACAGAACTTAAAATAGCATTGGCTAACAGCCCTGGATCGGCAATCGGCTGATGATAGAAATTCTGAAACATCAGCTCATTTGCCCATCCGGCGGCCGCCAAAATATGGTTGACGGGCACGTCCCTCGCCTTGGCCGTTGACGTAGCTGCTGCCCTAGTGGAAAGAGATGTAAACACACTATCTAAATGATACGCTGACGTTGATGCTCACCTGGTGGAATAAGATATACAATTGTCAGTGTTAACACCTGTATAACCCAGAACCTGCTGCAGCCACCTTGAAATAGTCTGCGACCTACCTTAGTGTAGTTGTTTGTTTACTAATAAACAATGCTGATTCCATACTTCTTAGGATTCGGGTGGCCTTGATAACATAGATGTGAGACCGTGGGGTATCCAAAATGATCTTAAATCATGCCATCCCTTGTCTACTTTGCTTGTGTAGACAGAATGTAAAATGTATTGGCATCTGCAGCTAATTCCATCCTATCTAGCCACAGCGTTTGCAATGTTTGCCGTCGTTGTGCAGATATTAGTGTCATAACTAATGATGTAGCTGGAACCCCTTGGTGAAGTAATGTTTACACATTTACAATAACCAACTGAATAATCTTGTAGTGGGAGAACTTGTGTCAAGATCTTTTAACAACTCAATATCTGGGTTGAACCCGAAAGCATACTTCCCTTATGTTGCAGCTGTAGTGTCTCTATAACTGAATTGTCAAATACCATTTAAAATGAACTGGAAAACGTCAGTAATCTGTACCGTATTAAATGTAACATTAACACTTAACAAAAAACACTTCTGATCCCATCAATAGAAATGTACTGCTTTTTTGGGTGCTATCCCTGCACACTGCAGTGAGCATCTTCATGGCTTGATGTGACAACCTGAGGCATAAGTCAATCTATTAAAAATGTCAATAAGTCAAGTAAGTCAATAATTGTTTTACTGTGCAAAGGCCGGTCTCCTGAACCACAGTTTGAACAGCAAGTTCTTGTTTTTTTGGAATAACCGTATATCGTCGTGCCATAATGCCTGATGAAGCAGGCAACATGGATGCTTGGCCAGTCCAATACTACAAACCCAAGCAAGGTCTTGCTGACTGTTTTTAGACCCAGCTAATGAGGCAAAAATGAGAAAGACAAAAAAGACCATTCCTCCTATTGAAGTGAGAATGTATTTCTCCGCACTGTTGTGCCACATATTTTTGCAATCAGTGAATAAACATACACCAACAGGTCGATATTCGATGTAGTATTCATCATACTTTGAGATCCAACACTTATTCTGTGTTACCATCGATCTGAACTGGATGATACACCAGTGGCAAAGGAGATTAATTACAGGACATTGTTACTTGATTACCATGTGACTAACATATGTCACCATTGTAGAGTAGCAACTTGAATTTGAGCATGTAGAATATGTATATTTGCTCAAACCCCTTACCCATGGGTGCATTTAATTGCTACCAACAATTGAAGAATTGGTAACTCATGCAATCTCCAATACCTCCAAGTAGGTGATGGTATTTGGAATTTCTCATGTTAGAGTCCTAAGCATCAGTTTGTAATAACTGGAATTCAACCGACTACACTACTGTAGCGAGTTTCAAGTTCAAGGAGTTATTGTCATGTTCAGCAATGCTGAATACTGTTACTTCATCATTGTGGCTGAGGTAGCTTCAGCTGACAGTAGCATAAGGTTGTTAACAATAGTCTAATTGCTACATACACAATACTGTAAAGCTTTACTGTTATAGTACAGTACATTGTCTTTGATAACCTCTGTAATGGGATTTGTATAGCATGTATCTCTTACCTTACGAATCTGTTGTAGTCAGGAAAATAAGTTTTCATATTCGGAAAGTTCATATGCCCGACACTCTCCATTCTTCAAAATAACATGCCACTCCTGCTTATTCCATGGCTGGTTTGCATGAGAACTTTTGCCCAATTTCCAAACCCTGGTCATAATCCAACTTGCTTGGAATGCTCCGGCTGTGCCTCAACCAAATATTTTTACTCTTTGTGTGTTGTACAAAACAAATGTAAATATTACAACTTGTGAACGATGCACTACCCAAATTTTGGAAGTGCTAGACGCATTTAGTTGAGTATGATTGGAAGGTGCATGGAATTTCTGAGCTATCATGCTGCCCCCAGCTCCAGTGAACCGCTACTGCCGATGAGCGCCTGGGGTGCGTTCTGAACGATGACTTTTGCACTCTGTTGGCCTTATTGATTCGTTTGCCGGGCTTTCTTCCCCTGTAGAATAGACCTACCTGAATAACAGATTCAGCGGCTGGCTCTCACATCCCCCTGTTGGCGTTGTTCACTGCCGGCACATATGTGCTTAAGTATGTTCTATTGACAACTTTAGAGCCCAGAGTCATCTTGACCTTTTGCTCTTACCTCCTCAGAGAGGGTGATTCGTAGGCAACCCTAACAGGCGCTGCTGCAGGATACCAATACTGATACGAACCCATTGGCCTTAACCCAATAGAATATTCTGCTGGGATGGCAACTTTGTTGTCAGGAAAAGGTACCTCTGACACATGCCCTTCATCCCTTGGGGTATGCCCCACGGCCATACCCTGAGACTCAGTGTCAGCAGGATACTGACCCATCTTGGTCTCTGCCTCCGAGAGGGAGACCTCTGTAACACTGTATGCAACTGTTGCTGTATTTGGGATAGTCGTTTCAAACGCACTATCCAGCCCCGGTTAGGAATTCATCCCCCTGACTCCGTGGGCCTTGCTCTCCAGCCCCGGTGGAGAATCATCTCCTGACTCCGTGGGTGTGCAGATACGTGTGAACTCGAGCAACCCTACCCTAGGCGTTGCTGGCGCCGCCTTTCGTAAAGGCCGGCGCTTTTTGACATGAAACAGCCCTGCATCAGGCGCTGCTGGCACGGCTCCCGTAGGCCGGTAATGTCACAAATGAAACGGCCCTGTATCAGGTGCTGCTGGCACGGCTCTCCAGTAAGCCGGCACTTTCGTACATGAAGCAGCCCTGTCAGCCGCTGCTGGCGCGGCCTGTCCCATAGGCCCGCGCTATTACAGTGTAAGCTCACTAAATCAATATTTTTAGTGTACAGCTTTACCTGTGAAGGGTAGAAATAATTCATAGCAACTTGTGCTAAACAACAAGGATTACATTGTCAGAACATATAACAATAACTTTTTATGATTTTAACTTTGCCTTTAGCTTTTAACTTTAATAAAAACACTATAAAATACATACATTTTATTATAAGGAGAAACCCTTTATAGCCCGACACCTGCGTCCAAATAGGGCTGTTTGAGTCCCATTTAATTCCTTGCTTGGGGACCAACGTCTGTGAGCCACTGACTCCACTGTCAGTGACTCCAGCATTGCTTCCTTGCCATTCCCACAGCATCCACACAGGCTGGGAGCCGCTGACCCCACTGTCAGCGACTGTTTGAATTTCTTGCCATTCCCACGGCATCCCCGCAGGCTAGGAGCTGCTGACCCCCCTGATAGCGACTGCTTACATTTCTTGCTGTTTTACGGCATCTCCACAAGCTGGGAGCCGCTGACCCCCGTCACCGACTCTGCTTGACTTTCTTGCCGTTTTTACGGCATCCCTACAGGCTGGGAGCCGCTGACTGTACTGTTAGCGGCTCCTTATCTCGCAACCCGATCAATTTTGCCGGTTATCCGCATTTGCGGTCGGAATGGGGTCTCCCCACTGTCCATAACCGGCACATTCGTCGGGCTGCAAAACTGGCAGGAAAACCTCTGTGAAAAGAGGTTCCTGCCTGAAAAACCCTGGTAAATTAAAAAAACAAACTTACCTTTTAGGTTTAACTTACCACCGGCAGGAGCTCTGTCCTGCCAGTCTGGTGCTTGCGCCAATGCGGCTGACGTACTGGTGCGCATGCGGCCTGGCGGGTCTTCTTCACGGAATCACTCACATGACTCCGAAGTAAAATCCACTAAAGCACCAACGGTGAGCTGAACAGTGCTATTAGTAATTTGGCAATAGAGCTGTTTGTTGAAACAAAATGTTGTACGGTATTTGTGCTAAATTGATATTGAAAGGGTGCATGTACCGTTTTATTTGTGAACCTCTGCTGCAATGTCGGTTGCATCTAAGAATTTAGAAAATGGGCATTGCACATTTAATCTTTTGAAATTACTAAGACGAAAGGTGGGTTTACAGGGCAATGGAAAATAGGGTGGTGATGGAGGCAGCATTGGCAAATAGTGAAGAATGATAAGGACTAGGATTGGAGTGGGGAGGAGATCTTCTAGAATTATAGGAGATGACGAGGCGATCCTGGAATGATCAAGACCAGGCTAGGGCAATTGGGTACGTGGTTGGAGGTTGGATATAATGGTTGAGATGGTGAAGGTCGCCTGAAAGCCCTGTCTCATGGTGCGAGTCCATCCACGAGTGACCCCAAGTGAAAGAAAAAAAACAGACTCGTGGTTTTGTACGAGATTCCAAGTTTATGTTCAAGTGTTTAACCGAGTTCCCACGGGTATGTCATTTCTGTGATGTTCCAAGTTCCTCTCCCGAGTTACCAAGTTCCTCTCCTGTTACTCGAGCCAACCGTGAATTAAGGTATGTTTTAATAAGCAACAGTGTTAAAGAAGACATCTCCATCCTGCCGCTTTGAGTTAAAAAGATAGAATTCAGCGCGGCCGCATCTATTGATATGACCTACAAAGGGAAAATGCGCACCGTCCAGTGCCAGAGCAGTTATACTTATGATTTGTTTGAAACACACATCACATAGTTAGAATTTTTTAAAGAAGGAACTGCAGATGCTGGAGAATCGAGGGTACACAAAAAGCTGGAGAAACTCAGCGGGTGCAGCAGCATCTAAGGAGCGAAGGAGATAGGCGACGTTTCGGGCCGAGACCCTTCTTCAGACTGGTCAGGGATCAGGGAAATGAGAGATATAGACGGTGATGTGGAGAGATAAGGAACAATGAGTGAAAGATATGCAAAAAAGTATCGGTGATAAAGGGAACAAGCCATTGTAAGCTGTTTGTGGTGTGAAAATGAGAAGCTGGTGCGACTAGGGTGGGGGAGAGATAGAGATAGAGCGAATGCCAGGGCCCCAGGGCTGAGGGAGAGGTGGGAAGGGGAGGAGACAGCAAGGGTTAACAGAATTGAGAAAATTCAATATTCAAGCCCAAAGGATGCAGACTCCCCAAGCGGAATATGAGGTGCTGTTCCTCCAGCTTGCGGTGTTGCTCACTCTGGCCGTGGAGGAGGCCCAGGACCGAGAGGTCGGATGTGGAATGGGAGGGGGAGTTGAAGTACTGAGCCACCGGGAGGTCGGGTTGGTTATTGCGGACCGAGCGGAGGTGTTCGGCGAAGCGATCGCCAAGCCTCCGCTTGGTCTCACCGATATAGATCATCTGGCATCAGGAGCAGCGGATGCAGTAGATGAGGTTGGAGGAGGTGCAGGTGAACCTCTGTCGGACCTGGAAGGACTGCTTGGGTCCCTGAAAGGAGTGGAGTGGGGAGGTGAAGGGACAAGTGTTGCATTTCTTGCGGGAGACAAGTGTAGGAGAGGTGTACTGACTGTGTGGGCAGACACTTTGGTAGTGATTGCCCACCAGTCTCAAAAGCCGCTGTGTCTCCCTGTCCCTGGGATAGCAGGGGGCGATCAAGCAGCACAATACCCCCCTCCCCTCCACGCCAACACGAAGGGCAACGATTCCAAGGTTTTAGACGGAAGGCAGACACAACAAGCTGGAGTAACAATGCCGGCCAGGTAACATCTCTGGAGAATGTGGATAGGTGACGTTTCTGATAAGGGCTTGTCTTCTGAAGAAGGATCTCGACCCGAAAAGTCACCTATTCTTTCCCTCCAGAGTTGCTGCCTGACCCGCCAAGTTACTCCAACATTTTGTGTTGGGCATCAAACAAACCCTTGTCCAGTCATTCTGCTCGTTTTCCAGATCGGCTAATTATACATTTGTTTCCCTGATTACCCCACCCCTCTCCTCACTTCTACCGAAGTTGCACTTAAATAACTGTAACTTGGACTTAATAATTACTATACTGACTAATCTATTTATTTTAAATGCCAAGCAACATATTTCCTACTGCTTCCCCTAATTCCCATTCCTCAAGAAAGGGTTGAAGCATTAACTTATCACAAAAGGTCACAAAGTGTTGGAATAACTCAACGGGTCAGGCAGCATCTCTGGAGAAAATGGATAGTTGATGTTTCGGGTCGAGGCTCTTCTTCAGGGCCTTTAGTTTAGTTTAGATACAGTGTGGAAACAGGCCCACCGAGCCCATGCTGAACACAATCACCCAGACACTAGTTCTATCCTACACTCTGCGGGGCAATTTACAGACGACAATTAACATACTTCTTTGGAATGTGGGAGGAAACTGGAGCACCCGGAAAAAATCTACATGGTCACTGGGAGAACGTGCAAACTCCGTACGGACAGCACCAGTCGTCAGGATTGAATTCGGGTCTCTGGCGCTGTGAGGCAGCAGCTCTACTGCTGCGCCGCCAATGTGACATTCCAAGCTTTAGAACTAAGTTAGGCGCTTACAAATCTCATTCTCTGCACAGCATGGAGAATCATGAATTGCCAAGACACAAGACACAGTAGATGTTGGTTCCTTTTTAAAAAAATCATGAATTCAAAGTTATCTATTCAAGAATAATGTAGTATGGTTAGTTAGATTTGTCCATACTCAACTTAAAATTGTCCATAATCTATAACTTAAAGTGTTTTTAAAGCATTTAGTGAAATTACAGATTGTGTTCTGTTCAGGTTCAGTTTCCTGGGTCCAACTCAGAGAGAAGTCTCTCCCCTTTCCAGGGTTAATTGCTCCACTGTTTATAATGCTCTTTGCATTATGAAATCCTCGACAGTGAATCCCATGGGCAATCACTACCAAAGTGTCTGCTCACACAGTCAGTACACTTGTCTCCTGTTCTAAGTCACCCCAACCCGCCCCCCCTTCACCTCCCTCCCCCCCCCCCCCCCCCCCCTTCATCATCTCCCCCCCACACCCCCCCCCCTATCTTTCCCTCCCAACTCCAGTCCTGTACCGACCCCCTGGGAAACTGAAGGGAGCTATAATCAACTGCCACGGATACAAATAATGTCATACATGCTGCCCTTTCTTGTGTATGACGAGTCACTAAGGTAAACGCACGGGCCACTACGTTATTACAACGTTTAGATGTTTCAATTTTTAACTTGAACAGTAAATTTGACTTGTGGAAAACTTGAACAGTAAATTTGACTTGTGGAAAACCTCAAACATGTTTGAATTTTTTCACGAGTTAACATGTTTCACGGGTACCTGCCGTTAGCGCCACGAGACGCTAAGTTGCGCGCGCGAGTTCAGACGTTCCCGCTACATTAATTGTACGTGATTACCGCGAGTGAAAACTCGGGATCCCTCGTGGGTCAACTCGCACCATAAGACAGGGCTTTGAGGCAGTGAGGCTAGTTGAAGTTTCAGAAGGTCTGGATGGTTTGAGTGTAAGCATTGGTGTGTGGAGTGTGATTGGGTTGGGTGTGGTGTACTGTAGTGATTATGGAAGGAATATGTGTTTGAAAGACCAAACGTATGTGCATAATAATCCAAAGGTGCATAATAATCTTGGTTGTCTTGTGAATGACCAGTGGAGATGAAGCCAGTGCATGAGGCACACTCCACACTCAACTCAATTTCTGGAGTGATGTGAAACAACCCAAATATTGACATTGCATATTATTCTGGAGATAGTTTTTAATTGCATGAAAGAAAACTAATATGTGATTGAACTTTGCCTCTCGTAACTGTTAAGATTGCTGGTGTCAGTGGAGAAACTTGATAAACTTTGTCGCTCAAAGAAGAAAAAGAAAGCCTCACTGGTGCAGAATCTTTTTTAAAGGCAAACAATATGTATTTTCAACTCGAGCAAGGAGATAACATTCCTTGCAGAATTGGTGAGGCTGCAGTTATAATAATCAAGTGCAGATTTAGGCAACCCATTATAGAGTGGCATATAAAGCATTATGATCATTGCTCTGCATGCACTCATTAGGTTATTTGGGAATCACAATAATTGTTATGTTGATGCTTGAGCAGTTTAACTTTGTCAGACCTGAGAAAGCTAAGGAATCTAATAGTTTTAAGTGTAATTGTTATGAACATTAGGACAAACGCTCATAGTATTTCTGTACTGGTGAAGTGACAGTACAAGGACATTAATTTAAGATGATGCCAAAAAAAAAATCAAAGTTTGAAAAATCCTATGGTAGGTTTGAAACCTGCAATTCTTTACTATTGTTTAATGTGTAGGTACTTCTAAAATAAATTTTATTCTTATTTGAGCATGAGCAATATTAAACATGGGAAGTAAAATCTGGTGACTTGCATGGAAAAAAATACCTGAACATGTTTGATATGACAAGTGACTTGTTTCTGTTTATTGTGATATTGTAAATGTATAATTAACGCTAATTGTGTTATGGGAATTTGTATACAATATAATAAGAGTAGTCTTTAACTAAATTATATTTCTGGATAGTAAAGCAGGCAGTATAGCAGTTTACAACTTGGGATAAAAACAGCACTTGTTATTTGTATTCCATTGCAATGTTTGTTCACCATATCTGTAACTATGCTGATTGTTTGACGAACATTTTATTTTATATTTACTGTGCCCTATTGTCTTATGAAAATCAACAATCCATATACAAGGTGCCATATTCCAGAAACAGAAGGCACACCAAATCAGAGAAACCACTGGGACTTTTTAAGCAGTGGTTCCATTATTTGGGTTATGAGAAACATAGAAACGTAGAAAATAGGTGCAGGAGGAGGCCATTCGGCTCTTCGAGCCAGCACCGCCATTCATTGTGATCATGGCTGATCGTCCCCTATCAATAACCCATGCCTGCCTTCTCCCCATATCCTTTGACTCCAAAAACCCCCAGAGCTCTATCTAACTCTCTCTTAAAACCATACAGTTGCTTGGCCTCCACTGCCCTCTGTGGCAGGGAATTCCATAAATTCACAACTCTCTGGGTGAAAAAGTTTTTTCTCACCTCAGTCTTAAATGACCTCCCCTTTATTCTAAGACTGTGGCCCCTGGCTCTGGACTCACCCAACATTGGGAACATTTTTCCTGCATCTAGCTTGTCCAGTCTATTTATAATTTTATATGTTTCTATAAGATATCCCCTCATCCTTCTAAACTCCAGTGAATACAAGCCTAGTCTTTTCAATCTTTCCTCATATGACAGTCCTGCCATCCCAGGGATCAATCTCGTGAACCTACGCCGCACTGCCTTAATCACTGCCTTCCTCAAATTAGGAGAACAAAACTGTACACAATACTCCAGATGTGGTCTCACCAGAGCCCTATACAACCGCAGAAGAACCTCTCTACTCCTATACTGAAATCCTCTTGTTATGAAGGCCAACATTCCATTAGCTTTCTTCACTGCCTGCTGTACCTGTAAGCCAACTTTCAGTGACCAGTGTACGAGGACGCCCAGATCTCGCTGCACCTCCCGCTTACCTAACCTAACCCCATTGAGATAATAATCTGCCCCCTTGTTTTTGCCACCAAAGTGGATAACCTCACATTTATCTATATTATACTGCATCTGCCACGCATCTGCCCACTCACTCAACCTGGCCAGGTCACCCTGCAACCTCCTAACATCCTCTTCACAGTTCACACTGCCACCCAGCTTTGTGTCAACCACAAACTTGCTAGCGTTGCTCCTAATTCCCTCTCCCATCATTAATATATATGGTAAATAGTTGCGGCCCCAACACCGAGCCTTGCGGCACTTCACTCGCCACTGCCTGCCATTCTGAAAAGGACTCGTTCACTCCTACTCTTTACTTCCGGTCTGCCAATCAATTTCCTATCCATGTCAACACCCTACCCCCAATACCATTTGCTCTAATTTTAGTCACCAGTCTCCCGTACGGGACCTTATCAAAGGCTTTCTGATAAGGTCCCGTACATCCACTGGCACCCCTTCATCCATTTTACTTGTCACATCCTCAAAGAATTCCAGAAGATTAGTCAAGCATGATTCCCCTTTGATATTGTTGGTTTGTTCTAAGATATCAGTGCTTGTTCACAAATATCCACTTAGAACGAGGCAGAACCCAAGATGCAACCGCACAGCACCAATGCGTCATTGCTCAAAAGGTAGGCTAATAAAGTTGATCATAAATCATTAGATGTGATCAAGCTGTGATTGAAGTAAATAAGATTGAAGAGAATAATAATTATCCAAGAGACTAACTTTATTTCAAAATTATAATTATCTTCTCGAAAAATGGTTAGTTGGATCTGCAAAGCATATTACTATTAGAAACATAGAAACATAGAAATTAGGTGCAGGAGCAGGCCATTCGGCCCTTCGAGCCTGCACCGCCATGCAATATGATCATGGCTGATCATCCAACTCAATATCCTGTACCTGCCTTCTCTCCATACTCTCTGATCCCTTCAGCCACAAGGGCCACATCCAACTCCCTCTTAAATATAGCCAACGAACTGGCCTCAACTACCTTCTGTGGCAGAGAATTCCACAGATTCACCACTCTCTGTGTGAAAAACGATTTTCTCATCTTGGTCCTAAAAGACTTCCCCCTTATCCTTAAACTGTGACCCCTTGTCCTGGACTTCCCCAACATCGGGAACAATCTTCCTGCATCTAGCCTGTCCAACCCCTTAAGAATTTTGTAAGTCTCTATGGGATCACCCCTCAATCTTCTAAATTCCAGCGAGTACAAGCCGAGTCTATCTTCATATGGAAGTCGTGCCATCCCAGGAATCAGTCTGGTGAACCTTCTCTGTACTCCCTCTATAGCAAGAATGTCTTTCCTCAGATTAGGAGACCAAAACTGTACGCAACACTCCAGGCGTGGCCTCACCAAGACCCTATACAACTGCAGTAGAACCTCCCTACTCTTGTACTCGAATCCTTTTGCTATGAATGCCAACATACCATTCGCTTTCTTCACAGCCTGCTGCATCTGCATGCCTACTTTCAATGACTGGTGTACCATGACACCCAGGTCTCGCTGCATCTCCCCTTTTCCTAATCAAACACCATTCAAATAATAGTCTACCTTCCTGTTTTTGCCACCAAAGTGGATAACCTCACATTTATCCACATTATACTGCATCTGCCATGCATTTGCCCACTCACCCAATCTATCCAAGTCATCTTGCAGCCTCCTAGCATCCTCCTCACAGCTAACACTGCCCCCCAGCTTTGTGTCATCCGCAAACTTCGAGATGTTGCATTTAATTCCCTCGTCCAAATCATTAATGTATATTGTAAATAGCTGGGGTCCCAGCACTGAGCCTTGCGGCACCCCACTAGTCATTGTCTGCCATCCTGAAAAGGACCCGTTCACTCCTACTCTTTGCTTCCTGTCTGCCAGCCAGTTCTCTATCCACATCAATACTGAACCACCAATACCATGTGCTTTAAGTTTGTATACCAATCTCTTGTGTGGGACCTTTCTTCAATTGAGTCGAGACCCTTCTTCAATCTGAAGAAGTGTCTTGACCCAAAATGTCACCTATTCCTTCTATCCAGAGATGCTACCTGTCCCACTGAGTTACTCCAGCATTTTGTGTCCATCTTCGGTGTAAACCAATATCTGCAGTTCCTTCCTACACATATTACTATTGTGTAAATTAAAAAACATAAGAGGAGTTTTTTTTGCCTCATGTTATTGAGTGCTTTCTGTGCTTAGCATTTGTGCAGTATGCTGCTGCTATTTCTCTTGTCTGCTGTCAGAGAATAAATCCTTGTCTTAGAGACTGCGTTCACCCCCCACTTACATATCTGTACTTACAGAGTTGTCTTCTATTAAATTGTCACCATTTTCTTTGCCAGTATCTTCAACCTCAGCAGAATCAGTGACATGTCAGTTTAGTAGAATTTATTATACCTTCCCACTCTAAAGTGTTTGACTTTCAATTATCCCCTAATAATCACATGCCAGCAAGCTAATTTACATTTTAATATTGACATGTTTTTTCCAAGAATGTATTCTTAATATTCTTTGAAAAGGATTTGCAATCCATATTGCCCTTCAAGAACAATTAATTTACTATTACACATAAAAGGATTTAACTCTGACATTTATTTTTAGGTCTTTTTTGAAGTAAAAGTTATTTTAGATTATTTTTATTTTTTGAAAGACAAGTGTAGAAAAAAGGGGCCTCGTTTTTTAGCAATTGAAAATGGCTAAAGTAATTCAAGTAATTATTAATGTATCACTAAATTGTAACCAAAATTTATTCCAAATAGATTATTGTATATCAATGATGAATTGTGATTTCACAGTAGGAATGTTTGAGCAGTACTGAATATACCCCTTTACAGTAACAAATGCTTTGACCTATTGTTAGAGTAGTTACAAACTAGGTTCAGTTAATTATCATCACCTTCAACAAATGTTTTGTACATGGACATGCCCAATAGCTTACAGTTTAGTTATTAATCATGTTCAATACCATATGATAATACTTTCCTTTCCAAAAGTTTCACAAGTTAAATGAATTTGTGTTTTAAAACAGTATTGCACATATAGTTATGATGAATAATTAATTTTATTACTAATCTAATCTTGAATTGAAAATGCTATGTCAGGCACTGGTCTCTTATATATTGGATGAACAAATGAGGAATAGTTAACTGCAGACCACCTTCATTCAGAAGGTAGTGGTGATACCTCTAGTGGCCTATGACTTTAATTCTTCATCTTGCTTCCATTTTGATCTTCCTGCCTTTGGCCTCTTGTTCCAATGAAGCCGAATATAAGTTTAAAAAACAGCAACTCATTTTACAACCAAGCACATTATACACCTCAGAAATCAACAGTGAATTCAACATTATCAGATAACCATATCTCATAAGGTGATACAGTGTGGAAACTAGCCCATCTGCCAACTTGCCCACACCAGCCAACATGTCCCAGCTACACTAGTCGCACCCGTCTGTGTTTGGTCCATATCCCTCCAAACCTGTCCTACTTATGTACTTGTCTAACTGTTTCTTAAACGTTGGGATAGTCCCAGCCTCAACTATCTTCTCTGGCAGCTTGTTCCATACACCCATCACCATTTGTCAAAAAGTAACTCCTCAGATCCCTTTAAAATCTTTGCCCCTTCACCTTGCACCTATGTCCTCTAGTCCTCGATTCACCTACCCTGAGCAAGAGACTGTGTGCATTTACCCGATCTACTCCTCTCATAATTTTGTACTCCTAGATCCCTCTGTTCTTCAAACCAGAGCCTTACCATTCACTGTGTAGGTCCTGCCTATGTTAGACTTCCCAAATTGCAACACCTCACATTTCTCTGTATTAAATTCCATCAACCATTCCTCAGCCCACCTGGCCAATCAATCAAGAAGATCCTGCAGCAACTTTTCACAACCATCTTCACTATCTGCAAAACCACCCACTTTTATATCATCAACAAAATTGCTAATCTTACCTTGTATGTTCTCATTCAAATCATTGATATCCATGATAAACAGTAATGGGCCCAGCATCAAATCCTGAGGCACACCACCTGTCACAGGCCTCCAGTCCAAGAAGCAACCTTTCACCACCCTCTCTGCTTCCTTCCATGAAGCCAATTTTCTATCCATTTAGCTATCCCTCCTTGGATCCCATGTGATCTAACCTTCCAGAGCAGCCTACAATGTGGAACCTTGTCGAATGCCATACTGAAGTCCATATATACCACATCTACAGCTCTGCCCTCATCGACCTTTTTGGTACATCTTCAAAAAACTCAAACCATTTGCATTTTTTATTTGAGCTCTCCAATTCTGAAGAATAGTCAGAAAACCAATGCTTACTATATTTCTCACGGGTGCTACCTGACTTGCAGGGTATTTCCAACAAACTGTTTTGAATATCCCAACACCTGGAATGGTTTGCTTCTCCAATTTGAAACACATAGTTCAAATATTTTTGCCCTTTTTTTCCCCTCTTCTGTCTTCTTCCATTTACATGTGCCAATATCACCAGGGTGCAGTGCAGAAGCTCCCTTGGACTTCTGCAACACACTTTCAAAACCTATGATATTTACGAGCATTTACGAGTAAGCTTGAGCAAGGAAACACTGCATCAAACAATATCCTAATGTGGGAATATTTTCACTGCAGATCAGCATCAATTTAAGTTTTCAAATGTATATAGATATTTAAATGAATTGTAAAATGATGTTCAAGGAAAATTAACCATTTGCTTGAATAAAGTTTTCCTGTGATGTTCAGTTTCTAGGAGTTTAAACTGATTCCTTGAAAATTCTGCTGAGATGGAAAGATTGAATAGTTTGGATTTGGACAATAAATTTTGATAAAAATGGTGTTATGTCCAGAATCCTGCTCCATTTGCTCTTTGACACTGTGGATGTCCCCAACAGTGGCTAGAAATATAGCTGCATAATGTTTCTTCTCTCCAGTGCAATGCAAATGTAAAATGTTCCTCCTTAAGTGAAATATGATATCAACCATATGCAAGTCATTTTGCCTGACTTCAACAAGGTATTTCTGGATTTCCTTGTATGATCATATATCTTCCACTCGGCTCTTCTGGGAAAACTTGATTTAATACCCATGTGCTGGTTTAGGACACCTCAAGATAAATCATGTTTTCTGGGTCGCATCTTCGGCCGATCTGCAACCTACCATCGATGGAGCTGAAGGCCTCCTTGGACTGACTTGGTGCACCACTGCGGGGCGCGAACTTAACATCGAGCCAATCCCTTGCTTTGGATTGTTCCAACCGCAGCCTGCGGACTTATCATCAAGCGCTCGCAGTCTCCGGAGAGGCTAGTGGGGAGCTCCAATGACGCAGAGTCTCGACCAGCCCCGACGCGGGGTCCGATTGCCGGCACGGGGGAGCCGACATCCCCCCGATGCAGGAGCTGATCACCCCGATGCGGAGGGTCCGACCGCTATTTACGGGAGTCAAGATCACCCCGTCAACGGAAGGCTCGAGGCCCCCGACCACGTGAGAGCATAGAAGAGAAGCGAATTTAACTTTTTTTCACCTTCCATCACAGAGGAATGTGGAGGAGTCACTGTGGTGGATGTTTATGTTAAAATGGATTTGTGTGTTCCGTTGCTTTTTATTTGTATGACCGACTTGGCAATGAAATTCCTCGTATGTGGCAAAACATACTTGGCTAATAAAGTATTATTGTGATTGTGATTGATTGTACCACTTTCTCATACTACTTGCTCAATAGTAACAATTAAAATATTCTTGATTTCTGTGTTTATTACAGCTGCATTTGAATTGATGCATTGATTTAAAACATTTAATGAATATTCTGGCTTGGGTTGATCAGAGAGATTTGTAAAATGTATTTATTCAAGATTATTGTACGAATAGGCGCCATTTTGATATATTCAGAATCAGTGATGTCTTTGGGCATTTCACGAACCTTGCAGTATTGTGCACATGTTAAGAGTTCCATTGTCTTTGTTTAACTGAATTATTTATTTAATATATTGCAGGGTAAAAGCCAAAAAAGGAGTAAACCTGAAAAACATGTGGCCCAAAAAACCCGAAACCTGGCAATTGACATCAGAAATCGTGAATGGAGGAAAACATTCCACAGCCACAGTGGAGATGAATAGAAAACAAGGAGTCTTCGACGGGTGAGAAAAATCTCTGCAAATATGTGGATTTGCCATGTATTGTGTTTTAGTGTGAATTTCTATTGCATTTTCCTGACTATTGGTCACAACATTGACAGAAGAGTTGCAGAAGCTTATACATTGCTGACCAGATGTGTTGCAAACTTGTTTCTATTGAAGTTAACTTTTTTAATAAATGAGGCAAGAATGTTGCTCATCACAATGATCTTTTAGAAAGTTTTAAACACTTTAAAATGTAATTACTGGAGAAAATATTAGGTGACGTTTTGGGTCAGAACCCTTCTTCAGACTAAAGTGTAGTAGGGGGAGTGAAGACTGAAGCTAGTTAATGGAATTTTAGTGGAGGGGTGGGGGTAGGGATTGTTTTTAGAAGTTACCTAAAATTGGAGAATTCAGTGTTCATACCGTTGGGTTGTAAGCTGCCCAAATGGAATATGAGTTGCTGGTCCACCAGTTTGTGTGTGACTTCACAATGACAATGGAGGAAGCCAAGGCCAGAAAGGTCAGTATGGGAAGGAGAGTTGAAGTTGTTAGCAACTGGAAGATCCAATATGTATTTGTGGACTGGGCACAAGTGATCAGCAAAATGGTTGCTGAGTCTACACCTGGTCTCGTTGATGTACGGGAGTCCACATATGAAACACCGGATGCAGTAGATGAGGTTAGAGGAGGGGCATGTAAATCTCTATCTCATCTGGGAGGACTGCTGGGATTCCGAGATGGAGTTAAATATGGATGAACTCTGCCCTTGAGCATCTGGGGGAAGAGGGGGCAAGACCAGAACTTTGGGACACGGAAGAGATGAGCGTGAGGGATCTATCTATGCTGCTTGACCTGCTGAATCTGTCGATCTTTGCTATAAACCAGCATCTGCAGTTCCTTTTTATTACCCTCATAAACCAAAGCAGTCTTCTCTGTGTGAAGCTACAGGAGATGGGAACGGACATTAATGAGTCTACAATGGAGAAATATATGAAGACTGAAGAACCTGGGACAGTTAATGGAAATGTCTGTTGCAGAGGTGCTGAATGCCCCAAGGCATATTAAAATAGATACATCTCCCGGGCCTGATCAGATATATCCGAGGACACTGGGAAGCTAGAGAAGAAATTGAAGGCGTCTTGCCCGAGGTATATGAGTCATCGTTAGACATGGGTGAGGTGCCAGAAGACTGGAGGGTGACTAATGTTGCATTTCTATTTAAGAAAGGCTGCAAGGAAAAACGTGGCAACAATAGGCTAATCTGTGCTAGGCAAATTGCTGGAAGATAGGATATCGAGGGATAAGATATCTATGCATTTGGTTAGAAGGGCTGGTTAGAGATATTCAACATAGTTTTGTGCATGGGCGATAATGTCTTATGAATCCAATTACGTTTTTTGAAGAAGTAACCAAAGTGAGGTTGATGAGGGCAATGCTGTAGATTTATTTACATAGAAACATAGAAAACATAGAAAAATAGTTGCAGGAGTAGGCCATTCGGCCCTTCGAGCCCGCACCGCCATTCAATATGATCATGGCTGATCATTCAACTCAGTATCCTGTACCTGCCTTCTCTCCATACCCCCTGATCCCTTTAGCCACAAGAGCCACATCCAACTCCCTCTTGAATATAGCCAATGAACTGGCCTCAATGACCTTCTGTGGCAGAGAATTCCAGAGACTCACCACTCTCTGTGTAAAGAATGTTTTCCTCATCTCGGTCCTAAAGGAATTCCCCCTTATCCTTAGACTGTGACCCCTTGTTCTGGACTCCCCCAACATCGGGAACAATCTTCCTGCATCTAGCTTGTCCAACCCCTTAAGAATTTTGTAAGTTCCTATAAGATCCCCCCTCAATCTTCTAAATTCCAGTGAGTACAAGCCGAGTCTATCGAGTCTTTCTTCATATGAAAGTCCCGACATCCCAGGACATTTACGTGGACTTCAACAAGGCATTTGATACGTTTCTGCATGATAGGCTGCTCTAGAAGGTTCGATCACGTGGGATCCTGGGAGAGCTAGCCAACGGGATAGAGAATTGGTGTCGTTGGAAGAAGCAAAGAGCGATGTTTTTCGGATTGGAAGCCTGTGACTAGTGATGTGCCTCGGGGATCAGAATCTGGAATACACTGCCTGTCGTTGTGTTGGGAAGAGGTTCTATTTAGGTGCTCATGAAGGAATTACTTAAATGATGGAAAAAAAATTGTAAAGTCACAGAGAAATAGTTGATCTGTGGAAGTAAAAAGTTCTTCTGGTAAAATCAAGAAGCTGTGTGACCTGTAAGGGAACCTGTAGGTGGTGGTGTTCCCTTGCATCTGTTGCTTGTATCCTTGCTTGTATCTGCTTTCATCCTTTGCAGATATGGAAGATGTTGTTGGTGTAATCTCAGTGAATTACTGCAAATCACATTGTAGCAGGTAATATGCTCAGTTGGATAACAATTTCTTGAGTGACTTTTCAATGAGCTTCTTTGAAAGCCAAAGTAAGTAAGCCAGAGGACAAAATGAAAGTGGAATGGCAAATTAATGTAAAATGCAGCTTGGTGCTTGGGGTCACTCAAAACTGACATCCTTTGCTTGTTTTCAAATTTCTACCAATCCGCAGACTTAGTATTCTTTTTGGCAGTATAGTAAATCCAGCTAACACTACCTTCAAACTATTTAGTTTGTCACAGGGGAACCAATTTACTTATGGAGCTTTATTATTTCCCTTTGGGATGTTTATTGTAAATTATGTTGGGTGCCAATTAAATTTCTAATGATGTGCCCGGTTAAGATGATCTCAAATTAATGAGTTAATTGTTTAACACTTAATCAGGGCACACTAACAACATTAAAATTGCACGAGGGCTTAAAAAAAATAATGTCACACACAATACAGATGGATTTAAGAGAGAGTTGGATAGAGCTCTAGGGGCTAGTGGAGTCAAGGGATATGGGGAGAAGGCAGGCATGGGTTATTGATAGCAGACGATCAGCCATGATCACAATGAATGGCGGTGCTAGCTCGAAGGGCCGAATGGCCTCCTCCTGCACCAATTTTCTATGTTTCTATGTTTCTATTCTGCACTCCAGATATGAGTATGTTGCCAAGGAAATTATATGCCCCATCACTGCTGCTCAGGTAGTCCTGAGTCCTTCTACCTGGACCTTTGACTGTAGCTCACATTGCTAACTCCTACTACTGAACCCCATGGCTGGACTCATGCTGGATCACGTACCCCATGCCCCTGTACTTGCATTGCTTTAGTAGTTACCTTTATACTTAAGCATTAGTGTAAAGGTAATATCTACCTAACCCTCACCTGCCAAGCCATTACAGGTCAGCCTCTCAGTTCCTTTCTCTAGCAAAGGCAAAGTGTTTTTCAGACTAAATGCAAATATTGATATTCTATTCCTTTTTAACTGTGCAACGGATTGCTGAGAAGTTAGGGTAGATAAAGCTTATGCTGTGCTGTCTAGAGTTTAAAAGGCTGAGAGTTGATCAGGGCCGATGCAGGGATGATATATCCCTAGCTAGGAATGTTATGAACCAAGGATCAGGCTGTCAAACTAAGGGTAGAACTGAGATGAGAAGACGTTTCTTCACCGTGAGGACGATGAATCTATAGAATGTTCAACCCACATGCATTGTGGTGCCTCAGTCCGGAAATATTATTGAAACTGGAGATAGGTTTTTTGATTTCAGGATATCAATATTTATTGGGATTAGTACAAGAAAATGACCATGAAGTAAAGATTAGATTTTATTATTGAACAATGGAGCAGGTGAAAAGCTTTCTTCTATTTCTCTTTATGTTCTTACGACCAAAAATGCAGTTAACCCATAACATTTTTAGTTGTTCAATAATTCAGTAATAATTAGTTTACGTGGAATGCTTGCCCAGGTTTTTCACAAACCTGTCTTTTTTTTTCTGCGCAATTAACTTTACATAAATTTGTTTTCACACTGTGGAGCATTGGAGGGTGAGTGGCGAACTGATGGAAGTACATAAAATTACTCCCTCAGTGGAAATATCAAATAGTAGATGGTATAGCTTTAAGGGGAGAAGACAACATTTAATAGTAAGATGAAACGAGAACTTACCAGTTTGAAGTTTGATCTTTATTTTATGAGGAGTCGAGTTGAGGGACTACGTGAAGAACCCCGTACGCCATTCGTGCATCAATCTTCAAAGCAACGGTGTGAAATCACAGATAATAATGACTGAAGTATAATGGTAAGATAATAAAGACTAGAACTACCAGATGAGATCTATGAGGGCTGGGAGCGGAGGGCACGTAGTCCCTCAACTCGACTCCTCATAAAATAAAGATCAAACTTCAAACTGGTAAGTTCTCGTTTAATCTTGCTATTTTACTTCGGAGTCACGTGAGTGACTACGTGAAGACTTCAAAGGTCTGTGATATCATGCAGTGTGAAACAAGTGTACACAACCACACCTGCTTCATTGACAAATGAAGGGAAACATTCATAATGCATACAGTCATAACATAGATGTAAAACATGCTGATGCTGTTTAAATGAAACAATATTTCCATCTCTCACCCAGATGGAAAATATAACCAGAACATAAATAGAGTTAATAACCCAGGGTCAGCAATGGGTCATTACAGATGTTTGGAGAGTTGTTCGTTGGACCATGCTGCAGCCGTAACGCTGCGACCCAGTGGAACATAAATACCCTTGCTGCTGATGTTGTAGCAGCCCTGGTGGAATGAGATCTGGAATCAGAATCCATTAGTATATAACACAACTCTGTTTTTCTCATCTGGAATGGCCTGAACAATAAGTTCTCCCAAATTATTTATTTATGTATCTATTTATTTATTTATTTATTTATCTATATTTATTTATTTATTTATTTATTTATTGTGACTAACGACATTGCTAGTCCAGAACTCCAAGCTCTTGATGACCTTGACATATTGTTGTATATATGTGTGCTTACCTTATCAAAGGTCCCCTGGTATGCCTGTGACTATTTTGAGACCCGACCCCCTTCTGGTCTGCTCAAGTATTTATAACATAATATTATAAATTTACAGACGTTATCATCCTGTACGATCACAATTATGTAGCGACTGAACCTGCTGCACTAAACCAGTGCCAGAAGGATAACTACCTAATAAACTCCAGCCATATTTAAGGATATAGCTGCAGCCTCCTGGTGAAACAGTGTTCACAAATGTCAACATCGCATATGGCATTATATTGGTCCTGGGACCTATGTTGAAGATAGCCTACCCCTTGATAACCCAATTAATGGCCGTATAACTCCATAATTAACAAACGATAATTTAGCATGAACTTGAAACTTTAGCAATCAATAACATTTTCCGTGGAACATAAGCATAACAAACTCTTTCATCTCCTGGAAAAGAAAATTCCACGGTTTGGTGCTATGCAAACACTTTGAACACATAGAAGGATAGATGTAACAATCCAAATCTTAGGGCAGTTTATTAACTTGCAGAACATAATTTGAGTTTATCATGCAACAAGTGATTTCCCAAGCCTCAGGCTGAACCAGCAAATTACGTTTAAAATAACCAAATAAGGGTATATTATTTGCGACAAACCAGGAATCAATGTGCATAACCACTCAATAGGAACCTTAAGCGGCCTTTATTTGAAACCTCAACTGAGCCATAAAAGTCCTTCCTCCTCCTTTTAGCGAAATTGTATGTTTCGCCACTGTAATGCCACTATTTTGCAACCAGTGAAATAAACATGAACCATGTTAGGTGTTCCATTAACCAGAATTTCATAATATAGTGCAATTCAACACCAATTCTGTGTTGCCATTAACCTATACTTGATGATTCTCCTCTGACAACATGTAACCATTCCATGGGTCTTTAACTGATTGCACCCTCATCACTAACATATGCCATCATCATAATGTATCAACCTGAGCATCACAATATGCACATTTGTCCAATCACTCTTTAACCCATACGATGCCCGTAGGGTCTATAGATAGTTGATACCCGCAACAGACATTTTTTGCAAATCATGCAAATCTGCTCCACCTCCAGACTCGAGATGATATTTGCAACTTGGAATCTGCTGTAAACAGCAACTGTGGCCCGATTTCCGAAACGGTCTTGTAAGACAATCTTGGTCCTTCTACTGAACCTGCACAATTCTAACCTGCTTGAAAAGCTAGAACAGGCCATTTTACATGATTAGACCCCTCAAATAGCTGATAATGTCTCAATCATTTGTAATGTTTAACTAAATGAACACCTTACCAAGCTGTAAGTGGTCCCTTAATTGTAGAGTAGCACAGGTACAGTGCGTGAAACCTCTGGTCAGCCTTCATGCTGCCACCAACTTCAGTGAACCTCTTACTGCCAATAAAGACGTGGGGCGCATAATCACCAAAACTATGAAACCTTGCTCGTTCCAATAGCTTGTGCTTTGTCCTCCAGGTTTCGCCAATGGAAAGGTCTTACCTGAATAGAAGATTTCGACGGCCAACTGTAATGCCCCCCTTAGAGCGGTATTCACTGCATATGTGTTTGGGATGGTAACTTTCTGGCCAGGCATAGACCTCTGGGCATATGCCCTGAATCCCTTGGGCATGCTCTATGGCTATACCCTCAGACTTGGCTCTCCTCTTACGTGAGGGACCCATTAAGCAGCCCTGATACAAGGTGCTGCTGGCGCAGCTTCAGCAATACGCGGACTTTGCCATGGCCCCAGCGTCAGAATAATACTGACGCAGCATGCTCTCCTCCTACATGAGGGGGACCTTAAGCAGGCCTGCTAAAAGCGCTGCTGACACAATTTCCTATTTAAGGCCATTAGCACCATATTGTAATTTAATTGAAGATTTACTTAACAACAACTGGAGCAGTAATGAATACTGTTTGTCCATCCTTGTGACTTTATTAATTTCACCTGGAGAAACAAGGTGTGTTAACAATGACCTATAATGCACTTAATAGTTAACCATTTAACAAGATAAATTGTCTTACTTGCACAGCTGAATCATATCTATACTATTAACAATTAATCTAACGACTAGTAAACCTGTTACCAGAGTTTATTGACAGCCATCTGTTGCCCCGGCCGGCATCTCAGCCAATTGAATACCTAAAAGTGAATCCCAACATCCTACAAGTCTATTTGATAGACTTAATCTAGCTGGATGGAGGAGCCCAATTTCTCAAATATAGTTTACGACTTAACAGATCCTGTTATATTGCCTTATCCTAACAATGACCCCTCATCCCCCATGATCACTGTAAATGGGAATACCCTACTAAACAGCTATTCCCATAAAGCAGCCCTGAAGAAGGTACTGCTGGCGCCCATAAAGCAGCCCTGAAGAAAGGTGCTGCTGGCGCGGCCTTTCCCATAGACCAGTATTTGCCATAGATTTGGCGTTTTCATGAAGCAGCCCTGAGCAAAGGTGCTGCTGGCATAACCTCTCCAATAGGCTAGCCTGCCATAACTTGGCATTCCCATGAGCAGTCCTGAGCAAAGGTGCTGCCGGCACAGCCTCTCCAAAAGGCTAGCCTGCCATAGCTTGGCATCCCCATGAGCAGTCCTGAGCAAAGGTACTGCTGGCACAGCCTCTCCAATAGGCTAGCCTGCCATAGCTTGGCATTCCCATGAGCAGTCCTGAGCAAAGGTACTGCTGACACCGCCTCTCCAATAGGCTAGCCTGCCATAGCTTGGCATCCCCATGAGCAGTCCTGAGCAAAGGTACTGCTGGCACAGCCTCTCCCATAGCTAGCCTGCCATAACTTGGCATTCCAATGATGCAGCCCTTCCCAAAGGTACTGTTGGCACAACCTCTCCCATAGGCTGGCACTGCCATAACTTGGTATTCCCATGATGCAGCCCTTCCCAAAGGTGCTGCTGGCTCAGCTTCTGCCATAGGCTGCCATTGCCATAACTTTACTACTGATCCACCTCCTGCCTAAAGGAGTTTCTCTAAATTCATTCCCAGAGGTGAACCTACCAAATCTTTCTTAATTACTCTGACTATTTTGTCAACTGTCCCCATATCCTGGGGATTATTGTGGTTAGGGAACCCCATAAGTGAATTTCCCCTCCCTGGGAATCAATCCCCGGGCACCCGGGTTACTCATTTACTTGAATTAAACCCCATTTCTTGGGGACTACTCCCGTCTGGGAACCGCAAACACTTGCGTTTCCCCACCACCGGGAACCTAGGCTGACCTTTCAGGCCCATTAAGCCCCATCCCCTAGGGACTACTGCAGTGTGGGAACCGCATACAGTTAATTTCCCCACCACCGGTAACTCAGGCTGACCTATCAGGTCCGGTAAGCCCCATCCCCTAGGGACTACTACGGTCTGGAACCGCACTATTCTCGGGTATCCCCTCCCCGGACACCGCGTTATCAGTGACTCCGATCGCAAACCCGACATTCGCCAGCTCCCCGCTCCCGCGGTCGGGCCAGGGTTTTCCCCCCAAAGCCCTAGGCTGGTTCACTCGTCGACATCGCGTCCATCCCGCAAGAATCCCGGAGGTTCCTGAAGGAAACCTAGAACAGGTAAGAAATAGCACTTAGCTGAAACTTTTTTAGACTCACCGTTCGAGGAGCAGCGCTGCTCCACAGTCGTCTGCACAAGCGTCTGATGTAATGACGCACGAACGGCTGTACGGGGTTCTTCACGTAGTCACTCACGTGACTCCGAAGTAAAATTGAGATTTAAAAGGCAAGTTTATTTAGACACGGAATGGGTGCCTAGAATACTTGCCAAGGAAAGTGATGTATGCATATACAGTGCCCTCCATAATATTTGGGACAAAGACCCATAATTTATTTATTCGCCTCTGTACTCCACAATTTGAGATTTGTAATGGAAAAAAATCACATGTGGTTAAAGTGCACATTGTCAGATTTTATTAAAGGCCATGTATATACATTTTGGTTTCATCTATAGAAATTACAACTGTGTTTATACATAGTCCCCCATTTCAGGGCACCATAATGTTTGGGGGACATGCTTCACAGGCATTTGTAATTGCTCAGGTGTGTTTAATTTCCTCCTTAATGCAGGTATAAGAGAACTCTCAACACCTAGTCTTTCCTCCAGTCTTTCCATCACCTTTGGCAACTTTTATTGCTGTTTATCAACATGAGGACCAAAGTTGTGCCAATGAAAGTCAAAAAAGCCATTATGAGACTGAGAAACAAGAATAAAACTGTTAGCGACATCAGCCAAACCTTAGGGTTACCAAAATCAACTGTTTGGAACAACATTAAGAAGAAAAAGAGCACTGGTGAGCTTACTAATAGCAAAGGGACTGGCAGGTCAAGGAAGACATCCACAGCTGATGACAGAAGAATTCTCTCTTTAATAAAGAAAAATCCCCAAACACCTGTCCAACAGATCAGAAACACTCTTAAGGAGTCAGGTGTGGATTTGTCAATGACCACTGTCTGCAGAAGATTTCATGGACAGAAATACAGAGGCTACACTGCAAGATGCAAACCACTGGTTAGCTTCAAAAATAGGATGGCCAGGTTACAGTTTGCAAGAAGTACTTAAAAGAGCAACCACAGTTATGTTGAATAGGGCGGGTATTGTGGACAGATTGGACAAAGATTAACTTATATCAGAGTGATGGTAAGAGCAAAGTATTGAGGAGAGAAGTAACTGCCCAAGATCCAAAGCATACCATCTGTGGTGAGGGTGTTATGGCCTGGGCATGTGTGGCTGCTGAAAGTACTGGCTCACTTATCTTAATTGATGATACAACTGCTGATGGTAGTAGCATAATGAATTCTGAAGTGTATAGACACATCCTATCTGCTCAAGTTCGAACAAATGCCTCAAAACTCATTGACCAGTGGTTCATTCTACAGCAAGACAATGATCGTAAGCATACTGCTAAAGCAACAAAGGAGTATTTCCAAGCTAAAAAATGGCCAATTCTTGAGTGGCCAAGTCAATCACCTCATCTGAACCGAATTGAGCATGCCTTTTATGGGAGTTTCTGAAAAAGCTGAAGGGGACTAGCCCCCAAAACAAGCATAAGCTAAAGTTGGCTGCAATACAGGCCTGGCAGAACATCACCAGAGAAGACACCCAGCAACTGGTGATGCCCATGAATCGCAGACTTCAAGCAGTCATTGCATGCAATGGATATGCAACAAAATACTAAATATGACTACTTTTATTTACATGACATTGCTGTGTCCAAAACATTATGGTGCCCTGAAATGGGGGGACTATGTCCAAACACTGGTGTAGTTTCTACATGGTGAAACCAAAATGTATAAAAATGGCCTTTATTAAAATCTGACAATGTGCACTTTAACCAAATGTGATTTTATTCTATTACAAATCTCAAATTGTGGAGTACAGAGGCAAATTAATAAATAATGGGTGTTTGTCCCAAACATTGTGGAGGGTACTGTACAATAACAACGTTTATGAACCATTTAGAATGGCACAGGAACACACAGGGAAATGAGGCAGATGCGTAATTTAAACACATTTCATGATCAGCACGGGCATCATGGGCTGAAGGTCATTTTTCTATGTTATACTGTACTGTTTCAGATTTTATATCACTAGCTTTAAAGTAAGATTTTTTTATACCTCTTTTGATATTTTATTTGGAGATTATTAATCAATCTAGTCTTATTAACAAGACATTGGGTTTATTTTTGGTGATTTATATGTATTTTGTCAGTTACTTATAATTTTATATGTAACTGTCTTCAATGTGTTTTCTGATCTTTTACCCAATGTAATTGTCCAATCCATATGAAGATAGTAATCCTCCATGATTATTACATTACTTTTCTAGAGGCTCCTCATTTCTTGATTAGCATCCTGTATACCAGTTCTGCTATTACTCTCGACCTTCTAAGTCAAGTTTTTGTAGAATTTTGATCAAGGTCATTTTTCATTTCTGTCCGTGTGTCATTCTTCATTATTAAATCTAATCTCCCCTCCATGCTACCAATAGCATCACCACTCACATTTTGTCTGTTATTTGGAAACTCAAGTATCTTGGAACATTTAGTTCCTAATCTTGGAAACCATCCAACCATGCATCATAATGCCTATTAGGTCAGACCCATTAATCTTTATTTGTACCATTAATCTGTCAAACTTTTTCTACAAATGTTCCATGCAATTATATTAAGCACTTTTAATTTTAACATGTTATCATTTTGCTGTAATTTGTAGATGGGAGATGATAAATGACTTTTCTTTTGTCTATCCAATTATAACTGGACAACCTGGAATGCTTCTTATCCCATTCTGAGGCAATTATCTCTGTATCTTGCAAGTATTGGCAAATGTCTTTTAATTTTTTTAAACTGCAGAGTCATCAAATCTCAAACAAAAATAAAAATGTTGGAAATAGCAGGTCTGTTGTCATCTGTGGAAAGACAAACAGAGCTAATGTTTCATGTTGAAGTACTTGAAAGGATATTAAAGAGGCTCATTAAGTGGAGGGAGGATGTGGGAGGGGGTGGATATCTCTGACAAGGTAAAACGGGCATGACCAGTGGAATAAGACATAAGCAAGTTTTTGTTTATAAATACAGCATGGAAAGAGTTCCTTAAGGGGCTGTCCCACTGCGCCGACCTAATTGGCGAGTTTAGAAGATTTTAGGAGAGTTTGAAAAAGGGTCATGTTGAAGACCTCCTTCGACTATATAGAAGACCTCCCTCGACTATGTTGAAGATTAGTTTCAACTAGCTTCGGGAAAATTGGACACCGAATAGTGGAGAGTGAAGACGACCTCCTTCGACCCTTCGACTATGTTGTAGACTATCTACGACTACCTTCGACTACCTTTGATTACCTTCGACTACCCTCGATTACCTACGAATAACATGTCGACCTACTACGATCAACTTCGACTAAACCTACGAGTAAATAAAATATCGATTTTTTTCCATGGCGACCTTTTTTTACTCGTGGACATTTTTCAGCATTTTGAAAAATACACCGCGATCTAGCTGAGGCCTCGAGTACGCGGGGACTACTCTTGAGCATGAAGGAGAGTTACAAAGACCTCCTAGGACCTCGTGTCGACCATGCTGCGAGTATGAGTCGAGGACAAACTCTTCTAAACTCGCCAATTAGGTCACCGCAGTGGGACAGCCGCTTTAGGCCCATCGAGTGCACGCTGACCATCGATCACCCATTCTCATTAGTTGTTATCCTACTTTACTCCCTACACACTCGAGGGCATTTATAGAGGCCAATTATAGACATGAAAGAGTTAGTTATTAATTGATTGCTGTCATATTTAAGCTCTACTGTTGTAAAAAGCCAATTGTAATGCATGATAGGATTTGGATAACTCCCATCATGACAATGGTTTTTTTTTTAAGTTGAATAGTTCACAGCTCTCTTACAAGGTTTTTTAAAGTAAGTTGAAGAGGTTTATCAGATAAGAAGGGGCCCAGAGGATGCCATTGGGATGACTGGCTTTTGGCAAAGAGTGAAAAACAACTCCATATTTGGAGGTGGCTGATGGTTTTTGTACATTACATCATGCAATTGGTTTTATTTCTGTACGTATATAAACTCGGGTTTTCTGATATTTCTTTGTGTGTGCTGCTGGAGATTCAGACATAAAACTGTTGCCTCTGGGTCTCTAGGTCCACACCCGTCAGACGTTAAATTAAAGCTTTGTACGGTCTTAAGAATTTGTACTTTGTCTATCTATTTAAGTGAACTTTTACATAAAGACCTGCTCGCCTTTAGGATGTGGAAGGAAACTCATGCTTTCACAGGGAGAACGTGCAAACTCCCCATTGAGGTCAGGATTGAACCTGGTCTCAGGCACTGAGAGGCAGCAGCTCAACTAGCTGTACCATTCTGCCGTCTATTTGGTTATCTGGCCAGTGAGTAAACTAGAGCAATTAGAGAGTGAGAACATAGAGCAAAAAAGCTGAAAGGGCACCAGCAAATCAGGCTTGACATGCAGTAGTTATAGATTAATACAGTGTGGAAACAGGCCCTTCGGCCCAACTCGCCCACACCAGCCAACAATGTCCCAGCTACCCTAGTCCCACTTGCCTGCACTTGATACATATCCCTTTAAACCTGTCCTATCCATGCACCTGTCCAACTGTTTCTTAAACAATGGGATACTCCAAGCCTCAACTACCTCCTCTGGCAGCTTATTCCATACACCCACCACCCTCTGTGTAGATTTGGCACAACCTGAATAACAGCATCCATATTACCTAATTATTAATCCAAAGTCCTGGAAAACAATCAAGATCTGTGTTCAGGTCACACTGCGACAACAGTAGACTTCAGTTAGGGTTAGAAGTCGATATTCACTCGACCTCAAGCAATTCAGAAGTGGATGGTGACTCGACCGTTGGAGAGGCAGTGAAGGTGTTTTTGAAATGCGGCCCTCCCCCTGACGTCACTGAAAGGGGCGGCGACCACTCTGTGGGAGGGATGGGCGGTGAGGAGGGTGCGCTGCGCTGTGGGAGGGAGGGGCGTTGTGGAGAGAGCATGGTGCTGTGGGAGGGAGGGAGGGAGGGGCGGTGAGGAAGATTTAAACGCCATGGCTGGTCGTAAGGGATTTAATTCCTTTACCACGGTGTTGAGAATTGGCCGTATTACATTCGAAGCATATTGTACAACCTTACATAACCCCAGCCAAGGCATCACGGGTAGAAGCCCGGGTGGGCAAAAGCGGAACGTTAATTTAAATGCAGCCCTCCCCCTGACGTCACTGGGAGCTGGTGGCCGCCCACTCCCCCTTTGTGACATCACTCGAAGCGGGTTGAAGGATGTTTGCCGTTTAAAAACTTGAGTGTGTCTATTTTTTAAATGCTATAACTTGTGAAACCATATAACCATATAACCATATAACAATTACAGTACGAAAACAGGCCCTCTCGGCCCTTCCAGTCCGTGCCGACCATTTGTTTTCCCCTAGTCCCATCTACCTGCACTCAGACCATACCCCTCCATTCCCTTCATGTCCATATACCTATCCACTTTACTTTTAAATGTTAAAATCGATCCTGCCTCCACCACTTCTGCTGGAAGCTCATTCCACACAGCCACCACCCTCTGAGTAAAGAAGTTCCTCCTCACGTTACCCCTAAACTTCTGTCCCTTAATTCTCATGTCATGCCCTCTTGTTTGAATCTTCCCTACCCTCAATGGGAAAAGCTTATCCACGTCAACTCTGTCTATCCCTTTCAACATTTTAAAGACCTCAATCAAGTCCCCCCTTAACCTTCTGCGCTCCAAAGAATAAAGACCTAACTTGTTCAACCTTTCTCTGTAACATAGTTGCTGGAACCCTGGCAACATTCTAGTAAATCTCCTCTGTACTCTCTCTATTTTGTTGACATCCTTCCTATAATTAGGCGACCAAAATTGTACACCATACTCCAGAATTGGTCTTACCAATGCCTTGTACAATTTTAACATTACTTCCCTACTCCTTTATTCAATGCTCTGATTTATAAAGGCCAGCAAACCAAAGGCTTTCTTTACCACCCTATCTACATGCGATTCCACCTTCAGGGAACTATGCACAGTTATTCCTAGATCCCTCTGTTCCACAGCACTCCTCAATTCCCTAATTAAACTCCATCTGCCATCTTTCAGCCCACTTTTCCAAATGGTCCAAATCTCTCAGTAGACTTTAAAAATCTACTTCATTATCCACAACACCGCCTATCTTAGTATCATCTGCATACTTACTTATCCAATTTTCCACCCCATCATCCAGATCATTGATGTACATGACAAATAACAGTGGACCCAACACAGATCCCTGAGGAGTGGGCCCAGCTGCCTTCATATTATAGAACACAACCCACAAAACTTAGCTTTTATTTTATTTATTCATTTTTTAGGATCTACGCATTGCTCTCAAGACTGTCATTTTTTTAACTACTTTGATTGCTCGGAAAACTAGTGAGCTGACATTTTAACCACTGCAGTTGCTCTGTTAAAAGTACCCGTACAGATCTGTTTGTTAGGGTATTTCATGACAGACTAGAGTCAATAAGAGAACAGCAATCTTTCGAAGTCAGGATGAAGTGCAATATAAAGGTGATATTCCATTGTCAATCTATAACCATATAACCATATAACCATATAACGATTACAGCACGGAAACAGGCCCTCTCGGCCCTTTCAGTCCGTGCCGACCATTTGTTTTCCCCTAGTCCCATCTACCTGCACTCAGACCATACCCCTCCATTCCCTTCACGTCCATATACCTATCCACTTTACTCTTAAATGTTAAAATCGATCCTGTCTCCACCACTTCTGCTGGAAGCTGATTCCACACAGCCACCACCCTCTGAGTAAAGAAGTTCCCCCTCACGTTACCCCGAAACCTCTGTCCCTTAATTCTGATGTCATGCCCTCTTGTTTGAATCTTCCCTACCCTCAATGGGAAAAACGTATCCACGTCAACTCTGTCTATCCCTTTCATCATTTTAAAGACCTCAATCAAGTCCCCCCTTAACCTTCTGCGCTCCAAAGAATAAAGACCTAACTTGTTCAACCTTTCTCTGTAACATAGTTGCTGGAACCCTGGCAACATTCTAGTAAATCTCCTCTGTACTCTCTCTATTTTGTTGACATCCTTCCTATAACTAGGCGACCAAAATTGTACACCATACTCCAGAATTGGTCTTACCAATGCCTTGTACAATTTTAACATTACTTCCCTACTCCTATATTCAATGCTCTGATTTATAAAGGCCAGCACACCAAAGGCTTTCTTTACCACCCTATCTACATGCGATTCCATCTTCAGGGAACTATGCACAGTTATTCCTAGATCCCTCTGTTTCCACAGCATTCCTCAATTCCCTACCATTTACCATGTACGTCCTATTTTGATTTGTCCTGCCAAGATGTAGCACTTCACACTTATCAGCATTAAACTCCATCTGCCATCTTTCAGCCCACTTTTCCAAATGGCCCAAATCTCTCTGTAGACTTTGAAAATCTACTTCATTATCCATAACACCACCTATCTTAGTATCATCTGCATACTTACTTATCCAATTTTCCACCCCATCATCCAGATCATTGATGTATATGACAAACAACAGTGACCCAACACAGATCCCTGAGGCACCCCACTGGTCACCGGCTTCCAACCTGACAAACAGCCATCCACCATTACTCTCTGACATCTCCCATTCAGCCACTGTTGAATCCATCTTGCTACTCCGCCATTAACACCCAAAGATTGAACCTTCTTAACCAACCTTCCATGGGGAACCTTGTCAAAGGCCTTATTGAAATCCATATAGACAACATCCACTGCTTTACCCTCATCAATTTCCCTAGTTACCGCTTCAAAAAATTCAAGAAGGTTTGTCAAACATGACCTTCCAGGCACAAATCCATGTTGACTGTTCCTGATCAGACCCTGTTTATCCAGATGCTTATATATATTATCTCTAAGTATCCTTTCCATTAATTTGCCCACCACTGACGTCAAACTAATAGGTCTATAATTGCTAGGTTTATTCTTTGAACCCTTTTTAAACAATGGAACAACATGCACAGTATGCCAATCCTCCGGCACTATTCCCGTTTCTAATGACATTTGAAATATTTCTGTCATACCTGCTATTTCTACACTAACTTCCCTCAATGTCCTAGGGAATATCCTGTCAGGACCTGGAGACTTATCCACTTTTATATTTTTCAAAAGTGTCAGTACTTCCTCCTCTTTGAATCTCATAATTTCAGTAGCTACTCTATTTTTTTCCCTTACCTCACAGAGTTCAATATCCTTCTCCTTGGTGAATACCGAAGAAAAGAAATTGTTCAATATCTCCCCCATCTCTTTTGGCTCTGCAGATAGCTGTCCATTCTGGTTCTCTAATGGTCCAATTTTATCCCTCGTTATCCTTTTGCTATTAATATAGCTGTAGAAACCCTTTGGATTTACTTTCACCTTTCTTGCCAAAGCAACCTCATATCTTTTAGCCTTCCTAATTTCTTTCTTAAGATTCTTTTTACATTCTTTATACTCCTCTAGCACCTCATTTACTCCATGCCTTCTATAATTATTGTAGATATCTCTCTTTTGTCGAAACAAGTGTCCAATTTCCCATGAAAACCATGGCTCTTTCCAATTTTTGCTATTTCCTTTCAACCTAACAGGGACATAAAGATTCTGTACTCTTACAATTTCCCCTTTAAATGTCCTCCATTTCTCTTCTACATCCTTCCCATGAAACAAAATGTCCCAATTCACTCCTTTAAAATCCTTACGCATTCCCTCAAAGTTAGCCTTTCTCCAATCAAAAATCTCCACCCTAGGTCCAGTTCTGACTCTCTCCATAATTATATTGAAACTAATGGTATATCACTGGTCCCGAAGTGCTCACCAACGCATACCTCCGTCACCTGACCTGCCTCATTTCCTAACAGGAGGTCCAGCACTGCCCCTTCTCTGGTCGATACCTCTATGTACTGCTGCAAAAAAACTATCCTGCACACATTTTACAAACTCCAAACCATCCAGCCCATTTACAGAATGTGTTTCCCAGTCTATTTTTGGGAAATTGAAATCTCCCACAATCACTACCTTGTGCTTACTACTAATATCTGCTATCTCCTTACATATTTGCTCTTCCAATTCTCGCTCCCCATTTGGCGGTCTATAGTACACCCCTAAAAGTGTTGCTACACTGTTCCCACTTCTCAGTTCCACCCAAATAGCCTCCCTAGACGAGCCCTCTAATCTATCCTGCCAAAGCACTGCTGTAATATCTTCTCTGACAAGCAATGCAACACCTCCCCCTCTGGTCCCTCCAATTCTATCACACCTGAAGCAACGAAATCCTGGAATATTTAGTTTCCAATCACAGCCCTCCTGCAACCATGTTTCACTGATTGCCACAACATCATATTTCCAGGTGTCAGTCCAGGCTCTAAGTTCATCCACCTTACTTACAATGCTCCTAGCATTAAAATATACACATTTTAGAAACCCACCATCCCTTATTCTCTGTCTATTATCTTTTTCATCTTTCTCGCCTACATTTTGGGTCCGAGTGCTTCCCTTCTCTGCCTCTTGCCCCACACCCTGACCCCTAGCCCCCTCTACCCGAGTCCCTCCCCCCAGCCTTTCTAGTTTAAAGTCTCCCCAGTAGCCTTTGCAAATCTCCCTGCCAGGATATTGGTCCCCCCTTGGGTTCAAGTGCAACCCGTCCTTTGTGTACGGATCATGCCTTCCCCAAAAGAGGTCCCAGTGATCAAGAAACTTGAATCCCTGCCCACTGCACCAGTCCCTCAGCCACACATTTATCCTCCACCTCATTTCATTCCTACTCTCACTGTCACGCGACACAGGCACTAATCCTGAAATTGTTACCCTTTTGGTCCTTCTCCTTAACTTTCCCCCCAACTCCCTAAATTCTCCCTTCAGGACCTCGTCACTTTTTCTGCCTATGTCATTGGTACCTATGTGTACCACAACATCAGGCTCCTCTCCCTCCCTTATCAGAATCTTTTGGCGTTGAAATATAGCATGAAATGTGAAGTGAAGCAGGTTATTTTGTCGACGGGGTTAATGTGATTAATAATTTGCAAAGATTTCTGCGCTACCGTTGAAAGACACATATACACACAAGCATGCACACACACATACACGATGAGACTTTTATAGGTATAAAGATAGATATATATACCTTGGACATGAGTTGGTTCATATGTTTGCAGATGACACCAACATTTATGGATGTATGAACTGTGGAAGATTGCCATTTGTAAATAGTGGGATATTGATCAGCTACAGAAATGGATGGAGAAACGACAGATAGAGTTTAATCCGAGCAAGTGTGAAGTGTTGCACATAGGAAGCTCAAATATAAGGGGAAAGTGTACAGTTAGTGGTACGACCCCTAACAGCATTGATGTACAGAGGTATCTTCCTTCTGGGAGAAGCTACAGGATTTGAAAGGTCAGATGTCCTGACAAAAACAACTTCATCCCCCTTTCCTACTGAGTCTTGACCAATCACGTCTTTCATACTGCCTTCCTGCAGATGCTGCCATGTACTCTTACTCTTCTTCATGCGTATGGCGTGCCCAGCCTAAAGTTGTAGATCAAGGGTAGACATCCAGGCCAGGAAAGTATCAGTTACTGGTTGGATGGCACCAGGGAAAAGCCTCAATGAGCAGTCATTCATGATGTGTGGGATGGTCTGGTCTGGATGTCCGCAGTCGCAAGCAGGGCTGTCTGTCATCCGCCACTTATGCAGGTGACGATGGGCTGTTCTTGCATGGAGGGTGTGGATTCTGTTCAGGGTTAGCCATTGCTTGCGATGGAGGTCAAACCCCGGTGGTTTCACTGTGGGGTCTGTGATGACCTCTCCGTGGATGGTGTTGGCATCTTTCCAGGCTCTACGCCACTCAGTCTTGGAGTCAAAGTCTTCCAGGGGTTTAACGTAAGTCCAGAAGGGTTTGCGGGACTTCAGGCGTATGTTGGGCAGACTCTTACTCTGAACTCTACCTTATTTAGTTGTTCCATTATTGCACTTTAATATTCTTTTGCACTAATTAGATTTTGCAATTTTCTGCTGCACTGCGTTTGTTGTATTTATGTTACATTACTGCGTGTATTCTGTTTGCTCTGTGAGCTTCATGTGAACAAGGAATTTAATTGCACCCAAGTGTATCTGACAATAAACTAATCTAATGTAATTAATATTATTTATTCTGTTTAAGCTGAAGAATAGAGATTAGCATAGGCCTTAACCTTAAAACTGGAATTTAAAGGAACTTTAGAATTTAAAGGAACTATATAAACAGTAATCTCAATTTTTAGACTTTGTTCGGCAAAACCAGATCTACTTCATTCAAACATTGTACCATAAAGTTATTTCCCACAAAAATCTTCAATCCTTTTAATAAACTCTCAGTTACAATACGTCAATGCACGCTACAGTACTGCCATAACTATTCAAATGCAATAAAGCTATATAAAATTTGAATTCTTTACCAATGCTCACTTAGTTTCTGACATTTTGGGACCCAACCGTAAAGTCTTGAAAAATCATCTTGGAGCTCCCGAAGTCTCTGACCAGAGACCACAAGCTCCACGAGGTTAAAGTCCGCAGGCTCCCGAGGTAGAGCTCAGAGGTCGATTCCTGGCCAAGGGATCGTGAGCTCCATGATGTTGTCCGCAGGCACCCGCGGTGGAGCTCTCGAAGTCGGTCTCCAGCAAAGGCCGCCAACTCCTCGATGTTAGGCTGTAGTGCGGACGGAGATATGATACGGGAAAAAATTGCATCTCCGTTGAGGTAAGAGATTGGAAAAAGTTTTCCCCAACACCCCCCACATAAAACAAGCTAAAGAGAACTAAAAACATACATTTAACAGACAAACAAACAACAAAAGAAGGAAGGAACAGGCAGTTCTGTTGTTTTGCACAATCCCGCAGGCATTGCCACTTTCATTTCACTGAACATCTTGTATGTGTTTGAGACAAATAAAGTTGACTTGACTTGAGACTGTTGGCAAGGCAGTAAATTGCTGGCACCACCCAGTGGTTTTCACACTATTTGCATATGATGGAAAGGCTTTGGAGTGTCAGGACATGAATGACTCACTGTTAGAAACCAGCTTCTTATCTGCTCTTGTATTTATTGTATTGATGCGGCTAGTATGAAATTGTCATGAAATTTCAAGGATTAGTGGGAAGACCTTTTCTCATTGTAAATGGTCATTGCTTATAACTTTTACGATGCTGGTGACACACAATAACTGCCAGCCCGTGTCTGAATGTTCTCTAGTCATGCTAACTTGCCTCTATCTCCTGTCCAGCACAAGTGGGATGCTAGAGAAACTTGTAGTGAAAAGGTAATAATTGCCTGTGCTATTATTAAATCCAAAGTTACTGCGTTAGTGAACGATAATCTGAATACTCAGCCAACCTCCAGACTGCAGAATTCTAAGTTTCGGGTTGAGGGATAGACCTCTAAATCTCGCTGTTCTAATGCATTAAGCACTTAGAAGCTATACTTGACTGTATATGGACAGCTATCTCTTAAAAGCAAGAGAACCATGATTGAATTTGAGCTGGCAAGGCTGAAAATGTATATTGCATGATGGATGACTTAATTTGATGCCATCTTATGCACCAGACATCTAACATGCTCATGTGCATATTATAACCACAGCATTGCTTGAGATTTCGCAAACTCTGATACTGACTATATTTTTGAGGTTTGAACATGAAAACTGTGGTTTTTAATCACACTATGCAATTTCCTGGCAATCTTGTTTACGTCAAGCATGATCAACTCCTAGTGAAGAAATTTAGTTTTTTGTAGTATAGAAAACAATCTTACAGATTAAAGTGAATTCAATTGTGCATCGCCTTGTGGACTCGCCAGTCATGAAACAAAGCAGCTTATTGATTCTTAGTTGTTTCATTTACTATGTTTTCTTAATCTAGCTTTTAAAAACTGGTAGAATGTATATTGATGCTAATGAAATACATAAATGTCCAGTTCAGAACAACTACCAGGACTATTGTAGCGTTCTTTATTATTGTAGCAGACAATTAGATATTTTCAATGTCGCCAGCAGCGTCAACTTCCATGTGTTCTGAGTCAAATGTTAAAGCACTGAATTTACTTAATGATATTGGATACACTATCTACAATACAAGCCCAGAGGGGGCTTTTATTGTTGCAGGTGATTTTAACCACTCCAACCTTAAAACTGTACTCCCCAGATTCCACCAACATGTCTCCTGCCCAACCAGAGGAAACAAGACTCTGGACCTAGTATTCACCAATATTACTGAAGCATACAAAGCCCTCCCCCTCCCCCACCTGGGACAGTCTGACCACCTCTCTCTGTTCCTGCTCCCCAAATACACACCTCTGATCAGACGTGTGAAACCTTCCGCGAGGACAGTGAAGGTCTGGCCTGAGGGGGCTGTCTCTGTCTTACAGGAACAGTTTCAGCAAACAGACTGGAGTCTGTTTGCCACCCAGGCCACCTTCAACTCCCAAGTGGACATCAACTCATACAGCTCAACCGTTCTGGACTATATAAAATTCTGCACGGACAACGTCAGTACCCACAAAGAGATAAAGACCTTCCTTAACCAGTAGCCGTGGATGAGCAGGAAGGTCAGACTCCTGCTGAAGGCTCGCGACGCCGCTTTCAAATCTGGCGATGCTGAGGGATACAGCTCATCCAGGGCCAATCTGAAAAAGGGAATTAGGAATGCTAAACTCAATCACAAACGGCGGATCGAGGAGCATTTCCGAAATAACTCTGACCCCAGGTGCATGTGGCAAGGAATAAAATCCATTGCTGATTACCATAAAATTAACACTCCCCCCCCAGACAATGCCTCCCTTCCTGACAAGCTAAACCATTTCTACGCCCGCTTTGACCGGGACAACAAAACTCCAGCCATCAAAGTTGCTCCACCCCCGCATGAACAACCCCTCAGTCTCTCCACCTCTGCTGTACAAGATGCACTGAGCAAGGTGAATGAGCACAAAGCTGCCGGCCCCGATGGCATCCCCGGGCGGGTGCTCAGGGCATGTGCTGGACAACTATCCCTGGTCCTCACTGACATTTTCAATCTGTCACTGGCCCAGGGTGTCGTCCCCACTTGCCTCAAGACATCTACCATTGTGCCAGTGCCCAAACAATCAGCGACAGGGAGTCTCAACGATTTCCGGCCAGTGGCACTCACCCCTGTCATCGCCAAGTGCTTCGAGCGGCTGATCCTGGCTCACCTCAAAGCCAGCCTCCCCCCCCACACTGGACCCCCATCAGTTTGCCTACCGGACCAATAGGTCAACAGAGGACGCCATATCGGCGGCCCTACACTCTGCTCTGACCCACCTGGACAGCAATAACACCTACATCAGGCTGCTGTTCATTGACTTCAGTTCCGCCTTCAACACTGTCATACCCGCTAGCTTGATCACCAAACTCAGCGGTCTTGGCATCTCCACTTCCCTCTGCAATTGGACACTGGATTTCCTCACTAACAGACCTCAGTCTGTTAGGATCAACAACCTCACCTCCTCCACTATAACACTGAACACTGGCGTGCCACAGGGCTGTGTGCTCAGTCCTCTCCTCTACTCTCTCTTCACCCATGACTGCAACCCTAAGTTTAGCTCCAACACCATCATAAAATTTGCCGACGACACCACGGTGGTAGGACTGATCAGCGACAATGACGAGTCAGCCTACAGGGAGGAAGTCCAGCACCTGACAACCTGGTGTGCCAATAACAACCTCGTCCTCAACTCCCAGAAGACGAAGGAAATCATTGTCGACTTCAGAAAAAACAGAGGGGGCAGACACACCCCCATCCATATAAACGGGACTGAGGTGGAGCGTGTCTCCAACTACAAATTCCTCGGGGTACACATCTCGGAGAATCTGTCCTGGTCCCTCAACACCTCCAAGCTGATCAAAAGGCGCAGCAGCGCCTTTACTTCTTGAGGAGGCTCAAAAAAGCCCAACTGTCCCCCCAGATCCTGACCAACTTTTAACGCTGTACCGTTGAAAGCATCCTGACCACCTGCTTTACGGTATGGTACAGCAGTTGCACAGTCGTTGCAGACAGGAAGGCACTACAACGGTGGTGAAAACCGCCCAGTACATCATCGGTGCCCCGCTCCCTGCCTTGGATGCCCTCCACCGAAAACGGTGTCTGAGACGGGCTGGGAAGATCATCAAGGACCCCTCCCACCCTAACCATGGACTGTTTGCCCTCCTACCATCGGGGAGGCGGTACAGGAGCCTCGGGTCCCGCACCAGCAGGATGAGGAGTAGCTTCTACAATAACACCATCGCACTGCTGAACTCGGAGTCCCGCCGATAGATTCCCACATCTGTATTTATTTTTCTGTATTTATTTATCTGTACTTATCTAAACATTGCTTTCACTACGTACTGACATTTCGTTGTACCCATACCTGTATCTGTACAATGACATTAAATTTGAATTGAATTGAATTGAATTACACTGCTCTGCTAGACTCCAGGGACAGGTGAACCTTGCTTAAATTCTCCATCATTCATGCTAAGAAATTTATTCTTGCATTCTGCATCACGTTAACAGGTTTCAGGATCTACTACAAAATTATTTTTTAAAGAAAGAAAGGGATGGGAGGAATGAAAGAAAGGTGGTTTCTTTTGTGTTTTAAATTTGTAAGTAATTTTAGTAAATACTTGGCTAAGTGTAGACCTGTTGGGTCTACTCCCCAACGCAAGATTCCACCACTCACCCGTTCCCCCAACGCAACCTGTTCCCACCAACTGCTCAAGCGCGGCACATTTCTCATCATCCACCAGCACCCCCTCCTCCTCCTCTTCACCCTCCCTCTTCAATCAGAGGGGGATAGAGAGGGAGGCGGGGGGGGGGGAGCAAGAGAGGGAGGGGGGACAGAGAGGGAGGAGGGTCGAGAGGGAGGGGGGCAAAGAGAGAGAGGGGGTGGAGGGTGAGGGGGTAGAGAGGGAGGGGAGTGGAGGAGAGGAGCAGAGAGGGAAGGTGGTAGAGAGAGAGAGAGAGAGAGAGGGATGGGCGTAGAGGGAGAGGATAGAGTGGGGGAAGGGTGGTGAGGGAGGAACGTGAGGGGGTAGAAAAGGTGGGGAGTGAGGGTAGATAGGGAAGAAGTAGAGAGGGGAGGAAGGTAGAGAGGGAGGGGGCGAGAGAGGGAGTGCAGACGCGACAAGTACCCTCCCTATCCCCCCCTTTCCCACAATCCCCCACTCTCCCTCCTCACCTCCCAGGATCTTTCCCCTCTCCACCCCACTCCCCACCCCATCTCCCTCCTCCACCCCACTCTCCATCCCATCTCCACCCCTCCCCATCTCCCTCCTACACCCCCCCCCCCCCTAATCTCCCCCTACCACCCCACTCCCCACCCCGTCTCCCTCCTCCTCATTTCCCTCATCCTCCTCATTTCCCTCATCCTCCTCCCCTCACTCCCATTCCCTGAATGAGCACCTACCCAGGTCGTAGAGCAGTGCCATGGCCTGGAACTCGGCCTGGTTCTCGTACTCGGCCCATCCCTGGCTGTAGACTCCAGCCGTCAGCTCGACCACCGCCTGGGCTCCAGTCCAGGCCCTGACATCTCCCTGCTCGTCCCTGACCCCGGACCCAGGCTCGTCCTTGGTTCCAGCGGCAGCTTCTTTCACGGCCCCGGTCACGGCCCCATCCCAAGACCCGGGGTCTGCCCTCATTCCAGCTCCAGCCCAGGCCCAGTTCCTGGGCTCGGCTCGCGGCACCACCCTCCCCATCTAGTGTCGGGCGCTGGCCGCCGCCACCACTCCCCGTTCATCGCGAGCGCTGGAGTGCCCCTCCCTCCGGGGCACTATCCTGCCTTGCGAGTGCATTGTGACGTCATTCGGATTTATTTTTCCGAAATGGTTGAGTGTTTGGGGCTGTTTTTAAAATTTCAAGGATTAAGACCTTCGGAAATATAGGTGGGAATGCGATGGGAAGATGTTTATCACCACCATGGGAAAAATGTGAGTAGGATGTGTGAAAACGGGAAGGCTGTGGCTTAGCGTTTGGAAGAAGATAGGAAAACCAGATTGACACAGAGACATCGTGGGCAGATCGTGGGCACGAACACAAACAATAGCAAGACCATTAGTATTATAGAGATTATTGTAGTTTCATTGGTTTCTAATATTTTAAAAACATGCTTGTTTTTAGTAGATGGTAAATGTTTCTGAATGTTAAAGCCATTTAACATGTTAGAATGTTTATTTAAAATGTTAGAATGTTAGAAAAATGAACAAACAGAAATTGCTTTATTAGAGCAGGCTGTCAAAGCTATCATTGGAATGACAAGGACACAAATTGCTCAGTGTGGTCAGTATTCAAAATTCCGCTGCCACTCTGGCCTTGCCACACTAGGCCAAGACACTTTAGGCTACCAAGATTGTCCTTTTGAATACTGACCAGTTAAATCCTGTTGTGATGTGACATCATATAATGGGCCTGTGCCAGCAGGATCTGGCCCTGATAAGATAATAGCATTGTCTGTACATAATAAGACAATAAAGTAGAGCTGAAATTCTAGATAATGCTGATATAATATAACTTAAGGGAACTCTATCATTTCAGTATTTAAACATTCAACTTCAAATTATTTTCACGATATTCTATTTCATATAGATCTCATTTGATTTTTTTAATTAAATCAAATCTAGAACCACTATAGAAATTTGCAAAGTTGTGCATGTTGTAACTAGTATTTTGAGAGTAAAAAAGATAAATGAGATAAACATCCCAGCTACGCATCATTCACACAAGATCTTACTCCATTCTCTGCAGCTGTCTTGTTTCTCAGCCCAACTCAATGCAGCTGTCTTGGCATCCTGCCTGATGAGTCCTGTGCAGCTGCCACTAAGAATACAACTTGCTAGTCATACATTTTTGGTTTCAAATAAGTAATGTAGTTTGAGTGAAAACTTAACTTTGGGCTTTACTTTTGACAACAATAGAATACACCAACAAATTAATTGTAAAAAACTAAAGAAAAATTATATGGAATTGGACAAATATAATTTCACCTTTACCGTGCAGCATTGTAAGGTTGGGGATGAAGGATTATTCTTTTTTTTTACTGAGTTACAACCATTCAGTTTTTTATGCATGTCCTGAAAGTTCTCCAAAAGTATTGTAACTGCAACAATTATTTAAATCGGTATTTAAATAGGGGTAATGTTCAGCACTCACAACCCTTAGCTGGACTCCATATTTGCAATAAGTTATATAGTGAGGATATATCCGATCAGGCCTGGGAGATTTATCTGCCTTCATGTGACCCAGGACATCCAGTACTTTCTCAACCATAATAACGAGTATCCTCAAGTCATCTTGATTAACTGTCCTAAGTTCCCGAGCCTTCATGTTTTTTTTCCATGGTAAAAGCAGAGAAGAAATATTCATAAAGGACCTTGCCTATCTCCTGTGGCTCTACACATCTCTGACCACTCTGGTTTCTGAAGGGTGCTATTCTCTCTCTCTCATTAACTTTTTTCTCATAATGTACATAAAATATCTTTGGCTTCTCCCTAATTGTATCTGTCGGTCCTTTCTCCTGTCCCCTTTTTGCCCTCCTGATTTCTTCCTTATGTATGATCGTCAGTCTCCGAAATTCCTGAGTACACCGAAGCCCAGCTGCCTATACCTAACCAATGCCTCCTTTTTCCTCACCAGCGCCTGAAATTCTCTCGTCATTTATGATTCTTGCCCTTCACTCTAATAGGAACATGCATGCCTTAAACTCACCATTACTTTTTTTTAAATCATCCCTCTTTCCAGATGTCCCTTTGTCTTCAAACATCCTATTTTGAGTCATGAGAATCTCAAGACTAGATGTTGTAAATAAAAGGCAATTACTCGTAATCGAAAGAAAACTGCTGTTTTGAATGGTAAATATACTATTACATAGGGTTGTTGATGTCATGATTAGAAATAAATTTTAACAGAAAGCAGACAAGTAACAAAGAAAAAATATAAGATGTTCTGAAAGGGTTAGATAAAGTCATGTAGATAAGGCTTGTAGTTCACTGTATAGACCAGTTGAGGTGACTGGAATCTATTCTAAGTTGCAATTTCTATGTTATTTTTATAATATATACTATCTTATAACAATGACAGCCGTTTGGTCTGCTGGGTTCATGCCAGCTTCCAGTATGGCAATCCCATCTGTCCCATTCTCTGACTTGTTTCCATATATGCTTTCAACCTATTGTCTCTCGCACATGCCTATCAATAGATAGGGCAGCACAGTGGCACAGCTGATAGAGCAGTACCAGAGATCGGGGTTCAATCCTGACATCGAGTGTTGTCTAGCCTTCCTGAGCCCCCATTCGCCATGATGGTATTTCAGTCACACTCACAGAGGCCAACGTCAGAAGATCCTTCAGAGGGGTGAACCCTTGGAAAGCGCCTGGACCTGATGGTATACCCGTGGTCGTGTTCTCAAAACCTGTGCAGACCAACTGGCTGGAGTTTTTACGGACATTTTCAACCTCTCACTTCTGAGGTCTGAGGTTCCCACCTGCTTTAAAATGATATCAATAATACCAGTGCCCAAGAAGAGCAAGATGACGTGCCTCAATGACTAACGACCAGTGGCACTAACGTCTGTGGTGATGAAGTGCTTTGAGAGGTTGATTATGGCGCATATCAACTCCTATCTCGACAAGAACCTCGACCCTCTGCAGTTCGCTTACTGCCACAACAGGTCAACGGTGGATGCGATCTCACTGGCTCTCCACTTCGCTCTGGACCACTTGGACAACAAAAACTCGTACGTCAGGCTGTTGTTCATAGGCTCCAGCTCGGCGTTTAATACCATCATCCCCTCCAAGCTGGATACCAAGCTCACGGATCTGGGTCTCTGCGCATCCCCTTGCAATTGGATCCTCGACTTCCTCATCCACAGACCACAGTCTGTCCGTATTGGTGGAAACGTATCATCCTCGATAACAATCAGCACGGGAGCACCTCAAGGCTGCGTGCTCAGGCCCCTACTATACTCATGACGTGTAGCCGGACATAGTGCGAACTCCATCATCAAGTTCGCCGACGACACCACTGTTGTGGGACGATTCACTGATGGTGATGAGTCAGAGTATAGAAGTGAGGTCGACCAATTGACCAAATGGTGCCAGCACAACAACCTGGCTCTCAACACCAGCAAAACCAAGGAACTGATTGTGGACTTTGGAAGGAGTAGGATAGGGACCCACAATCCCGTTTATATCAACGGGACGATGGTGGAAAGACATCAAATCCCTGGGCATGCATATTTCCGAATATCTTTCCTGGTCCCAGCACACTTATGCAATTATAAAGAAGGCGCCTCTACTTCCTGAGAAGATTACGGAGAGTCTGTATGTCAAGGAGGACTCTCTCGAACTTCTACAGGTGCACAGTAGAGAGCATACTGACTGGCTGCATTATGGCTTGGTTTGGCAACTTGAACGTCCAGGAGCAGAAAAGAAATGCAGAAAGATGTGACCACTGCCCAGTCCATCATCGGCTCTGACCTCCCCACTATCAAAGTGATCTATCGCAGTCGCCGCATCAAAAAGTCTGCCAACATCATCAAAGACCCATACCATCCTGGCCACACACTCATCTCTTCGTTGCCATCGGGAAGAAGGTACAGGAGCTTGAAATCTAGAACATCCAGGTTCAGGAACAGCTTCTTCCCCACAGCCATCAGGCTATTAAATGCAACAACAAACAAGCTCTGAACAATAAGTCTATTATTACTGTTGTACTTTATCTGTTTATTTATTGTGTATATATATGGTCTATGGTATATAGACACACTGAACTTATCTCCTGTTCTGTATTACGTTTACATATTCTGTTGTGCTGCAGCAAGCAAGAATTTCATTGTCCTATCTGGGACACGTGACAATAAAACTCTCTTGACTCTTGATATAGAGTGTGCATGTTTTCCTGTGACCTCATGGGTTTCCTCCAGATACTCTAGTTTCCTCCCACATCCCCAAATATGTACAGGTTTGTAGGTGAATCTGTAGATTGTCCTAGATGTATAGGGAGATGTCGAGAAAGTGGGATAATACAGAACTAGTGTGAACGGGTGATCAATGATTGGTGTGGACATGATCAGTCTGAAGAGGGTCTCGACCCAAAACGTCACCCATTCCTTCTCTCCAGAGATGTTGCCTGTCCCACTGAGTTACTCCAGCATTTTGTGTCTACCAATTGTGTGGACATGATGGGCCGAAGAGGCTGTTGTCATGCTGTATCTCTAAACTCCACTTTTGTTTATATTTGTTATTAGCCGACACTGAAGGGTAATTTATAGTCACCAATTAACCAACCAGCATGTCCGTGGGAGGTATTCGGAAGAAACCCACTTGGCCACAGAGAGAATATGTTAACTCTTCACATACAGTTCCTGAAGCTGACAGCAGCACAAACTGTTGCACACTGGTAATACAGGTAATATGTAGGTCAGGTGACCTCACAAGAAGAGTGGTCACGGTGGCGCAGCAGTAAAGTTGCTGCCTTTCAGCGAATGCAGCGCTGGAGACCCAGGTTCGATCCTGACTACGGGTGCTCTCTGTACTAAGTTTGTACGTTCTTCCCGTGATCCGTGTGGGTTTTCTCCGAGATCTTCGGTTTCCTCCCACATTCCAAAGACGTCCAGATTTATAGGTTAATTGGCTTGGTGAATGTAAAAATTATCCCTAGTGGGTGTGGGGTAGTGTTAATGTGCGGGGATCACTGGTCAACGTGGACCCGGTGGGCCGAAGGGCCTGTTTCTGCACTGTATCTCTAAACTAAACTAAACTAAAGAGCAATTCTCTCCACAAAATTGAAAAGCAAATGAAAGTAGAAGACAAATAAGACAGCAAAGACTAACATAATGCATTAGAAAACTTAAAGTGAAACATTTCTGAGGGACATTTCTCTACTTTTTGCTAATATTTTAGATAATTGCCAGCTGTACAGGAACTTTTAATTATAGTCCCAGCAAATGTTCTTTCCCCAGATGAATACTTTACACATTCACCCTCACAGATTATGTCATCTTAATAGTACATTTTATATATATGTCATCATATATTATTCATTTTGTTTTATGTGGATTTCCACAAATTATTTTATCATTTTCATGAAGGTGCAATTTTCATCTTATTAATCTTGTTTTGTTACTTGATAAAGGTATTCGTAAATCATTCTTTAATCGCCTTATAACTGTCTTTTTCAAGATTTGTGGCACTTTTTGAATTAGTATAAAAACTGGCAACAAGCTCATTAAAATCGCAAACTAACTCCATATGCTATATCTAGCAATCCTATGCTTCAAGTAGTTAAATTGGAAAGCTTTGAACTGCAGCAGCTTTTCCAAAAATATTTCAATTTCTTGCTGCTCACCAGTTACCTTTTATCACATCTGGACGCCTGGCTTGCAGTTCAATTCTATGGATGAGCTTTGGGGCCATTTCGTGTTGGCTTACTACAGTGTAGAGTGGCAGTTTATATAAAGCAATCTGATTTCATTAAGCGTTTAAACAGTATATCTGTTCTTCAGGTACACAACATTTGGACATATTGAACGAAGCATTGATTAAATGTACCAGATCCTTCCATTTTTCTGAATTTAAACAATTAGATTAATTCCTTAAACCTGTTCCCATTGCTAAACTAGTAACTTGGCAATTTGTCTCATGCCTATTACCTTATTGATAATAATTTACATTAATTATTTACAATTAACCATAATAATTTACAATCCTGCATGTAGTTCTTTAATCGTTCTCAATTTTTAATAGTTTTTATTACGAAGTATTTAATTTGCAGTAAGATGAATGTATAATTTACGAGAAATACATAAAGGAATAATAGCGATGGTTAAGTAAATAAACTTTAAAAACGGTTTTACTTGAAGTACTGAAGTTGTTAATTAATTGATTTACACAATTGTCCATATGGACTTCAGCAAGGCCGTTGACAAGGTTTTGCATGGTGGGCTGCTCTGGTAGAGTAAATAACATGATATCCAGAGAGAGCCAGCCGACTGGATGGAGAAATGGATTCCAGAAAGGATGCAGAATGTGATGCAGTCTTTTTTCCCCAGTATAGAGGAATCAAGAACTGGAGGGCATGTGAGACGGGAAAAATAGTCAGAACCTGCAGAACAAATTTTTCCCACAGAGGATAGTAGGTACATGGAATGAGCTGCCAATAGAAGTGGTTGAGGCAGATATAATGACAATTTAAAAAAGACAAAGTACAGATATATGGAAAGGATAGGTTTAGAGGGATATGGGCCAAACATGGATAAATAGGACTAGCTTAGATGGGGCATCTTGATCAGCCTAGATGAATTGGGCCAAAGGGCCTGTTTCCGTGCTGTATGATTCTGACACGTCATCATATAGCATGGAAACAGGCTTTCAGCCCAACTTGCCATGTCGACCAAGATACTCCATCAATGCCTTTTTAATGTTGTTGTTGTACCTTCCTCGGCTACTTCCTCAGGCAGTTCGTTCTATATACCCACTGTATGAAAAAAATGCCCCTTAGTTTCCTATCAAGTCTTTCCTCTCTCACCATAAACCTATACCCTATTAATCTATGATCTGTAGTTTAACATCAGCAGATAATGAAAAACTGTGAGGAACTTCAATATAAAATTCAAGCAAAACACAAAATGTTCTGGGTTGGGACCCTTCTTCATTCATAAAATTCAACTCATTATCGTTGCTAGGCAAAATATTAAACATCTTCAAAGTAACAAAAAGTCATTTGATATATTACTACATATTAATGCAATATAAAATTAATCTTCATTTTATCACCACAAGATACATCTTCTAGATGCGCTGGGACGCATCCTCAGTAAATGTAACCTGGGGTCATCGGGCGTTTCGGGTCTCACAACATCAGACACCCTCGCCCAGGCGACCCAGCCGGGGTTGATCAAGCCCCGAGTTGCGTCCCAGCAGAAACCGCCCACGGATCAGCCCTCTTAATCCAAAGCCACCTAGTGGCTATCTCTGCGGCTTCGCTTGCGGATTGAATGGCCCTCTTCTTTGCCAGCCCCGTAATGCCCAACTGGTTGAGGACGTTGCAGAGTGAGCGTCCTGCAAAGCCTCTACAGCCTACCTCTATGGGCTCATAGTATGTCTTCCAGCCTCTGTCCTGGCACATCTCCACCAGTTCCTGCTACTTTGCGCGCTTCCTCTCATTAGCCTCTTCAATATGTTCTTCGCAGGGCACAGTCAGTTCAAGAACGATCAGCTGTTTTGTCACTTCGGAGGTGATGATCATGTCTGGCCAGAGTGATGTTGCTGTGATGTGCTGTGGAAATTTCAGCTGTTTGCCCAGATCGACGTGCAGCTGCCAGTCAGTGGCTGTGCAGAGGAGGCCCGTCCTTGTTTTTGGTTGTGGTCGGGGCTTCTCTCCAGCTTTGACAAAAGTGATTGATTTCTTTGGGGCGTGGTGGTGTTTGCTGTTACCGATGGCAGTGGCTATGCTCTGCAACCACCTTGAGCTCCTGGTCATGCCACCACCGATAGCGACCTTCCCCAAGAGACTTTGGGCAGCTGCTGAGGAGATGTTCTAAGGATTCTCTTCCAGAGTAAAGTGGGCAGGAAGGTGTCTCGCTCTTGCCCCAGAAGTGAAGGTTTGCTGGGCTTGGTAGGGCATCGTAGACAGCTTGGACAAGGAAACTTGATAAGGCTTGATAAACAACTGAGAAACATCTTTTTGTTTGAAGGAGAGTCTAGACCCAAAACATCACCCATTCCTTCTCTCCAGAGATACTGTCTGTCCCTCTGAGTTACTCCAGCTTTTTGTGCCTATCCTCAGTTTAAACCAGCATCTGCAGTTCCTTCTTACACATTTCTGTCATCACTTTTTGGTGTAAAATCACGATCTTAGTGCATTCTACTGATTTAATTTTATTTTTACCTGCTTTTTTGGAGTTATCTTGGAGTTGCTGAAACTTATCTTGGAGTTGCTGAAACACTGCTTACAGGTAGTTAAAGAAGAAGAAATATATTTTCCTCTCTGACCATGATAGAATTTGAAGGATTAACTTCCACCACAAAATTAGAGAACTGAAAGAAAAAGATTATTGTTGTAATGAGCTAATAAATGGATGCCCCTGCGCACTTTCAGACGAATGTCAGATTCCATGGCACTATGTGGAAGAAAATCTAGTGTACTCGCGGTAAATGAGAGAACTCACAGTGCCCTCCATAATGTTTTGGACAAAGACCCATCATTTATTTATTTTCCTCTGTACTCCATATTTTGAGATTTGTAATAGAAAAAATCACATGTAGAAATTACAGCAGTGTTTATACATAGTCCCCCCCATTTCAGGGCACCATAATGTTTGAGACACATGGCTTCACAGTTGTGTTTAATTGCCTCCTTCATACATGTATAAGAGAGCTCTCAGCACCTAGTCTTTCCTCTAGTCTTTCCATAACCTTTGGGAACTTTTATTGCTGTTTATCAACATGAGGACCAAAGTAGTGCCAATTAAAGCCAAATAAACCATTATAAGACTGAGAACCAAGAATAAAACTGTGGGAGACATCAGCCAAACCTTAGGCTTACCAAAATCAACTGTTTGGAACGTCATTAAGTAGAAAGAGAGCACTGGTGAGCTTACTAATCACAAAGGGACTGGCAGGTCAAGGAAGATCTCCATATCTGATGACAGGAGAATTCTCTCTATAATAAAAAAAACAAACACCTGTCCGACAGATCAGAAACACTCTTCAGGAGTCAGATGTGAATTTGTCAATTACCACTATCTGCAGAAGACTTCATGAAGAGAAATACAGAGGCTATACTGCAAGATGCAAACCACTAGTTAGCCGCAAAAATAGGATGGCCGGGTTACAGTTTGCCAAGAAGTACTTAAATGAGCAACCACAGTTCTGGTAAAAGTTATTTTGGACAGATGAGACGAAGATTAATATATTAGAGTTATGGCAAGAGCAAATTCCCAAGAAGAGAAGGAACTGCTCAAGACCCAAAGCATACCACCTCATCTGCGAAACAACGGTGGTGGGAGTGTTATGGCCTGGGCATGTATGGCTGCTGAAGATACTGGCTCACTTATCTTTATTGATGATACAACTGCTGATGATAGTGACAAAAAGAATTCTGAAGTGCATAGACTCATTCTATCTGCTCAAGTTCAAACAAATGCCTCAAGACATTGGCTGGCAGATCATTCTACAGCAAGACAATGATCCCAAACATACTGCTCAAGCAACAAAGGAGTTTTTCAAAGCTAAAAAATGGTCAATTCTTGAGTGGCCAAGTCAATCCCCCGATCTGAACCCAATTGAGCATGCCTTTTATATGCTGAAGAGAAAACTGAAGGGGATTAGCCCTCAAAACAAGCATAAGCTAACGATGGCTGCAATACAGGCCGGGCAGAGCATCACCAGAGAAGACACCCAGCAACTGGTGATGTCCATGAATCACAGACTTCAAGCAATCATTGCATGCAAAGGATAAGCAACAAAATATTAAACATGACTACTTTCATTTACATGACATTGCTGTGTCCCAAACATGATGCCCCAAAATGGGGGGACTATGTATAAACACTGCTGTAATTTCTCCATAGTGAAACCAAAATGAAAAATGTGGCCTTCATTAAAATCTGACAATGTGTGTAGACAATAGGTGCAGGAGTAGACCATTCGGCGCTTTGAGCCAGCATCGCCATTCAATGTGATCGTGGCTGATCATCCACAATCAGTACCCCTGCCTTCTCCCCATATCCCCTGACTCCGCTATCTTTAAGAGCTCTGTATAACTCTCTTGAAATCATCCAGAGAACCGGTCTCCACTGCCTTCTGAGGCAAAGAATTTCACAGACCCACAACTCTCCGTGTGAAAAAGTTTTTCCTCATCTCCGTTCTAAATGGCTTACCCCTTATTCTTAAACTGTGGCCCCTGGTTCTGAACTCCCCAAACATCAGGAACATGTTTCCTGTCTCTAGTGTGTCCAAACCCTTATTAATCTTATATGTTTCAATAAGATATCCTCTCATCCTTCTAAATTCCAGAGTATACAAGCCCAGCTGTTCCATTCTATCAACATATGACAGTCTGCCATCCCAGGAATTAACCTGGTGAACCTACGCTGCACTCCCCCAATAGCAAGAATACTTTAACCACATGTGATTTTTTCTTTTACAAATCTCAAATTGTGGAGTACAGAGGCAAAAAATTTAAAAATGGTTCTTTCTCCCAAACATTATGGAGGGCACTGTACATTATCCCCTGATTTTCGGTCTAATTTTAAGGTCTGGCATACTAATGAATGATTTCCACAGAGAAACATCTTTCCTTGAAAGGTCATACTGGTTTTTTGTACAAAGAACCCCATCTTTGCTTATTAATGAACTGTGAACAAATTGTTTTACGATTTGTCTGGCCTAATTTAAGCCCTTTTTTGTGCTTGGCGAGCAATCTGTAAGCTTGACTGCATGCTTCATTTTATCCAAATAGTTCATCTGCAATCTATTGGAGTGAAAAGAGATGTGAAGGGAAAGTACAGAAGCTTGTATATGGCCATCAACGTTATTATAGATTAAAATGTTTTAAATGTAATTAATCACAAACAGCTATTTTTAATAGTCATGTCTAGCCATGCATATAATCTATGTTTTTCTTTTGTGATAAGACAAACATGTGTAATGAATTTATTATAAGAGGGCAGCATCTATAAGATTGAAATGAAAGTGAATGGATTTGCCACATTTGGCTTTATACATTTTCTTCATGATTCTATTGAAATATTGTTGATAAACCTAGGATAAATGTTGCTCTCAAATAGGGAACAAAGGACCAGGACTGAAGACTGAAATTTAAAAAATGCATAGAACCCTCACTATATCCAACACTAACAAACTTTTGGTGGTTATATTCGAATTGTACCCTAAATTACATAATTAAACCATATGCATTTTACAGTTACTTTTTTTGAAGAAGTAACCAAGAAGGTTAAGATTCTGGGGAATGTTGTACAGCTGAGGGATCTAGGAATACAAGTACGTAGTTCCCCTAAAGTGGTGTTGAAGCTAGATAGTCATGAATAAGGCTTTTAGCATGCTTGCCTTAATTCAGGGAGTTGAATATAGAAGTTGGGACATAATGTTACAAGACACACTTGCAGTAGTGTGTTGTTTTTTTCACCATACTACAGGAAAGATGTCATTAGGTTCCAAAGCGTGCTGAGAACATTAATGAAAATGGAACCAGGACTCTGGAGCTTGCGCGATAGGGAGAGACTTCAGTCTGAAGAAGGGTCTCGACCCGAAACGTCACCCATTCCTTCTCTCCAGAGATGCTGCCTCACCCACTGAGTTAGTCCAGCATTTTGTGTCCACCTTTGATTTAAACTAGTGTCGGCAGTTCTTTCTTACACAGCAAATCCTGAAGGGCCTGTCCCACTGAGGTGACCTTATTGGCGAGTGCAGGAGACTCTGCGATCGCCACAAGATCGCCACATCTTTGTAGGCGGTCTCTGGTGAGTTTCCTTCATGGTCGAGAGGAGTTCCCGCATAGTTATAACTAGTCGCGGCCTCTGTATGGTTGCGGAAAAATTTGCAAGATGTGGAAACATTTTCTGCGAACAAAAATTGGTCGCCATGGTGAAAATCGATACTTTTGTACTTGTAGGTGCAATGGTAGTGGGGTCGCCATGTCATTGTAGGTAGTCGAGGTAGCCATAGGTAGTTTTAGTTAATCTCCTTTGCTGACCGGGAATTTTCATTGGCTCACTGGGGAGAAAAAAACGTAAGCATGAGTTTTCAGAGTTTTCAGGTGTGTGTCTATCACCTTGACCTTGCACCATGTGAATTTCAGACAGCGCTCCCCCGTTTTCCCTGGCCCCCGCCTTTGCAATGTGCTTTTGTGTGTGTGTGTGTGTTCCGCTCTGACGCTCGCCGTTCCAGTTTGTGGTTTTTCAAGCCAGTTGAAGCAACAGCCTCGACCTAGAAGGTCACAGGCAGTCTGCTGAAAAGTCGCCAAGTGGGACAGGCCCTTGACAGCTATGTTCATATTAATTAATTTCCTTGGCAAAGGAAAATGATATTAAAGAAATATCTTAAGAATAGCTTATATGCAATCAACCATGTGTGGCCAGATTCCAGATTTGGTTCTCAATTTTCTCAAAAAAATCAACATGGTACGGTATCGGACTTCTGTGTCCTTTCCAAACTGAGCTGGTGATTCAATTTTTACTCAATTATATGTTTCATGAATATTAATAATTAATACTTGCTCTGGAAACTTAATGTGCCCATTTGTCAATGATCAATAAATAAAATCTGTTACAAAAAAGATAATGACAGAACTTTTACATTTTCACTAATGGAACACTGTGCACTATAGAATGTAATTGGCTTCTGTTAAGTCATGACCAATTTATGATTGATTGGCTTGTCTTGTCTGGCCAAGTCAATTAAATGATTTTTGACAGAGCAGTAGAATTGAGAGGAAGAAAAAGATCTCTTTGGATATTCGAGGTTTAACAAAATTGGAGTGAGTGCAATTCCTTCAACAAGTAAACTCCAGCACTGTTGCTCCTATAGAGAAGGGTGTTGGATTCAATTCATTTAATGTATATTAAATCCTTTGTTTACAAAAACAGAACTAGAATTGGTGTTTCAAGCATTGAAATATGAATTTATGATGACATGGAAATTCTTTTTTACTTTAATTCATTCTTACAGGATTAGGTTAGTTTAACGTCCACGTGTTATAATTCCAGAAAAAAAAGTAAGACAGGGAAATTAAATATAAAATATTTGATAAAGACAGTGAGGAAACCGAAGACGGATTAGTGGTATTTATTATGGATATCACAATGAGGAGAAAAATAGACAAGTAACTACAACTCAAATATAATCCACGTGAATCAAGAAGATAAAAAGTATCAATCACACTGATAAGAACAGTCTACAGATTGAGGATCAAATGCAGATTGATTAGTGGTGTAATTTGGAAGTGTAAAGTAATCATGAGAGGTTTAAACTTTCCAGTATTAATTAAGTTGGGTGAGTGGGCAAATGCATGGCAGATGCAGTATAATGTGGATAAATGTGAGGTTATCCACTTTGGTAGCAAAAACAGGAAAGTGGACTATTATTTGAATGGTGGCCGATTAGGAAAAGGGGAGATGCAACGAGACCTGGGTGTCATGGTACACCAGTCATTGAAAGTAGGCATGCAAGTGCAGCAGGCAGTTAAGAAAGCGAATGGTATGTTAGCATTCATAGCAAAAGGATAAGAATATAGGGAGGTTCTACTGCAGTTGTACAGGGTCTTGGTGAGACCACACCTGGAGTATTGCATACAATTTTGGTCTCCTAATCTGAGGAAAGACATTCTTGCCATAGAGGGAGTACAGAGAAGGTACACCAGACTGATTCCTGGGATGTCAGGACTTTCATATGAAGAAAGACTGGATAGACTCGGCATGTACTCGCTAGAATTTAGAAGATTGAGGGGGGATCTTATAGAAACTTACAACATTCTGAAGGGGTTGGACAGGCTAGATGCAGGAAGATTGTTCCCGATGTTGGGGAAGTCCAGAACAAGGGGTCACAGTTTAAGGATAAGGGGGAAGTCTTGTAGGACTGAGATAAAACAAAAACAATTTTCACACAGTGAGTGGTGAATCTCTGGGATTCTCTGCCACAGAAGGTAGTTGAGACCAGTTAATTGGCTATATTTAAGAGGGAGTTAGATGTGGACCTTGTGGCTAAGGGGGTATGGGGAGAAGGCAGGTACAGGATACTGAGTTGGATGATCAGCCATGATCATATTGAATGGCAGTGCAGGCTCGAAGGGCCGAATGGCCTACTCCTGCACCTATTTTCTATGTTTCTAATTGGGCGAAAGTATTAGATAGTGGGATAAGAGAACGGAGATCCTACCACCTGTACAGGATTCATGTCTAACCCCATATATAAAAATTGCAACTATTGGATCTGATAATGAGGAATGAACTAGAACAGATGGACGAAATAAAAATCAGGGAAAATCTAGGCAATAATAATAGAATATTGACTGGCCTTGAGGGGGATACGACATATATTGCCTGAAGTATATTCATATTGCCCGAGTCGAAGACGAGGGCAATATGGATCTAGTGAGGGCAATATATGTCGTATCTCCCGAAAGAGGACAGTCAATATTGTTATTATTACCCATTATCAGACATCTAGAGGAAAATTTCATCTCAGCTCGGCGGACTTCCACGCAAAATTTAACCAAAATGGACGCGGCAGTCTTCCTGTTTGCCGTTTGAATATTCTAAATTTCCCACGCAGCGTCACGTTGCCGTCACGTTGCCAAGTTCCCGGATGTGAGACCAGGGGAATATAAGACTATATTCCCCGCTGTTTTAACAGGTAAAGTCCATAGGCGTTCGCAAGAAAGGGGAATATAAGAAAATATTCCCCTGTTACCCCTGCTGGCAGTAAAAACGAAGGGAATACAATTTCGTAAAAGCATACCTCAGATGTGTGATATGGGTAATAATTACTAATATGTTTGAATTATAATGTAGAAGTATGTCAAATACCTGATGTATATATTTGCGAAAAGTGGATTTTGAGGCTCTGAAAATAGAATTGAGGGAGGTAGGATGGGAAAAATTGGCAAATAACATAGAACAACAATGGGAAATATTTTGAACGGTTTTGTATTCAGTGCAGAAGAAAGATAATATGCTTAAATTAAAGAAAACAGCAGAACACTCAAAAGACAATGGTTGAATAAAAACATAATGTATGCCTTTTTTGAGAAAGCTGAGGAAAATGACATCACTAAATAGATAGACAGCAGAGGGATCAAAATAATTAAGTAAAAACAAATGATTTTGATGGGAAAGACAAACTGAAAAATAAATAAAGTAAGATAAAGCAAAATAACAATATGTTTTGTAAAAAGGTTCAAATGAGAAATAGTCACCAAGAAATCAACATTAAATACCACAGATTAGAACAGAAAAAGATGGCAGAAACATTAAATTCTTATCAACATAAAGTGCTGTATAACATAGATTATTACAGCACAGAAACTGGCCTTTACGCACACCATGTCCATGATATTGATCAAATTATATCTATGTGTGTATCTAAGATAATGGAGATTATTCTATCACTCTCCTGACTTGTAGGTCCTTAAAAATTGAGGGTGGGGGGAGCCTGTTTTCAGGAAGAGAGGAAGTGAATTACTTGCCACTTTTCTTCCCCACTTCATAGCCAGTTCTTCAAAATCAAAGGTGTTTGTTTCCACTCTAGTTTGGTGGGTTCTGGGATAATTTTCCACATTTTGTTACGTTGCAGCCTTATTTAAAAATGGATTAAATTCTTTTTTTTTTATCATCAATCTACACACAATACCCCAGAATGAAGAAGCAAAAGCAGGTGTTTAGAAATTTTTGCAAAGTAATTAAAAATAAATAACTGAAATATCACATTTACATAAGTATTCAGTCCTTTTGCTATGACACTCAAAATTGAGCATAGGTTCATCCTGTTTCCATTGATTAGCCTTGAGATGTTTCTACAACTTGAATCGAGTCCACCAGTGGGAAATTAAATTGATTGGACATGATTTGGAAAGGCACACACCTGTCTATATAAGGTCCCACTGTTGACAGTGCATGTCAGAGCAAACACAAAGCCATGAAGACGAAGGAATTGTCCGTAGACCTCTGAGACAGGATTGTGTCGAGGCACAGACCTGGGGAAGAGTATAAAACAATTTCTGCAGCATTGCAGATCCCGAAGAGCACAGTGGCCTCCGGCATTCTTAAATGGAAGAACTTTGGAACCACCAGGACTCTTCATAGACCTGGCCGCCCGGCCAAACTGAGCAATTGGGGGAGAAGGGCCTTGGTCAGGGAGATGACCAAGAACCCAATGGTCACTCTAACAGGGCGCCAGAGTTCCTCTGTGGAGATGGTAGAAACTTCCGGAAGGACAACTGTATCTGCGGCACTCCACAAATCGGGCCTTTATGGTAGAGTGGAATGGAAGCTGCTCGTCAGTAAAAGGCACATGACAGCCCGCTTGGAGTTTGCCAAAAGGGGTTTGTTTTCTCTGGTCTGATGAGACCACGATTGAACTCTTTGGCCTGAATGCCAAGCGTCACGTCTGGAGGAAACAAGGCAATGCTCATCACCCGGCCAATAGCACACCTATGGAAAATTATCATGCTGTGGGGATGTTTTTCAGTGGCAGGAACTGGGCGATTAGTCAGGATCGAGGGAAAGATGAACGGAGCAAAGTACAGAGAGATCCTTGATGAAAACCTGCTCCAGAGCGTTCTGGACCTCAGACAGGGATAGAGGTTCACCTTCCAACAGGTCAAAGCCCCTAAGCACACAGCCAAGACAATGTAGGAGTGGCTTCGTGACAGGTCTGTGAATGTCCTTGATTGGCCCAGTGAGAGCCCGGACTTGAACCCGATCGAACATCTCTGGAGGGTCATGAAAATAGCTGTGCATCGGCGCTCCCCATCCAACCTGACAGAGCTTGAGAGGATCTGCAGAGAAGAATGGGAGAAATACAGGTGTGCTAAGCTTGTAGCGTCATATCCAAGAAGACTTGAGGCTGTAATCGCTGCCAAAGTACTCAACAAAGTACTGAGTAAAGGGTTTGAATACTTATGTAAATGTGATATTACAGTTATTTCTTTTTATTTACTTTGCAAAATTTCTAATCACCTGTTTTTGTTTTTTTTATTATGGGGTATTGTGTGTAGATTGATGATAAAAAAATAATTTAATCCATTTTAGAATAATGCTAAATTTAAATAACGTAACAAAATGTGGAAAAAGTGAAGGGGTCTGAATAATTTCTGAATGCACTGTGTATGTAATAGGATGTATGGATGGATAATTTGGGAGTTGGTATGCTTCTTCCATCATTTAGTTGTCAAAGCAAGGATTCAGACTTAATATAACACCAATGTTCTATACTTTGTACAGTAATGTGCTGGGGATTTCCTAGAGTTGATGGGAATGTTGTGCTTTTTTTAAGGAGTCTTTGAACACACCCTTCAATCTTTTCCTCGGATACTCGTTCTCTAAATTGATTTTGTAGCCACAACATTTATGTAGTTGGTTCAACTTTGTGCATGGTGAGCAAACATTGTGATGCCATTTACTGTCAAAAGAAGATATTTGAAGTCTATGTGGTGTATATGGTCCATTGCCTGGACCTTTTGTGACACAAATGTTACTTGCCAATTAGCAACCCATACCTCAATGTTGTGTTGGTCTTCTGTATGCTGACATGCATTGTTTCATTTGTTGACTTGTGAAAGGAATTGAACTGCTCAATCATCAGTGATTATCCCCGCTTCTGATCTTGTGGTGGAAGAAAGGACACTGATTATGTAGCTGTAGATAGTTGGGTCTGAGAGTGTCAGGGGAATTCCTGCAGTGACCTCGTGTGATTTCAAAGATCGACTCCAACAACCAGAACCATCTTTGTTCATCAGAGGTATAACTTCAACCAGTAAAGTGTTTTCCCCATGATGGCCAATGTTTTCACTTTTACAAAAGTTCTTCGACTTCACATTCTGCTTACATGTTAAGGACAATTACTCACAACATCTCTGAAATTCAGCTCTTTATTCCATAATTGCACCAAAGCTGAGTATTGTGTACAGTTTTGGTCTCCAAATTTGAGGAAGGACAGTTTTGCAATTGAGGGAGGGCAGTGTAGGTTCATGAGGTTAATTCCCGGGATGGTGGGACTGACATATGATAGGGGCCACAGAACGGAGATGAGGAAAAACATTTTGACACGGAGGGTTATGAATTTGTGGAATTCTGTGCCTCAGAAGGCAGCGGCAGCAAATTCTCTGTGTGCTTTCAAGAAAGAGTTGGATAGAGCTCTTAAAGATAGCGGAGTCTGGGGATATGGTGAAAAGGCATGTACGGGCTACCGAGTGTGGATGATCAGCCATTATCACAGTGAATGGCGGGTGCTGGCTCGAAAGGCCGAATAGCCTACTCTTGCTCCTATTGTCTATTGTCTATTGAAGCTGCAAGGGCATCCTTGAAAACACCAAAGCAGGCATCATTGAGCAAGTTATTGGTTAAATACCACTGGTTTAGTGTTAATGATAGTGTATTATTGAGCTGTTGATCAAGTCTAGATTGTGTGTGTGGTGAGTGGCTAGATTGAATCAGCCTTGCTTTTTCAGCACAAGAACATACCTGGGCAATTTTCCTCATTGTCGCAGATGTGCTTTGGAGCAGCTTGGCTGGAGGGGTCGCTACTTTTGTAACTCAGATCTTTAGTACAATGGCTCGGATGTTGTTTTGCCCCACAGCCTTTGCCGTATCAAGTTCTCAGCTGTTTTTTGATATGCTTAGGCTTCACATCAGCATTTCTTTTCCTCATCTTTTTAGGCAGCATTATTTTTAAAATATTACTTACTTTGGAAAGCATATTTATTAGCGATGTTGCATCAACCAATCATGACAACACTGATGTCAGCAGAGTCACAGTGCACTCCATAATGTTTGGGAAAAAGACCCATCATTTATTTATTTGCCTCTGTACTCCGCAATTTGAGATTTGTAATCGAAAAAAATCTTATGTGGTTATAGTGCACATTGTCAGATTTTAATAAAGGCCATTTTTAACTTTGCAATGTGATGTAAATGAAAGTAGTCATATTTAGTATTTTGTTGCATATTCTTTGCATTCAATGACTGCTTGAAGCCTGCGATTCATGGACATCACCAATTGCTCAGTGTCTTCTCTGGTGATGCTCTGCCAGGCCTGTATTGCACCCATCTTTAGCTTATGCTTGTTTTGGGGGACTAGTCCCCTTCAGTTTTGTCTTCAGCATAAAAAAGGCATGCTCAAATGGGTTCAGATCGGGTGATTGACTTTACCATTTTTTAGCTTGGTAAAACTCCTTTGTTGCTTTAGCAGTTTGTTTGGGATCATTGTCTTGCTGTAGAATGAACTGCCGGCCAATGAGTTTTGAGACATTTGTTTGAACTTGAGTAGATAGGACGTGTCTATACACTTCAGAATTCATTATGCTACTAGCATTAGCAGTTGTATCCCAGGTCATAACACCCCCACCACCGTGTTTCACAGATAAGGTGGTATGCTTTGGATTTTGGGCAGTTCCTTCTCTCCTCCACACTTTGCTCTTGTCATCACTTTGATACAAGTTAATCTTCGTCTCATCTGTCCACAAGACCTTTTTCCAGATCTGTGGTTGCTCCTTTAAGTTCTTCTTGGCAAATTTTTGCAGTCAACCAGTGGTTTACATCTTGTAGTGTAGCCTCTGTATTTCATTTCATGAAGTCTTTTGTGGACAGTGGTCATTGACAAATCCACACCTGAGTGTATGGTATGCAAAACAAAGCATTTCACTGTACCTACATACTTGTGACAATAAAGTATCATTGAATTGGATAATTGAATCAATATTATAAAATATTATTTTATAATAAAAATAAGTTACATTTTATTTTGTAACAACTTAATTTTCATCGTGCTATTTAATTTGGATGATGGATTCTTGGATTTTTACTCTTTTAAATTTAACATATTTAATTTTAACAGAACACGTTAAGCATGACTTTTTAAAGTAATCAAATTACACTCCTTTCCTTGATCCTGTTATAGCCTATTGTATACTTTGAAGCACTATAATAACCATTCCTTTTTGCTGAATTAGCAAACCATCCAAATGGCCAATCTCACTTAGAAGATATCACAAATTAAGGTTTCATCTTGGGATTTGGCCATGAATTTACGCTATATTGGAACTTTAACATTGGTGTGACATCAGAGATTGTAATTTGGCAGGAATTATGCCATCAAGTTATGCTGATTCAACATAAATACCAAATGTGTTTGTAACTATATTCATTAAACAAAAAAATGTTATTTCCTTGCTCATGCTGGAATATGGACTAATATGTATTCTCATTGTGTTGTTGCCCTTAGTGATAATTAGCCTAAAAATTATTATTAATGAACATTATTTACGATGTACATAATTGTTTGCTCACATGACATTTGAAATTGGGTAGTAGTGACCAACTGATGTTACGTTTGGATTTGAAAAAATATGGAAGGAAAGGCTGAGGGAACTTTTGACACAAAAGCTAGGACACATCAATTAAAGCAAGTATGTGTACAGTGAGCACTTAAGAATTCAACAGGATTTCTGGGCATGTTTTTGTAAGGGGCCTAACAACCACAGGAACATAAATTATTTTTTTAAATTGTTTTAATATTTTCAAAGCAAAATCTAAAATTTAGTTAATTTCTTAACAGAAGAACTGCTCAACCCAATGAAATTATTCAATTGAACTTTGAAATGGAAAATTTTACCAGCCAGTCAGTGACGAGACGAATTATGTGGCATGTTGATTACCGTGGAAAAAATCCTCCTCCAGATTCTGACAAAGTGGTGACAGAATTGACCGTGATTCAAAAGGATATCCGGGCTATTGTACCACTCTCCATGGTGAGTGCATTTTCTCTTTCCCTTCTCACTGTCCTGACTGTTATCACTGATGAAACATGTTTTTTGTTCAGTTCCAACTTATCTAATGATTTAAATGGAATATATGAATATATTTTTACTTCTGAATATTCTGCAGATTTTTAATTTCCAAGTATGCTGCTTTAAGAGTTCATTCATGTGATTATGTAATGACATACATTTATTTCAATTGATTTATGCTTATAAGGTGACGCAATTGAATACAGCATTATACTTCCAATACTTTGAGGTTTGAAGCTATAAACTAAACTTCAAAACATGCATCAATTTAGGGGACATCTTATGCATGAGATTGCACCCTTCTCCAGTCACATCCTTAGGATCCCACTTCCCTATTTAACATGTTAAGTTCCCTTACTCTGTCATTTTTTTAAATGTATTTTATTATTGTTTTAAATATTATTTTATTTATTTGCACCATGTTTTAAAAGAAAAACAATCAATTTATAATACCATACAGTGCTGGGAGGGAAGGGAAGCCCAGAGGGCTTATACAAAGTCCGCTCCCATCTGAGAATGAGTGTTAATGGCAAATCAGGGGTAGGATAAATAAAAGACAATAATAAACAATAATAGAGTTTAAGAATGAAAATTAAAAATATGAAATTAAAAATATGAAAATAAATAAAATATTAAGGTATGGTATAAGATAAGAGTCAACAGAAGTAGTTTGAGCTCATAAATAGCATTTCAAAAAGCTGGAGGTCAGAACTCAGGACATGATGAGAAACTTTTTAAGCTCAATCTTAAAGGTGGCTAAGGAGGTGTGAGACTTTAATGACAAAATTTAGGACCTTTAAAAATAATGCAATGTTGGTGTTTGGATGTTCGATAAAACGGAAGATGAAGATCGTTTCTTCTTCTGGTTGGGTAATGGTGAATATTAGAAGAAAGGGTGAAAAGATCATGAAGAGAAACAGGCAAATCATGTTAACATTTAAGATATTTGAAAATAAAAATGCATATTTGGAATGCATTCAGTTTATCTACAGACAAAATTGAGTACTTCTTGAAGAGAGGGGCAGAAGGTTCTTGTGAATTTGAATGAGAAATTAATCTCATAAATTTCTTCTGTATGATGAGTACCTTACAAAGATAGGAAGGAAAGGTAGAACCCCAAACAATATTACAATAATTGAAATAAGGAAAAATCAAACTAATATATTGTTAGATGGGAAGACGGGTGAATAAATACACAAACCTTTCTCAGAATACCAAGCATTTTCATTGATCTTCTACAGACAATATTGATATGTTCTTTCCAAGTTAAATTTTGATCAATGGTTACTCATATACAGACCGATACAAAACAAAAGAACGCAATGGTCATATGCTGGTCATTATACCATTAGTATCAATTAAAACCCATCCATTATAATTTGTGTATCCAAAATTAAATTATCACCCCTGAAAAGTAGACAGTAACCCTGGACACATGCCACTTTTGTCCCAGTTGACCCTCAAGATAATGGCTGAATATATTTTCAAACTGCATAGTGTCATGGTGTCATTAGTGAGATATTTCTGAGGATAAATAAGGTACTGTTATTAAAGTGAAATGCCAGTCACAATTGTGCCTATCTTAGCAACTGCTGCTTGTTTTTTTTACCTTTCTTAATTTGACTGTACGTCACAACTCAGAGACTCAAGGTTACCCATTTTTTTCCCAATGCTATAATTCTGATAATTCAATTGTAAATTAACAACCATTCACTGGTGATGATCAGAATATGTTATCAACAGATTTCTTGAAAGTTGTGTAGTAGAAATCATGGAATTGCTATCTGGTGAACAAAACTGGACAGCCCAAATACTGAACACTTTAAGGGTTGATTGATGCAATTGTAGTATTGTTATATTAAGAATCAGGAATTTTTTTCATACTGCTAGAATTTTTACCTGTGGTTCCATCTTGTCAAAGGAATTAAGTAGATTAGAAAAATCTATGGAATAAAGGGTACACGTGTTCTGCGAAAGGTATGAGAAGCTGAGAATTTCAAATGGATGAATAGAGGTACATCGGGTGACACAGTGGCACGATGGTAGAGTTGATGATTTACAGCGCCAAAGACCCAGGTTCGATCCTGACTGGTCCTGCGGGTGCTGACTGTAAGGAGTTTTTACGTTCTCCAGGTGACCGCGTGGGTTTTTATCCAGGATGCTCCGGTTTCCTCCCACGTTCCAAAGATGTGCAGGTTTGTAGGTTAATTCTCCCACTCTCTTGCCAGCCACTGCCTCAGCGCCCAGGCCCCGGATCCCCGGTGCGGCCTCTCCCCGCCCCTGGACCCCGCAGCGGCTCCAACCTCGGTCCTGGTCCTGCTCCTCTCTCTCCCCGCGGGCCCGGAGCAGCAGCACCGCTGCCCCCAGACCCAACCTCAGCCTCAGGATCCCTGGCGCAGCCTCTCCCCGGACTCCGCTCCGGCTCCAACCCCAGTCCCGCTCTTCTCCCTCTCTGCAGGCCCGGAGCAGGAATGCTACCGCCCTCAGACCCAGCACCCAGGCCCCGGATCCCCAGCGTGGCCTCTCACCGCCCCCGGACCTCACACCGGCTCCAACCCAGCCCAGGGTGCAGAAATTAAGTGAAAGTAGAGGACCCGTGGAGGCGTTTGTAAAATAGAAGGAAACTTACCCTTGGGGTCGTTGGGTCCCCGTTGTGAGTACAGGCAAGAAAATCTGGAAAGGCCCCAACTGCGCACGTGCAGATAAGTGGGGGTGCTGTTTTAAGTTGTTTTAAATGTCAATAATTTGTCAATATAAATGTCAATAACGTAAAATATAACATCAATGTGAACGAAAATTGCTAATTCACATCCCAGGACAATGGTGAGTAAGGTGGGCCTAAAATAGTTGCGCTATCCTGTACCGTATTTGCGGTTGGGGGGGGGGGCACGGTGGCCTGCGGCATCACACACACACTAACCACCCCACACACACTGACCACCCCCCTTAATATTATATTAATATTATAAGCCCCCAACTCGCAGGCGTGGCTTGAGAGGGAGAGGGAGGGGGGTGAGAGAGCGAGAGCAGAGGCAAGTGGGGCAGAGGCAAGGGCAGAGGTCAGAGGAGCTGAGGACAGAGGTAGAGGGCAGAGGCAGCGGGCAGAGAGCGGCAGCAACCTCCTCACCATGCGCCGACTCGAGGATGCCGAGCGAGAGGGCGGGCAGGTGAGCGATGGAGCGAGCGAGCATCGACCAAAGGACCGCGGGTTGGGCTGCCGCAGTCTTCAGCTATGATCTTTGGTCATCAGTCGACATCCCGATTTCATCTATGGCTGCGTCTTTAGATTAATGGGGGGGGAGGAAGGAGGGGTGGGAGAGGTGACGTCACTCGCAGCGCGAGGAAGAAGGCACGCAGACGTCATCAGCGAAAGACGGTTGTTTTTAAATTCAATGTTTTGTCAGATTTTTTTAACATTTTCATTAATAACTCGAGAAATAAAGCATGACATTTTCAGATAAGGTGATTTTGGACTCCAGGGGAAAAATATCGATCAGAATATGTAAATATTTTACCTTTACCGCGTCATTTTTCGCGAAGATGTGTTTACACACACACACACACACACACGCACGCACGCACGCACGCACGCACACACAAATAAATACACATCCAAGATAAATATATATATATATATATATATATATATATATATATATATATATAGATGGTTGTGTATGTATATGTGTGTGTGTGTCTATATAGAAACATAGAAAATAGGTGCAGGAGTAGGCCATTTGGCCCTTCGAGCCTGCCATGATCAGCCATTCAATATCATCATGGCTGATCATCCAACTCAATACTCCCGGTATATATAAAATATTCTGGGAAATGTATTACTTTGATCATTCATAATTTACACTTGCTTGAGTGCACAATGAAGAGCTCTAGGCTGTACACAGGGCAAGAGAACTCATCACTCAGCCAGGCAGGCAAAACATGATAAGACACACAAAGCAGTTTAACATTCATGTAGCATAGCCCAGGTAAAGGCTGACAAGTTGGTTTTTATCATTTTTATTTTCATGCAAACAAGGAAAATAGTGACATCAGGCTGTTTGATCTGAATCCACTTTAATAAATGATTTTTTTCCAATGACCTCTGCCACTGGTTTCTCAATTTAATATTTGTTATTGAATCTCGGAAAATAAATGGGATGGGTTGTAAATTTAAGATGTTTGTTGAAGCTATGATTTAAAAAATAAACTGCAGCTTGGTTTTATGTAATAGTACCGTGCATGTATTATACATATCCAGGGAATAAGACGACCAAACCATGAAACTGAAGTGGTTAATCAATGTCAGTTACCTGCATGAATAGCATTTCTCTAACATCGTAAACTATAATGTATTTGTGTTTTTGGATTGCAATTTATCACTAATTAATATTATTATTGGCACTTTGGTCCCATGTGATCCTATCCACATTTTCCAAACGTACGGGAAAAAGTGATTTTTTTTAAAAATCCCATTTTTTTGAGTAATCTCACATCATTTTGTATTCTAGCTTGTTAAAGCATGTACTTCAGGTGTTTTTACGTCTGTTAAGGAAGTATTTGTATCAAAACCTAAATAACACAGTAAATATGAGACGTAAAATGGGACAAGACCTCCGTGCTTCTCATCCTCCTATTAACAATGTCTTAAGTAGAGCCAGGATTTTGCCATGAATGCCATAAGTGCCTTTTCATGCATTTTTTTGATGATTTCACCAGGATAATGCCTTTTTCACAATTGACTGCCTAAATCAGCCTTTTTTACCGTATTGCTAAAAGGTCGTGCTATTTTCCCGAGTTGCACGGTCATTACAATGATAGTTTCTATGTTAACACGTTAATATGAATGTTATTATTAACGTGTTAACATAGTATAACTTACAAGAAAACTTCCACCACCGGGCGAAACCGAGGACGCCACCGTCGGTCATTCATTCATTCGTGCCGCTGCCGCTGTTTCAGTCTTCTCCAAGATCTATTTACGAAAGAACTGCAGATATAACAATTACAGCATGGAAACAGGCCCTCTCGGCCCTTCCAGTCCGTGCCGACCATTTGTTTTCCCCTATGCTGGAAAAATTGAAGGTAGATAAAAAATTGTGGAGAAACTCAGCGGGTGAGGCAGCATCAATGAAGAGAAGGAATAGGCAATGTTTCGGGTTGAGACCCTTCTTCAGACTGATGTGGGGGGGGTCGGGAAAAAGAAAGGAAGAAGCGGAGACAGTAGGACAAGAAGCAGCGGAAAGAGTGGGGAGGAAGAAGACCAGGCCTATCTAAAATTAGAGAAGTCAACGTTGATACCGCTGGGGTGTAGACTACCCAAGCGAAATACCCAAGCTTGTCTCCCCATTACATTTACTGCTGGCTCCAGCCGCAAATCTGAGTTTGCATTCATTGATGCTAGAATTCCACTGTGGAAATTGGAAAACAAATCTCTGAGGTGTTTTAGAGAATACACAGAGGAACATATACCAAGCGAGTCATCATTATAGAAACATTATATTGACAGCAACTTCAACATTGTTGTGCAGAAAATTAGTGATGGTTGCATGCAACAAAATATGGATCTCAATAGACGAGGCAACTGATGCTGTTGGGAGATATGTTGCCAATGTGGTCATCGGTACACAGGAGGCATGTCAACCATCAAAGGAGTATTTGTTGACATTGGAAGTATTGGAGAAGTCAAACAGCTCAGTTATTGCTCAGTTTATATCTTCACTTCCTGTACTTTGGCCAGAAGGTATAAAACACGAGAATGTTCTTCTGTTTGTGACTTAAAGTTTTATTCCCCAAAATGTTGCATTTGACATGCTTAGCTCAAGGACTTCATAGAATTGCCAAGCACATACGTAGCTTGTTTCCAAATGTCGATCGCCTAGTTTCCAATGTCAAACAAATCTTCTTCAAAACACCGTCATGTGTGCAGTTGTTTAAGGAAATGGCACCCGAAATTCCGCTACTTTCTCAGCCCGTTTTGACTATGTGGGGTACATGGCTCTCTGCTGTACTCTACTATGCTGCAAATTTTGAAAAGATAAAATAAATCGTCAACTCTTTTGAAGAAGAAGAATCTGCTGCAATCAGGATCGTCTGTGAAATCATGCAGAAAAAGTCCCTCCACCGCGATCTTGTGTTTATTGCTTCCAATTTTGCAAACTTCCCACAAGCTATCATTTCCCTTGAGAAATGTGGCGAAACATTAGTGAATTACTTGCAGGTTTTCAACAAAGTAACTGATGATATTCGTGAAGTTCCTGGCGATTTAGGTAAAGACATACAAGGAAAATGTGAGAGAGTGACTTTAGCTAACAAAGATCTTGAAGAAATAGAAAACATAGCTAAAGTTCTCAAAGGTAGTAGTAATGCACAAGATATCGATATGAATATGGAGTCTGTAGCTTGTTTCGGGTATGCACCAGTGACCTCAGCTGAGATAGAAAAACGATTTTCACAACTGAAGCATATTCCGTCTGATAGATGACATAGTATAACACCAGATCATTTGGAAAAAATGCTAGTAATTATGTGCAACGGCAGCTTTGGTCATTTAATGTAGTATACCTTTATATTATCATTTTTTACCATATTTTGGTGGTGGAAATAAATGGCTTTTTATGCCTTTTTCGTGCCTTTCTTGTAATTTTATTATGGCTTTTTGCCTACCTATTTCAGAGTTTTTTAGTGCCTAAACATCCTGGCTCTAGTCAAAAGCTTTTACAAGTGTGAGGTCACAATTCATAGTGATGAGATTAAAAGTCAGGCAGGCTGACAAAGGATAAAAAACTTTTAATAGAAACGACAATTTCAAATTGACTGGACTCCTGTAAAAATAATTATGGCCTTGGTATGATTTAACAATGTTTCCGAGGAATTAATTTCAGTTTTCTAAACCTTACAGCTATATAATCACCTTGCTGTTAACAAATCCTAACCACCGAGTAAGAGGCGTACTAATAAATAAATAAATAAAATTGATTCATGCCATGGTAACCCAGGAGACTTGTTCCAATCAGTTCTCTGTTCCCTAAGGCTCACAAAACAGACCAAGGAAGTGTAGTTGGAGTTATACAGCAAGGGAAATCAATATTACTATCCCTTACAACAATTTTATACAACAACTTGGTGCACATGGTGGGGAAGCTATCACTCCCTTTTCATCCAGGGACCATAATTTAGTATCATTTGACCCTGAGACAATATCAGACGGTCTATGCTTTGCAAATGAATCCCAAGTCTCCTCAGTAACCCAGATAATTTTTGCTGTAAATCACCCATGGCCTAATTTAAAATTATTCTTTATGGTGAAAAGACGATTGGATGAGATCCTAAGAGAATGGTTCTAATCCTTCAGATTTCGAAGGAAAAATAAATCAGTGGCTGCTGTGCTATTCAGACGGCCAATTTTAGGTCTTTGATGCAAGGCAAGTTACCATCCCACAATCCCGCAGTAAATGCTTAACATAAAACCATGTGGGCAATAACGCAAGTGATCTCTTTCTCATGTCATGTGTAAAGAACAAATTTGTGTAACGACACTTGTTTACTTCTGTTAATTTCTTCATGAAATTATCAACCAAACCAAATACATCATGGTCTTTACGGTTACTAATACAGTTTTTACGGACCCCTGTGTAACGGATTTCAGTTATAGCGGATGGATCCCATACGCTCATCTCCTTCCCAACTGCCTAGCGTGCAGGCTTCCGAGGGCTCCCACTGAGAAGCTCGTTGGTGCAGGTCAGTGACATCAGCCCAGTTTTAAGGTGAACCGACACAAAGTGCTGAAGTAAAACTGCAGACTAAATGAGTCTGAAGAAGGGTGCCGATGCCACCTATCCATGTTGTCACCTGTCCATGTTCAGCGATGCTCTCTGACCTGCTGGAGTTACTCCAGTACTTTGTGCCATTTTGTGCATTAACCATCATCTGCAGTTCTTTATTTCAACTGCATACAATGATAATACCTTACTCGGTTATAGCAGACAATCGGCAATGACAGACATCATTCCCCCCCCCCCCCACATGTTCCGTTATAACAAGAGTGTACTGTAATTGAATTGGATTGTAAGGCTTGAGAAGCATGTGGCATTCAAGACAACTCTGATGATATGTTTTTAGTTTACTTTGTCATTTTTTACACCAAAGCAAACAATGACATGAAGTTACATGCACCCAAATTCCATCAATACTACGCAATATTAGAATGATAAATCAGAGATAAATTCTACAGACAGACACATGTGTCTCCATTTACTATATTACGTGTGAACTCTTAAATATCACCTGAGCAGGATTATCATCTAGCCGCTATTTCGAATGGAGTTTTTCTTTGGATAAATTATACTTGCTATTCACATGTTCCATTCCTAAAGATTTATTACTGGATAATTGCTTTTCTTCCGGTATCTGTTTAAGTTAATTAGATCAATATTGTTATTATGCTATTCTATTCGATCATATTTGACAATATTTGACATATTTGATCAACTGGGCTGATGTCACATTTGACACCTGGAAATATGATGTTGTGGCAATCAGTGAAACATGGTTGCAGGAGGGCTGTGATTGGAAACCAAATATTCCAGGATTTCGTTGCTTCCGGGGTGATAGAATTGGAGGGACCAGAGGTGGAGGTGTTGCTTTGCTTGTCAGAGAGGATATTACAGCAGTGCTTTGGCAGGATAGATTAGAGGGTTCGTCTAGGGAGGCTATTTGGGTGGAACTGAGAAGTGGGAACGGTGTATAAACACTTTTAGGGGTGTACTATACACTGCCAAATGGGGAGTGAGAATTGGAAGAGCAAATATGTAAGGAGATAGCAGATATTAGTAGTAAGCACAAGGTAGTGATTGTGGGAGATTTCAATTTCCCAAAAATAGACTGGGAAACACATTCTGTAAATGGGCTGGATGGTTTGGAGTTTGTAAAATGTGTGCAGGATAGTTTTTTGCAGCAGTACATAGAGGTACCGACCAGAGAAGGGGCAGTGCTGGACCTCCTGTTAGGAAATGAGGCAGGACAGGTGACGGAGGTATGCGTTGGTGAGCACTTCGGAACCAGTGATCACAATACCATTAGTTTCAATATAATTATGGAGCGAGTCAGAACAGGACCTAGAGTGGAGATTTTTGATTGGAGAAAGGCTAACTTTGAGGGAATGCGTGAGGATTTTAAAGGAGTGAATTGGGACACTTTATTTCATGGGAAGGATGTAGAAGAGAAATGGAGGACATTTAAAGGGGAAATTGTAAGAGTACAGAATCTTTATGTCCCTGTTAGGTTGAAAGGAAATAGTAAAAATTGGAAAGAGCCATGGTTTTCAAGGGAAATTAAACACTTGTTTCGAAAAAAGAGAGATATCTACAATAATTATAGAGGCATGGAGTAAATGAGGTGCTAGAGGAGTATAAAGAAAGAAAAAGAATTAGGAAGGCTAAAAGAAGATATGAGGTTGCTTTGGCAAGAAAGGTGAAAGTAAATCCAAAGGGTTTCTACAGCTATATTAATAGCAAAAGGATAACGAGGGATAAAATTGCCAGAATGGACAGCAAAAGAGATGGGGGAGATATTGAACAATTTATTTTCTTCGGTATTCACCAAGGAGAAGGATATTGAACTCTGGGAGGTAAGGGAAAAAAGTAGAGTAGCTATGGAAACTATGAGATTCAAAGAGGAGGAAGTACTGACACTTTTGAAAAATATAAAGGTGGATAAGTCTCCAGGTCCTGACAGGATATTCCCTAGGACATTGAGGGAAGTTAGTGTAGAAATAGCAGGAGCTATGACAGAAACATTTCAAATGTCATTGGAAACGGGAATAGTGCTGGAGGATTGGCGTACTGCGCATGTTGTTCCATTGTTTAAAAAGGGTTCAAAGAATAAACCTAGCAATTATAGACCTATTAGTTTGACGTCAGTGGTGGGAAAATTAATGGAAAGGATACTTAGAGATAATATATATAAGCATCTGGATAAACAGGGTCTGATCAGGAACAGTCAACATGGATTTGTGCCTGGAAGGTCATGTTTGACAAACCTTCTTGAATTTTTTGAAGCGGTAACTAGGGAAATTGATGAGGGTAAAGCAGTGGATGTTGTCTATATGGAATTTCAGTAAGGCCTTTGACAAGGTTCCCCATGGAAGGTTGGTTCAGAAGGTTCAATCTTTGGGTGTTAATGGCGGAGTAGCAAGATGGATTCAACAGTGGCTGAATGGGAGATGTCAGAGAGTAATGGTGGATGGCTGTTTGTCAGGTTGGAAGCCGGTGACCAGTGGGGTGCCTCAGGGATCTGTGTTGGGTCCACTGTTGTTTGTCATGTACATCAATGATCTGGATGATGGGGTGGAAAATTGGATAAGTAAGTATGCAGATGATACTAAGATAGGTGGTATTGTGGATAATGAAGTAGATTCTCAAAGTCTACAGAGAGATTTGGGCCATTTGGAAAAGTGGGCTGAAAGATGGCAGATGGAGTTTAATGCTGATAAGTGTGAAGTGCTACATCTTGGCAGGACAAATCAAAATAGGACGTACATGGTAAATGGTAGGGAATTGAGGAATGCTGTGGAACAGTGGGATCTAGGAATAACTGTGCATAGTTCCCTGAAGGTGGAATCGCATGTAGATAGGGTGGTAAAGAAAGCCTTTGGTGTGCTGGCCTTTATAAATCAGAGCATTGAATATAGGAGTAGGGAAGTAATGTTAAAATTGTACAAGGCATTGGTAAGACCAATTCTGGAGTATGGTGTACAATTTTGGTCGCCTAGTTATAGGAAGGATGTCAACAAAATAGAGAGGGTACAGAGGAGATTTACTAGAATGTTGCCAGGGTTCCAGCAACTATGTTACAGAGAAAGGTTGAACAAGTTAGGTCTTTATTCTTTGGAGCGCAGAAGGTTAAGGGGGGACTTGATTGAGGTCTTTAAAATGATGAAAGGGATAGACAGAGTTGACGTGGATAAGCTTTTCCCATTGAGGGTAAGGAAGATTCAAACAAGAGGACATGACATGAGAATTAAGGGACAGAAGTTTAGGGGTAACGTGAGGGGGAACTTCTTTACTCAGAGGGTGGTGGCTGTGTGGAATGAGCTTCCAGCAGAGGTGGTGGAGGCAGGATCGATTTTAACATTTAAAAGTAAAGTGGATAGGTATATGGACGTGAAGGGAATGGAGGGTATGGTCTGAGTGCAGGTAGATGGGACTAGGGGAAAACAAATGGTCGGCACGGACTGGAAGGGCCGAGTGGGCCTGTCTCCGTGCTGTAATTGTTATATGGTTATATGGTTATTTCCTAATTCTAATATTCCTTTCCTCTCTTATTAATCTTCCATTAATCACTTTTACAACATCTTACTGATGGGTGTTTGTTAAAGATTTGGACATGTATCATACATGAACTGTCTTTCATGAAATAGTGAGCCACCCCTGCAGTTTGGGTAAAGGAAATTCACCCTTGTGCAATTCAAAAATCACAACCAAAAAATCCAGTAAACAGAATAAAATCTACTCCTATATAATTTATGTGAAGAAATGTAAATAATGTATTCCTACTTTTTTGCTTGCATTGTAATACCATTTTCTAGGAATACATCCCCACCACCATTGCCCATAACATGGGGTGCCTGTATGGATCTATTATTGGATGATGTGGTCAGGCAAATAATACTACACAAGCACACGGTGAGATGTGCTCCCTCACACGCTATTCATGTGCAGTTCCTCTTACTTGTCCACTTAACAATTATAACATAGTTAAATGAGAAACCACTAGGCTGTCTTTAAGGAAATTTATCTGGTGTCATTTCAAAGTGGTGGAAGATTAGAGCCTACTATTGCAAGTTTGATTCATTAAGTTGCAGGTGATGATTGACAAGGCAACTTGACTCGTCAAATTCCCTCTTAAACAAGAGGCATTAAATGGGTCCCTCTATTATTCATTTCCAGAAAATGTATGAGAAATTATTTTGCACAGTTGTGTCCTATGTCTTTGAATATCCTAGAGTAAATGCCTTCGGTTCAATCTGTTTTAAAGTCCTTTTTCCAACAAGAACCAACTCCGCATTCCTTTTGTGTAGGAAAGAACTGCAGATGCTGGTTTAAATCGAAGGTAGACACAACATGCTCAAGTAACTCAGCGGGACAAGCAGGATATCCGGAGAGAAGGAATGGGTGACGTTTCGGGTCAAGACCCTTCTTCAAATTGATGGGCTTGATCCTGTGCTATGTTGTGTTATAGGAGTCAACAAGAAATACTCTGCTTGGTAAAAGCAAATGTCAAATGTTTGTGGACAATCTGGAAACTGGATCTTGAAAAGTGATCTTGTCATGTTTTGGATGGTAGATGGTACATTCATGATGCTAGATTATAAGATTTGAGATAGATTAGATAATGAGCTTGGTTCCTACCAGACTAAGTGCAGACCCGTTGAGTCTGCTCCCCAACGTAATATTCCACCACTCACCCGTTTTCCCCAACGCAACCCATTCCTCCAATGCAATATTCCACCACTCCCCCCTTCACCCTCCTGCTTCTTTCCCCTCTCCTCCTCTCCTCCCTCAATCCCTCACTCACCTCACCCGCCCTTTCCCCTACTCTCAGTCACTCCCTCCCTCCATAACTCCTCTCCCCTTCCTACCCCCCACTGTCCCTCCTGACCTGCGGGGGGTGGGAGGGGCAGGCAGAGTATGTGATAACAGCAGGGTTCACATTCCACTATCATCCTCTCCTTTATCCCTCCCTCCCCATCTCTCCCACTATCACCCTCTCCCTTACCCCACATCTCTCCACCTTCACCCATTCCGCCTCAACCCCCCCCCCACCTCTCCATCTCCATCTGTCCTATCTTCCTTACCCCACACCTCTTCACCATCACCATCCATCTCTCCCACTACCCTTTCTCCCAAACCTCCCTCTCAGTCTCCCTCTCCACAGATGCTGCCTGACCCGCTGAGCATTTTCTGTTTTTATTTTAGGTTGCCAACTTTCATAGATTTTTTTAAGTTTTCACTTTCCACTCACCCTGTGTTTCCCCACTACCTCTTCCATATAACCATATAACCATATAACCATATAACAATTACAGCACGGAAACAGGCTCTCTCGGCCCTTCCAGTCCATGCCGATCATTTATTTTCCCCTAGTCCCATCTACCTGCACTCAGACCATACCCCTCCATTCCCTTCCCGTCCATATACCTATCCACTTTACTTTTAAATATTAAAATCGATCCTGCCTCCACCACTTCTGCTGGAAGCTCATTCCACACAGCCACCACCCTCTGAGTAAAGAAGTTCCCCCTCACGTTACCCCTAAACTTCCGTCCCTTAATTCGCATGTCATGCCCTCTTGTTTGAATCTTCCCTACCCTTAATGGGAAAAGCTTATCCACGTCAACTCTGTCTATCCCTTTCATCATTTTAAAGACCTCAATCAAGTCCCCCCTTAACCTTCTGCGCTCCAAAGAATAAAGACCTAACTTGTTCAACCTTTCTCTGTAACATAGTTGCTGGATCCCAGGCAACATTCTAGTAAATCTCCTCTGTATCTCTCTATTTTGTTGACATCCTTCCTATAATTAGGCAACCAAAATTGTACACCATACTCCAGAATTGGTCTCACCAATGCCTTGTACAATTTTAACATTACTTCCCTGCTCTTATATTCAATGCTCTGATTTATAAAGGCCAGCACACCAAAGGCTTTCTTTACCACCCCATCTACATGTGATTCCACCTTCAGGGAACTATGCACAGTTATTCCTAGATCTCTCTGTTCCACAACATTCCTCAATTCCCTACCATTTACCATGTACGTCCTATTTTGATTTGTCCTGCCAAGATGTAGCACTTCACACTTTCAGCATTAAACTCCATCTGCCATCTTTCAGCCCACTATTCCATATGGCCCAAATCTCTCTGTAGACTTTGAAAATCTACTTCATTATCCACAACACCACCTAGCTTATGACCTTCCAGGCACAAATCCATGTTGACTGTTCCTGATCAGACCCTGTTTATCCAGATGCTTATATATATTATCTCTAAGTATCCTTTCCATTAATTTACCCACCACTGACGTCAAACTAACAGGTCTATAATTGCTAGGTTTATTCTTTGAACCCTTTTTAAACAATGGAACAACATGCGCAGTACGCCAATCCTCCGGCACTATTCCCGTTTATAATGACATTTGAAATATTTCTGTCATAGCTCCTGCTATTTCTACACTAACTTCCCTCAATGTCCTAGGGAATATCCTGTCAGGACCTGGAGATTTATCCACTTTTATATTTTTCAAAAGTGTCAGTACTTCCTCCTCTTTGAATCTCATAGTTTCCATAGCTACTCTACTTTTTTTCCTTACTTCACATAGTTCAATATCCTTCTCCTTGGTGAATACCGAAGAAAAGAAATTGTTCAATATCTCCCCCATCTCATTTGGCTCTGCAGATAGCTGTCCATTCTGTCTCTCTAATGGTCCAATTTTATCCCTCGTTATCCTTTTGCTATTAATATAGCTGTAGAAACCCTTTGGATTTACTTTCACCTTTCTTGCCAAAGCAACCTCATATCTTCTTTTAGCCTTCCTAATTTATTTTTTAAGATTCTTCACTGCACTCTTCCACCCCATGTGCCTCCTCTAGCACTTTTGCTCCTCCACCACACTCCATCCTCCACACCACTTCCCCTCTCATCTACCTCTTCCACCCAATTCCCCCAATCCATCTTCATCTAGCTCCTTCACCCCCCACTCCATCATCCACCTCACAATCTTACCCCTCTCCATCAACTCCTCCGTCCCATCTCCCTCTCCAATCCACTCCCCAAAACTTTCCTCCCCACCCTTCCTCATCTCCCTCATCCACCCCACTCTTTTTTCCCACCTTCATTCAGCCCACACTCTAGCCCCATCTCCCTCCTCCACTCTCTCACCTCTCCGCCCACTCTCCCGCCACAATTCCCTCCCCATCCCATATTTCTCCTCCACCCTAACCTCCAGCTCCCTCATCCACTCCACTCCATCTCCCTCCACAAATCCACATCCACTCCTCACCCCTATTCCCTCCTCTACATCTCACTCTCTCCATCCCTCACCTCATCCCCATCTCCTCCCTTCTCCCTTATTCACTCCACTCTTGACCCTTCTCCCTTCTCCATCCCCCATCTCCACCCCACTCTCCTCCTTATCTTCCTACCTCACCCCACCCACCTCACCACCCACTCCCGTCCCCTCCCTAACTCCCTCCTTCACCCCCCATCTCACTCCTCCATGCCCCCCTCTCTCTCCTCCGCACTCCCCCATCCCCAGCTTCTTTCTCGGCCCCTGTCACGGCACCATCCCAAGCCCCGGGCTCGGCCCTTACTCCAGCTCCAGCACTGGCCCAGTCCCCGGGCTCGTCCTTGGTTCCAGCCCAAGCCTAGGCCCAGTCCCCGCGGCACCACCATCCCCACCAGGTACTGCACAGCGCGCAGCAACATGTCGGGCGGCTGCAGCTTGTCGGGCGCCGCCGCCACTCTTTCGCCGACTGACAGAGGACGCGGCTAATCAGTGCGGCGATGGTGCAGGAAGGGGCGTCGCTGGCCCAGCCGTGGCATTGACTGACAGGAGAGGAAACCAATCTGCGTGGAGCTGACTGAGTGGAGAGGAGACGCATCTGCGCATGCGTGATTTTTAAGATTTTTAAATCTTAATAACTTTTAAAATATACTAACGATCGGAACAAAACTTTTTGCACGTGAAGCAGAGGAGAATGGTAAGGTGGCAAAAAATTGTAGCACTATCGTGTACCGTTTTTGCGCAAATAGAAAACCCATGCAAACCAGATGTCCACAAGATCAGAGTTTTAGTTATGTACAAGACCAAGTGCAGACCCAATGGTGACCCGTTGGGTCTGCTCCCCATCGCAAGATTCCACCACTCACCCGTTCCCCCAACGCAATATTGCACCACATGTTTTTAAAACTTTAAATGATTAAAAACTTCAGAAATATAGGTGGGAATGTGACGGGATGATGTTTAACGCCTTGACGGGAAAAATGTGAGTAGAATGTGTGAAAATGGGAAGGTTGTGGCCTAGCATTTGGAAGAAAATAGGAATTAACCAGATATTCACACACACACACACACACACACACACACACACACACACACACACACACACACAGCCGCAAACAAGACGAAGTTTTAGTATTATAGAGATAGATTGTAAGAGAGTCAATGACATGGAGAGAAACTCGCCAATGATGGAAATAAAAAAAACTATGGTGTTGTGGCCAGAGCCCTCATGTCAGTCGAGTCTGTGCTCAGAGGAAAAGAAAAGTTAGAAATATGACAATGCATCTTCATAGTAATAAATGCAGGGTAATGCATGTAGAAACCAATAACAATAAAACCATGAAATTATATTGTAATTTAGTTGGGCTAAGCATATTCAAAGATGATCTAAATGTAACTAATCAAGATTCATTGAATATCTCCATTTATTAAAAAAAAGAGATAAAACCGATAAGATTGTTTGAGTTGAGTTGTTTGGGTTTCAACTGACAGAACTGTGAATATATTTGTGTGTGTATGTATGTATATATATGTATGTGTGTGTATGTATGTATACCAGTGGTGTATGTATGTATATATATTTGTGTGTGTATGTATGTTTACCAGTGGTGTGTACGTCCTCGGTTGTTGTGCCCTTCTAAAGTCCACAATCAGCTCCTTAGTTTTAGTGGCATTCATATATATATATATATATATATCACACACACACACACACACTATATATATATATATATATATATATAGTTATATAGTAACTATATATATATATATATAGTTAAAAACAATAAAAAAAATAGCTTTTTTGCAGGACTTTAACTAAATAATCTTTGAAGCACCTGAGATTGACGAAAGCTGCTTCAATTAATAGGATTTATTCCTTTTTTCAAATCTGTGAAACAATAACCACTGATTGTTCTAATTAGATAGTAGAATGATATGATAATTTTGTCAGAGCTTTATTTTGCACATCCACTTTCTTGACAAGATACATGTCAGTGTCTTAACCAGAGTTTATCAGTGTCTTAACCAGCACAGGATTCAGTTCAAGAAAAGCACTATTAATTTCAAAGGCAAAATATAACTGACTTCCACAAATATGTGTAAAGTTGTTTTCATCCCATGCTGGATTAAACTCATTACTAATAATTCATCCTCAATGGATGGGATCGGTGACACAACGATAAAATACCAAGTCCTCATAAGGTGTGATTTGATCAATAGCTCATTGATGATAGAACATAGAGAAGTACAGCATAGACCGTCGGCCGAGGTGCTTTTTCATTTCATTTTGTGACCCATATCTACCAGTATTTATAACATATTGTGTAAAAATATTGTAGAAATCATATTTGAAACTCGTCAAGAAAAGAACCTGCACATAAAAAACCTCAAATTTTTAGAGTAGTAATTGTCCAATCATAGCACGTTTGACATGAGTCGGACGCCAATTGACCAATTACGCGCTATGTTTCAGGCTAGCTAGGCAAGGAGCACACTGGGATCATAGTGGAGAGAAAGGTTAGTGCAAGAGGTTTTAACTGTCATAACAATAATACAAATAACCTCACATGATTATTGTACACCATAATAAACCATGACAGTATAATTGATGATTACTGTGAACTTTCAGCAAGTTGTCATCTAGTTTTTGCAAGAGAGTGAACTGCAGATTACTGTGCATGCATACGTTAGAAAGAGTTCAACTTTGAGTCACGTCAAGTCAACTTTATTTGTCACATACACATACAAGATGCATAGTGAAATGAAAGTGGAAATGTCTGTGGGATTGTGCAGAACAACAGTAAATTAGTAAATTAGTCCCTGGTGAGATCAGAGTTTACAGTCCTGTTGGCCTGTGGGAAGAAACTCCGTCTCATCCTCTCTGTTTTCGCAGCGTGACAGCGGAGGCGCTTGCCTGACCGTAGCAGCTGGAACAGTCTGTTGCTGGGGTGGTAGGGGTCCTTCATTACCTTGCTGGCTCTGGATCTGTACCTCCTGGTGTATAGGTCCTTCAAGGGGGTGAGTGTACTTCCCATGGTGCGTTTAGCCGAACGCACTACTCTCTGCAGAGCCTTCCTGTCCTGGGCAGAGCTGTTTCCAAACCAGATCGAGATGTTTCCAGCAGGATGCTTTCTACAGCACATAGAAACATAGAAAATAGGTGCAGGAGTTGGCCATTTGGCCCTTCGAGCCTGCACCGCCATTCAATATGATCATATCCCTTACCTGCCTTCTCTCCATACCCCCTGATCCCTTTAGCCACAAGGGCCACATCTAACTCCCTCTTAAATATAGCCAATGAACTGGCCTCAACTACCATCTGTGCCAGAGAATTCCAGAGATTCACCACTGTGTGAAAAATGTTTTTCTCATCTCGGTCCTAAAAGATTTCCCCCTTATCCTTAAACTGTGACCCCTTGTCCTGGACTTCCTCAACATCGGGAACAATTTTCCTGCATCTAGCCTGTCCAACCCCTTAAGAATTTTGTAAGTTTCTATAAGATCCCCCCTCAAGCTTCTAAATTCTAGCAAGTACAAGCCGAGTCTATCCAGTCTTTCTTCATATGAAAGTCCTGACATCCCAGGAATCAGTCTGGTGAACCTTCTCTGTACTCCCTTTATGGCAAGAATTTCCAGAGTAGAAGAATTGAAGGATCCTCAGAGAGACTCTGAATTTCCTCAGGTGCCTGAGGTGGTAAAGGCGCTGCCTTGCCTTTCTCACCAGTGCGGCAGTGTGCGTTGTCCATGTCAGATCCTCTGTGATGTGGACTCCCAGGTATTTAAAGCTGCTCACCCTATCCACAGTAGTCCCATTTATCCCCAGTGGTGTGTACGTCCTCGGTTGTTGTGCCCTTCTAAAGTCCACAATCAGCTCCTTAGTTTTAGTGGCATTCAAGAGGAGGCTGTTGTTCTACACCAGAGTGCCAGGTCAGCCGCCTCCTCCAGGTAGGCCTACTCATCATTATCGGATATCAGGCCCACCACCACAGTATCATCAGCAAACTTGATGATGGAGTTGGAGCTGAACCTGGCCACAGTCATGTGTGCACAGGGAGTACAGTAGCAACCCTGGGGGGGATCCTGTTCAGGGTGAGGGGGTTGGAGATATGTCTCCTCATCTTGACCACCTGGAACCTGGCGGTGAGAAAGTCCAGGGGAGTGTTCAGTCCCAGTTCCAGCAGCATCTCAGCAAGTCTGGTCGGGACTATGGTGTTGAAAGCTGAACTGAAATCAATGAACAGCATCCTCACATAGCCCCCCTTCTGGCTGTCAAGGGGAGAGAGAGTGGTGTGCAAAACCTGGGAGACTGCATCCCCGGTGGATCTGTTTGGACAGTGTGCGAACTGCAGCGGGTCCATTGTGCGAGGGTGGAAGGCGCAGATGTAGTCCTTGATCAGCCTCTCGAAGCATTTCATGACTACCAAGGTGAGGGCCACTGGTCGATAGTCATTCAAGCAGGCTGGAGAGGCATTCTTAGGCACTGTTACAATGGTGGATCTTTTGAAGCAGGCAGGGACCACGGACTTGGCCAGAGAGAGGTTGAACATCAAACACTGTGAACACTAGAGCTAGCTGATTAGCACAAGACTTTAGTACTCGCCCAGACATACCATCTGGGCATACAGCTTTCAATAGACAATAGGTGTAGGAGTAGGCCATTCGGCCCTTCGAGCCAGCACCGCCATTCAATGTGATCATGACTGATCATCACCAATCAGTACCCCGTTCTTGCCTTCTCCCCATATCCTCCGACTCCACTATCTTTAAGAGCCCTACCTAGCTCTCTCTTGAAAGTATCCAGAGAACCGGCCTCCACCCCCTCTGAGGCAGAGAATTCCACAGACTCACAACTCTCTGTGAGAAAAAGTGTTTCCTCGTCTCCGTTCTAAATGGCTTACCCCTTATTCTTAAACTATGGCCCCCTGATTCTGGACTCTCCCGACATCAGGAACATGTTTCCTGCCTCTAGCGTGTCAAAACCCTTAATAATCTTATATGTTTCAATAAGGTCTCCTCTCATCCTTCTAAACTCCAGAGTATACAAGCCCAGCCGCTCTATTCTCTCAGCATATGACAGTGCCGCCATCCTGGGAAATAACCTTGTAAACCTACGCTGCACTCCCTCAATAGCAAAAATGTCCTTCCTCAAATTAGGCGACCAAAACTGCACACAGTACTCCAGGTGTGGTCTCACTGGGGCCCCAAACAACTGCAAAAGGACCTCTTTGCTCCTATACTCCTCCTCGTGTTGTAAAGGCCAACATGCCGCTTTCTTCACTGCCTGCTGTACCTGCATGCTTTCTTTCATTGACTGATGAACGACCTCCAGACCCTGTTGTACTTCCCCTTTTCCCAACTTGACACCATTTAGATAATAATGTTTCTTATTTTGCTACCAAAGTGGATAACCTCACATTTATCCACATTAAACTGCATCTGCCATGCATCTGCCCACTCACCCAACCTGTCCAAGTCACCCTGCATTTCCTCGTCTTCACACGCGTCAGAGCCTTCCTCATGTCATGCTTGGACACCGAGAATGTGTGCACATCCCAGCGGTGGAACTCCGTCCAGCCTCGCTAGTCAGCGCGCTGACGGTGTTGTTGTTAGCCGGCGAGCTAGGGTGTTATTGCCCCGCCTCAAATCGTGCGTAAAAAGAGTTCATGTCATCAGCTAAGGAGGTGCCGGCACTCCCGGTTGAGGGGGGGCTGCTCTGGTAGTTAGTTATAGTCTGTAGCCCCTGCCAAAAGCGTCTGGTGTCCCGCTGCTCCATCTGCGACTCCATCCTGTCCCTGCACCTCCTTTATGCGTCCTTCACCACCCTTCGCAGTCTGTAGGACTCTGCCTCGTAGTCATCCACATTGCCAGATGCCAGGCCGGAGTTGTAAGCAGCGGTGCGAGCATTCAAAGCAACGCGAATGGACGTGTCCACCCAGGGTTTTTGGTTAGGAAAGATGGTTAGGAACACTCTGGATAAGAATACTTTGTATACACAACTGTACTAAAGTAACAATGTTCTCCAAAAAGGAGACCGGTCCAAGACATGATTATTATTGTGAGATTGTAGTGTTTTCTTTCGTACATCGCATGTACTGATATAAACAAATAAAAATGCAATGTTTCTGTTTGTAAACTAGCTATTCATGACATACACACCTATGAAATTTAAACTAAAAGATTGGGAAAATAAATGATTATATACAGTCTATTCTTGCTGTTTAGTCCAAGTTTGAATTGATATAAACCCAGGAGCGCGGAATACAACACATTTCATCAATTACCGTAGGGATGAGAAAGGTCCGCCTGTTCATTTCAGTTACAGCGTGGTTGGATCGATTTAAATCAACAGGTTCCCGGCAATGCAGTAAGGAATGATCTCGCTGTACGGAGAGGGAATACGTCTCACCATTACCCCTAAATGTACCACGGGTCGTGCTTCATTCTCCGAGATGGACTAGGAGGCAGCCCGAGGTCAGGCGGTGATTGAGGACTTAATGAACAGTGTACTTACTCGTCCAGATCAAGTCCAGCGATCCTGGACACTGGTTCATGCAAAGTACTTTAAACAAAGTTACTTTCCTCTGGTAGACACACAATGCTGGAGTAACACAGCGGGACAGGCAGCATCTCTGCAGAAAAGGAATAGGTGATATTTGGGGTCGAGTCCCTTCTTCAGACTGAGAGACATAGATATATTTAGTTTCTCTCTCCCCTCACTCTCAAACTGAAGAAGGGTCTGGACCCAAAACGTTGCCTATCCATTTTCTCCAGAGATGCTGCTTGACCCGCACTACCACAGCTCCCCATAGAGTAATATACAGCTACCTATTATTGAGCACGAGGGCGCTGTTACTTTTTCTAATTAGCTTAATTAATTAGTGTGCAACTTTTTGCACTGACGATTTATGAATTCTTTCTCAATGATATTTCATCTTAATCTTTGCCAAATTTCAAGTAAATACCAGACATGGGTCACGAAAGTTAATTTCTAAACACATTTTCGATGTTCGGCCCAATGCCTAGCACAGGAACAGGCCCTTCGGCACGCAATGTTTCTGAAAAACTTGCCCTGCAAACTTAAACTTTGCAAGACCTCACACTTGCTCAGATTAAACTCCATCTACCATTTTCTCTGCCCATTTTGATATCCAATTGTATACTTTCACAGCCTTCCTCATAGTCCACAACACCAGCAATCTTGGTGTCATCTGCAAACCAACCTGTCTACATTTATGTCAAAGTCATTTATATATATCACAAAAATACAGGTCCCAGTGCAGATCACTGGGGAACTCCACTGGTCACGAATATCCAGCCTGAATAATGCCTTTCCACCACAACAAAAGCTTCCTTACCACTGACATGATGCTCTCCACTTTTCTTATTAAACAAAGGAACAAAACTGGTTCTCCCCAGTCCTCCTTCCCTATGTCTACAGAAGATGCAAAGACCTCCTGCGAGCTTCCTTCTTGCCCCTCTTAATAACCTGGGATAGATCCCATCAGGTGCTGAGGATTTATTCATTGTCGTGCTCTTCAAGAGCCCCAATACCAGCTGCTACTTGTTTTTAAACTGCCCTTGCATGTTAGAGTTCTCCACGCTGATCTCCGTGTCCTCCTCCTTGGTGAATACAAATGCACAGTTCTTGTTTTGTACTTTGCCTACATTTCCTGACTTCAAGCATAAATTCCCTTCTCTATCATTGGATGATCATACCTTCTCCCATTTGTTTTGAATGTTGATATAAAAAGCCTTGCGATTTTCTTAATCTGACTTGCCAAAGCAATTTTGTAGCCCCTTTTGGTCCGCCTGCCAACTTCCTCAAAGGCCCTGTTTGATTTCATCTTCTTAAACCTTACCTACACTTCCCTTTGGTAGACAAAAGTGCTGGAGAAACTCAGCGGGTGGGGCAGCATCTATGGAGTAAAGGAAATAGGCAACATTTCGGTCCGAAACCCTTCTTCAGACACTTCACTTTTCTATTTGACCTAATTTATAACTTGTTTGGTCATCCAAGTTTCTCCTACCTTGCTATCCTTACTATACTATTGTTGAGCAGAAATTTCTTAGAACAAAGTCCTAAGCTCACCCATCTTCAGCTATTCCACCAATGAGCTCTTCATCCTTTGTTGGAAATGGGGAGAACAACTGATTGCAAAAGTTCATACTAAGACCTGAATAAATTCAAACTTGTTATGATGTGACTAGTTATATTTGTGCCACACAAAAGCCAGATATTGATCATCCCCATCGAGAGAGAATTCAGTGTCTAATGTTACTTTGTTATTTTATGATATATGACTGATCATGCAATTATCATTAATTCCCCAGCACCAGCTACCTGAGGAGATTCTTAAACAGATCAACCACAAATATTGTAGTTTCAAGCACGTTTGGTGCACTGCAACAAATAACTCATCTCCAATATTCCCCAAAACCTTCCATCACCTGAGCCACAATAACGTTCGTATACTTTTCACTTGCTTGAATGAGTGCAATTCCTTAATACTAAAGAAGCACAGAATTAGCCTTCTTGAATGGTAACTTCCACGACCTTAAACATCCACTGACTCGAACAGTTGCTCAGTGCATATTAATAACAAAATGCAATGCAGCAACTAGTAAATACCTTCTTTAGATCAATGGAAACATTCCACCATTCCTTCATTGTGTTGAAATCCTAAACCAGAATTATCAAAGTATATTCAAATAGAAACAAGTAGTTCACGGAAAACTATTCGTTATCATCATCATTATCTTCTGAAAAATCATTTAGGCATGGGCAATATGTACTGGTTTTACCAGTGGAGCAGCTAGGGTGGCACAGTGGCACAGCTGCTGAATCACAGCACTAGAGACCAGGATTTGATCCTGACCTCGAGTGTTGTCTGTATGAAGATTGCACGTTCCCCCTGTAACCGCATGTTTTTTTCTCTGGGTGCTCCGGTTTCCTCCCACATCTCAAAGTGTGCAGGTTTTTAGGTTAATTGGCTTCTGCAAAAAATCGGCCTTAAAGTACAGGAAGTGGTTGAGAAAGTGGGTAACCTAGAACTTGCGTGTGAAAGGTTGATCAATGGTTAGTGTGGACTCAGCGGGCTGACGGGCCTATTTCCATGCTGTATCACTAAAACTAAATCCCAAACCTCGTGAATGGGTATTTAAATGATCATGTGTTCATAACCACCATTTATTTACTAAATATGGAATGAAACACAACAAGTAATCAAAACACTTAAACACTAAATTTTTAGCAAAGTATTTCCAATGCACCACGACTACATGCATTTGAAAATTTAAGTTGAGAGTAACTCGGTTTTCAGATAGTTATAAGAATGAGGTTGTGCTGACCTTTAATTTAGTATTCAACGTTATTTGTTATTGAAAGCTTTCATTTTGGAACTACATTTGCGTTTTAATAATTTGAAATGAAAAATATATTATATTACAGATGCAAAATTCACTTTATTCAAAGACATTTCCATATATTTCACATTCAAGATTAGGCTGTAGACTTAAACTACACTGAGCTTTTCATGTCAATATTAATAGCAGCAGCATTCAACAAAAGCAGAGATCAAAAGCTATTCTGAATCCTTTGAGCTACATATTACATAAATGGACGGAATATAAACTGCATATTGAGTTATTTAATGTTCACATGGAAATCATTTTATCCTTTGATTGAAAACTTGTAAACAGCAAGGTCACCATCAGATTGTCATGTATGCTGCGGATTGCTCCACGTCCATATATTATCAGATTGTACCGTAGAATTTGAGGCATAAACTGAAGCGGCGGCAGGTAGAGACAGGAGAGTAGTGGGTTTACCAAGTTAGAAAGCTTCCAAGTTTGTTATCAGCTATGCCACTTGAAGCCGAGGCTTCTTAAATTCTTCTTTTTTACTCAGGATATTAGGAGGTAAATGAGGGGGGAGATTTTTAGAGCAAGCCAGTTTCCTGGCAGTAAGTGGAATACCCTGATCATTCACCTTGTAATTCCTGTCAGGAATCAAGTTGACAGATGCTGAGAGGTGCTATAATTAGAGCAACGCTTCCTCAGAATTCTGAATGAGAAAGCCATTGAAGGATGCTTGAGCTGCCTGATTGTACTGCAGGTACATTCTCACCAGCTACTCAAGATTCATTATATTGTGCTGTATTCTTCATAGTTTTGTTCTGTAAAGGAAACAAACTATAGGGATGTAAAACTAGACTGTAGGAGCAGGAAGATCAAAGGATATTTGAAAATTGTTAAAGTTAATATCTTTTTTTCGATATTGAATCCCATGCTGAGTTTGTGCTATCATTAGAAATTGGATGTTATCTAATAATTTTCTTTAGCAATTCAACACATAATGTAATCTAAGTTAATTGTGTAAGAATCTCATTTTTTAAATAGATTAATTATTTGTTAAAGGACTACAAAAACAATGAAATGTCCAAACACTGACAATATGTATTTTTTCTTCTTTACCAGAATACTGAGATCATCAATACTGCAATACTTACAGGAAGGACTGTGGCTATTCCTCTAAAGGTCATTGCAGTGGAAGTGAATGGAATCATCACAGATGTGTCATCCTTTGTTGAGTGCAGGTCCACTAATGAAGATATTATTAAGGTAACTTCACTCAAAATGGTGGAATAACAATGTAGTTTGCATACATTTTTCACAAATATTGACAGAATAAATTAACTGAATTAATTTATTCTGTCCACTCAGTAGCAGATTGATTACTGTCAGGAAAATTGATGTAGTATTAGTATTTCCATTATACATGAAGCAGCTGTCATCGTAAACATGAAGTCCAGTATGATCAAAATGGAGAAACGTGACTGATGTGGTGTAAAGATATCTTGAACAGAACGCACTGAAAATAATTTATATCAGTGAGGAACATCTCAAGATTATAATTATGTTGCAGTTCTAATGTCAATATTGAATATTTTTCATATTGTGCATATGATTAAGGTATATCATAAACAAAATGGTATTTATGTAAACAGGTATACCCTTCCTACCTGCCAAATCCTAAATATATTCTGAGAAGCTGACAGGATATTTACCTATCTTTTGTGAGAGCATTTAGATAATATTGGATTATGTTGAAGGGAACTGTGTGTTGACCTGGTAGCACACAAAGACAATAGTTACATGCGGATTTTACATTTTTGAAATAATGACCAATGACCAAAGTCTCTAGCCTTTTATCCTTGTTTTATTCGCCCAGTTATCTTTAACCTTCTGTTTCCTAATATTTAGGAAAACATTCTCCCATTTGTCTAACAAATGGGTACAATAATGGACAACTATATCCTGATCAGTTTCATTGCCCTCAGCCTGGTTTATAACTACCCATGTGTATCTTTATTCTAATTAGCTAAAGTTTATAATCTAAACACTTCTTAAATCTATGTATTTCCCCTCATAACATGATCTTTAAGTTCTCTTCATAATGTTGGTCTCTTTTCCAAACATGCTTCCCCAGTATGTAAGTCCTTGGGTCAAATACATTCGAAATTGCTGATGTTTCTTACAATTTCCTACGTCAGATTAAATATGATTCTATATGAACATTTAAGAATAATTAAACCTACAGTAGAAAATATTCTATGTCAGTGTGTTGTATTAAGAAGAATGGAACATTTCATGGAATTGCATTTTCTAAATAATAGGTGTTAATATCCAGATTCAAATCCAATCCAGACTAGAGCAAAAGTCAGGGTGAACAAAACTAAAGACTGTATGCGAAGTGCGGCCTCACAAATGGCTTGTACAGCTGCAACGTAACATACCAGCTTCTAAAGACACAAGAAACTGCAGATGTTGGAAACTTGAGTAAAACACAAAGTGCTGGAGGAACTCAATGGGTGTCAGTAACTGTGGAGGAAATGGGCAGATGACGCTTCAGGTTGGAAGGATGGTCCCAATCAAAAATGTCATTGTCAGTTTCCCTCGGTAGATGCTGCCTAACCCACTGAGTTCCTCCAGTATTTCGTATTTTGTCCCAACTTTTATATTCAATTCCATGACTGATGAAGGGCAGCACGGCAAACGCCTTCTTCGCCACCCTATTTAACACCACTTTCAGGAAACTATGTACATGTATTCCACTATCTCTATGCTCTGCAGCACTCCCCAGGGCGTAACCGTTCACTGTGAAGGTGGTACCCTGATTGGACATCCCAAAATGCAATACTTGTGCACTCTGTGAGCCTTTGGGGAAAAGTCTGTCCTTATTGTTGATTGCATTCTAAGGCAACATAATCAGCAATATGCAGTGCTCGAGAGAACCAGGTATCATTGGGCATCATCGTGGCTCAAATAACAATACATCATGTCCACTAGAGTTGAGGCTATAATATTGAAGGCATACACGGCATGATCGTAAGAATCAGTGACCCAGTACAGATTAGCAACAGTTTTAAGATTGCTTTACCAAGTGCACAGATGTAATATGCTGCAATTAATGCAAGTTTTTATATGATGTGTTGGCAGTTAGTGTTTGTTCTGAACAATGACCACTCCATTAGTATAATACAAAAAGGACATCTTGCAATGGTTGAGAAATGAACAAAGTCTTGGTGGGAATCAAGCTGTTGTGGAATTTGTTAGGTAACAGTGGCATGTCTGGATTAACTCCTTATAGAGCCGGACTAGTAAGTAACTTTCAAGGTGAGAGGGACAAGATTTAATAGGAACTTGAGAGGCAACGTTTTCACTCAGAGTGTGCTGGGCACATGGAATGAGCTGCTAGCAAAGGCAATTGAGGTAAATACTATAATAGCATTTAAAAGACACTTGGACAGCTATGTGGACGGGGAAGATTTAGAGGTATATGGGCCAATTGGGGGCAATTGGGACTGGCACATACCTGCCAACCATTCCGATTTGGGCGGAATTCTTCCGATTTTTCCATCCCAATTCCGAATTCCGATTTTTTTCCTCAATATTCCAAAAAAAATTGGAATTCGGAATTGGGATGGAAGCGTGCACGCGACCCATGGCGGCGGCGGCGGCGAGGAGACAGCGAGAGAGCGCACCGCGCCTGCGCCGTTTATGGGGGCACGCACGGGTGTACGTCAGCACGCAGCCGCATGACCCCGCCCCGCCACGGTGGCGTTCGGCGTCACTTGCCCCCCCCCCCCCGCACTGAGGTCACTTTCCCGCCCCTTACTGACGTCACGTGCCCCGCCCCTTACTGACGTCACGTGCCCCGCCCCTTACTGACGTCACGTGCCCCACCCCTTACTGACGTCACGTGCCCCGCCTCTTACTGACGTCACGTGCCCCGCCCTCACTGACGTCAGACTAATAGGATTCCGATTTTTCATTCTCACAAGTTGGCAGGTATGCTGGCATAACAGGTGGTGTGGATGTGTTGGGCCGAAGGGTCTGTTTCTATGCTGTTTGACTCAATGAATCTAAGTGCGTTCACCATGAGGAAAGATGAGATGAGGGGATAACTGAAAACTGAAACCAATGACAGGTAGATTACTTGCATGCAGTTTGATTGCATTACATAGGTTATTCATGACCTTGAATTTCTGCAAATGATTGACAAAATAAAAAAACAGGATAAATAAAGCACGGGATAGTATAACAGGGGTAGAAATGGGGTTATTTGCTGATTATAGTACCTTCATTCTCTGCTTATTATGGCAAGTTCTTGATATCATTTACATCTAAGTGATGATTCCAAGATAAACAATCTGGATTCCCTTTGAAGAATGTCGAGTTGATGTGACAGAGAAGCAACAGTAACATATGTATTATAGAGAATCCCCATTCTTAGACTTCCAAGTATAGGTTTTCAGAAAGGACTATCAATTTATTGTCATGTGCACCTCAACATAGAGGTGCACATTTAGAAAGTCATAGCATTGATCCTGCAGAGGCATCATATTCAACCTTCCCACCTTCAAATATGTACTGTTATGTCCTCAAGGTTCCCACTGAATTAAAGGAAACAACACCCGTCCCTATGTACTTTGTACAGGTGAATGTTAGAGCCATGATAATGTGACATGAGTACACCAGATGAATGTTCCTTAGTGGCATGAATCAGAATTTGTTTTCCAAGAAGCGGGATTGATAATGTCTTATTCTAGTCAGCCTGAGAAAGTCAATTGAATTATCTTGAGTCTCTGATGAACCATGATTACGGTAGCTAATAAAACTGAGGTCTTTCACCTAAAATTGTTTTTATAAGCTAACTGCTTAGATTATCATATTTTGCCAGGTAATTTAGCTCCACTAATCTTGTTGACATATTAGGAAGAGTTAATGATGCCAGGTGGTTGGTCTTAGTGAATCAGAGTCATTAAGTCAAAGAGCACAGAACTAGGCCCTTCAGCCCAACTTGTCCATGCTAATCATGTTTTATAACTGAGCTAGTCCCATTTTTCTGCATTTGGCCCATATCCCTCTAAACCTTTCCTATCCATGTACCTATCTAAATGTATTTTAAATATTGCCATTGTACCTGCCTCTGCAGTACTCTCTGGCAGCTCATTCCATGTGTTAAACTGAGTTCTTTTGTCAATCTAAAGTCAACTTGACTCAAACACTTGCTGCTGTTAAAATCGATTCGTTATTCGGCTGAGACTCGTCTATGAACCTTCCAACACAGAGCTGATACTCTGGGGCGGGTCCAGAGAGGAGTAACTTTGATACAAACTCATGGCATTTATATAGGTATTAGACATTTCAGATACAGAGGGCATGACAAGCTAGTAACCAATCACCTGAGTCCTTCTGGTGATTTACAACATCAGTTACATGATCCCCCTTCCCTGGTCTCATTACTACCTTCGTTTGCCTGTGGTATAACTTTGCTTAGTTTATTTCAACACAGCAAAATCCCAGTAGGCCCAATTATCAAAGAACACTCCTCAAAATATAAGATACATTTGTAATACAATGATCACACAAGTCATACACACTTCCCATACCAAGAAGAAAGATATTTCTATGAATCTAAACAATTTCTATAAGTCTAATGTTTACATTCCTACTAAGACAATACATTTCATAATTTGTTTCACTACAATTTTACTATTACATATGTATTTAAAATAGTAAGATTAAACGAGAACTTACCAGTTCGAAATTTGATCGTTATTTTATGAGGAGTAACGATGAGGGATTATGTGAAGAAGCCCCGCCTGGCGCTGGAACGGCATACTTCAAAGCAGCGGCATGGAAAACACAGAACATAATAGCCAGAGTAAGATAGTAAGGCTCAACATAGATTTAGAACTACCAGATGATCATTTATTTTATGAGGGTCGGGAGTGGAGGGCACGTAATCCCTCATCGTTACTCCTCATAAAATAACGATCAAACTTCGAACTGGTAAGTTCTCGTTTAATCGTACTATTTTACTTCGGAGTCACGTGAGTGACTACGGGAAGATTTTGAAGCTTTCTGTGTTTTTTATGTCGTAGACTCATTCCATACGACACTGGCTCATTCAACACAGTAATGAGCAAAATAACACATTTTTTCCTCCAAACATTGCCTCAAGTTATGTGATAAATTATTTCATATAATAAAAGAATAAAAGTAATGCCCTTTCCATTGAAAGGTAAGTTTATCACAAAATATCAATTGATATATATAATTTGATGGTATGAACAAAGCAACAATTATAGAGAACCCAACACTCCGTGTCCAATCCTGACACCATGACTGGTTCCATTTAATTTAATATTTATTTTACACCCTCCTGTGGCCTTGCATCTTTGCTCGAGCAGCTCATCCTGTGCATGTATCTACCTCCTTAACAGAGTGATTTTCCACATTTCAGTGTCTAGTTCCACTGAGTGTTATTCAATTTTTAATCATCTAGAATACATTTCTCTAGAACCATCAGTTTTTACTGAAACCTAATGTGGTTTTTTGTGTGTAATAAGTAGTGCTGTCTCATCACCACAGAGACTCGTACCTACTTCAACATATTTCATCAATGTTCACACACACACACATACAATTTAAGGCCGACAGGATATGCTTATAGGTTTACCTTGGTTTCAGCTCTTCTTGGTCTGCTTTGTTTGGTAAATTCATAAACATATATGATAATGTAATCTGTATCCACATGCAATTATAACGTAACATTTGCAATGTTTGCACTCTTATGTTGATACTAAAGTCATCAGCATTATTACTTTCAATGTTAACTTTTTTGAATCATTGATAGAATTGAAGTCCATTGCCTAAGGCAATTCAGGACTATATTGATCTCCCGACTTATGTATTGCAATTTTGGACAGATTTTATATATATATACACATATATATATATATCTATATTTATATCTACATATATATCCCTTTCCATATCGGGATATTACGAATGAACCCGATAACTTCTTGGTTAGTATATTGTCCGTAAATAGGACGATAAACACTCTGAGTCCTATTATTGGTTCTATCAATTAGATACTCAGAAAAAATGCAATCCACAAGGAACTCACATATATCTAATATAACAAATATCTTTACTGTCTACACAGACTTCCAATTTCTAATAACAAAATATTGTTTTTTAAACTTATTTCTGCAAATTGCAGATATAACACTTCTTTTATACATAATTATTTTATTGTTATGTTGTTATATTAGTTAAACATTTATAGACTTTTTTGACCATCAAACTGTTGTAATGTTCTGGTCAACCTGCAGATAGTCAAATTCATATTTTCATATCATGGATGCCTTTGTACAACAATAAATTACTGCAACTATGAATCATCCCAAGTGGTTCAACATCACTCAATATTTGTGAAACCATGAAGGATCCGTTTTGGGCACCAAAATGCCTCTGGCAGTGTCCTGCTATATTTTCATCAGGCACTGCCCTATCAGTGCCTGATGAAAATATAGATAACATCTTTCCTCATGTAATTGAGAGAAAAGCATCCACCTTTCCTGTTCTTGGTTTACCCACGAGAACATTTGAAAGATCGGTGATTTAATCTGTATACAACCAGATTAATTGTAAGTAATCCATATTAATGACAAATGTATTTTCCCCCCTTATTTGTTGTCTCCGATAACATTGTCTCTTTCTTAGAGATAAACAGCTGGACTAAAACATTTTAGAATATGCCACATCTGTTTACTCAGATAACCCCATGATTATTATTTTACTTATCTTATGTGATTTAATATATGCCACAGCCGTGGTATTGTTCACCGTGATATGACATGGACACTTCCATAATAGAACAATCAATATTTAATCCATAACTCTTTATACTTCAATAATTAATACAAATGTTTGGAGAAATTTCTTAGGACAATCCATTTGCAATTACCTGGCATTATTGTCCATAGTCCCAACAATAGACGTATCAATTACTTTTATAAGAATAGATAATATTCTTATCTTACCCAAATATTCACAGAAGCTGTCCATCATCTGTTAACACTTGCTTCAGCTGCAACAGCTGCTAAGCTTTATAGTTGAAGCAGCTTGTGAACCTTACTTTAATAATATAATGTATCATTTGGCATAAATCCAGAAGGCATACATATTCTTATAAGTATTCCTTCTTTTGGATTTATCTTTACCTAGGCTCCTTTTCTAATCAAAGTATGTCCATGAGACATGTATCCTAAAACCATAGGCTTTATGTGATGGGTCAGGTCCTTGCCTTTCAACAGGCTTGTAATTGCAGCACTAATTTGTAGCTGACTCTTTATAACCTTCCAATTTAAATGTGATCAAGATAAACCATGACCATGTCCTCATTAGTGCAAGTGCTGATCTTTTTATCAGTACAATTGTTCTTCCAGTATTCTGTTTAACAGCCTTGAACTGGTTTTATTCCTTTAGACAATGTTTTGACTTGCACCGCTTGACCCATTTCAATTAATTTCAAGCACCTGTAATATTTGATTAACAATTTGTTAATACAACTGTATTTCAATGTTGAAGATGTTTCCATTTTAATAAAATATTCTTACACTGTGAAAGTGTATATAAAATGATGTTTTATATGGTTTATACCATCACATCTTTACACTGAGGTAATTTTATAATATATATGTACGTACTCCTTCTTTATTGGAGTTACTTTGGGTGCAAACCTAAAATCATTTTTTTAGGTTTTCTTATACAGGTGAACCAATCCCTTCTACAATTTTTTGTAATCCTTAGTTATATTAAATTAATGATCATAATACACCTGTAATCCCCCACAATCGGAGATTTCATGAACTTATTTTGTAACAAGTTGTTTGCACCTCTTCAACGTACTTCAAGCCTTCTTTTCCCAATTATATGGGTTCGGATAAGGCTATGTTGGATTATATTTATTTATCATACTTCTGCCTTTGTTTTGATCCATTTTTAAATCTTTATATTGGATCATAATTTTTCCCCCCAAAGTTTAAAGACCAGTAGTCCGTTCCTTTGTAACCAATATTTTTGATTTATCATAAGGCAGGATTTATTCCTTAATAATCAAGTTTAACATAACCTGATTTGTATTGATCTGCAAATCTAGAGTGCAGATTTGGTCCCATTGAGCTCCACAAACTGATGCCAATTTATTTTTATTTTAAATGTATTGGTTATTTGCACAATGTTTTCCATTGAATAGTAATGCCATGCACCAGTTTGAAATACTTTGAAATCGTATTTCAAAGTATTTCATGTCTCAATTATATCTCATATAATTGAGACATGGCTATCATAACGGATTCACCGTTAATATATTTATAAAACATAAAAGTTTTATCATATTCTGCTGTTTCAATCATAACAGCTTTGGTGAGACCAATTAATTTTTAACTTCCATGTTTTACTTTTCATGGCCTCACTCATTCATTCGGGTATCGTACCTAGTACACCTCTATATATATTTTGTGCTGAAGTGTACTTGAATAAAACATAAACGTTTTATTATTATTCTGCTGTTTTAACCATAACAGCTTTAGTGAGAGACCAACTAATTTTGGTTTCCATGGTTATTTTCCATGGCCTCACTTCTTATTCAGGTGTTGTACCTACACCTCTATATATATATATATATATATATATATATATATATATATATATTTATATTATTTATATATATATATATATATATATTTATTTATTTTTTTATTTTTTTTGTGCTGTGGTGGGTACTTCATGACCAGCCACCACTATCAGTGCACTTTTAGGGTCAGTTTCCATTTTATTTTTACTGCCCTTGTTACTCCTGAGTTTTCCCCTCAAGGAGACTACCTTCAAACATATCTGAGGTAGATATTCCCACAATATTTTGTCATATATATTAATATATGAAACCCCCTTAGGGTAGGTTAAGGAATGTTTTTGGGCCTTTTTAACCCTTTTTGGCTTGAATTCTTTATTTATTTTATTTTTATTTTTTGGAATCTTTTTTCCATTATTTTTTCAAGCCATAAAGCTTTTTTAGTCTGAAGGCCTTTTATTGAACTTTTTAAAATTCCCCCCCCCCGCCAAAAGTTTGTGAAAAGTCTTCCTAACGTAATTTTGACGGCCACCGGTATCGGAACCGGCTCCGTAATCTCCCGTTCCGATCGCTTCCCTTATGACGTTCTTTTAAAACTCCGTTGTTTTTTTTTATTTTTTTATATAGAGTATTTCCTTTTATTTTAACTTTTACTTATTTTTTACTTTTAATTAGTTTTAAATCCTGGTGGTTCGATACCAGCCACGGAGTTTTTTAGACCCTGAAAGTGTTTTCCACTGCACTTACCTGCGGGCCCGTACCTACCGCTGTCGAGGAGCTGCCTCTGCAGCTCATGCTGTGTCGTCAGCGTCGACGTAATGCCGTTCCAGCGCCAGGCGGGGCTTCTTCACGTAGTCACTCACGTGACTCCGAAGTAAAACATTAATTATATAAGTTTGCTGAATTGCAGTTTCTAAGTTCAAAACACACATCTCCAAACCAAGCATGCATGGGTCGTAAATCTGTCAACTTAATAAGTGTTTGGTACCAGGAAAAACTTCATTCTTAACTTACAGCCTCCCCTTTTCCTGCTATCTCTGGGAGATGGATTTTCAATCTCTCTACAAGGCCTTTTACAAATATTACAGAACAAAGCGTAAAATCACAACTCAGAATTATATCAGTATCCATCAATCTAATTATCTTCTTCTCCAAGCACTACTCCTCTTCACATACATCCTAATTCAACATAGCCAAGGCCAACCACAGGGCCTCTCAGCCTTGAATTCTATCTCAAACTCAGCACAAACCTCATAACCTAAGAATGTACCAATAGAGAAAAGAGTTGACCTCTGGCCTCAGAAGAGGCCCCTATTCAGCTATCCATTCTTCAACACAAAGTCATGTTCAGGTTAACCGTTTCTATGTCTTGACTCATCCTTCCCTGTGTGTGTATATGCATAATTGCACCTTATTTCGTCAGGAAAACCTTAAGCTTTTCTTTGCAAATTACCTAGCTTATATAAAAGTCATTATCCGAGCGGTTCTATTTATATTCTTCCTCACATGCATGCATTCTAAGTGAAGAAATTGCACCCTGGTCTGTTTTAAATCTTTCACTATCGCCTTAAGCCTCTAGTTCAGGAGCAGCTTCTTCCCTACAACCATCAGGTTATTAAACACTACAACCTGCAAATAAGCACTGAACTATATAGACCTGGTAACATTATTTTTGCATTATTATTGTCTATTTGTGTGTTTTTATATATATTAAACTTTTTTTTCTTTATTAGGGTTTTATTGGCTACTTACTATGTTTACATATCTGTTGTGCTGTTGCAAGTAAGAATTTCATTCTTCCGTTTCGGGACATAGAACAATAATATGCTCTTGTATTTCTTGACTTGTTCTGAACTCCTCCACCCTGGAAAAAGACTGTGACCATTAACCTTATCTGTGTCTCATGATTTATATATGTATAAAAGGCAATTCCTCAGCCTTTTACAGCTCATTGAATAAAGTCCCAACCTATCAGGTCTCAAGCCTCGAGTCTTAGTAACATCCTAGATACCCCGGAACATTGAGCTGCCAGTCCTGCCCCTCCCCTTAAAATGGCTTCAGTAATGGCTACAGTCCCAGTCGCTCATACTTATCCATGCCCTAAGCAAATCTGCCTTACCCGTCGGGCCCCATGCATTAAAATACGTGCAGTTTAAACCAACCCTCCTTCCTCGCTCTCTGCCTTTCACCTGCCTATTCTGTCCACTAACCTTTCCCTCACCATCCTTTATACCAACTTCTAACCTGCCTCTGTCCTGTATGAGATCATCCCCGCCCCACCCCCCCCCCCCCCCCCCCCCCGACAATCTTGTTTAAACCCTTCCGTGTAGCATTAGCAAACCTGCCTGCCTGCCATGATATAGTTGGGATCACGGAGACATGGCTCCAGGGTGACGTAGGCTGGGAGCTGAACATCCAGGGATATTCAATATTCAGGAGGGATAGAGAGAAAGGAAAAGGAGGTGGGGTAGCGTTGCTGGTTAGAGAGGAGATTAAAGCAATGGAAAGGAAGGACATTAGCTTGGAGGATGTGGAATCGGTATGGGTAGAGCTACAAAACACTAAGGGGCAGAAAACACTGGTGGGTGTTGTGTACAGGCCACCTAACAGTAGCAGAGAAGTTGGGGATGGTATCAAACAGGAAATTAGAAATGCGTGCGACAAAGGCAAAACAGTTATAATGGGTGACTTCAATCTACATATAGATTGGGTTAATCAAATTGGCAGGGGTGCTGAGGAAGAGGATTTTTTGGAATGTATGCGGGATAGTTATCTAAATCAACATGTAGAGGAACCAACGAGAGAGCAGGCTATTTTAGACTGGGTTTTGAGTAATGAGGAAGGGGTAATTAGCCGTCTTGTTGTACGTGCCCCCTTGGGCAAGAGTGACCATAATATGGTTGAGTTCTTCATTAGGATGGAGAGTGACATTGTTAATTCAGAAACAATGGTTCTGAACTTAAAGAAAGGTAACTTTGAGGGTATGAGACGTGAATTGGCCAAGATTGACTGGCAATCAATTCTAAAAGGGTTGACGGTGGATATACAATGGAAGACATTTAAAGACTGCATGGATGAACTACAAAAATTGTTCATCCCAGTTTGGCAAAAGAATAAATCGGGGAAGGTAGTGCATCCGTGGATAACAAGGGAAATCAGGGATAGTATCAAAGCAAAGGATGATGCGTACAAAGTAGCCAGAAAAAGCAGCATACCAGAGGACTGGGAGAAATTCAGAGACCAGCAGAGGAGGACAAAGGGCTTAATTAGGAAAGGAAAAATAGATTATGAAAGAAAACTGGCAGGGAACATAAAAACTGACTGCAAAAGTTTTTATAGATATGTGAGGAGAAAGAGGTTAGTTAAAACAAATGTAGGTCCCTTGCAGTCAGAAACAAGTGAGTTGATCATGGGGAACAAGGATATGGCGGACCAATTGAATAACTACTTTGGTTCCGTCTTCACTAAGGAAGACATAAATAATCTGCCGGAAATAGCAGGGGACTGTGGGTCAAAGGAGGAATTGAGTGAAATCCAGGTCAGTCGGGAAGTGGTGTTGGGTAAATTGAATAGATTAAAGGCCGATAAATCCCCAGGGCCAGATAGGCTGCATCCCAGAGTACTTAAGGAAGTAGCTCAGGAAATAGTGGATGCATTAGTGATAATCTTTCAAAACTCTTTAGATTCTGGAGTAGTTCCTGAGGATTGGCGGGTAGCAAATGTAACCCCTCTTTTTAAGAAGGGAGGGAGAGAGAAAACGGGGAATTACAGACCAGTTAGTCTAACATCGGTAGTGGGGAAACTGCTAGAGTCAGTTATTAAAGATGGGATAGCAGCACATTTGGAAAGTGGTGAAATCATTGGACAAAGTCAGCATGGATTTACAAAAGGTAAATCATGTCTGACGAATCTTGTGGAATTTTTCGAGGATGTAACTAGTAGCGTGGATAAGGGAGAACCAGTGGATGTGGTATATCTGGACTTCCAGAAGGCTTTCAACAAGGTCCCACATAAGAGATTAGTATACAAACTTAAAGCATACGGTATTAGGGGTTCAGTATTGATGTGGATAGAGAACTGGCTGGCAAACAGGAAGCAAAGAGTAGGAGTAAACGGGTCCTTTTCACAATGGCAGGCAGTAACTAGTGGGGTACCGCAGGGCTCAGTGCTGGGACCCCAGCTATTTACAATATATATTAATGATCTGGATGAGGGAATTGAAGGCAATATCTCCAAGTTTGCGGATGACACTAAGCTGGGGGGCAGTGTTCGCTGTGAAGAGGATGCTAGGAGACTGCAAGGTGACTTGGATAGGCTGGGTGAGTGGGCAAATGTTTGGCAGATGCAGTATAATGTGGATAAATGTGAGGTTATCCACTTTGGTGGCAAAAACAGGAAAGCAGACTATTATTTAAATGGTGGCCGATTAGGAAAAGGGGAGATGCAGCGAGACCTGGGTGTCATGGTACACCAGTCATTGAAAGTAGGCATGCAGGTGCAGCAGGCAGTGAAAAAAGCGAATGGTATGTTAGCTTTCATAGCAAAAGGATTTGAGTACAGGAGCAGGGAGGTTCTACTTCAGTTGTACAGGGTCTTGGTGAGACCACACCTGGGGTATTGCGTGCAGTTTTGGTCTCCAAATCTGAGGAAGGACATTATTGCCATAGAGGGAGTGCAGAGAAGGTTCACCAGACTGATTCCTGGGATGTCAGGACTGTCTTATGAAGAAAGACTGGATAGACTCGGTTTATACTCTCTGGAATTTAGGAGATTAAGAGGGGATCTTATAGAAACTTACAAAATTCTTAAGGGGTTGGACAGGCTAGATGCAGGAAGATTGTTCCCGATGTTGGGGAAGTCCAGGACAAGGGGTCACAGCTTAAGGATAAGGGGGAAATCCTTTAAGACCGAGATGAGAAAGACTTTTTTCACACAGAGAGTGGTGAGTCTCTGGAACTCTCTGCCACAGAGGGTAGTTGAGGCCAGTTCATTGGCTATATTTAAGAGTGAGTTGGATGTGGCCCTTGTGGCTAAGGGGATCAGAGGGTATGGAGAGAAGGCAGGTACGGGATACTGAGTTGGATGATCAGCCATGATCATATTGAATGGCGATGCAGGCTCGAAGGGCTGAATGGCCTACTCCTGCACCTAATTTCTATGTTTCTATGTTGGTACCCCTCCAGTTAAGGTGCAACCCGTCCGTTTTGTACAGGTACCCCTGCCCCAGAAGAGATCCCAGTGATCCAGAAATCTAAATCCCTGCTCCTTGCACCAACTCCTCAGCCACACATTCATTTCCCCTATCTTCCTCTTCTTACCTTTACTAGCACGAGGCAATCCTGAGATCACTACCCTTGAGGTCCTGCTTTTCATTTGTGTCAACTTGCACAACAACCTCCGGCTGCTCCCCCTCCCTCTTGAGGATGTCGTGCAGCTGCTCCGAGACGTCCTGGACCCTGGCACCATGAAGGCAGCACACTATCCTGGAGTCTCACCTGTTTCAGCAGAATCTCCTGTCCGCACCTCTGACGATCAAGTCGCCCACTACTATGGCTCTGCCTGATGTTACTCTTCCCTGTTGAGCCTCAACACAAGGGTTGGAGACACAGCCCTGGCTGCCACTCAAACTGCCACCAGAGTCCCCTGCACTCGATCATCTGATAGGGGCAGGTTAAGGTTATGCCTTCTAAATATGTACTCTGAGATGCTCCTGGTCTGATCCATCATCCCCATTTGTTCCACTAAGGGTGTAGGATATTCCTCTTGTTCATCATCTCTACCAATTCAAGTGTGATATACAGAACAATGCTCTATTATTTGTTGCACCATCCTTCAGAATTTTCTAAAAAAGTTTCAATTGCAAAATTCCTTGAACCACCTGCTCTCAGCACAGTAAGTATCCTCCCCTTTAATTGGTGCAGGCCAGCTTAAACAATGTAGGTAAATCTTAAATGGCGCTCCTGATATTGGTTTCCTGCTAAAGCATCCAGGCAATGGATGAATGCCACAGTCATTATGATTAGTTGGCTTCACTAAGCTTCTATGTTCTTTTTGAGGGCTGCCAAATTTAGCATGTTGAACTGTGTTTCCATTTCACTCCCAGTGACAAATCAAGGCTAATAACAGTGCTACACAAGGTAAATGAATAGATCTGTGTCCTAGAGGCTTCCTTTATAGTCTTGGGTGGGAAAATGCCTCAGTGAAATACTGAATAATCAATTGTATATAGTTTATTTCACTATTAGATTATGTAAATTATTCTGTATTACCTGAGGTATGATATGCAAGAATAATCATATTCATTACGGAATCTCAGCTATGTTTTGTAAATTATTTGCACTAACTTCATTGAACAAGGTAATTAATAACTAGTTATAAAGGTATAGCACATAATTAATATGAATAAATCTTTCCATAGAACAGCTTCCTTAAACAAACCAAGCTGAATGTTTTTATTTTCCATATTTTAGACTAGAGCGTTTGTAGAATGTAGCCAATTGAGAGAATGTATAGAACTTTGCTCTGTTATTTCAACCCTCTTAAGGATACAATTTATTCCACATTCTTCATATAGGCTTGTAGACTAAAACATAACCAGTTTAAGATCCACTTCAAAGCATCACCCATCTATTTATAGATGTAGCATCCCCCTCCTCCGAAGGTGGTGTAAAATTGATTGATCTTGTGTTCCTTCTCAAGATGTAAATGTTTCCTTCAAATTAATTGAAGAATAAGTTCTACCCATACTTCTGAGTAATATATGTCCCATAATCATTATTGTTTGAAAACTAGTTATCTCATGTTGAATATTATATCACTTATTTTTGGACATCAATAAATGTGCCTCTTTCTGATCTTATGATGGAAAAAAGTAAACAGATGAACGACTGGATCTGGGACACTGCGCTGAGGAGCCGATGTAGCAATATCCTGAGCTGGAAAATGATTGATCTACCACAACCACAACTATCTATTTTTGTGTGAGGTCCGACTGACTCTACAGTGCATTCAGAAAGTATTCAAACCCCTTCACTTTTTCCACATTCTAAAAAGGATTACATTATTTTTATCATCATAATCATCAATCTACACACAATACCACATAATAAAAAAGTAAAAACAGGTGTTTAGAAATTTTTGCAAAGTAATTAAAAAGAAATAACTGAAATATCACATTTAGATAAGTATTCAGACCATTTACTCTGTACTTTGTTGAGGCACCTTTGGCAGTGATTATTGCCTCAAATCTGGGGAATTTTAGATTTTTTTGTGGTAGAAGTGCATGTTGTGATTGTATTTAGTTAATTGCACAAATTAGCTGCTATTTCCTAAATCTTTAGTCACCAAAGGTGATGTAGGAAAAGGCAGCCATTTTGTGTAAAGTTCAGAAATGCATAATTAGCTGTAAAGTACCATGAGATATTGAGTTGAGCAATAAAAGAAGATATAATATAAATGTTTTTGTAGATGGTACAGGCAGTAACCAGGAAGGAGTAAATTTCAACATGGAGGTTTCAACTGCCTGGATCATATCAACCTCCTGAGTGATATTGGAGTTGAACTCATTGCAGCAAATGGAAAATATTCCATCCTGACTTCAGCCCTGTAGATGGTGTAAAGGAATCAGGATGTGAGCATTGCCAAGCGTCCTGACTACAATTTTGGCTTCCGTTTATTTGTAACTGGTCTGATTGTTTCCTCTGTCAATAGTGAAGCTAACACTCTTGAGTACAGAACTTGGTACTAGTTATGACACTGAAAGTCGAGAGGAGGTCATGGATATTTTCTTGTAGGAGATGTTCATTGCCTTGCACTTATGCACAGTGAATATTCATGTATCAGTCCTTGCTGGCATGTTGTTCAGATTGCACTGCATACAGGCATAGCTTTCTTCATTATCTGAGCAGTAGCAAATGGAATAGTAAGATTAAACGAGAACTTACCAGTTCGAAGTTTGATCTTTATTTTATGAGGAGTAACGATGAGGGATTACGTGAAGAAGGCCCGCCTGGCGCTGGAACGGCATACTTCAAAGCAGCGGCATGAAAAACACAGAACACAATAGCCGGGGTAAGATAGTAAGGCCCATCATAGATTTAGAACTACCAGATGATCATTCATTTTATGAGGGTGTGGAGTGGAGGGCACGTAATCCCTCATCGTTACTGGTAAGTTCTCGTTTAATCTTACTATTTTACTTCGGAGTCACGTGAGTGACTACGTGAAGAGTTTGAAGCTTTCTGTGTTTTTCATGTCGTAGAATTCTTCCATACGACAGTCCGGCTAGGTCAACACATACATGAGAAAACCAGACTAGTTTTAGTTCTTTCCATAAAAATGTTTAATGATAAAAGAACATATAATAACCCTCTTTATACCCGAGGGAACCATTATAAAGTGATAAAAGATATAAGTGATAACATAATTGATCATATTAATCAATAGTGAAACAAAGCAGGTGACTATAGTGAACCCAACACCGCGTGTCCAAAGCCTGTCATTGTGTGAACAGGTTTATTGTAGAACTTTGAAAAGGTTTCTTCTTTACTCCACCCTGCGGTTTCTAAAATATGCTCGAGCGGTACGTCCTGCACCTTCACCGCGGATGTAGCTGCTGCCCTGGTGGAGTGAGATTTGAACACATCAGTGTCTACTCCTGCTAAAAGTAACACCTGTTTTAACCACCTTGAGATTGTTTGTACTGAAGCTTTTGTGTGTGGTTTCTTATGCGTAATCATTAATGTTTTTTCATTACCTCGAAGAGTTTTGGTAATTTTTATATATTGGTTCAAATGTCTAACTACACACAATGTTGGATCAATAGGCTAAGCTTGAAAGGTTACCTTTGCTCCAGTTCTTCCTGGTCTGCTTTGTTTGATCAGATCGTAAACATAGAACACAATGTTATCTGTAGTCACATGCATACAGTCTAAACGTAACATTTGTAATGTTTGCACCCTTTGAGCTGAAACCAATGCCATTAACATTACTAATTTGAATGTTAATCTTTCCAATGACAAACCTTCGATTGGAGTCCATTGCCTAAGTAAAGTAAGTACAATGCTAACATCCCAAATCTCTGTATATCTTGGTTTTGGCGGGTTTTTGTCAAAGATTCCTTTCATAAATCTGGATATTAATGGATGTGATCCAATTGATTTCTGGTCAGATATTTGTCCTAAATAAGATGATAAGGCACTACGTGCACTATTAATGGCACTGTAACTTAAGTGTTGTTCAAAATGCAACTCGGCAAGGAACTCCAATACGTTTGCAATGTTCACAGTATGATAAGATATATTTGACTGTCTGCAAAATCCTTCCCATTTCTTTATATGTGTCATATATTGTCTCTGTGTGCTATCTCGCCATGATGCGGCTATAACATCCATAGTTCTATCCGACAATCCAAGCTCCTGTAGTGGTCTGGTCAAAACCTGCAGATTAACAAATTCATATAAGCATGTAATGGATGAATTTCTTTGGTTACTGGTTTTATCAATAAATCACTGCTGTTAGGAATTGACATATATGGTTCTTTAATCATGTTTAACATCAATGGGATTACCAACAATCCTGTGGCAGAGTCTTGTCCTATTTTCTTCAGACATTGCTGAACCAGAGCAAATGGTGAAAAAGCATAAAAGAACATATTCCCCCAGTGTAATGAAAAAGCATCTACTGCTACTGCGTCTGGGTCTGGTTCCCAAGACACATATTTAGGCAACTGATGATTTAGTCTTGATGCGAACAGATCAATGTCTGGTAACCCATATCGAGTCACAATTTTACTGAAAATTACTGGGTTCAGCATCCATTCTGTGTTATCTTTAAATATCCTTGATCTATTATCTGCCACCACATTGTCTTTACCTGGAATGTAGTTTGCCGAGATCCAAATTTGGTGGTTAATACACCATTGCCATATCTGATTGACCAAACAATCACATGATACCGATCTGACTCCGCCCATGTGATTAATATATGCAACAGCTGTTTTATTGTCTAATTGTATTAGTACATGTAGATTATTTTTTGTAGAACAATATGCCTTCAGTCCATAAAAAGCACCCAACAATTCTAAATAGTTAATACCATGTTTGGAGAAACATTTCCTCTTGGACAGTCCATCTACCTCCACAGCTGGAGAATGAATCTGTTGCCCCCCCATCCGAGAGCGCTAGCATCTGTTTGTAAAATCACTTCAGGCTGTTGTATCAGAATGTTTCTAGCAGCTTGTGGGACATTTTCAATCCACCATTGTAATTCCAATAAAGCTTATTTTGTTAATTGCATAGGCCTATCAAAATGGCCTGCTCTCTTTTTTAGAGCTCTTATTTTGTCCCTTTGAAGGTTTTGGTAATGTAATGGACCAAATTCCACTGCAGGAAATGCTGCTACTAGCTTACCAATAACCTTTGCTACTTCTCGGATGGAGGGATAAGGTTTGTGAATGAGACCCCTACAAGTCACCAAAATATCATCAATCTTATCTGTTGGTAAAGTTACTAACATAGTAACTGAGTTAATTACAAACCCCAAATAGTTAATTGACTGTGCTGGCTGCAGCTGGGACTTAATTGGATGGATCAAGAAACCTAACTTTTCAAATAAAGCTTTAGTTGCTGAAACTGATTTTCCAGCTGATTCCTGATTGTCATTGATGATTAAAATGTCATCGAGATAAGCCATAACGATGTGTTTTTGTGCTCTTAATTGTGCTAAAACTGGTTTCAACAGCTTTGTAAAGAGCCTGGGAGCTGAACTTAACCCATTTGGTAAAGCTCTGAATTGCCACAGCTGTCCCAGCCAATTAAATTTTAAATACCTTCGAAAGAACTGATGTATTGATACAGAATAATAAGCGTCCTTTAAATCAATTGTAGCCATATAACAACCTGCTGATATCAAATGTCTTGCAGTATTAAACGTTTCCATTTTAAAATGTTTGTATTCGACAAATTTATTAAGATTTGTAAGGTCCAGAATAATTCTGCAACCACCATCTTTTTTATCTCTTGGAAATATATTTGACACAAATTGATGCTCGTGTTCAACAGTTTTTTCAATAACACCTTTTTTAAACAATTTGTCAATTTCCCCATTTATTTCTGCCTTTTCCTTTGCAGAAAACATGAAACCATAAGCAGGTTTATTTTGTACTGGAGAGTTAACACCTTCTTTAAATGTAATAGTAGCTCCTGAAACTGTTTGTAAAATAAACCGATCAGATGTGATGGTAAGCCATTCATCATAAAACATTTGTAATCTCCCTCCAACTGGAGATTTGTCCACAGTTTCTTTAAACATAGAATAAATCTTTTGTACCTCTCCATATGAACGTGGTGGTCTCCTTCTCCCCGTATACGGGTAAACATTAGGCTGTGTCGGATGATAATATTTTCTTATCATATTCCTGCCTCTGTTTCCAAAATCAAATCCCCTTCTTGGCGAAAAATACCTTCTTTGTCCAAAGACAAAAGGTCTCATGTGGCTAATAGATTTAGCCTCTTCATCCATTTCTTTTATTTGTTTAGGCAGGTTTTCTCCAAATAGATAACCAGGAGCTTGAACACCACTTGCTCGACACAGACTTGCAAACCTTGGATGAAATATGGGCCGAATCACAATCTTTCTCATACAATTAATTTCATAGAAGGAATTGCATAATAAGCCCAAAGTATCTTTTTGAATTTTATCCATCTCCAACCCCTCCATTTGCCTTCCATAAGCAGTAATGGCAGCAGAAATTAATTTGAGGATTCTTTGAAATCTCATTTCTTGTCCTCTCATGCCTGGGGTCATAGATGTCCATATAGACGGATTAACCGTAGGTACCTTTTGCTGGTTTTACCAGCGTAACGTCTTTTTTAGAACGTCCCCACTTTCCCTTACACTTAACTGCGGGTCCGTTCCGACCGCTGCGAGGAGCTGCGCTCTGCAACTCCTGCTTCTGCCGTCAGCGTCGACGTAATGCCGTTCCAGCGCCAGGCGGGCCTTCTTCACGTAGTCACTCACGTGACTCCGAAGTAAAACAGGATATTTCACAATCATCAGAAAGTATCCATTCCATCAATCTACAAGGAAGGGAAAATCATTAATGAAACAACTGAAAAGATGAATGGGCTTATACATTTTCTAATGCAATTTTTGCAGTAATCTGCTGGGGCTGATTAGAACTGACATATAATAAATATAACCATTTTTCTTTTTTATACATATGTGTGCAATCAATTTCCCATGAAGATCTACTGAATTTAAATTTACTCAGACTCTTTGATGCCAAATAGGTCAAACGTTGTTCCTCTTGTCAAATCTGTGGAATTTAGTTATTTCACTTGGATTGGGCTATATTGAGATCTAAAACTGAGTGATCCTAGCTAAACCAAAACCATGCATCTATACCATTGTTGATGATATACTCCATCCTTTTCCAGCAACAAGAGAATACATTGTTGAAATTCTGCTTTTTTGAACAGGGCATATCCTGACAATTTGCCGTACTGTACTGCAAATGCTGGACATGCATCTGTAGATAACTGAATCTGTCAGTTTGAAGAAGGGTCTCGACCCGAAACATCGCATATTTTCTCCAGAGATGCTGCCTCACCCGCTGAGTTATGCTCCTGTCCCACTTAGGAAACCTGAACGGAGATTTTGCGCCCCACCCAAGGTTTCCGTGCGGTTCCCGGAGATTTTTGTCAGTCTCCCTAATAACCATATAACCATATAACAATTACAGCACGGAAACAGGCCCTCTCGGCCCTTCCAGTCCTACCCCTAAACCTCTGTCCCTTAATTCTCATGTCATGCCCTCTTTGAATCTTCCCTACCCTCAATGGGAAAAGCTTATCCACGTCAACTCTGTCTATCCCTTTCATCATTTTAAAGACTTAAATCAAGTCCCCCCTTAACCTTCTGCACTCCAAAGAATAAAGACCTAACTTATTCAACCTTTCTCTATAACTTAGTTGCTGGAACCCAGGCAACATTCTAGTAAATCTCCTCTGTACTCTCTCTATTTTGTTGACATCCTTCCTATAATTAGGCGACCAAAATTGTACACCATACTCCAGAATTGGTCTTACCAATGTACAATTTTAACATTACTTCCCTACTCCTATATTCAATGCTCTGATTTATAAAGGCCAGCACACCAAAAGCTTTCTTTACCACCCTATCTACATGCGATTCCACCTTCAGGGAACTATGTACACTTATTCCTACATCCCCAGGGTTACCAACTGTCCCGGATTCGCCGTATTTCGTCCCGGCGAAACAACCTAAATACGGTGTTCCGGCAGGCAAACATGTCGTTACGGAGAAGGGCGGGAACGAAAAATAATCAAAACAATAAACGGGAAGGGCGGGGGCGGGAGCGGGAACGAGCGGCGGTGGGACACGTGCAGCGGGAATGAGCGGCGGTTGGACACGTGCAGCGGGAAGGGCGGGAACGAGCGGCGGTCGGACACGTGCAGCGGGAAGGGCGGGAGCGGGAACGAGCGGCGGTCGGACACGTGCAGCGGGAAGGGCGGGAGCGGGAACGAGCGGCGGTTGGACACGTGCAGCGGGAAGGGCGGGAGCGGGAACGAGCGGCGGTCGGACACGTGCAGCGGGAAGGGCGGGAGCGGGAACGAGCGGCGGTCGGACACGTGCAGCGGGAAGGGCGGGAGCGGGAACGAGCGGCGGTCGGACACGTGCAGCGGGAAGGGCGGGAACGGGAACGAGCGATGGTGGGTACAGGATGATGCTACAGACAGAGATGGTCAAAAGGCTGTTAAGACATTCATGTGCAAGGAACAGAGGTAACATTAGCATTGTGGGGCTAAGGGCCCATTGCCTGTGTTGTATGTTTCAATAGACAATAGGTGCAGGAGGAGGCCATTTGGCCCTTTGAGCCAGCACCACCATTCACTGTGATCACGGCTGATCATCCCCAATCAGTACCCCGTTCCTGCCTTCTCCCCATATCCCCTGACTCCGCTATCTAGTTCTCTGTTGAAAGCACCCAGAGAACCGGCCTCCACCGCCCTATGAGGCAGAGAATTCCACAGACTCGCCACTCTCTGTGAGAAAAAGTGTTTCCTCGTCTCCGTTCTAAATGGCTTACTCCTTATTCTAAGACTGTGGCCCCTGGTTCTGAACTCCCCCAACATCGGCATTGTCATTTAGACAATTGAGTGTATGTGTATACTAAAGGATGTTTATGTGTGTTTAATGAGTTTGTATATAGTACTAGTTGAAAAAAGGAAGGTTGGATTCAACGCGCGTTGCAGATTTTGGGTCGTTGCCATACATATTTCTGGTGCCGCAACATGTTACTGAGAGAAATGCATTTACCCCCATTTGTTACTGACAAATGGGTTGAATGTTACTGTGAACTAAATTTAGGGTTGGCATCTCTGGATCCCTCTGTTCCACAGCATTCCTCAATTCCCTACCATTTACCATGTATGTCCTATGATTTGTCCTACCAAGATGTAGCACTTCACACTTATCAGCCATCTGCCAACTTTCAGCCCACTTTTCCAAATGGCCCAAATCTCTCTGTAGACTTTGAAAATCTACTTCATTATCCACAACACCACCTATCTTAGTATCATCTGCATACTTACTTATCCAATTTTCCACCCCATCATCCAGATCATTGATGTACATGACAATCAACTAATGGTCGAAAGTGGTTTCCGTTTTAAAAATCGGTAATTTTTTAGTCGAAGCCGGTTGCGATGCTTGTTGAAGGTGGTTGCCGAAGACAAAAACCTCCGGGAACCGCACGGAAACCTTGGGTGGGGCGCAAAGTCTCCAGAGGTTTCCGTTCAGGTTTCCTAACCCACTACAGATGGTAGACACAAAATGCTGGAGTAATGCCCCTGTCCCACTTAAGTCCCTGTCCCACTTGGGAAACCTGAACGGAATACTCTGGAGACCGTGTGCCCCACCCAAGGTTTCCGTGAGGTTCCCATGAGGTTCCCAGAGGTTCCGGTCACTCTCCATGAGTCACCAGAGGTTCTGGTCAATTGCCTGGAGAGCCTCAACCGATGCGTGAGGTACATCTACTGACCAAAGCCGACCGCGTGCACAAACACACAAACACATCGCGAAGATGGGGGCCAGGGACAGCGGTGGAGCGTTTTCTGCATGTGAAGAAGAAAGGAAACGGCTGCCACAGAGCACGGTAAGTCCTTTAGAGAGCGGGAGAGAGAAGGGGGAGAGAACGGGGGGGAGAAGGAGGGAGACAGTTTTAGGAAGTTTAATAAAGTTAGCAGGCATTGTGTGTGCGCGGTTGGCAGCAAAGATCCTATAGGATCTTTGGTCAATAGATGCAGCTCACGCTTCGGTTGAGACTCTCCAGGCAATTGACCAGAACCTCTGGTGACTCATGGAGAGTGACCGGAACCCCCGGGAACCTCTGGGAACCTCACGGGGCCCTCTGGGAACCCCACGGAAACCTTAGCCAGAGGGTTTAAAGGCTGGGGTTTGGGTGCCATCTTTCTCTCGTTTGGTCTTCCCTACAGCCGGGAGGAACATAATAAAAGGTGCCTCTCAAAACACTGGACTTCACGCTTCCTTTCGAGACCCACGCACTACATTGGTGACCCCGACGCTCCATCAGCGTCATGATGGAGAGAACAGAATGCCCTACCTCTTCACAGGCTGGCCCAGCCCTGTCTCTGGATGCGGTCGCGGTGAAACTTCCCAACTTCTGGACCACCCGGCCGCTCGTCAGGTTCCAGCAGGCAAAGGCCCAGTTCAACCTACGGGGCATCACGGCCGATGCCACCCGTTTTTATTACCTGGTGGGGGCCCTCGACCAGGACACGGTCGAGGAGGTCACGGACTTCCTCGCAGCACCCCCGGACGATGGTAAATATCGCGACCTTGAGCTCCTGCTCCAGATTTATGGGCTAAGCAGGATGGAGCGTGCTGCAAGGATCCTGCATATGGAGGGCCTAGGTGACCGACGGCCATCTAGCCTCCTAAAGGAGATGGTGGCTCTTCTGGATGGGCACACGCCGTGCCTGCTATTCGAGTATACTTACCTGCATCTGCTGCCGGCCTACATCTGTCTGCAGCTCACAGACGTCTCCTTCGCCGACATCAGAGTCCTCGGGAGACGTGCTCCGGTGGGGCGGGGGAGCTATGGAAGGAGTGACAGCTCCAGCCCGACGGCCCCGACGATCGCCCCCAGCGGCAGTGAGGGGACCTGCACCTGCAGTCCAGCGGCAGCAAGTTGCAGACACCACCAACAGGAGCAGGCAAGCTCCAAGTAACACCAACATGAAGCGCTGGTGCTATTACCACCAGCGCTGGGGTGCTGCAGCACGACAATGCCGCCAGCCATGCACGTTCCCGGGAAACGCCTGGGACGGCTGCCAATAGTCCCCGACGCGTCCGGCCAAATTCACCGCCTCTTCGCCTGGGATCGGCGCTCTGGGACCCGTTTCCTCGTTGATACTGGAGCAGAGAGCATCCTGCCCCCTTCGCTGGCCGAAATTCGTTCTGGTAAGCGGGGGCCCGTCCTCACCGCGGCGAATGGCAGCCCCATCCGCACATATGGAGCGCGCATGGTTCCGATCGTGTTCGGCTCCTGCCATTTCTCATGGCAGTTCACCATTGCCGACGTCTCCCAGCCATTGCTCGGGGCCGATTTCTTCCGGGCGCATCTGGGAGCATTCCCTCATGGTGGACGTCAGGCGTCAGCGTTTGAGCAACGCCGCTACAATGGAGCCGATCACGTTGCGTTTGTATCAACCGGTGGGACGGCCCCTGTCGTCCGTGGACTCCCACTTCGCACGGATCTTGGCCACGTTCCCAGACATTCCGACCCCTGGTCCGCACGACAACAGCGGCAATTGGCATACATTTCGGAGTACACAACATCTATCCGCTACATCCAGGGGAAAGAGAACCGGGTGGCCGACGCATTGTCCCGCCCCGATATCAACGCCGTGTTCGAGGTGGCGCCCGGAATTTACTATTCTGCTCTGGCAGAGGCACAGCTCATGGACGATGAGATGCCCGCCTACCGGACTGCCATCTCCGGCCTCCGCCTTGAGGATGTCCCTCTCGGTCCTGGAGGAGTGACAATCTTGTGCGATGTATCGTCCGGTCAGCCACGCCCCATCGTCCCTGCCACCTGGCGCTGGAGGGTGTTCGAGGTGATCCACGGACTGGCTCACCCATCAATCCGGGCGACAACGGCGCTAGTGGCCGCTCGTTTCATATGGCACGGTCTGCGCAAGCAGGTTGGCCATTGGTCTCGCATCTGCATTCCGTGCCAGACTGCGAAAATACAGAGCCATGTCCGTGCGCCTCTCCGGGAGTTTGGTCTACCTCACCGGCGTTTCGACCATCTGCACGTAGACATTGTAGGGCCTCTCCCGCCGTCCCGGGGCATCACCCACCTTCTTACAATGGTGGACCGCTTCACGCGGTGGCCGGAGGCCATTCTGCTGGCCGATACTTCAACGGCTACGTGTGCTCGTGCGTTGTCCGCGCACTGGATTGCTCGCTTCGGGGTGCCGGCGCACATCTCCTCAGACCGGGGGCTACAGTTCACCTCCGAGATGTGGTCAGCCATGGCTCGCTTGCTGGGGGTGCGGCTACACCACACCACGGCTTACCCCCACAGGCTAACGGTCTGGTGGAGAGGTTCCACCGGCAGCTAAAGGCAGCACTGAAGGCGCGACTCTCTGGCCTGGACTGGATGGATGAGTTGCCGTGGGTAATGCTGGGCATCCGGACTGCTCCCAAAGAGGACTTGGCCTCATCATCGGCGGAGCTCGTGTATGGGTCGCCACTCACGGTGCCCGGGGAGTTCGTGCCGTCGACGTCAGGGCAGCAGGTAACGCCCTCATCCACCCTAAAGCCCGCATGTGCCATCAGCCCTCAGGGACTGCCCATACGTCTTCCTGCGCCGTGATGCCCACCGGACGCCACTTCAGAGGCCGTACGAGGGCCCGTTCCGGGTGCTGGAACATGGGTAGTCGACTTTTGTGCTGGACATGGGGGACCAGCATTTTTATTCGGTATGGTATAGCTCCCTACTCATCAAATGGATACGAGGATTGCCCGACCTTAAATACCCCTATGTGTCAACCCCGTGCCCTGCACCTCCCACACCGAGACACCTAACTCCTCTCTCCAGATCCGAGGGTTCGCTCTGCCCGTGGCCTACCACCAGGTGCGCCACAATTCCATTTATTGATTAGAATGTATGTGTATGTAGTCATGCACAGCTTCACCAAGTTGGCATCCTACTTTGCAGCTCTTTTGCAAACCTCATTGAATCAGGTTTGGTCTCCTATTTTAGTGTTGATGGGAGAGAAAGCTATCAAAACGATGGTGTTGCATATTGTGGTTGTATATAATTCTAGTGCTGAAGATGCCTTATGTTTTAGATGTGTAGGAAGGAACAGAAGATGCTGGTTTACATCAAAGATAGACACAAAATGCTGGAGTAACTCAGCAGGTCAGACAGCATCTCTAGAGATAAGGAATAGGTGGAGTTTCAGGTCGAGACCCATCTTCAGACTGAGAGTCAGGAGAGAGCGAAACTGGAGGTAGGAAAATGTTCAGAACAAATCAGAGTCGGTACCGATGGCCAAGGAAAGGTGGAGCCTACAATGGTCCATTGTTGACTATGGAAAAAGTGATTTGTTGGCTGTGTTATATGCTCGTGATGCTGCCATAAGCAAGTTTTTTTTACTGTACCTATAGCTCATGCACATGACAATAAACAGGACTTGACTTCCTTGGCTGGATCTGTAACCAAAACCAGCATCAAAAATAGACACAAAATGCTGGAGTAACTCAGTGGGACAGGCAGAATCTCTGGAGAAAAGGAAGGAGAGAACACCAGCATCAATGTATATTAGAGAGGCAAGAGAAGATAACAATCTCAGAAACATGCAGCAGCTTAGGAGAAGAGGGAGATTTGTTTTATCTGTACTTCCACTATTGCTACCCTACTATTGTCTTAAAGAATCATCTGTTTATAGAACATTACTGATTTGTTCAGGCTTCAAAGAGAGGGTAATGGTGAAAAATGCTAGACGTTATTGGATGGCTTGCAGACATACTGAATTATTACAGCTTCTGTCCCGCTGGTAACTGAAGTCATTATTTCTTTGAATCTCTGCTTGACAAGATCTTGCATATTTTGTAACCATCTAAGATTATAGTTTGCCTGAGACAATTTTCATTGCCCACACCATCAGTGGGCCCCTAGCATTATGTATCAAGGGCCTCTCAGAACACTGATCAGATGAATTAGATGCAATGAGGAGCAACATACAGTGCCTTCCATAATGTTTGGGCAAAGACCAATCATTTTTATATTTGCCTCTGTACTTCACAATTTGAGATTTGTAATAGAATAAATCACATGTGGTTAAAGTACACATTGTCAGATTTTAATAAAGGCCATTTTTATACATTTTGGTTTCATCAAGTATAAATTACAGTAGTGTTTATACATAGTCCCCCCCATTTAAGGGCACCATCATGATTGGGACTCAGAAATGTAACGTAAATGAAAGTATTCATGTTTAGTATTTTGTTTCATATCCTTTGCATGCAATGACTGCTTGAAGTCTGCGATTCATGGACATCACCAGTCGCTGGGTGTTTTCCCTGGTGATGCAATGCCAGGTCTGTATTGCAGTCAACTTTAGCTTATGCTTGTTTTGGGGGCTAGTCCTCTTCAGCATATAAAAGGCATGTTCAATTGGGTTCAGATCGGGTGATTGACTTGGCCACTCAAGAATTGACCATTTTTTAGCTTTAAAAAACTCCTTTGTTGCTTTAGCAGTAAGTTTGCGTTAATTGTCTTGCTGTAAAATGAACCGCCGGCCAATGAGTTTGAGGCATTTGTTTGAACTTGAGCAGATAGGATGCGTCTATACACTTCAGAATTCATTATGCTACTACCATCAGTAGTTGTATCATCAATGAAGATAAGTGAGCCAGTGCCTTCAGCAGCCATACATGCCCAAGCCATAACACCCCCACCACAGTGTTTCACAGAGTAGGTGGTATGCTTTATATCTTGGACAGTTCCTTCTCTCCTCCATACTTTGCTCTTGCCATCACTCTGATATAAGTCAATCTTCATCTCATCCGTCCACAAGACCTTTTTCCAGAACTTTGGTTGCTCCTTTAAGTAGTTCTTGGCAAACTGTAACCTGGCCATCCTATTTTTGCAGCTAACCAGTGGTTTGCCTCTGTATTTCTGTTCATGAAGTCTTCTGTGGACAGTGGTCATTGACAAATCCACACCTGACTCCTGAAGAGTGTTTCTGATCAGTCGGACAGGTCTTTGGGGATTTTTCTTTATTATATAGAGATAATTCTTCTGTCATCAGCTGTGGAGGTGTTCCTTGGCCTGCCAGTCCCTTTCCAATTAGTAAGCTCACCAGTTCTCTTTTTCTTAATGATGTTCCAAACAGTGATTTTGGTAAGCCTAAGTTTTATTCTTTTTTCTCAGTCTCATAATGGCTTATTTGACTCTCATTGGCAGAACTTTGGCCCTCATGTTGATAAACAGCAATAAAAGGTTCCAAAGGTGATGAAAAGACTGGTGGAAAGACTAGGTGCTGTGAGCTCTCTTTATACCTGCACGAAGGAGGCAATTAAACACACCTGAGCAATTACAAACACCTGTGAAGCCATGTATCCCAAACATTATGGTGCACAGAAATGGGGGGACTATGTATAAACACAGCTGTAATTTCTACATGGTGAAACCAAAATGTATAAAATTACTCTTTAATAAAATCTGACAATGTGCACTTTAACTACATGTGTTTTTTTTCTATTACAAATCTCAAATTGCGGAGTGCAGAGGCAAATAAATAAATGATGGGTCTTTGTCCCAAACATCATGGAAAGTACTGTAGCTCCTCCTGGCGCAGCACTATTTCTGAAGACACTCTTATGCCGTGCAACTCCACCTCTGCTGTTAGACTCCCTCCCCGTCCCTGATAATGCCCGAAGGCCTCTGACAATGTCGCATCCAGCTAAAAATAACTATTGATGCTTAATCAACGTAAGTTAGTGTAGCATGGTAGAATGATTCTCAGATGTAAAACCTGACAGGGACCGCGACGGGAACGCTCCTTTATGGCCCCCAAAGTAGGAGCATTCAAACCCACACAGCAGGTACAGGTGATCAACTCGTGTGCCTCAAACCCACATGAGTTGACGACCTGTACCTGCTGTGCGGTATTGCACCCCCTCCAATCAGAAGAGCAGAATCCTAAAAAATAGAACGCACCATCCACTCTTCCAACACGTCCAGGCACCAAAGAGGTTAAAATCCAGAAATAGCTTCCGACATGCAATTCAACCCCTGGATGATATCCCCCGCACCTGTAGGATAGATGCTTGGGTGACACATCTGCAATCAAAACTCCACACACTGACACTATACCCTGAGGAGTCCCTTCCATTGGGAGCAAAAGAGACATGGCCAGTCTGGCTCTGCCTCAATCGCCTCAGAACACGGGTCGGACGTTGCAAAGCCCTCATGCAAAAGTGGGGGTACAACAACGATGGACCAACCGAATGTGACTGCTGGGAGGAACCCAAACTATGCAGCATTTACTTACCTGCTCCCTTCTCCCAGAGCCCTGCAAACCAGAAGATCTCAAGGTCTTCAACCCATGTGCCAGAGCCTGCTTTATGCAGTGGCTTGGAAAAGTGTAATGACATGACAAGAAGAATCAACATAAGCAGATGAAGACAGTTCAATTTCTAATTGGTATTTTATTCTCATTGCTTGTTTAAAATTCAACTAAAGATTTTTGAAATTAACCAGAGTGTATAATTTTGAGTGTATATCTCATCATTAAGATTTAAAACTTTAATTTTTATGAATTTGGAGCAATCTTAAATGAATTAGATTTCACAGTCAGTGGTGATTAAACAACTGTCACTGACATCAAAGGGCCTAGCAAGCCGTGTGGCACAGATTTCTTCAACAATGCCAATGAATATTAGTATCATTTCCCAAGGACCCCCATTGCCAGTCACAGTAATGCTGTAAAGCCGAAGGGTTCACATAAACAACAAACAGAAAAATAAAAGTATAATATTTATTTGTTAATATTGTAAATATTTAACCGAGATTGACACATGCACAAATTAACGCTGAAGTGAACATTTTACAATTAATATCTATTATTTTCAAGTATGCGAAGAAATTACAATCGACATGCACGCACTTTTAAAGGCATATCTGGTTGCTAAGTTATAATAATGGCTATAGACACAAAAAGTTGGAGTAACTCAACGGGACAGGCAACATCTCTGGAGAGAAGGAATGGGTGACATTTCGGGTCCCGCTGAGTTATTCCAGATTGTTGTGTCTATCTTTGGTTTAAACCAGCATCTGCAGTTCCTTATTACACATAATAATAGCTATAATTGGTGGTAAAATTCTCACTTTAGTAACAAAAAGTAACATTTTCAGCAAATGTAATATTATAAATGTGTGACATTTGTTGATTAAGGCTGAGAAGGCAATATAGCAGCAAACCTTGTCAGAAAATGCTGTCATTGACAGGAACTTGGGGATTTCCACATTAATCTATGCATCGCGTAAATCCCAAAGTCATTGTCATTTTCTTTCTACAATGAAGCCAAATCCTGATTAGTTCCCTTTCATTTACAGTGGCAGAATCTGAGCCATTAGAATTGATCTCATTTAAGCAATTAGAATAGACAGTTAAATTTCCTTTAATTGAATGTTTTAATCCATTTTCTGTTGTGATCAAGCCAATAATTAACAATAGGATTTATAGATTAAAGAAAACTTTCAAAATGCATAATGTAAGTACTGTAGATCATCTCATTCAGACTGATTTGACGAATAATTTGAAAATATGCCAAGAAATACGCAAAGAGTAGGAGTAAACGGGTCATTTTCAGAATAGCAGGCAGTGACTAGTGGGGCACCGCAAGGCTTAGTGCTGGGACACCAGTTATTTACAATATATATTAATGATCTGGATGAGGGAATTGAATGCAAATCTCCAAGTTTGCGGATGACACGAGGCTGGGGGACAGTGTTAGCTGTGAAGAGGATGCTAGGAGGCTGCAAGGTGACTTGGATAGGTTGGGTGAGTGGGCAAATGCATGGCAGATGCAGTATAATGTGGATAAATGTGAGGTTATCCACTTTGGCGGCAAAAACAGGAGGGTAGATTATTATCTGAATGGTGGCCGATTAGGAAAAGGGGAGATGCAACGAGACCTGGGTGTCATGGTACACCAGTCATTGAAAGTAGGCATGCAGGTGCAGCAGGCTGTGAAGAAAGCGAATGGTATGTTGGCATTCATAGCAAAAGGATTTGAGTACAAGAGCAGGGAGGTTCTACTGCAGTTGTACAGGGTCTTGGTGAGGCCACACCTGGAATATTGCGTACAGTTCTGGTCTCCCAGTCTGAGGAAAGACATTCTTGCCATAGAGGGAGTACAGAGAAGGTTCACCAAACTGATTCCTGGGATGGAAGGACTTCCATATGAAGAAAGACTGGATCGACTCGGCTTGTACTCGCTGGAATTTAGGAGATTGAGGGGGGATCTTATAGAGGCTTACAAAATTCTTAAGGGGTTGGACAGGCTAGATACAGGAACATTGTTCCCGATGTTGGGGAACTCCAGAACAAGGGGTCACAGTTTAAGGATAAGGGGGAAGTATTTTAGGACCGAGATGAGAAGATCTTTTTTCACACAGAGTGGTGAGTCTGTGGAATTCTCTGCCATAGAAGGTAGTTGAGGCCAGTTCATTGGCTACATTTAAGAGGGAGTTAGATGTGGCCCTTGTGGCTAAAGGGATCAGGCGGTATGGAGAGAAGGCAGGTACCGGATACTGAGTTGGATGATCAGCCATGATCACATTGAATGGCGGTGCAGGCTCGAAGGGCCAAATGGCCTACTCCTGCACCTTTTTCCTATGATTCTATGAAATGATGATTAATCATAAAAACATCAGTACCTCATCAAATTCTCACTATTTTAATGCACAGAAAATTAACCAATTCTAAGAAAAAAAATCACAGGATATCTGATCTGAGCAAGATCCCCTCCCACTCCCATCTTCCAAATGAAATGCAAGATTCCAGAGAAGACACATTCTCCCTACATTTATCACTCCTGTCGATCAGTTCCAATCTTGACGCCTCATGCAAGGGGTGGACAGAGGATAGCCAAATCAGGATTTACCCATGGTTACACCATTGTACACAGGCTGGGAGAAAAGTATGATATGAAATAAAACAGAAAATGCAATAATGTGTATCTTTTTACAATATTGGCACACAATAATGTTACAAAGGGGGTCACAGTTCAAATTCCTTCAAAAAAGTTGACAAGCACTTTATTGGATTCATGACTAACATAGTATCAACAAAAAATATGAAAAGATGGTTGTAGACAAGGATGCCCGTTATCACCGTTACTATTCGCCCTTGTTATAGAACCACTAGCAGAAAGAATTTGAGCTCATCCAGAAATATATGGGTATAATACTAAAATTACAGTTAATAAAATTTCTCTATATGCAGATGATGTATTACTATACATTACAAATCCAGAAATTAGCATCCCTAACCTGTTAAATCTTATAACTCAATCGGTTTATTCTCGGGATATAGAATCAACTGGAAGAAGAGTGAGATTATGCCAATAATGGAACTTAATTTATATATATTGCAACAATCACCTTTTAAAATAGTGAATGAAAAATTTAAATACTTAGGAATCTATGTGACCAAGAAATATACTTCTTTATTTAAATCAAATTTCTTGCCTTTACTTAATAAATTGCATAAGAATATTCAATATTGGAAAACGCTTCCTATTTCAATGCTCAGTAAAATTAATGCAATTAAAATAGTAAGATTAAACGAGAACTCACCTGTTCGAAGTTTGATCGTTATTTTACGAGGAGTTACGATGAGGGATTACGTGAAGAAGAGCCCGCCTCACGCTGGTAACGGCATACTTCAAAGCAACGGCATGAAAAACACAGAACACCAAAGCCGGAGTAACATAGTAAGGCTCATAAAAAGACTTAGAACCACCATTTGATCATTTATTTTACGAGGGTGGGAGTGGAGGGCACGTAATCCCTCATCGTAACTCCTCGTAAAATAACGATCAAACTTCGAACAGGTGAGTTCTCGTTTAATCTTACTATTTTACTTCGGAGTCACGTGAGTGACTACGTGAAGAGTTTTAAAGCTTTCTGTGTTTTTTATGTCGTAGAATTAATCCGTACGACAGTCCGGCTAAGTAAACACATACATGAGAAAGCAGACAAATGTTAGATCTTTTCACAATTAAGTTTTTTAATGGCTGAAAGACCATAAATACCCTCCTTATATTTTGAGGGAAAAATGATTACAAGTGACAAAAGATATCAGTGACTACACAACTGATTATAGCAATTAATAGCAAACAAAGCAGGTGATTATAGTGCTCCCAACACCGCGTGTCCAAAGCTTGTCATAGTGTGAACAGGTTTGTTGTAGAACTTTGAAAAAGTTTCTTCTTTACTCCACCCTGCGATTTTTTAAAAATATGCTCGAGAGATACGTCCCGCCCCTTCGCCGCGGACGTAGCTGCCACATTGTCTTTACCTGGAGTATAGCTTACTGAAAATCCATATCTGCCGACCAATACACCATTGCCATATCTCATTGACCAGACAATCACATGATACTGATCCAACTCTCCCCATGTGATTAATGTAAACCACAGCTGTTTTATTGTCTAATTGTATTAACACATGCAGACCTTGTTTAGCACAACAATATGCTTTAAGCCCATAAAAGGCCCCCAATAACTCCAAATAGTTAATACCATACTCTTGGAGAAACACTTGTTCTTCAGTTTTCCATCTACCTCCACAACTGGAGGATAAATCTGTGGCCCCCCATCCGAGAGCACTAGCATCTGTATGTAAAACCATTTCAGGCTGTTTAATCATAATATTTATTAGCAGCTTGTGGGACATTTTCCTTTTTTTTTAACCCACCATTGTAATTCCAATACAGCTTCTTTTGTTAATTACATAGGCCTGTCAAATGGCCTGCCTTCTCTTTGAGAGCTTGTATCTTTTACCTTCGAAGATATCGATAAATGTAATGGACCAAATTCTACTGCAGGAAATGCTGCTAGCAGTTCACCAATGGTTGTCACCATTTCTCGGATGGAAGGATAAGGTTTTGAATGAGATAATGACAAGTTACCAAAATATCATCGACTTTATCTGTTGGTAAAGGTATTAACATAGTCACTGAGTTAATTACAAACCCCAAAAGTAAATTGTTTGTGCTGGCTGCAGCTGGGGCTTAATTAGATGAATTAAGAACCTTAGCTTACCACAAAGCTTTAGTAACTGAAACTGAGTCCTCAGCTGACTCCTGATAATCACTAATGACCAGAATGTCATTGAGATAAAGCCATAATGATGTGCATTTTGTGCTCTAATTGGGCTAAACTGGTTTCAACAGTTTCGTAAAGAGTAAAAAGCTGAACTCAGTCCATTTGGCAAAGCTTAACTGCCATAATTGTCACAACCAATTAAAATTTAAGTACCACCGAAACCTGATGCATAGGTACAGAATAATAGGCGTCTTTTCATCAATCTTAGCCATATAACAACCTGCTGAATTAAATATTTTGCAGTATCAATGTCTCCATTTGAACATGTTTGTATTCTACAAACTTATTTAGACCTGTAAGGTCCAGAATACTTCTGCAACCATCATCTGTAATGCCTTCTAACATTAAAGACAAATTTATGCTCGTGTTCAAAATCTTTTCCATTACCCCTTTTCCAGATAATTAGGCAATGTGGACATAAATCTCTGCTTTTTCAATTGCAGAAAAACACGAAAACATAAGCAGGTTTATTCTGTACAGGAGGATTAACCTCTTTTTTTTTAAAAGTAATAGTAGTTAATGAAACTGGTCGTAATATACTGATCAAAAAATAATAGTAAGCCAGTCTTAATAAACTTTTTGTAATCTCCCTCTAACTGGAGATTAATCCGCAGTTTCTTTAAGCAGAGAACAAGTCTTTAATTCCTCTGCATATGAGCGTGGTGGTCTCCTTATCCCCTGAATTCGGGTAAGTATTTGGTTGTGGCAATACAATAAAACTTCCTTGACATATTTCTGCCTCTATTTCCAATATCAAATCCCCTTCTGGGCGAAAATACCTTTTCGTCCAAAGACGAAGGTTTCATGCAGCTAAAATATTTAGCTTTTCATCCAATTTCAATAAGTTAGGCAGATTACTCCAAACAGATAACCAAGAGCTTAAACACCACTTGCTCGACACAGGTATGCAACCTTGGGTGAAAAATGGGCCAAATAGCCATTTATTTTATACAAAATTTCATAGAAAGAATTGCACAATAGCGTCTTTATTTTATGTTTTCCTTTCATCTGCCAAAAGCCATAATAGCAGCAGAATAATTTGTGAGGATTTTTTAAACCTCACTATTTGACGCTCTCATATTTGGAGTCATGGATGCCCATATTAACGGATAAACCGTAGGCTCTTCCAATGAGGCACAATTTCCTGTGCTGTGCAATTTTAATATTTCAATCATCACAGAATCATGAAGTTGGTGAGATACCATATATATATGTTGGCAGCTAGTTTTTCTTCCATAGCCTCACCACTTCTTTCATATATAGCAAAACCTTTTGCTATTCCAGGCATCTTTGGCCTCTTTTAATATTTTTTCATTTTATTTTTATTTTTATTTTGTGTGTGCTTTCAAAATGCAAATCACCATCAACAGGGTCTGCCTTCTGCAGCCCTAAATCAATTGGGATTTCATCCCATGAGACTTCTTCCGGCCCAAATCCTGGGGTCCGGAGTTCCAACTTCCAATTAGGCCCATGGCCATATTCAGAATAATTAAACCCCTCAGGGCTATTCTTAGGAACCTTCAGGGTACTTTGACCCTAGTCTCATAATTATTTGGAGAACTTTCTCCATATGCTCCATAATCAGTTCCACATAGTTTACTTATCTGGAGGACTTTTCAATGTCAGAGTCATCAGAACCACGGGCCTCTCAGATTTTTTATTTTATTTTATTTTCCATTTTTCATATTCGGGAGCATTTCTCTCCGTGGTTATCATTTTGTAAACTAATTCGCTAACGGGTATATCTACGGCCACCGGTAATCGGAACCGGCTCCGCACTAGCTTTCCCGTATATTTATTTTTCACCCCAGGAAGCATTTAACCCGCGAATATACGTTTACTTCATCATCTGTGCTTATCCAGCACTAATATGACTCTGACCTGATTTAATTATTTCCTATACTGCTGGACCTACCCCAGCGCCCGCTAAGAAATCCCAACTTTACTGTTCTTACCTGCGGGCCGTTCCGACCGCTGCGAGGAGCTGCTCCTTACTGCAGCTCCTTCTTCCCGCCGTCAGCGTCGACGTCATGCCGTTACCAGCGTGAGGCGGGCTCTTCTTCACGTAGTCACTCACGTGACTCCGAAGTAAAATGATTTTCCTTCCTCAACTTCTATACCTCTTCCAATCAATTCCAATATACCTCCCTAAAAAATTCTTTAAAAACATTGACTCTATTGTAACAAGTTTTATTTGGAATTATAAGAGTCACAGAATAAGTAAAACACACTTATGTAAATCTAAGACGAATGGAGGATTAGTCTTACCAAATTTCCTATTTTATTTCTGGGCGGTCAATGTCAAAAACTTAAATTTCTGGTTGGAAGATATGGATCAACAACCAGACTGGTTAAAGATGGAAAAGGAGGATTGTCTGCCATTTGAAATTGGCCCGATTTTCCTAACCCCTACAAAATTGAATAAAAAGATGTATAGTGAAAATCCAATAATACATAGCGGTATTCGAATTTGGAAACAAATAAAAAAGACATTAAAATTGGATAATTTATCACTTTCGCTCCCTATTGCAAATAACCCTTCATTTAAGCCTTCGGTATTGGATAAAGACTTTACAAAATGGAAAAACTATGGAATTAAAAAGATGGGACATTTTTATAGAAAAGGTGTGTTCCTCTCGTTTATGGAGGTACAACAGAATTATGGATAACATTCAAATATTTTTTTTAGATATTTACAATTGAAAAATCACATACACAAGAATACAGAATTAGAGAGCCAGAGATTCTAGATGAATGTTTGAATAAACATCCCAACACAGTCAAATTAATATCATATATTTATAATATTCTGTTAGATAGCGAGAATCCGTCGACGGAATCACATAGACAAGCATGGGAAAATTAATTAGTTCAACCCATAACGAAAGATATTTGGGATGAAAGTCTACAACATATACATCAGTGTTCGTTACATGCCAGACATTCATTAATACAATTTAAAATATTACACAGATTGTATTATTCTAAAACAAAATTAAATAGAATTTTTCCTAATATCTCTCCTATCTGCGATAAATGTCAATACTCTGAGCCTAATTTAACCCATAGCTTTGTAAATTGCTTAAAAATTAAAACATTTTGGGTGGATATTTTTTTAATTATTTACGTAGTGGTTAATATTCAACTGGATCCCGATCCTAAATTAATAATATTGGACATATCTGAACAATGCCTAAAACTGACAACAAACCAAAGAAATTTCCTGGATTATAGTATAATAACTGGGAAAAAACTAATATTAACATTTTGGAAAAACCCTGCATCCCATACAATTAAAATGTGGATTATGGAGATGTCGGAGACCTTAAATCTGGAAAAAATTAGCTTTGTCTTAATTGACAAACCAGAATTATTTATTAGAATATGGTCGCCGTCATTGATTATTTGAAGGGGTAGAATGGGCCAGCGCTGAGGCTTGACGGAACCTTGAACCCAGGACTAGACGAATAGTTTTGTTTTCTTACCTACAGACCTACCTCCTAAGTTGTATTATGGATAGTTTATTTTATGTTTCTAAGTTTTTTTTATTTTTCTTTATTTTTTCTATCAATTAAAAATATATATTTTTTTTTAAATAAAAAAATATGAAAAGATAGCGTATTGATGGCAAATTTCCAAAAATGGTATCAGAATACACAAATACATTTTGTGTAACGGTTGTCGCGTGGTGTCCACCACTGACCTGGTTGGTACAGTAAGTGGACGTACTTCGTATTCCTTTTTATGTTTATGAATACCACATGGAACAATAAAATTGCAAACACCGTTTCCACTTAATTCACCTGATCATGTAGTAAGTAGAATACTGCATCAATCTGAGTGGACACCGCAACGTGCGTTACACGATCATACACACAAACGTACGTTGCAGTCGACTCGCAAAGGTTTGGTGTCCCAGAAAACGAACGTTACATTATTAGAGAAAAACAAATTATATCCATAGATACAAAAAAAACAGTACATTACCTTATGGATTTGAGCTATATCGATGGCCGATAATTCATCGGAAGATTTGATTTGGGATTATTTTTTAGTTAGTTAAATGTCTCCGTAATGGTCATTGTGGAGCTTCCAGACACGAAGGAATGAAGTTAGCGACATGACCAGCATACATGGTAAACAAGATACAGTGCGTTGCCAAATTGAAGATTTGCTTAGTTTCTTAGCTTTGATGACCAATTTATGGCCCCCAACATTTTTTTTATTGACTTTAAAAAGTCAGAAAATATATCATAAGCAGTCATTATGTTTTTGATACAATTATGTTTTTGATATACTAAATGTGAATATAAGAAAAATAATTAACTCGCCCAAAAATCACTACTACCATAGGATAAATAAGTTGGGGTTTATGAAAAGCAGTAGAGGTTTGGAGCCTCCATGGTTTAATTTACGGAGGTACCGACCCCCGATAATGGTCATTGTGCCAATGGACACCAAGCACAACAGCCGTTACGGGATCGTTGCTAGGTGGAACACCGGACATTTTGCTGTATTTTTCTCCTGGTATTGATGAAGATATTTCCCTAGATCATTATCAAAAAGTATATGAGGGGCCATATGAAGTTTATTTATGAGTTAAATATGTGACTATATGTGGGAGAGTATGTCAATCGTGACTAAATGTGGGAGAGGTTTGGTGTCCAAAATGGTGGCAAAACGATGAAAATGTGTCTGTTATGAAAACGGACACATTTTCGGTCTTGAAGTTATCTAATTTATATCTGTTGTAAGGCTTCACATGATGGGTAGATTTTTATTAAGAACAGTGTATTGATGTAAAAACCTGAATAATAATCTTGTTCCTCAAAATCTCTCCAGTATTGGAAAAAGACACATATACAATAGTGTACAATAATGACAATAATTGTAACAAGGATAACTAATGATTTAATGCATCAATAAAAATGTTGATGGTGGATTGCTTTCATCATATTTGCTGGAAGGGTCACTGAAATTTTGCTTTATCGATTACCACAAATAAAATACTAGGCCTGCTCAGAACTGTACAGAGCCTTGAAGAGAAATACACAACTAACATAACAACAGCTAGAACACTGTAAAGAACAAGGAATCAGCTTAGGGTTGAGGTATTGAACAATTTGATGTTGAAATAATATTGGAGAGGAAGATGGAGGCGCTTGTTTTGTCTTTGCTTGTTTCATGGTTGAAAATAGTTTTGCCGTTACCAATGTCTAGTTGCAGGACATAGATCACCTAAAACTGCACATTGGTCAAGCAATCCAGCAGAGCAAGAGTAGGGATTGAACACTGCACAGTGAAAATCTTTAAACTGAAATTAGAATAAGAAATAAGAGATTAAACTAATTTACAACTATAGAATAAAGTATAGAATAAGAAGAGTACCAAACGTGTAAAAGCATTGAAATTGCGAGGTTCTATTAATTATAGATAACGGATGAACAACTTTGTTGGATTTACTAGCAACAGAATTTAGCCCATCACATTCATTTTTATATCTGTGAGAATTGGGGGCTAACAATTGGGAAATTATAAAGCCATTACTATGCATTATTATATACAGCCACACATGCTATGGTTTTATAATTGTACAGTTCATATCTTCCCACTATTGTAAGTGGTAATCTGGGAAATGTTTATCTTTATATTAGGGCTTAGAAAATTTGAATGTAATCCTGGATCTGAACTGTTAAAAGTATCAAGCGCTCATTATTCCTGCACGTGGAAGGTAAAAAACAGATGTTTTTAAAATTATTTATTCATTTTGTGGGATTCTGAATGTTGTTAGCAAGACCGCCATTTATTACACGTCGCCAATTGCCCTTGAGAAGACGGTGATTAGCTATCTTGTTGAATTACTGAAGTCTTCCTTGCAAAAGTACTCCCACAATATCGTTGAGAGGGAAGTTCCAGGATTTTGATCCAGCAGCGATATCGGAAGGCAATATGTTTCTAATTCCAGCAGAGATGCTTCAGTGGGAGCCTGCAATGGTGGTGTTCCCATGTGCATGTGCTTGTCTGGTCTGAAAAAGGGTCTTGACCCAAAATGTCACATATTCCTTTTCTCCAGAGATGCTGTCTGACCCGCTGAGTTACTCCAGCATTTTGTGTCTATCTTGTTTGTCTGTCTTGGTGATAGATTATGGGTTTGAAAGTCGCTGTTGAGTAGCCTGGGTGAGTAACTACATCCAATTTGTAGAAAGCACACTTATGTCAGTAGTGAAGGGTATGAATATTTAAGATACTGGATATGTTTACCAGTTAAGGGGTTGCTTTGTCCCGATTGGTGGTTGTTGATTCAGATGGCATGGTGACACAGCAATGTGTGCTTTTTCCAGACTGCTCCAGTGACTGGAATTGATACCTGACATGTGTAGTGTTAACATGTTCTCTTTTGGGTTTCCTCACGAATCCCAACTGGTTAATTATCCACTGTAAATTACTCATTAGTATATTTTTTATGGCAAAAGAATCAATGAAAATTGAAGGGCATGTCTGAGGAGAATATGGTGCAGGGATTCAGGGAAATAAAGAATTGTTCTAATGGAATTGCTCCCTTGGAAGGCAGCATGGATTCAAAGAGCTGAATGCCTTCTCCCATGTCATTATAAACATAAATAAAATGTGCGTGGTTCATTGGGTGTCAGGGAATCTGCATCCATCCAGGAAAATTGAAAATTTCCTGTCACGCATTTGACTTGCACTGAATGTCAGGAGATGAGTAAACTCTGACCCACTGTAACTTCAGTGTTGATAAGGCGTCCAGTTAAGTTTCTGGACAATGGTGACCTTGAGGATGTCAACAATGGGGTACTAAATATTCACTCTGTGGTTGGAGATTGTCATTGGTACATTTGTGCCGGTACTTATCACTTGTCAGCCCATGCTTGAATTTTAACCAGGTCCTTAGTGTGAGGTCTACCTCCAATCATTTGACTGTTTTCACCTTGATGTCCAATGATCTTGGTTTTACCAAGACTACTGAAACCATGTTTGGTAAATTTCTGCCTTGATATCAAGGGCATTCACTCCAACCTGACTTATGCCATTCAGCAATTTCATACTGGAGCCTAGTGTGTCTGACTTCACCTAAACCAGGTATTGGTGAGCAAATTGTAGGAGAGTAAGCCCGATTGAGCACTGTCGACAACAGCTTTCATCATTTAACTGATGGGAAGTGTACACCTGAGAGAAAATCAGAAGCGGGGCCCAGTTTCATGGAGCCTTTTCACCGCTTATAGGAGGTGTAATTTACAATACTCAATTAACCTGTCAACCAGACCATCTTTGGATTTGGAAGGAAACCAGAGCAACCAGGAAATATCCATGAGGTCACAAGGAGATGAGCATACTTGACAAGGATAGCAGCAGAAATCAGAATCAAACTGGTCACTGGATCTGTTGGGCCCCAGTTGTGATCTCTGTGGCACCCCAATGGTTACTAATTACCTCAATGACCTGTCCAGAACAAAACGGCCCACCTGACTGGCACACCTTTTAACACCTTGAACATTTCTTCCTTCCACTGCTGATGGTTACAATATGTACCCTCTACATAATGTGATACTGCAGCTCAACATGGCTTTATCAACAAACATTCCAAACCTATAACCTCAAAGACTCCTTAAGGACCCTTATTTTCAAAGTTGCATCCAGGTCATACATCCTCTATGTTTCCAGTTTAACTCCAGACATTTCCACCAACAGAATAGACTTCCTGAACTTAAAGCAAATAAGAAAAATTCTGCTGCCTAATCTTGAATTATTTAGATTTTTTTTAAATAACTCAATTTGTTGCGAAAATAAGGATGGAAATCTTGAGGTTGTGTTTATTGATTAGTTGTCATGATTACTATTTATTATCAACACAATCACTGAATAAATCATTGAGAACCAAATCCTGTAATTGAATTGCCTCCCATGAGCATTACAAACATTGCACTTTCAATGTGGAACATAAATCTCCATTTAGAACATGAAACTTTGATAGTCCCTTGTCACTAGCCAGTAGTACCCTGAAAAGATGTTATTAATTTCTGCCAATGTGCTTTCCTTTTAGTATGTTCTCAACATTGAGATTGACTAGTAGTAAACATTGCACCTTAACAATAATTCTCTCTTTAACCAGTTCTGACGAAGACTCTTCAATCTGAAATATTAATTCAATTTCCACCAATGCTGCTTGACCTGCTGAGTGATTCCAACATTAACTGTATTTGAGAATTCCATCATCTGGATTTCTTGTGGTTTTTTACCTCTTTGCTGTATGATTTGTTTACTGATAACACGTACAGTTTGCCAGTTATGAACATGTTACTACCAAAACACTTTGAATTGAAATGTATTGACATTGTCATTGCCTAATAGCTGCCATATTTTAGGCTAAGTTTACATTTTAATTTCTATTCTGTTCACTGCTGAATAGATTCATTAAGGCTCACTCAGTTTTAGTGATCTCATAAACTTAGGTATTCCAGTAGTTTATTTTTCGCTCCTAATTTAAACATCTTCAATTTCTTGTGTCTCAAAGTAACTAAATCAAAGTAACTCTCCCTCAATCCCCGCATTCTCCCTCCTCACCTCCCTAAGGCCTCAGCTAAAAGATCCATGTCAAGAGCATGAACAAATACTCTCCACCTGCCTTGCCACAGGCCATGACAAAGCTTAAATGACACTCAATTATGACCTATGTTTCTATTTGCTCAGTCCTCTGTGACCACTGTGCATATCATCTACTAATTGCACTCAGATACTCGCCAAGATTACACTGACAACAACTATTACCAAGTGGCAACTATTAAAGCCGGCAAGTGCAGAGGATCAACACCAAGTGGCAGCTTTCCCCTCCACATTTCCCCTCCCCTGGAATAGATATTTACTTGTTTTGCTAAAGTCCCCTCTGTTTCATAATACTTATCGTATTTCTCGTTCTTTCAAATGCCTTTCTTCCACTTTTCTTTCCAGATTCAGCTGAACCAGACTCAGACGAGTCTTCTGTGCATTTCTATAGTGGTGTATCCTGTCATGGGCAGCAGAATCAATTTCAGAGGGCAATCTGTTTGTCAGCATTTCATCATAAAGTATGATCTGCCACACAATGCTTGTTTCTTCATGTCTTGACATCTGAGTTTATCTGCTTGAGGTTAGAGTATGTGATCCATGATGATGTGATCCACTTTGTTTCACAAGCCTACGTCCCTTAAAGAAGACCATGCTTCATGAAAATGGATCTGGCTTCTTTTGTTTGTTCAGCGGTAGTGAATAATCCCACACTTTCTGAATGATTATCCACCAGCATCCTTGGATGAGACTCACACTTTTTGCAGTAGTTTATGTGCACGTAATGGGAAGACCTTGTGGCACACTTCCACATTTATGGGCCTGTCCCACTTAAGCGACTTTTTAGGCGACTGCAGGAGACAATGCAGTCACCAGATGGTTGCCACGAGTTCGCGGGTGGTTTCCGGGGAGTCGCCTTCATGGTCGTGTGTTCCCGCATTCTGGGAAGTAGTCGCGGCCTCATGTTGAAACATTTGCGGCGACTAGAATGAAGCCGCCATGGAGAGTAGCGAGAATTCTCGTGCCGTAGGTGGATCCCCAGGAGGTCCTAGTGGGTTTCCAGGGGGTCGAAGGTTCTCGAAGATTCTAGTAGGTTGTAGCTGGTGCTGACCGGTGAATTTCATTGGGGGGGAAAAAACGTAAGCAGTAGTTTTCAGAACCAAGGATAACCGACCCATAATGTTAAATATCCGCAGGGCTTTACAGCCGTGTATCTCTGGCTTCTTAAAAGTCTCCCCCCCCCCACCCCTCTTTTAAACAACTTACCGCACACTGTTTTAACCGTCTTAATTACAGCGCTAACCTTGCTGTTCATCGTGGTGTGTGTCTGTATCACCTTGGCTTTGCATTATGTGAATTTCACTCAGACAGCGCTTCCCCCGCTTGCCATGTCCCCTGCCTGCATAACGGGCTGGTGAAGGAAGCGATGTGTGTGTGTTCCACTCTGACAGTCGCCGGCAGTCACCAGAAAAATCGCCTAAGTGGGACAGGCCCATAAGAGTAGTGCTTTCAGTGCCTGTGATCTGAGACTTTCACAGGCTGTATAATTCTTCACATATTCTTCCAGGTCCTTGTCTATACCATGCCATTGGACGAAGAAAGAAAGTTAGATTTAGAGCTAATGGATTCAAGGGATATGGGAAAACTGCCAGAACGGGGTACTGATTTTGGATGATCAGCCATGATCATATTGATTGGCAGTGCTGGCTCGAAGGGCCAAATGGCCTACTGCAACACCGAGTTTCTGTGAAGCCACTGGCTATTGATTTTATGTTAACAATTTCTAAGTACCCCAAATTAAGTTCCTCCATTACTCTTCTTTGTAATTCTTTGGATGTAATTACTACAAATATAGCCTCTCGTTTGTGGACAGGTTGTCACATCTATGACGGAAAGGATTTACATTCTCATTTTAGCACAGTGAAATTAATCCAGTCCCTTGAAGAATATTAATTTACTTTCTTCAAGAACTAGAAGCATCAAATATGTGTGGAAGCATGCAAGTGGTATAGTACTACACCAGGAAGTACTCACTACTCTGCTACAGATGCCTTCTGTTGCTTCTTTAACCACTACTAGTGGGGTCCGTTGGGTCCCTGGTCCCCCAACGCAACCCATTTCCCCAACGCAATATTCCACCACTCACCCATAACCCCCAACTGCGCAGGCGCGGCTCATGTCTCCTCATCCCCAGCACTCTCTCCCCCTCCTCTTCACCCTCCCTCTTTCACCTCTCCTCCTCTCCACTCCCAATCCCTCCCTCACCTCTTCCTCCCTCTCCTTTCCCCTACCCTCAGTCACGGCCTCCCTCTCTCCATAACTCCACTCCACTCCCTACCCCCTCCTATCCCCCTAACTCCCACCGCCCTCACTCCTCAACTCACCCTCCTCCACCACTCTCCCTCCTCACCTCCTCCCTCTTCTTTCCCGTCTCCTACGTTCCCCCAATCCCTCCCTCACCTCTCCTTTCTCCTACCTTCATTCACTCTCTCCCTCCCTCCATAACTCCTCTCTTCTCCATACTCTCTCCTCTCCCTCTATCCCCCCTTCCCCCCCACTCTCCCTCCTCACCTCCCCCACTTTCCCCCCTCTCCCTCCCTACCACCTGCTCTCCCTCAATCCCCGCATTCTCCCTCCTCACCTCCCTAAGGTCTCAAGAGACCGGAGGCTGCACCGACCGAAGAGGCGGGCAGAGGTGGGCGCCACCGGTGACTGACCTGAGGGCACGCCGACCGGAAGCCGCATCGGGCTGAGGCAAGCACTGCCAGTAACTGACTGCAGACGCGGCCAATCAGTGCGCGATGGTCAAGAAGGGGCGGTGACTGACAGGAGAGGAGACCAATCTGCGCATGCACGATTTTAAAGATTGTTAAACCTTAATAACTTTAAAAATATACTACCAATCGGAACAAAACTTGTTGCACTTGCAGCACAGGCGAATGGTGATTAATGTGGTGAAAAATCATAGCGCGATCGTAGTGTTGAGTCCCTGTCACACGGGAGGCCTGGTTCCCCAACACAACCCGTTCCCCAACAAAATATTGCACCATTAACCCATAGCCCCCACAGGAGGCGTGGTCCCCCAACTCAACCCTTTGCCGAACGTAAGATTCCAGCCCTACCCTGCCTCTCCCAGCACTGGACTTAAAAAAAAAATCCAATCACACTTCCTCAATTGCAATACCAATTCACCTTCCCCCTCCTGTCCTGCCAGGAGCTTGAGAGAGCGTTGTATGATGCCAGGGTACACAAAAGGCTGGAGAAACTCAGCGGGTGCAGCAGCATCTAAGGAGCGAAGGAGATAGGCAACGTTTCGGGTCGAAACCCTTCTTCAGACTGGTCAGGGATCAGGGAAACGAGAGATATAGACGGTGATGTGGAGAGATAAAGAACAATGAATGAAAGATATGCAAAAAAGTATCGATGTTAAAGGGAACAAGCCATTGTAAGCTGTTTGTAGTGTGAAAATGAGAAGCTAGTGAGACTAGGGTGGGGGAGGGAGATAGAGATAGAGGGAATGCCAGGGCCCGAGGGCTGAGGGAGAGGTGGGAAGGGGCGGAGACAGCAAGGGTTAACAGAATTGAGAAAATTCAATGTTCAAGCCCAGAGGATACAGACTCCCCAAGCGGAATATGAGGTGCTGTTCCTCCAACTTGCGGTGTTGCTCACTCTGGTCGTGGAGGAGGCCCAGGACTGAGAGGTCGGATACGGAATGGGAGGGGGAGTTGAAGTGCTGAGCCACCCGGAGGTCGGCTTAGTTATTGCGGACCGAGCGGAGGTGTTCGGCGAAACGATCGCCAAGCCTCCGCTTGGTCTCACCGATATAGATCAGCCGGCATCTGGAGCAGCGGATGCAGTAGGTGAGGTTGGAGGAGGTGCAGGTGAACCTCTGTCGGACCTGGAAGGACTGCTTGGGTCCCTGAAAAGAGTGGAGGGGGGAGATGCAGGGACAAGTGCAGCATTTCTTGCGGTTGCAAGGGAAAGTGCCCGGGGAAGGGGTAGAGTGGGAGTGAAGGGAAGAATTGACAAGGGAGTTGCGGAGAGAGCGGTCTTTGCGGAAGGCAGACAGGGGGGGAGATGGGAAGATGTGGCGAGTGGAGGGGTCACGTTGGAGGTGGCGAAACTGGCGGAGGACTATGTGTTGTATTTGCCGGCTGGTGGGGTGAAAGGTGAGGACCAGGGGGACTCTGCCCTGTTTGCGAGTGGGGGAATGGGGAGAGAGGGCAGTGTTGCGGGGTTTGGAGGAGACCCTGGTGCGAGCCTCATCAATAGTGGGGGTGGGGAATCCCTGTTCTCTGAAAAATGAGGCCATTTGTGATGACCTGGTGTGGAACACCTCATCCTGGGAGCAGATGCGGCGTAGACGGAGGAATTGGGAATAGGGGATGGAGTCCTTCCAGGAAGAAGGGTGGGAGGAAGAGTAGTCCAGGTAGCTGTGGGAGTCAGTTGGTTTGTAGTGGATGTCGGTCAGGAGTGTATCACCTGCAATAGAGATGGTGAGGTCAAGGAATGGTAGGGAAATGTCGGAAATGGTCCAAGTGTATTTGAGTGCCGGATAGAAGTTGGTGGTGAAATGGATGAAGTCAGTCAGTTGTGTGGGGGTGCAGGAGGTGACACCAAAGCAGTCATCGATGTAACGGAGGTAGAGGTCGGGGGTGGGGCCCTGGTACGCCGAGAACAAGGATTGTTCGACGTACCCAACAAAGAGGCAAGCGTAGCTGGGGCCCATGCGTGTGCCCATCGCTACGCCTTGTGTTTGGAGGAAATGGAAGGAATCAAAAGAGAAGTTATTGAGGGTAAGGACCAACTCCGCTAGGCGGAGGAGGGTGTCAATGGACGGGTATGGGTTGCTCCTCTGATCGAGGAAGAACCGGAGTGCTTTGAGACCGTCCTGGTGGAGGATGGAGGTGTAGAGTGACTGGACGTCCAAAGTAAAGATGAGAGGATGGGGGCCTGGAGAATGGAATGCACGGAGCCGACGGAGAGTGTCTGAGGTGTCTTGAACATAGGTGGGGAGGGATTTAACAAAGGGGGATAGGATGGCGTCAATGTATGTGGAAATGTGTTCGGTGGGGCACGAACAGGCAGAGACAATGGGTCTGCCAGGGCAGTCGGGTTTATGGTGAGATGGTGGCCTGGTGTTCGTCAGTGGGGTCATGGTCCAGGGGTAAGTAGGAGGAGGTGTCCGAGAGTTGGCGCGCGGCCTCCGCTTTGTAGAGATCGACGCGCCAGACTACCACGGCACCTCCCTTGTCGGCGGGTTTGATAACCCTGTCTGGGTTGTTACGGAGTGAGTCGATGGCAGTACGTTCGGGGCTGGAGAGATTGGAGTGAGACAGGGGAGTGGAGAAGTCGAGGCGGTTGATGTCCCGACGGCAGTTCTGGATAAATAGTTCTATAGCCGGCACCTCCCCCCTCCACTCCTTTCAGGGACCCAAGCAGTCCTTCCAGTTCCGACAGAGGTTCACCTGCACCTCCTCCAACCTCATCTACTGCATCCGCTGCTCCAGATGCCAGATGATCTATATCGGTGAGACCAAGCGGAGGCTTGGCGATCGTTTCGCCGAACACCTCCGCTCGGTCCGCAATAACCAAGCCGACCTCCCGGTGGCTCAGCACTTCAACTCCCCCTCCCATTCTGTATCCGACCTCTCAGTCCTGGGCCTCCTCCACGGCCAGAGTGAGCAACACCGCAAGTTGGAGGAACAGCACCTCATATTCCGCTTGGGGAGTCTGCATCCTCTGGGCTTGAACATTGAATTTTCTCAATTCTGTTAACCCTTGCTGTCTCCGCCCCTTCCCACCTCTCCCTCAGCCCTCGGGCCCTTGCATTCCCTCTATCTCTATCTCCCTCCCCCACCCTAGTCGCACTAGCTTCTCATTTTCACACCACAAACAGCTTACAATGGCTTGTTCCCTTTATCATCGATACTTTTTTGCATATCTTTCATTCATTGTTCTTTATCTCTCCACATCACCGTCTATATCTCTCGTTTCCCTGATCCCTGACCAGTCTGAAGAAGGGTCTCGACCCGAAACGTCGCCTATCTCCTTCGCTCCTTAGATGCTGCTGCACCCGCTGAGTTTCTCCAGCCTTTTGTGTACCCTCGATTCTCCAGCATCTGCAGTTCCTTCTTTAACACATTGTATGATGGCAACATTGTTGCAAATGTTGGGCGGAGGACTGTGATGGTGGTGGAAGCACAGAGTGTTCCTGTATTGCAACTTTGTATCAAAGTTTGTTTGAAGCTGGCAAAAAGGATTTTAACCGTAAAAATCTTGTTAAATTTGTTTTTTTTTAAACCTTGCAATATCAATAAGTTGTGAAATAGAACATCAAATGTGATGAAACTTGATATGAACGACCACGGGAAAAAGGTGAGTTAGATTCTGCAAGGTTTCATGCTATTGTGTATCATTTTGGCATAGCTTCTGAGATCACAGACAAACAAGTCAAGACTTTTAATAGTAGATAGATAGATAGATAGATGGATGGATGGATCGATGGATGGATGGATGGATTATGGTTCATCCACCTCAGCAGTTGATATGATGTTGGTAGTATTATTGTACGGTTAAGCAAAACTTGGCATATTATTGGACAATAAATAGGATGTTTTAATGAAATGTATGGGTTTTCCAGCTTTGACAATGGGGTCAAGGAAAGACCGTTCATGTCGCAGCCCTGTTTCCACCAATCTTTCCACCATCACACACAAGAAGCTCTGGCTGAACCACTTCTAATCTTGTGTGTGGGCTCGAAGAAGAAGCTTTGACAATGCTCCTGATCTTTTCTTGGATCGATTGGAAACTCTTTCTTCTAGACTAAGGCCCAAATAAACCATATATTTCTGTACAATGTTGCATTTACTTACCTGGAGCTTAATCTTAAACTGTTGTGGGTTCTTGAATACCTTCTCAAGGACATAGATTTTTCTCTTCTAATAGTTTCAACCAGAACATCATCTTGGTTGCATTGCAATTGTTCGGGCCCCTTTAGTAACATAGTTTGGTCTTGGCATTCAGGGACGAAGATCATATGCGTAATATGCATATGGTCTTCATGTTTCCAAATCCTATTGAACATTTCTGCGTATAGCTTAAAACACTTAACTAGATGAGGATGCCATCAAACTAAATATATTCTTCAAATACACATCTATTTTGTTGTTAATGGTGTTTGATGAACCTCTTGACATTATTATCTCTGTTGTAATCATGCAGAAAGTGGCTGTACCAGTATTTATATCGATATATTGATCTATAACTTCCATTTTAATTTTAAAATCACTGCATTTTCCATTATTACTCACATGGCACAGACTTGATCTCAGAATGTACTTTGTTGTTACTGTGTTTGCCCATGTAAGTATTTACACAGATAATTCGCCTGCAGAAATTCCATAACGTGTTCAGAAGACATCTCTATAGATGCTTTTATACCTCAATTATGTACTAGATTTTCAACATTCAATCATTTAGATTATTTGTCTTTGTAACTTTCTCTCATTGCCATAAGAGGCAGATTAAGGTGCTTCTGCAACCCTTATTTCTTGCAATGAAAATGTTTTTGTCCTGCATGACACTAATGGCTGCTAAGATACCAATTCATTTTGAGCAGGCACACTTTTTGTTTTCACTACCAATTTAAATAATAGTTTATCTCCTGCACAATGGCTCATTACGTAGTGGAAATTGGCTCTTATAGAAATCACAACCAAAAAACCGGAATACGGAATACAAATTCACTTTTTGGGAATTTGTATGAATAAATAATAAAATAAACACAAATGCAAAAGACACAACAAAAGTTTATTATTTTTTTTTGTTCAAGGGTTCATGTTTCAGACAGTCAGAATCTTTTTTCCAAGGTGGAAATGTCAAAAGACGAGAGGGCATAGTTTTACGGTAAGAGGAGCAAAGTTTAAAGGAGATGCGTGGACAGGTTTTTTTATGCAGAGGGTGGTGGAAGCCTAGAACATGTTGCCAGAGTTGGTGGAGGAGGCATGTACATAGTTTTAGTTTCAGTGGTTATGTAAGAAAAAACAGTTAGCACATCTTAATATTTAAATTGTTCTAATTCCGCATTTCAAATATATAAAAGATAAACCTTGCACTTCTACTGGCAAGCATTTGTTCTTTGTGTAATTGTTATTGATTTTGTTGAACTAACCAACGTTTTTAACAGTACTGTGAAAACAGTTATTAATTTAAAATTTAACAATAGTGCCTCAGAAAGATTTATTTCAATAATAAGTATTCCCTTTATCAACAATGGAATTTGGAATTGTGAGGTAAATTAATCCAATTGTTTTGTCTAGCAAACAATACATCGAGAATGGTCATCAGGTTTGAATGGTTAATGTTTCAATTGAATTCTGTATTTTTATGGACTTAATATTGACTTTTTGTGTAATATTTCCCTTTGTGCAGATTCCAATTGATTCAACCTCTTCTATTTTCACACAGGTGTCCAAAGGTTGTGATTATGTGTTTGTGAGTGGTAAGGAGTCTCGAGGCTCAATGAACGCCCGGATTATTTTTGACTATGAATATTTAAGTGCTGCACTGGAGTTGACAGTTTGGGTACCAAAACTTCCACTGCAGATTGAATTATCAGATAGCAAACTAAGTCAAGTGAAAGGCTGGAGAGTTCCTATCCTCCCTGATAGAAGGTGAGTGGCCTGAATTTAACTGTTGTACTATGAACCACTAAAATTAATATTGTTCATTTCTTTAGTGGAGATAAAGGGAAAATCTGCTGATTGCAAAACCTGCGGCAAAAATTCTGTGACAGAAGCATGTTCAAAGGATTTATTACACATCATTTGAAATTTATAATCCAAAGCTTTGAAATTTTATTGCATTAAGATTAGTGGAGTTACATTTCCATTTCCATAGACCCACCAGTTAAGACTTTCAGTGCTGAACGATGTTTCATTGCTGCTTCACTTTACGATCCCAAGTCATATTGCTGTTACTTTAATGATGCATCAAGCAGTTTAAAAGGAGCAAGTTAATCCATATTTTTTTAAAACGAGTGCACATGGATGTTTTAGATGTTTGTATTCTAATTACGAAACTTAATTTAAAATGTAAAACTATTCAAATAGTTTCACAATTGACTTGCCAGTTCTTATAAAATGCCATTGTTATTACTCATTAAAAATATGAATCAGTTACAAATAATTAGTTTAAATTTGAGTTAAAAATATTGGTCTACTGTCTGTAGATAGTATGGAATGAGTACTAGCTACTATGCACTGCTTTGAAGACAAGGCTAACCTTGAAGTCCAAATTCTGCCAGATGTGCCAGATTAATTTAACAGGTGTCTATGTTGCAGTTTTATGGAGTGCACCTAATAGTAAAATAAGAAACATGCGACCATTGTGTCATGTTAATCTCTCATCTCAATTTAATCTCCCATCACCTTCATTAGCCTAGCCTCCATAGTTTGAACTACCTTTTCTGCCAAACTGGTTGAGGCTGGGTGATGCAGTTGTATGTAATCTAGCAGATTCAGCACGTTTTAAGAGGTTTCATTGTACAGTGAATGACTATGACTGGCAAAGATCTTCCTCAGTTGGAAATCGTAACTTGAGATATGGAGGTGTCCACACAAATTGCTCTATCCATCTTATACATTCATCATGACTCAGCATTTGCTTTCTGCTTGTACTGTTTACTCAGAGTAGTTATGTGTATACAATTAATGTCCATCACTGCACTCTACTTGAGACCTGTTGAATCTCCTTGGATTCAGCAAAAGTATCACGTAGCAGATGTGGCTTCTGAAAGTTATAAATTCCTATACATTTAGATTCTCTGTTGATTATAGCTAACCTTGTTTTTTGGTGAGTAATGTTGCGAAGATTTTGATAGATATCTTAACATAAAATCATCTCAATTTTCCATTCATTGTAACAAAATTACACCAATGCCATAAGACAGCCTGAACAATTTGTTGATGATTATGATCAAAACAGTTAATTTACCAACAACTGCTTGAATTAGTATGTAACTTTTTCTTTCATGGTCCAATTCCACATTGTCTTATGATTCAACAACTTGTGTAGAGTTCCTAATGCTGTTCAAAGATGGGTAGAATGATAGTTGAGATATCCAAAACATTGATTTTATGCATTCAATGCTGTTTAACCTTGTCCTCAACTAGATAAATGCCTTCAGCATCCATCATATTACCAAGTTACATTATTTCTGATACATTGATAAATGTGCCATCTTTGGTGGGAGGTTAATCTCAGGATCCATATACACTCACAGATTCCTCTGCAGTGCAGTGATCAACTTGCCTCTCCTTGATAGACACAAAAGGCTGAAGTAACTAAGCAGGTTACTAAGAAGAAAAGGAATAGGTGACATTTTGGGTTGAGACCCTTCCTCTGTCTCACTGTACTCCAACCTGAGAAGTACACTTTCTATGTTCTCTGTGTTCCTGCTTTGTCTTTCCAGACACCAAACTTTCCATTGTCCTTCAGGTAAAACCTAATACCCATATCTTGAATATTTCAGAAGCTCATCACAAACACCATGAGTTTCTTGTCAATTACAGCTGTTATAGTTTCTTTATATTCTTAAACTCTCCACAAGTGCCAGCTGATCAAATTTGATTTTCACCATGCTACACAGAGAAGTGCACATTGCTTCATTTTCACTAATTCTCACAATTTTTATCACCATGCTCTTCTCAGTGTAGGTATAAATGTATGCGAATAGCTCCCTGAGCTTATCTGCAGTACATTTTCATTGACACGCTGATTAATTCAATGCATATTGACAAACAGTTCAACAGATGGTTGATTGGGCTGAATAGTCTATACAATCCCTATGTCACCATCTTCATCATTCATCTAAATGATCTATATAATATCAGCAAGTCTGGCAGCATCCAAGGGAAGAGAAACAGAGCCAGTTTCAAGTGTGTTACTCTTCATCAGAACTGGGAAATGTAACTGAGAGCCGGGAAATGTAATTGAGAGCCAGTTCTGATGAAAGATTATTGACCTGAAACACTAGTTGTTTCTCTCTACTCAGGTGGTGAGGATGCTGGCAGATTTACTGTGCATTTTCAGCTTTTTCTGTTATAATTTCATGTTTATAGTGCCCTTTACGTTCCACCTAATATGCTCCGCTATGCTCGGTTGCTTGAGTGTGCCTTTTATCTCTCTCATTTATACTGTCAACATATTTGATGATAGTAATCCAATGCACCCAATGTAGAACTTGTTTAATGTAGAGTGCGCTACAAACTTGAAATGTTACAAACTCCATTACAAAAAAATCAGTACTTTTGAAATATTGTATGGAAATTCTGGACACCAGAAGATCCTGAGAGTGTCTGAGTTTTGAGATTAATCTCCCATCCAACAGATGGCACTTGAGCCAAGATAGATTATGCATTCATGTCTTAGAAGTGGAAATTTGATCCATTGCATTCTAAATCAGAAACAAGTCAACTGACAAAATTTGTGACAACTGAGCCCCATCTGAAACTTAATTCCATGTTTTTACCAAGCCAGCAACAGAATGTAGCCTGTAACAACATATGCAGGTATGTGCATAAGCCAATCATAAGTAAGGTTTCATATATATAAAGTACCTTAATAAAGTAGCCACAAACTCTTGTTCCTATTTCTCAGATACTTATGTGCCAAAGGTTTGATCAATGCAACCATGCACACCTGCACCTGCTCTCTTAACCTAAAAGTATAATACATTGCCTTGTTATGCCAGTTACACTGAGACATTCTCAATGGAAACCATGCAACTTTACGACTTGAGAGACAAATTTCATTTGTAGTGTTTGCTATAATAGAATTCCCAAAGTGTATTGTCATACTGAAGCTCCAGTCATACTGAAGCTCTGTTGGGAAAATTCTAACTTGGTAGTATGCAACTTATCTTCATGAGGACAGCAAACTTGACAGAGCTTTGTCCAAGATGTATTTTGGATTCATGCACCAGCGATATGTAAATAACATCATCTCCATGATGCAGCAAAATCTTTCTTCATTTTATGTTGATGCTGTTAATAATTATCTCTTGATAACTCATCATGGAATGGCATTGAATCATTTCTGTCATAATCACTAAAAAGTAGTATTCCAATATTCGCAAAAATAAAGGCAGTTGCTCAGAATTCTAAATTCCACCTCTGTGAATCTGGCCAAATTTATCTAATGTAAAGGGAAGCTCCCAACAGGTCAGCAAAAATGTAAGAAAGACTTCTTCAAGCAGGCTGAACATTTTAAAGGTCATTGAGGCAATGAATCCCAGATTAATTTGCAGATACGAATTCTGTATTATAAATTGCTAAAGGTTAATGAGTGAAGAGTGTACCTTGGAATGAAAAATCTTTTATTAAGTAGCATGAATCAGTTTTCACTCGCATACCAACCGATAACTGGTGCTCTTAGTCGAGAAAATAGACTTACATTTGGCATAGGAATCAAATTCAATCAGGGCTTTGCTATTTCACAGTTGTAACCATTATTGCTGATGACAAGAAAATTGTATGAACTTGATTTCAGCAATTCCGAATGTATTCAGTATTTAGAGTCAGAATTAACTTTCAAGGTTGATGCTCTACAGGATGCAGTAGTATTTTGATGACTACCATTGAGTCCATTATATAATGCCAGTAATATAAACAGCGGATTACTGAGGTTTTACTGATTATTGCAATACAAGGTTGTAACATAATTGTATTTTCCTATCTGAATTTTATGATTAGATTGCACGGTTCATACGGGTTTTATTTTTTATTTTTTTCCAGGGATTCTGTTAATACCTAATTAAGGCTTAAACACCACCCATTTTTAAGTCATAAACCATTACTATATTGCTATTGGGGCTAAATACTGGAACTTTCTATCAAACAGCACTATGAAATATCATCTATCCATATTCTCCAGAGATGCTGCCTGACCTAATGAATTACTCTGGCACTTTCTGTCTGAAATGAGTATGTAGATGTATTACATATGTAGATGTATAACTCGGTATTGTAGGATGCCCACATTCCATTCCTATTGTCTCTGAGCTAAGCCTCCCTTATCAGCACTGAGGCAGCTTGAGCTGAATATACAAAGTCGTAGAATATATGATCATTGTTCTTGGTTAGGGACATTGAATGGGGTGCCTGGTAAATATCAAAGATGGAACCAAGACTAGTCCATCCACTGTGCATGACATGGTAGAATTTGATTTTTGAAACAGCTGATTAGGTATATGATTAATAGTTATAATCAATTGTTAATATTCTGAACTTTAATAAACTGGGAAGAATTAGAAAAAGGTATAATAATACGTGTTTCCCTTTGTTCTGCGGAGCTGGATACCTGGGATTTTTAGTGATTCTCATCCCACTGATGAGAGGGGCCTGGATCCCATGCGATTCTTCAATTGCTCATTTCTGCTAATACGTTCATGTTGTGACATTGCCTTTGAAGAGAAACTTCAAATTTAAAGTCAAATGTTTGGAGCAACTGTGTAAATTTCTATTGCAAAACATTTCAGAAATATTTTTACCCAGCTCCCAACAATCTGCTTAGATTGCTACAAAAGTATTGCATCTATTAAATCTTCACTAAATGTTTCATTGTCATCGAATGGATGACAGATGGTGACATCTTTTATGCAATAATGGAGAGGATTAAAAAAAAATTATATTTCAAAGACATATTGTTAAATTACTTTTTACCTTGTGCGTGTGCTCCATTTCTCAGGTCCACCCGTGACAGTGAAGATGAAGATGAAGAAGAACGAAGCAAAACACGAGGCTGTACTCTGCAATATCAGCATGCATTAATACGAGTATTTACCCAGTTCCATACAACTTCATCCGAGGGTACAGATCAGGTGATCACCATGCTGGGCTCGGAATGGTCAGTGGATGTCACTGATCTCGTCAGTGACTTCATGAGAGTGGCAGACACAAGAATTGCACAGATTGTGGAAGGCAATATACTTGCTGGACGTGAGCCTGGAACAACAATGTTCAAGGTTAGCTATTAGCCATTCATTTAATTGGTTTGTTTAGAGGTGGTGGCTAGAGATGGAGAATACAGTAGGTTGAGTCTTGCTATATAATATATAGAATAATATACAGAATATATAGAATAATATACAGAATGTATTATATAAGTAAAAATCTAATTGATATGATTTTTCAAGGCATGCACACATTTTCACTTGGTAATCTTAACCAACACTATGAAATAACATTAAACTTGTGTATTTTCCGTTACATTTGTCTTATTGTGTGAAGTGCTATAATACAGGCAACCCTTGGGTTTATAGACACTCTGGTAATGGAAATTCTCCAATACGGGAATCACAAACCACTATCCAAAAATTCCAAATACAGACTAAAGTTCACAGAATTAATATTTTTAAAAAGTAAATAAATAAATGCAAAAATGTTTTTGTTGTGCAACTCGCATTTCTTGATGCATGCTCAGATGATTTGTGTTGTGGTAAATCACAATCCAGGCTGTTTTCTTGGAATACAACTCCTCATAACTCGTGGATTACCTGTAACGCTTTCGAAGGTAAAATTAGGCAGACATATGTTAACAAATAGATTTCACAAAGGTACTGGAGTATTTGTTGAAATCTGCTACATTTAAATCCAATACCTCGATGATTTTTCCATCTTCTCCAGCCACAGGCAGGGTCCCGGAGGACTCGAGACTAGCCTGAATGTTCCTTTGTTTAAGAAGTAAAGTGGAGAGTATCCTCTTATATATAGATCTGTGAGACTCATGAGAGAATTATTGAGGATAAGATTAATCCATTTGGAAGAGTGAGTTCATTAATAACTGGAAGCATGGCTTTGTACGTGGCAGGTTATTTCTTACTATCTTGATGGAGTTTTTTTGAGGAGGTGGCAAAGGTGAACGACGAGGGTATGGCATTGAATGTTGTACATGGATTTTTTTAAAGACATTTGATAAAGTCTCACATGGTAGGCTAATCCAAAAGATTAGGTTGCATGGAATTTACAATGACTTGAAGAGTGCAAGTTGGGCCTATGGAAAATGATGCAGGAGAAGTGATAAAGGGGAATAAAGAAATGGCAGATGAGTTGAATAACTTTTTTTGCATCAGTCTTCACAGAGGAAGACATCAGCAAAGTGCCTGGAATTCAAGAGAGTCGAGGCTGAAGTTGAGTGGCTATGACCAGAAAACAGGTGCTTGGGAAGCTGTAAGGGCTAAAGGTGGATGAGTCACCTGGACCAGATGTACTACACCCTAGAGTTCTGAAAGAGGTTGCTTTAGAGATTGTGGATGCATTGACAGTGATATTTCAAGAATCACTAGAAATGGGAGAGGTCCCAGATGATTGGAAAATTGTCAATATTATCCCACTGCACAAGAAGGGAGCAAAGCAAAATAGTGAGAACTATTGGCCAGTTACTCGGACTTCGGTGGTTGGTAAGATTTTATATAGTTAATTATAAAGGATGAGGTTATGGATAAAATAGGCTGGTCAGCATAACTTTGTGAAGGGGAGGTCTTGCTTGACAAATTTGCTGGAATTCTTTGAAGAAGTAAATAGCAGGACACACAAAGGAGAGACAGTAGATGTTGTTTACTTAGATTTTCAGGAAGCCTTTGATAAGCTGTTAAGGAAGATGAGAGCACATGGTATCAAAGGGCTGATACTAGCATGGATAGCAGGTTGGCTGGATGGCAGAACACAAAGTGGCATAAAGGGGGATTTTTCTGATTGTCTGCCAGTGACTAGCGGAGTTCATCGCTGACGATTTGGACGAGGGGATTGAAGGCTTTGTGGCTAAATTTGGCAAATTATATGAAAATAGGTGGAAGGGCAGGTAGTGTAGAGAAAGTAGGGACCCTGCAGAAGGACCTGGACAGGTTGGAAGAGTGGGCAGAGAAGTGGCAGATACAATATAGTGGAGCAAAATGTGAAGTCATGCATTTTGGTAGTCGGAATAAAGGCGTAGACTATTTTCTAAATGGGAGAGAATCCAGGAATCGGAGGTGCAAAGTGACTTGGGAGTGCTGGTGCAGGATTCCTAAAATGTTAATCTGCAAGTCGAATCGGTAGTAAAGAAAGCAAACTCAGTGCTTGCATTTATTTCAAAAGGGCTTGTGCACAAAAACAGCGATGTAATGCTGAGACTATAAAGCACTGGTAAGGCTGCATTTGGAATATTGTGAGCAATTTTGGGCACCATATCTGAGGAAGGATGTGTTGGTTCTGGAGATGGTCCAGAGGAGGTTTACAAGAATGCTCCCAGGAATAAGTAGGTTAATCTATGATGACCATTTGTCGGCACTGGGACTGTACTCGCTGGAGTTTAGAAGAATGAGGGGGACCTCATTGAAATATACAGAATAGTGAGTGGATGGGGAGAGGATCGTTCCACTAGTGGGGGAGTCTAGGACTAGAGGTCATAGCCTCAGAATTAAAGGACGTTCTTTTAGGAAGGAGTCAAGGAAACATTTCTGTAGTCAGAGCGTGATGAATCTGTGGAATTCTTTACCACAGAAGGCTGGAGGCCAAGTCAGTGGATATATTTATGGCAGATTTAGATAGATTCTTGATTAGTATGGGTGTCAGAGGTTATGGGTAGAAGGCAGGTGAATGGGGTTGGGGGGAGAGATAGATCAGCCATGATTGAATGGCAGAGTAGACTTGATGGGCCGAATGGCCTAATTCTACTCGTATCACATGACTTTCTGACTTGGTCGTTTGGATTCAGAACTGATAGAAGTCAAAGGTGGAAGGGTGTTATTCAGGTTGGAAATTTGTGACCAATGGAGTTCCAGGGGATCTGTGCTGAGACCTCTGTTGTTTATGAGATATATATATATGTAAGACATTTACAGAAAAGGACTCTCAGTCAGAAGAAAGGTCTCAACTCGAGACGTCACCTATTCCTTTTCGCCAGAGATGCTGTCTGACCCGTTGAGTTACTCCAGCTTTTTGTGTCTATCCAAAGAATGATAAGTTGGATGTGGAGGCTGGTGGGGTGGATGCAGGCCTACTAGCTTAGATGGGGCTCTTGGTCGGCATGGACAAGTTGCACCAAAGGTGCTGTTTCAGTGCTGTACGACTTTATGAGCTTATCAATGTTGTCCATTGTTTATAAAGATAAGAGGAGTTTTGCAGTTTTTGCTAAGGATGTACCTGATAGCATTACTTATACTTAAATGACAATAGTTTAAATATAGATGCAGCACATCATGTTCTTTTCATTTCTTGTAGGTTGTTTCTCCATTGATGGAGGTTGTATTAGGGGAAGTGCCATTGACTGTTGCTGATGATAAAGTCACCATCACTGACCTGCAAACAGAACTAATCTCTGGTCTGTCGTTGAGTCTGGAATCTAATCCTGGGACTAGCCACACCTTTATTGCCAAGACAACAGCTCGTCAGCGCCTTCAAACACTCAAACAGGTACCAGGGACTTGTTTGCTCCAAAAGAATAGCCACTTGTCAATTTAACCATTGGAAAACTATTATTCGGCAGGGAGGGTCCCAGATGCATTCCAAAGCTCAGTGCCCAATTGAGTTTGACTGAGATTTTTGGTGGATCCGCAGCGGTTGTTCCTAGGTCACAAATACAGTGCATTTCCACCCTCAGCCTTCTTTCCTTTGGCTGCTTACAGTCCCCTCCATAATGTTTGGGACAAAGACTCATCATTTATTTATTTGCCTCTGTACTCCACAATTTGAGATTTGTATTAGAAAAAAATCACATGTGGTTAAAGTGCACATTGTCATTTTATTAAAGGCAATGTTTATACATTTTGGCTTTACCATGTACAAATTACAGCTGTGTTTATACATAGTCTCCCCATTCAGGGCACCATAATGTTTAGGACACATGGCTTTGCAGGTGTTTGTAATTGCTCAGGTGTGTTTAATTGGCTCCTTAATGCAGGTATTAGAGAGCTCTCAGCACCTAATTTTTCCTCCAGCCTTTCCATCACCTTTGGAAACTTTTATTGCTGTTTATCAACATGAGGACCAAAGTTGTGCCAATGAAAGTCAAAGAAGACTGAGAAACAAGAATAAAACAGTTAGAGACATCAGCCAAGCCGTAGGCTTACCAAAATCAACTGTTTGGAACATCATGAATAAGAAAGAGAACACAGGTGAGCTTATTAATCACTGGTGAGCTTATTAATCACAAAGGGACTGGCAGGCCAAGGAAGACCTCCACAGCTGATGACAGAAGAATTCTCTCTATAATAAAGAAAAATCCCCAAACACCTGTCCGACAGATCAGCAACACTCTTCCGGAGTCAGGTGTGGATTTGTCAATGACCACTGTCCGCAGAAGACTTCATGAACAGAAATACAGAAGCTACACTGGTTAGCCGCAAAATAGGATGGCCAGGTTACAGTTTGCCAAGACGTACTTAAAAGAGCAACCACAGTTCTGGAAAAAGGTCATGTGGACAGATGAGACAAAGATTAACTTATATTATATCAGAGTGATGGCAAGAACAAAGCATGGACGAGTGAAAGAACTGCCCAAGATCCAAAGCATACCACCTCATCTGTGAAACACGGTGGTGAGGGAGTTATGGCCTGGGCATGTATGGCTGCTGAAGGTACTGGCTCACTTATCTTCATTGATGATACAACTGCTGATGGTAGTAGCATAATGAATTTGAAGTGTATAGACACATCCTATCTGCTCAAGTTCAAACAAATGCCGCAAAACACATTGGCCGATGGTTAATTCTACAGCAAGACAATGATCCCAAACGTGCTGCTAAAGCAACAAAGGAGTTTTTCAAAGTTTAAAAAATGGTAAATTCTTGAGTGGCCAAGTCAATTACCCGACCTGAACCCAATTGAGCATGCCTTTTACATGCTGAAGAGAAAGCTGAAGGGGACTAGCCCACAAAACAAGCATAAGCTAAAGGTGGCTGCAATACTGGACTTTTTCTTCATCTTGCGTTTGAGGCAGCAGAGGTTATGTAATGCCATCCAGGCGCTGTAGCCAGTGCAATGCGCTGTTGTTGAGGGCCGTGAGGTCTACCCCGCCACTGGGGGAGCAGAGGACAGCGCAGTCGAAAAACCGGCCGACCCCTGTACGGAGCCAGTTCAGGGCGACCCATTCTTTGTGGGGCAGGCCTGAGCCGGGTCGGGCTGTGGTGTTCGGTGCAACAGTGAATTGCAGAGGTTGTGAAGTCTGTTCCCAGCTGGTTCATCATGCTCCTAGTATGTTGAAACCGGAGCCACAGAGGGTCGCTGCGTGACAGGAGAAAGGGCGACGAGATTACAGGCGTTGAGGTCCCAGTTGCTGTGAGTCCTGGGCGCGGTGGTGCAGATAATGTTTGGCGTCCGATGGGGCCTTGCACACCAGCCTGTGAGTGAAGTACTCTCTGCGAAGCTTGACGGGTGCGATACCTAAGAGCACCAACAGAAGACCTGTCGGAGTAGGGCGTAGGCAGCCGGTGATGATCCGTATGGTGTTGTTGAAGATGGCATCTAGCTTGCTAGTATGAGCACTGCGGCACCATGCTGGGGCGGCGTACTCAGCGGCGCTGCACACGAGTACAAGAGCGCTGGTTCGGAGAGTAGATGTCCTGGCTCCCCATGACGATCCAGCCAAACAACGCAGGAGGTTGTTCCGCGTCCAGACTTTAGCACGACGAGACTTTTGCAGGACGGGCAGAGCATCACCTGAGAAGACACCCAGCAACTGATGATGTCCATAAATCACAGACTTCCAGCAGTCATTGCATGCAAAGGATATGCAACAAAATACTAAACATGACTGCTTTCATTTACATGTCATTGCTGTCCCAAACATTATGATTCCCTGAATTGAGGGGGACTATGTATCTGCTGTCATTTCTACATGGTGAAACCAAAATGTATAAAAATGGCCTTTTATTAAAATCTGACAATGTGCACTTTAACCACATGTGATATTTTTTATTACAAATCTCAAAATGTGGAGTACAGAAGCAAATAAATAAATGATGGGTCTTTGTCCCAAACATTATGGATGGCATTCCCATTACAAAGGTTCTAACTGGTACACGATTTGGTAACCTGATGCAAATTCCAATAAACTCAGGTAAAACTATTTGTTAGCTTTGCTTAGCATCTCCTAATCCTATTTCAAGGAGCTTCTGAACCACTTATTATTCTCTCAGTGGAAGGCCCTGATCTTCGAAACACACTGGATATGCTTAAATATCAAAGTCAAAGTCAATTTTATTCGTCACATGCACCCGAAGGTGCAGTGAAATGAATTTGCTCGCCAACAGCGATACACTTAAAAAGAACACACAATACACAATAGAATTTAACACAAACATCCACCACAGCATTCTTCACTGTGGTGGAAGGCAACAAAGTTCAGTCAGTCCTCCTCCTTTGTTTTTATCTTCAGGTGACCAGTAAGTTGCCATACAATATATGGTCTTCTGACTGGAATTTCCCATTTTTTTGCAAATGGATAGAGAAGGGTAAAAACATACACTTTCTTACTCATAACATTTACGCAAATAATACAAAAAGAAGGAAATCTTCCAAATACAGTTTCCATTGTGAAGATGTTAATTAAATATCAATGCTCATTTTGATGTTGCTGAAGATTCACTTGTTATTCTCTTTTCTGATCATAACGAAGACTACCGTGCTCAGATTTAATTACACCAAAAATAATGAATATTAAGAAAACATGGCAGGGTAATGTAACTAAGAAGGAAAAGTTGGTTAACATGTCAAATAATATTCTTCATTGTTCTGAAATGAATAACTCTAGGAAGACAGTTTTTGTACAGTACATGCTTTTTTAACGATTTGTACCACCTTGCTCATGGCTGGATCGCCGGCTGCCTGCGCCACCCTCGGCTCTCGCCACCTTCTCTGCAGCTTAGAGAGCCAGCTGCCCGCACCACCCCGGTTCATGTCGCTTCCCCCGCCACTTAGAGCGCAAGCTGCCCACACTACATCGAACTCGCGCTGCCTCTCCCGACACTGATATCGTGGAGCAGCCAGCTCCACAAACAGCTGGAGAGGCTGTGCCAACCGGTGGTGCCATGATGGCCGCCTGTGGTCAAAGCTACGAGGTGGGGTGGTTGTATGAGCTGCGGGTGATGCCAGCAGCCGGCACTCTTAAGTTGTGGAGTGGTTGCATGAGCCAGTGGTGGCGCTCTCAATGTGGGTGGTTGCGCGGGCAGTCGATGCTGTTAGCGGCGGGGGACGTAGACATGTAAAGCATTAAGGAACATAATAACCATAATCCCAACCAGATAGTGCAGGAATTTTTTTTTGACGATTTCTTCAAGCACAGAATAGCGTTGTTACAAAACCTACCATCAGTGGCGCTCCAGATCTGCCTGCTGCCTGTGTGTGTGATTCTGGGGAGGGGTGTGATTAAAATGCAGGTTTGTATTGGTTGGCGGAGAGGGATTTCCTAGGGCTGCTAGCTGATGAAGAAAAATCGTTCGCGCTTCCATTCCCGTTTTATTTTTAAATTTGCTGGACGATTCCATCACTGGATTGAAGTTAAACGCGACTTCTAATGCCTTCAACATCACGGGTCGCAATTGCAGGACAAAACAAAAGGTATGTTGTTTATTTAACATATTATCTTGCTTTTTGGTGTGGCTTCATTTTAATCTTATGATTCGAAAACATTTATTTAGGCCCCCATACGAATCGGCCGTGTCTTGCCTGCCAATATTGGGGCATAAATCATGGCAGCGGCCACATTCCAATCGTTCACAATCCAGAAACATCCACTCTCAAGATAATCAAATTATTTTTTTTTTTTTTGCACAAGTCATAAGAACATCTAAATCATCTATATTTTGTGTTATTGTCTATCCATGATCAATATTTTCATACTAAATATCCACAGTACAGTTTTAGTCAGATGTATTGTGCAAAAAATAATGATTTTGATTATCTAGAGAGTAGATGTTTCTGGATTTATGGGAATTAAACATTATTCATTTGGCATATAAATTCCTTCCATTTGGCATATAAATTCATGACAAAGTGTGATTTAAAAATCATGTTATAATGTGAATTCTTGTGTGAACGGGATCAGTTTGTTATTTGGATACTTAGGCTATTTAAATTTTTTTGCCTTTTCTTACGAAATGGATAGATGGTTAGATCAAGTAATTGACTTGATGAAACTGATGAATATGATTTTTTTGTTATGTATTTACTATTTGTTTTAGCGTTTAACTTCATCATTTCTACCTATAACTTGTTTCTGTTTCTGCTGTTCAGTGGTTTTTTCTTTCTTTACATTTTAAACAGATGTCTCCGAAGAAGAAATGCAAAATTTTCAATCCAAATGCCCAGCAAAAGAAATTGATTTAGACAGCAGAGAAAGTAGTGGGCAGAAAAGCATGTCATAAGTGGTTTGAAGAGCAAAAACTTGTAGTTTACAATGCCAAAATTGAAAAGTTGAGGAAAAACAAGGTGTACAGAGTTGCTTATTGGTTACAATCTAAGGAGTATGATGATGCTACTGATTATGATATGCCAATGTACCAGCTAGCAACTGATCTTCTCAATAAAGACTTGGTATTTTGCTAGAAATTGTAATTTCTTTACCTGTCTGTTATGGACTTACAGCATATAAAATAATATCAAAGTTCGGATTTTGAGAATATCACATTTTTGAATTTTCAAGGCAGTCTGGGTGTTTATTACTATTTCCGTCACAACGGTCAATTTTGTAATTAGCTACAATTAGGTAACTAACTAATTATATGCTTTAATTTCAGGTCATCCAAGTAAGATGTTTCATATTTGTTTCAGAATGCTTCAATCTGTAATAACTGAAAATTTCATTCAGTTCTCTTAATTTTTAAGAAAGTTATGGGCTTTTATGTCAATTGACTGTCCTCGATCACGGCTTTTGTGTTAAGTCATGGAAAAGCAATAGGGAACAAGATGCTAATTTCCGAGTATGAAAATGACCATAACTTTTTTAATCATGAAGATATGAAAGTGAATTAGGTATCAAGTTAAAGTTATTTTTATGCTTTATCTGATGGGATAAATTACAGGCTTGATTTTTTTAATCTAAAAATGTTGTAACATTCCTACAAAGAAAACTGGAAATGTGTGATCTCCCGCAATATTAAATTAAAGCTTTTGCTGCTATTGCACTTTCATGGTTACAGTTGGATACATGGCAGCCTGTTTCTACATGCTCAGGTTTCCAAGGAACCCTGAGAATAACACCTATGCACCCAGAACTGGAGAACCCATGTTGCAACCAAAACTTCCTAATGAGGAGAATTTATTTTCCTTAAGCAGAGAACATCAAAACATTACTTATGCAGCAATGTGCTGCAACCCACAAGATGTGGTATATCCTTGGGCAAATTAAGTGAATCATGGACAACTTTTGCGTTTTCATCTAACGAGCTTCAATGTCCACTATTTATGCTTATATTTTTCTGAAACCCTCCAAATCTTTCCAAAAAACTTCTTCTGATCATTTTATGTGTGTTCATTTCCAGTTATTTCTGTGAAATGTGCCTTCAGTTGTATGGCATTATCGATACATCCCAGTGTAGCATAGAAAAAAATTAATGTGTTGTACAGCAAAAAATCAGGATACAGGGAAAGGAAGAATCCAACAGAAATAGAAAAATAGCAATAGACAATGTTGGTAGGGGTGAGTCAAGCTTCTGTATCCAGGATTGTTGGCAAATTAATTTCCCTTCTGGGATAAATAAAGTTATATCGTATCGTATTGTCAAGCAACGGTCTAAAACCAGGCAACTATCGCCCAAAAGAATGATTGGGTGCAGCCGCAAAAAGAAAACAACTCCAAGATATGAGGTCTTGGTCATGCAGGAGAGTAAGAAGGATCCGAGAAAGACAAGTGATGCGCTGAAGAAAGATTTGGAGTCAGCATGAGGTTCAATAAGCTGAAGTATTGTGCGCTAATGCCTCATTGAAGTTGGTCGTATAGCCAGAAGACCTGTGAAAAAACAACTTCTAACTGCTGCAATGAAGAGGAAACAATAGCAGTGGGTCTTAAAATACAAAGTTTGGACATGTGTGGAATGGATAAAGATGCTATTCCTAGACAAAAGCCATTTCCTATTTCAAGGCCATGGTAGCCAACATGTTTGAAGATCAGTGAGAGCCGGTGAGAAAATGCCAAGTTTATCATATCCTGACATAAATATGTTGGTCTGCTACACCCAGTTGACTGAGTGGTGAGATTGCTGCAATATATCGATCTATGGCACAGTAGTGCTGGAGATGATAGTCATTTTCAATTGGATCAAGGATATTCCAGTAAGATTGTGTACCATGCCACACATCAAAGACTGTGACATAATGTTTGCAGCGGAAAGAATACCTGTCTTGGTCTGGCCTGTTAACCCGCCTGACCTGAATCTGATCGAGAATTTTTGATTAATTACCAAGGAGAGACTGAAAAGAAAGGACTGTATCATAATTCAACTATGGTATCGATTCCATGTCAAAGACTTAATAAGCGCCACGGTCGACATAAAATATGCTAAAAACATAATGGTGCGATGATAATACAGAGGTGCCAAGTGTCCCGGATTCGCCGTATTTTGTCCCGGCGAAATAACCATATTACGGTGTTCCGGCAGCCAAACATGTTGTTACGGAACACCGCCGCGCCGGTGTTCCTACCGTGGTGAACGCCGGCGCCATGTGCCCCCGGTTTGCCAGCCCGGCAGCTGACAGCCACGCCCGGCCCAGAGCCCGGGCGGCGCCGGCGCGCGCGATCAGCGACACGGCGACATTTCTTGCCGCCAGCCGGCCGCTCGCAGCAGCCCCATCACCGGGCCTCCCCCCCACCCCCCCCCACCCAGTGCGCAGGCGCAGACCCGCCGGCAACCTTGCCAAGTGCGCATGTGCCGCACCCGCCCGCCGGCAGCCCCCTGATCTGCACCAGTGCGCAGGCGCATAGCCGCCGGCAACAACCCCAAGTGAGTAGTATGTTACTGAGAGAAATGCATTTACCCCCATTTGTTACGGACAAATGGGTTGAATGTTACTGTGAACTAAATTTAGGGTTGGCATCTCTGATAATAGCTAAAAGGTAGCCCTACGATATGTACATTGACATGTGAGTGTATGCTTGATTCAATTCATTTGCACAAGGATGTATATATATCAGCCGTTCCTTTAAATAATTCTGTGGCTAGAAGATCAGAGCCATGATGACCTGCATCTCCATTGACAGTGATTCAAGAATAGATGCTTGTTAATGCTGCCTTATCTCTTTTACCACTATCCTTACAATTTTTAAACATAATACAATCCTTCTCAGACATATGGAAGTAAGACTCAGTCCTGAATGATTCTTAGGTTCCTGATAAGCATTCTCAGCCAAAGCCCTTTACTCTTCAGTTTTAAAGAAGGAACTGCAGATGCTGGAGAATCGAGGGTACACAAAAAGCTGGAGAAACTCAGCGGGTGCAGCAGCATCTAAGGAGCGAAGGAGATAGGCGACGTTTCGGGTCGAGACCCTTCTTCAGACTGGTCAGGGATCAGGGAAACGAGCGCCTATCTCGTTTCCCTGATCCCTGACCAGTCTGAAGAAGGGTCTCGACCCGAAACGTCGCCTATCTCCTTCGCTCCTTAGATGCTGCTGCACCCGCTGAGTTTCTCCAGCTTTTTGTGTACCCTTTACTCTTCAGTCTTGGTGTAGTCAGGCTCTCTCATTTTGTTCTTGATTGTGCTGGAAGCCAACATCATTGCTCATGAAGGATTTTACAGTCCCGGCAAGTTTTTTTGCGACTTGTAATCCCAGCAAATTAGCTACATTTATGATCTTTTGAGATAGTGCTTGATTGTCTGCCACTTAGCAGTAAGCTATAGCTTCTATGAGTACTGCTTTATGTTTTTCAACAAACCTGTCAACTCCTGACTGACTTCAGGCCAACCTGATAAAGTAGAACCAAAATAGATTCTACATATTAATGGAAAAGAATATCTAAGGGGAGAATAAGGCCCCTAAAAATCAACAAAGTTGTCTATGTGTAAAAACACAGAAGGTGGGCAAGGTCGGAAATTAATAATTCTCATGTGTATTGGCTGGAGAAAGACATGAATGCGAGGGAAGTCAGGGAAGTTTCTAGTGATGGCTTGAAGAGAGTCTACATTGCAGAAGAGGTGATGTTGGAGGTCATAAAGATAAACACATTTCCATGCCCTGATCGTATCATTGAGGGAACAAATTGCACGACCCCAGCAGAGATCATCTTTAGCCACGGGTGTGTTGCCAGATGGCTGGGAGCTAATGCTGTGCCTTTATTAATTCTCCCACTTCAGCAAGTATTTTTCTGCACAATAAACAAATGATAGTCTGTGCAATATAAAAAAGTTGGCATATAAATGTTCTAACATATGCTAATATGCAATTTATGTGAATATAAATCGATTTGTCAGGGAGTGAAATGCAATGATGATCATTTATGCGTTATGACAAATTTGACCAGGAATATTGTATGTTATGTCCAATGTATAAAAAGTAGGTCAAATGCGATTTGGCTAATTACTGTCCTTTCATTCCACTCTCGGTAATCGGTAAGTGATGCAAGGTGTTGATGACTGCTAATAAGTTGCACTTTATCCCCAAAGCTGCTCATTGATGCTTAGTTTTGGTTTTTCTAGGTTCCAGATCTCATTTTAGCTTTGGTCCAACATGATAAAAAAAAAGCTGAACTCTAAAGGTGACTGACCTTGACATCAAGGCAGGATTTGATCAAATGTAGCGTCGAGGAAACTTGAAATCAATGAGAACCAAAGGGAAAGGTTGTATGCAATTATACCTCTTGCATAGGAAGTTGGATGGTTGTTGGAGGTCAGCCCCAGGATATTGCTACAGATACCCCTGAAACAAAAATCCTCTTCTCCTTCATCAATGACCTATCATAAGGTCAGGCATGGTGATATTATTTGATGATTGCATGTTGTTCAATTCCATTAGCAGATACTGAGAATAAGACTCATGCCTGCATGCATCACAATCTAGATAAAATCCAGGCCTTAGTTCTACCACTAAGAACAAAGGACCAGCTGCAAGTATCCCTCAAAGTTACACAGCATCTTGAAGGAAATATGTAGTAATTCCTTCATCTTTGCTGGAAGTAAGTCTTGGAACTCCCCACCTAATGCAGGGATGGCTTATGACTTAATCTCGGTCTTCTCAAATGCTAGCCAAAATGTTAAATAAATGCTATTAATGGTTCATTTGTCTCAATTTTTAATAATTGCATAAATGCCAGATGGCATTGATGTCAGCCTAGGACTAGCACCTGCTGATTTTACTACCCAATCATAATTACCCCCCTTACGGCAGGCACTTTCCACCCAGAAACCCTGTACGTTTTCCTCGCCTGGTATACTGAAAAAGGCTGGTACTCATCTGACGCAATGAATCTGTTGCCAATTTTATAAGTGCCAGCCAATACAAAATGATCTCATTGTAATCTCAGCTCCCAGTTGATTAACTGTCATGCTAAAGCATAATGGGTATATGTTGCTCCTTTCATTTTACAACACCTATCCTCTATTACTGCATAGCATAAATTTGGAAGTATGTCCCAAAAGCATTAAAATATTTGCCATTGTTTTCAGAATTGGCAAATTACTTATTTGTACCCAAGAGGCATTCATTGAATTAATGAATTCTAAGGCAGAGAAGGTAAATGAAAGATTAACCCCGCAGTGTGAAATCCACGGGCTCCTCCTCCATACCCTGCATTTCCTCGCCCTGGTCCACCATACGGACACTAAGTGGCGGTCGGTGTTGCCTTCCAGTCACGAGGATCCCTCCCGGTGGCCATCCACGAGTCACGGCGCCAGGCGGAATAGGGCTCTGCCCGAGCCGGCTGCCTGCCCCTTTTCCGGCGTTATGTCCGTGCCCGGGTGGTGTTAGAAGGTGACTAACCGCTGTCCACGGGCACCCTCGGGGGATTTCCGGGACCACTGGGCACAGTGAGGGTTGCGTGTGTCCTTGACGAGGAGTGTAAGATAGTTGTATAATAGTTTATCGTTTGTCGTGTCTTATGGTGGTGGGTGCTGTTTTGTTTTTTCTGTACTGTATATATTTTAATATTTGAATAAATATTTGTGATTAAAGAAGAAGGAATAAAAAACAGCGTAAAATCCAAAGATTTAACCCCTCTAAGTAAATTGTTCCAACTGTGAGGAGTTTTACATATGAGAGCGGTGCCACTCCATGGATCCATGTGATTGCATGTGATTAAAATGCAAGATAACATTCTCGGTAACTCTCCTTTCTGCAGCAATGATGCTTCAACATTCATACATTGTGCAGGACACCCCTCCAACCTAAGTTCTATCCTTGTAGTGCCAGTAACTGAAAAACACACAATGAGGAAATATGCAATAAGGCAATGTGTCCCCAACTGACTACTTTAACCAGAGGCTCCTCATTATCATACTCATGTCTCATTCTGCTCCCCTCTGGGAGTGGAAGTGGGATCTGGGTGAGTCTACATTGAAAAGGGGGAAAACAATGATTTGTCAATATTGTGTTTGTGTTCCTCTTGTGTATAGCATCATTTCAATAAGGAGGCAATCATGTAATATGCACAAAATAGTTGAATATTATGTAAATTGCAGACTATATCTATTGGACTCTGGGCATCTTTGAGTTAAAGTGATCACATTCTCTTGCCAGCAGGGATTGACAGAATTCCCTGTGACATTAAATTGTTGCACGAAGATGACTATAAGTAAGCTAGGCCGAGCATATGCTTGCCGCACTTGATGAATATGGGCATCACTGTCTTGCTTGCATCGAGTGTGAGTGAAGGAGAGAGGAAGGAAGGATATGTTACCGTTCCGTTGTCATTGAATGTGTGGAATCGAAAGTATCTCCTGAGTCCTTATGCTGCAAGAACTAAACTCAGTATGGGTCTATTAATGTGGTGTTTACAGCTTCACAGAGCTAAAAAAGTCACGATTCTGCTTTCCATGCAGTTCTCTTATATGGGGTGTTGCTTCAGCCAGGCATGCCCTGGACAGCTTCCTGCTTCAACTGCGCGTGGAACCTCTATGCTCCTAGTGACTTCCCTTCCTAGTACATCTTGGTCTGTCTCAGAAGACTTGGAACCTCTCTCAATCTCCTCTGCTTCCTCAATGTCTGCACGCATGAGATTGTGTTACCGTGAGGTCACAACTTCTCAAAATTGATTTGGATTTATTTCTCAATATGGCATCTTGTGCCATAAGATGGCATTCGTATCACAAATGTTTTATTCACTGCTTTTTTTCTCTCCATTGTAGTACGTGCAGTGCACTGGCATTATTTCCCTTAAGTATGTACCTTGTTCTAAGGCGCTAAAGGGTAAGAAAAAAGGAAATAGTGCAGTCAAAGATTCAAGAAAAGGCACAAGGGGCTGGAGGCAGGAATGAGACAGAGTTTTGGGGAAAGTAAGGGGGATTTTACACAGTACAATGGAGGGTGTGGAGGAAGGAAACAGGACAGAAACAAGGCAAAGACAAGGTGGGAGAGAATTAAAGAATAGAGAGAGTGAGAAGAGAGAAAGGCAAGAATTAGAATGTAAGAAAGACAGAAATAGATGGGTAGCAGAGGCAGGGAAAGAAAGATAGAGAAGAAAAGGAGGGGAGAGACATTCCAAAGATGGAGAAGGAGAGACAGGCATCAGAGACAGCAGGATATTAAAGGGAAGTTTGTGGAAGAGAGTTGAGATGGAGAGAAATAGAGAGTACTGGGACAGAATGATGGATGGGGGTGGAGAAGGGGGAAAGAGACAGATGGAGTGAGTGAGAAAAAAAAGGAACACATATCAATGGAGTCACAGGAAGGAAGAGAGGGAGAGAGAGAGATAGTCAGCAAATTCCATCCCTGTTTTCATCTCTTACCCTCCAAGCCCTCACTTGTAGCACTCTCCCCTTACTTCCTTATATATTGTTATAAAAATTAAAACAGAACAGTACAGCGCCGGAACAGGCCATTTGGCCCATTATGTCTAAGTCAAAACATGATGCCAACACTTATCTGCCTGCCCATAATCCCTATTTCTCCATTCACTGCATTGCCCTATCCAGATGTCTCTTAAATGTCATTATCAAATCTGCTTCCATCACCTCCACCATCAGTACTTTTCATGCACTCAACATCTATGTGTTTAAAAAATACTTGTCCCACACATCTCCCATTAACTTTGACCCTTTCCCCTAAAGCTATGCCCTCTAGTATTGATATTTCCATCCTGAGAAAAAAGTTCTAACTGTCTACTCTAGTTCTCTCATAATTTTACATACTACTTTCAAGTCTCCCCTCAGCTTCTGGTGTTGCAAATAAAACAATTGAAGTCTGTCCAACCTCTTCCTGTATTTAATTGCCCTCTAATCCAGGTAGCTTTCTGGAAAACCTCCTCTGCTCTTTTTCCAAAGCCTCTACATCCGTCCTGTAATGGGACGACTAGAATTGCATGCAATTTTCCAAATGCAGTCTAACAAAAGTACTACAAAGCTGCATTATTATTTAATTTTGTTCATTATTGTCACGAGAACCAGGGTACAGTGAAAAGTTTTATCCATTCTGTGAAAAGACTATAATTGATTACAATCAAGCAGTACACAGTGTACATATACAGGATAAAGAGAATGATGTTTAGTGCAAGATAAAGTCCAGTAAGATTCTATTAAAGATAGTCCAAGGGTTTCCAATTACGTAAATTGCAGGTCCGGTCCGCTCACTAGTTGGTGATTTATTGGATCAGCTGCAAGATAATAGCTGGGAAGAAACTGTCCCTCAATCTGGAGGCATATGTTTTCACACTTCTGCACCTCTTGCCTGATGGGAGAGGGGAGAAAAGGGAGTGAGACTCTTCTTTGTTTATGCTGGTGGCCTTGCTGAGGCAGCATCAAGAGTAGATGGAAGCAATGGAAGGGAGGTTGCTTCCTGATTCCTAAGTTACGTATCTTTTACTTTTATCCTAAGGTTTAGTGTTATCGTTATATTTCAATATTTTATTTTTGAGTTATCGTTAAAATTCTTGAGTGATAAAGAAGCCTTCAGAATTTAAGAACTATTGCATGCAAGACTCGTCTAAGTGCAGACCCCTTGGGTCTGCTCCCTCAATGCAATATTCCACTACTCACCCATTCCCTCAATGCAAAACTGTTCCCCCAATGCAATATTCCACCACTGACGCATAGTCCTCAACTGCGCAGGCGCGGCTCATTTCCCCTCTTCCCCAGCACTCCCTCCCCCTCTTCACACTCCCTCTTTTCTCTCTCCTCCTCCCCTCCCCCAATCCCTCCCTCACCTCCCCTTTCCCCTACCCTCAGTCACTCCCTCCCTCCATAACTCCTCTCCCCTCCCTATCCCCCTCCTATCCCTCTCACCCCCACTCCTCACCTCCCCTGTACCACCCCACTATCCATCCTGACCTCCCCCACTGCTCTCCTGTCCCTCTATTCCCCATTTCCTACCTCCACCACTCCTCTCCCTCTATTCCCCCTCCTGCCCCACTCTCCTCACCTTCTCCCTCCCTACCCCCCCCCTTCCTCAATTCCCCCCCACTCTCCCTCCTCACCTCCCCAGGATCTTTACCCTTTTCTCCTCCCTCCCCCAATCCCTCCCTCACCTCTCCTTTCCCCTACCCTCAGTCACTCCCTCCATAAAAAGCAGCATCTGCAGTTCCTTCCTCCACAGGTCATACATTGTTAGCTATGGTTTAGATCCCGTTTTACCTGACGATTGGACCAATTTGTATTGTGTGAGTGTGTGAGTTACTCAAACTCCGCACAAACTGCTCGGCCACCCTGCAACCCGACTCCCTCTCTCTGCCCACTCCAGCTCAGCCGCCGCTCGGCCTGTCCCCGTCCTGCCTGACTGCCCACTGCTGCTGCTCGGCCCATCACCGCTCGCCCCATCCCTGCCCTGCCCACCTGCCTGCTCGCCGCCGGGCCACAGGGGGGGGATGGAGTAGACAGGACCACCATTGCCGTGAGGGAGGGCGGGGGAGTGGGGTGAGTAAGGGAGAGAGAGACGGGACCAGGGCCTCCACTGATGGTAGACAAGTTACTGTGAGGAGGGGAGAGAGGAGTTTGCGAGTGAGGCCGGAGAGGAAGGGGCGTCGCCGTCCCAGCCGTGGCGTTGACTGACAGGAGAGGAGACCAATCTGCGTGTAGCTGACTGACATGAGAGGAGACCAATCTGCCTGTGCACGGTTTTTTACATTTTTAAACCTTAATAACTTTAAAAATATACCATCAATAGGAACAAAACTTGCTGTACTTGCAGCACAGGAAAATAGTGAGTAAGGTGGCGAAAAATCGTAGCGCTATCGTGTACCGTTTATGCGCAAATAGAAAACCGGAAGATAACAAGATCAGAGTTTTTGTTATGTATAGATAGATAGATATAGATTAACAATACTGATATTAGTAGATGGCCGCTCACAACTGAACCAGTTAATTGGACTTCATATCCCTCATGCCCTTCCTCTGCTATGCCTGCATCAGTATCAGGTTGCCTTTTACTGAAACCTGATTGAGGTTCTCTCCTTAAAATTACTTTATCACTGATCATTTGATTTGAGACAATGTTCATGGCAGAATTTAACTGCTGGTATGAGAGGCAATCCACTGCTAATTTGTCTATTTAGATGTGGTCAATTACAGACACTTTCTTTTGTGGAAGATCACTTGCTTATTAAATTATTTTTTCCAGCTTTAGTTCTGAAGTTAATCAGTTATTCTAGAACTGCAGCATCGGCAACACACACGGTGCTTTTAACAAAGTAAAATATTCCAAGTTTCAAAGAAAGGATTATTATTTAAAATTTGACAATATGCCACAAGACACAAATTTGCAGGTTGACCAAAACCTTTTTCAATGTAGTAAGTTTCTCAATGAGATAAGGCACCATAAAAAGAGAACAAATTGAAAAGATTTAGCAATTCTGGATACTGCAGCCAATTATGACGTAAATAACACTGGGATAGACTAGAATGGAAGGAAGATGGCTAATGCAGAAATTTGTAGGCTGCAATAAATTACAGAGATCATGGGGGATAAGGTCAGTAATGGATTTGTAAACAAAATCAGAATTTCCTAATCAAGAATGGAGACAGACGACTAGGTCAACAAGTACAGTGGTCAGCGATGAACAGGTTGATGAGCAAGGTCGGCTATGGGCAACTAAGGTTTGGATGAGCTGTTTATGGAGACTGCATGAAAAGAGACAAGCTGGTAAGCATTCAAATATGAGAAAGGTGACAAAGGAATAGATGAATATTTCATTACCGCATGAGTTAAGGCAAGGAAGGATACTGATTACATGATATGTGTAAGAAGGCAGAATTGATTTTGGAGTTGCCCGGAGGTCACAAGCTCAATTGAGGGTCAGTAGGACTTTACGGTTACACAGAATGATTCAACCTCAGATCATGGAGACATACAGCATGGAAACCGGCCCTTCAGCCCAATCATCCACACTGACCAACATGTCCCATCGGCACTCCTCAGCCCACCTTCCCAACCGATCAAAATCCTACTGCACTTTTTGACAATCATCTTCACTATCTACAATACCACCCACTTTTGTGTCATCTGAAGCCAGGATGACTCCTTTGGATAGGAACCAAATTTGTGAATCACAGTTTGCTTCAATATTCAATTTTTTAAAGATAAAGTTTTTTTTGTAGTAAATATTAATTATGGTGAGTTTGACATGTTATTTTTCGGTGTCATGCTTCGTTATGTTTAAAAAATTATTTTTTGTTCTGTGGTTATAGTGAGATTTGCAAATCAGCCTGACCAGCTGGATTTACAAATAGCCTTTGCCTTTGTTAGTTTAATAATGTTCACTTTAATAGAAAATATTATTTGAAGTTGTCAAACTGTAACCTTGTCATCCATTTCTATGTGAATTACTTATATGAGCACATTTATTGTTATTTCTTGTAAGCTAGAAGCTTCCCAAAACATGATCATGGAATAATTCCATCAGTTCCAAGCAGCCATGCATCAAATTGTCAATCAGCTACATTGTCAACTATGTATAATCTGTATGCTTGTTGAACTGGATACTGATAACTAATTACAAATAAGAACTTTCAATTTGCAAACAGAAAGTCTCAAAATGATGACACACATAAGAGAATGTGTGAATTTATCAGTTTGAGTGAAGCCAACAATAAGTCAATAGGTATATGTGCTGCAAAGGAGACAAGAGTTTCGAGAAAGGTCCCAACCTGAAACGTCAACTGTCCATTTCCCTCCTCATGTGTTCCCTGACCTACTGAGTTGCTCCAGCAGTCTGTTGGATGAGCTTCTGTTTATGGAGACTGCAAGGAAAGAGGCAGGCTGGTGAGCATCAAATATGAGAAATATGATAAAGGCCCTGCAGATGTGAGGGGAGAGGGTGGGCAGGTGTCTGAACCTTGCTGTGGAACCTGACAAAGCAGTTTTGCTAAATAATACTTCTTCTAGATCTGATGATCTCCTGATAGGTTTATCTGTGGATTGCCCTTCTCAGTAGTGGGTGGCATGCAACCAATTTTGTATTTTTTAAGTATTTTCCTAACATTTCAACCGTTCTGGTGCTCAACTGATCCTTTAACATCTAAGGACTTAGAATTCTCCCTTTCATTTCTAATTAGGTGTTGGGAAGTCTACTACACATAAGGGGCATAAGATGAAGTTGAAGCAAGCACAAGCAGTATTAATTTCAAATACCTTTCCTTGCAGGGGAGAGGGGCTGTGACCATGCAGGTTTCCCCTGTATTATTCAGTTTTCTCCCACATCCCAAAGACATGTTAATGGGTTGATTGTCTGCTGTGTTGACCCTAATGCATGGGCTAGGTAGCAGAATTTGAGTCATAAGAGAATTGGGACATGTGTCCCAATCCATGCCCTGGTGGAAGTGAGGAAGACTTTGCAAAGTCATCTTTAGATTTTTTTTTTTTAGATTCCTTTATTGTCATTCAGACCTTTCGATCTGACCGAAATTTGTTACCTTGCAGTCATAACATATAATAATTTTTTTTAAAAACATAATAAACACATATATTTAACATCCACCACAGTGAGTTCACCAGGCACCTCCTCACTGTGGTGGAAGGCAAAAGTCTTAAAGTATTTGTCTTCTTCCCTACTTGTTCTCCCTCTGCGCTGAGGCGATCCAGGCTCCGATGTTATCGTCCACTAGGCCCGTGGCCGAGCCTCCGAAGCCGGGCTGACACCATCGCCCACCACCAGAATGCTGGAACACCGCCACAGCTCTGAATCAGGGTCCACTGCTGGAACGCTGGAGCACCGGAGCTCTGAAGCTGGGCCGCCGCTGAAGCACCGCTGGAACGCCACTGGAGCACCGGAGCTCTGAAGCCGTGCCGCTGCTGGAGCACCGCTGGAACGCCGCTGGAGCAACCGCTGGAGCACCGGAGCTCTGAAGCTGGGCCGCCGTTGGAGCACCGCTGGAACGCCGCTGGAGCACCGGAGCTCTGAAGCCGTGCCGCTGCTGGAGCACCGCTGGAACGCCGCTGGAGCAACCGCTGGAGCACCGGAGTTCTGAAGCTGGGCCGCCGTTGGAGCACCGCTGGAACGCCGCTGGAGCATCGGAGCTCTGAAGCCGTGCAGGTTTTGAGCTGCTGCATTGTATCCAAATTCAATGTTGAATTTGATTTCAGGTAGTTCCTGCTTTATATTTCTCTTCTGTGTAAACACAGCAGTAATAAGACTTGGTAAACAGTCAATATCAATGGCCTGTGTAGGAAGGAACTGCAGATGCTGGTTTAAACCGAAGATAGACACAAAAAGTTGGAGTAACTCAGTGGGACAGGCAGCATCTTTGGAGAGAAGGAATGGGTGACGTTTTGGGTCGAGACCCTTCCTCAGAATATCAATGGCCTGGTTTTGTCAGCAATATTGCACTTGTACTTGCCACTGATCTCTGGAATAAGTGTGACCTTGCATTACTCACATCCCATAGAAGGAACTTACCAGAGATAACTGGCCAGATTTTCCATGGCAAGGCCATGTACAGCAACAGGGCCTTTTTGCACATCAATCCTACTGCCTTCGCTTCACATTTAACATAGGAGTGCAGTTGTCAAGACACTGGCTACCACCTGTCAGTAAATTTAGAATGTATGCAGAAATCCTAAACTTTCTGGCCAAACCAGACAAATGTATATTTGAAGTAGCAACAATGTGATCATGTATTTGAATCTTGACATTACAGATGCAATCACTTTGTCTAATATCTGCCAGGGGAGTGTCAAGCCATAGAATGTCAGGCCATGGCAGCATTCTTTCCTCAAAAGCTGACATTGACTCTGAGGTCAACCATCGCCTGAGTTGTGCCAGCGGAGCCTACGCCAGACTCAGGAAAAGAGACTTTGAAGACCGAGACCTTAAGGCTCAAACAAAACCGCTGGTCTACAGAGCCGTTGTCCTCTCCACGCAATTGTATGGAGCCGAGTCATGGACCACCTACAGCAGGCACCTGAGAGCCCTGGAATAAAAGCATCAAAGATCCTTACGAAAGATTCTCAGGATCAGCTGGGAGGACAAACACACCAACATCAGTGTTTTGAAGGAAGCCAACATGACCAGCATCACCACAACAATAAGGAGCACCAACTTTGATGGACTGGCCATGTTATCCGCATGTCCAACACAGGTCTCCCTAAACAAATCGTGTACTCTCAATTGAAGGAAGGTTGGCGAGCCCCCGGCGGGCCAAAGTAACGCTTCAAGGACAACGTTAAGAACAGTCTGAAGAAATTCTGCATCTCATCGAGCAACTGCAGCACATTGCACTGGACAGGAGCTGCACGTCACGAAATGGAACTACGCCATGTCGCAGAGACAAACTGACAGCACCGTAAGGAGAGAGAGAGAAGGGGGCTCGACGACTACCAACCACCGCCAGACTCCACTGCCCATGTTGCACCAAGGTGTGTGGATCGCGGATCAGCCTTACAGACATCTGCAGACCCACAAGTAGACGACCCTATGGAGAGGGCCGTCATACTGGTTGCGAGTGACCACCGATGATGAGAATTATCAGTAGGTACCTCTAAATTCAGGCTATTATTTTTGAGAGATGAATTGGTACAAAACATAGAAATGCAAATAAACCAATTTTCCTGTTGGCAGACATTAGACCAAGTCATTGCATCTGTAATGCCAGGGTTCAAATTGAAGGATCTTGATTAAAATAATTACAGCTAGGTTACTGACAAAGTGGTTACACCACATACAATATTACAACAGAGAATTCAGAGAAAGGGCTGAAAAATTAAATTTCATACTAACTACTTCATGTCTCAGAAAAATTATATGATTTATAGTCTGATGGCATTTTTGCTACTTCAAATATACATTTGTCAGATTAATTTTTTTTAAGGAAAAAGATCATGTCCCTGTATTTCTTGCTAAAACAGTATGACCTTATTTTGCGATCAAGGAAAGATATTCATATCACTGAGCTTCATTAAAATGATATATGTGAATTGTAAAAATAATTGTGGTTGTTCTATGTCTGCTTGTTAGTTCCTGATTAAAAATAATGTTTCGGTTTAGTGACGCATAAAATGAGAATAGATTTCTCTCCCGGTTTACTCTGTAAAATCTTAACTTCTAACCTTTGATAAGTGGAACTGAAATATAAAAGCTTGAGTTTTAAAATTTGATATGAAACCTATCTTCATTGAGTTGTAGCAATCAAATTCATGATCTATACAACCTGCCCAGTACTACAGTACAGACAGCATCACCCATCGTAGTTCATATGATCCAGATCCTAAGCTTTCTAAGATGAACCTATGGGTTGAGTCTCCAGCCTGTGTGTCCATGCTCTATTCAAACCTAGCTTATAGCCATCGTTTTTGTGCTTCCAATGTCATGCCTGATCTGGACCCAGTTACCCTCCATTCCATTCCAAGCCTTGAATTATCAACACCTAACAAGATGTCCTATTGTTCTTTCCCAGCATCAAACTTGAATATTACTGCACTTTTTGAATCATACTTCCCAAATTTCCTAGGTCTCCACCATTTAAAATCAATCGTTTACTTCCAGATATCCCTCTGAATCCAGATCTACAATATATCCCTGATAAATATACAGTGCCCTCCATAATGTTTGGGATAAAGACCCATTTATTTTGTATGAGGGTGGGGGATCGCCACTGGAAAGTGGCTTTTTGAGGCGAGAAGGGATTTAAGGGATGCATGGGATAGAAGGAAGTAAATGTTTACACTGAAAGGAAAGTACAAATTACAGAAATATATAAATTAAATCTGATTTTCCACTCAACCCATGCATGGAAAGTAATCAAGAGCAGAAATACTTACTGCCTTTCACTGTGACACACACTCTGAAGCAGTTGTAGAATTATTACCAACAAATGTTATTTGCTAGGGGGCTATAATGTATCAGGTGAACAGAATGCCCTCAACAACATGGTTTGGACAGATTTTCTCACATCACATCTACAGCTGACAAGGAAATAAACATTGCTGGTTTCTAGTCATGCTCCCTCAAAAACATGCACAAAAAACTAAATTGTAAAAGAAACCAAAAAAGTATTTTTGACAATGTGATACTTTGATTATTTTACACAATGAACACATTGACTTTGTAACACTGGCAACAATTATAAAAACATACAGTGCCTCCAAAATGTTTGGGGCAAAGACACATCATTTATGTATTTGCCTCTGTACCCGACAATTTGAGATTTGTAATAGAAATAATTACATGTGGTTAAAGTGCACATTGTCAGATTTTGTTAAATGGTATTTTTTATACATTTTGGTTTCATTATGTAGAAATTACAGCTGTGATTATACATAGTCCCCCCATTTCAGGGCACCATAATGTTTGGGACACATGGCTTCACAATGTAATTGCTTACATTGTGTTTGTAATTGCTCAGGTGTGTTTAAATGCCTCCTCAATGCTGGTATAAAGAGAGCACTCAGCACCTAGTCTTTCCTCCAGTCTTTCCATAACCTTTGGAAACTTTTATTGCTGTTTATCAACATGAGGACCAAAGTTGTGTCAATGAAAGTCAAAGAAGCGATTATGAGACTGAGAAACAAGAATAAAACTGTTAGAGACATCAGCCAAACCTTAGGCTTACCACAATCAACTGTTTGGAACATCATTAAGAAGAAAGAGAGCATTGGTGAGCTTACCAATCGCAAAGGGACTGGCAGGCCAAGGAAGACCTCCACAGCTGATGACAGAAGAATTCTCTCTATAAAAAGGAAATATCCCCAAACACTTGTCCGACAGATCAGAAACATGTTTCAGGAGTCAGGTGTGGATTTGTCAATGACCACTGTCATCAGAAGACTTCATGAACAGAAATACAGAGGCTACACTGCAAGATGCAAACCGCTGGTTAGTCGCAAAAATAGGATGGCCAGGTTACAGTTTGCCAAGAAGTACTTAAAAGAGCAACCACAGTTCTGGAAAAAGTTCTTGTGGACAGATGAGAGGAAGATTAACTTAAATCAGAGTGGTGGCAAGAGCAAAATATGGAGGAGAGAAGGAACTGCCCAAGACCCAAAGCATACCACCTCATCTGTGAAAACACGGTGGTGGGGTATTATGGCCTGGTCATGTGTGGCTGCTGAAGGTACTGGCTCACTTATCTTCATTGATGATACAACTGCTGATGGTAGTAGCATAATGAATTATGAAGTGTATAAACACATCCTATCTGCTCAAGCTCAAACAAATGCATCAACACTCATTGGCTGGCAGTTCATTCTACAGCAGATGATGATTGCAAACATACTGCTAAAGCAACAAAGGAATTTTTCAAAGCTAAAAAATGGTCAATTCTTGAGTGGCCAAGTCAATCACCCCATCTGAACCCAATTGAGCATGCCTTTTATATGCTGAAGAGAAAACTGAAGGGGATTAGCCCCCAAAACAAGCATAAGCTAAAGATGGCTGCAATACAGGCCTGGCAGTGCACCATGTAGAGTAGACACCCAGCAACTGGTGATGCCCATGAATCACAGTCTTCAAGCAGTCATTGCATGCAAAGGATATGCAACAAAATACTAAACATGACTACTTTCATTTACATAACATTGCTGGGTCCCAAGAATTATGGTGCCCTGAAATGGAGGGACACTGCGGTAATTTTTGCATGGTAAAATCAAAATGTATTAAAATGGCCTTTATTAAAATCTGACAATGTGCACTTTAACCACATGTGATTTTTTTTTTTCGATTACAAATCTCAAATTGTGGAGTACAGAGGCAAATAAATAAATGATGGGTCTTTGCCCCAAACATTATGGAGGGCACTGTATTATAATTGACCCCATTATATTGATGTGGGCTATTGACTCCTTGTCATCACAATAATTTGTCTTGGCCTTGATTTCAGTTGACTCCATCATAAGACCTTATTTTTGCTCCTGTTAAATGAGGCTATATCCTAATTCATTTACAGGTATGCCTGTCCCAAGAATTATAGATTGACTGAGGGGTTGGAAAAAAAACAGCTTGAATTGGACAGGACAGGTCCAAGAAAGAGAGATATCGACAAAATTTAACCTTGAACTAAGAAAGTTGAAGTAGTAATCAGTATTTCGTAAGAGCAAGATCATGGGTTAAATAGCTGTTAATGAGATGGAGTCGAGTGAATTCCAGCAGAATGGTGCTAGTGGTGATGATGGTGAAATAGGGTTTAAGGATCGGAGGAGGATGAATGGTGGGCACTGGTTCAAACCTTACGTTAATTGTGTGACGATGGTAGGAAGATTCTTGACCCCCATGGTTCACATTTCACTGCCCACTTATTGGCAATCAAAACAATAGTATGTCCCAAAATTATAGCAATAGTGTTATGCCAGGACTTTCCACAAATGGGAAGAACCAAAATTGAGGAACCCCAGAAGAGTCTGAAGATAGCAATTGTTTTTTGCTTTTCTTACCCAGTAAAAATGCGTAGTCTCAGTCCATAGCTCTGCTCCAGTTTCTTCTCATAGTTTCTTTGGTAGTGCTCTGCAGGGAGTGAATCTACATCAGGAACATGGCTGGTCTTTTGTTGCATTGGCTTCTTTGTAAAGACCTGCAAGATTATTTCTGGTGGGCCCAAATGATCATTCCAATTTCTCATTTAGATGTGTCCTGCCTACTTTTGTCAATTAACTCTTAATCTCCAATTTACGTTTTTTTTAAATTTCCTAATTATACATTTCTGCATATCTCATCATCACTTTGCTGTTGCAATTGTCTTTGCTTGTGCATCCCAAAGTATGATCTCTGCTATCATGACATATCTTTTCTACTCTCTTGTCTGCACCAACACACGTTTTCTTGTCTATTGGACCATCAGATCCTGCATATTGGATTTGTAGACAAAACCACTGCACTATATTGGTAAACATTGTTCCAATCCCAAAAGCCTCGTCAAAATATTATATCAAAGATGTAATAGTGCTGCATTTGGATAGCAGTAACAGGATCGGTCCAAGTCAGCATTGATTTACAAAGGAGAAATCATGCTTGATAAATCTTCTGGAAATTTTTGAAGATGTAATACGTAAAATGGAAAAGGGAGAGCCAGTGTATGTCGTGTACCTGCACTTTCAGAAAGCCTTTGATAAAGTCCCAAACTGGACATTAGTGGACAAAATTAGAGCACATGGTATTGGGGGTAGGGTATTGACATGGATATAAAATTGGTTGGCAGACAGGAAACAAAGAGTAGGGATTAACAGGTCCCTTTCAGAATGGTAGGCAGCGACTAGTAGAGTTACGCAAGGCTCGGTGCTGGGACCGCAGCTATTTACAATATACATTAATGATTGAGATGAAGGAATTAAAAGTAACATTAGCAAATTTGCAGATTACACAAAGCTGGGTGGCAGTGTGAAGAGGATGCTATGAAGATACAGAGTGACTTGGACAGGTTGGGTGAGTGGGAAGATGCATAGCAGATGCATATAATGTGGATAAATGTGAGGTTATCTACTTTGGAGGGAAGAATGGGAAGGCAGATTATTATCTGAATGGTGTCAGGTTAGGAAAAGTAGAAGTACAACGAGACCTGGGTGTCTTGGTACATCAGTCACTGAAAGTAAGCATACAGGTACAGACAGTGAAGAAACCTAATGGCATGTTGGCCTTCATAAAGAGAGGAGTTGAGTATAGGAGCAAAGTGGTCATTTTGCAGTTGTGCAGGGCCCTGGTGAGACCACACCTGGAGTAGGGTTACCAACTGTCCCGGATTCGCCGTATTTCGTCCCGGCGAAACAACCTAAATACGGTGTTCCGGCAGGCAAACAAGTCGTTACGGAGAAGGGCGGGAACGAAAAATAATCAAAACAATAAACGGTGGGAGGGGAATTTGGACACGTGCAGCGGAATTTGGACACGTTTGATGGATATGTTTTAATAGACAATAGGTGCAGGAGGAGGCCATTTGGCCCTTTGAGCCAGCACCACCATTCACTGTGATCACGGCTGATCATCCCCAATCAGTACCCCGTTCCTGCCTTCTCCCCATATCCCCTGACTCCGCTATCTTTAAGAGCCCTATCTAGTTCTCTGTTGAAAGCACCCAGAGAACCGGCCTCCACCGCCCTATGAGGCAGAGAATTCCACAGACTCGCCACTCTCTGTGAGAAAAAGTGTTTCCTCGTCTCCGTTCTAAATGGCTTACTCCTTATTCTAAGACCCCTGGTTCTGAACTCCCCCAACATCGGCATTGTCATTTAGACAATTGAGTTTATGTGTATGTGTATACTAAAGGATGTTTATGTGTGTTTAATGAGTTTGTATATAGTACTAGTTGAAAAAAGGAAGGTTGGATTCACGCGCGTTGCAGATTTTGGGTCGTTGCCATACATATTTCTGGTGCCGCAACATGTTACTGAGAGAAATGCATTTACCCCCATTTGTTACTGACAAATGGGTTGAATGTTACTGTGAACTAAATTTAGGGTTGGCATCTCTGCTGGAGTATTGTGTTTAGTTTTGGTCTCCTAATTTGAGGAAGGACATGCTTGCTATTGAGGGAATGCAGCATAGGTTCACAAGGTTAATTCCCGGGATGGTGGGACTGTCATATGATGAAAGAATGGAGCGACTGGGCTTGTATTCACTGGAGTTTAGAATGATGAGATCTTATTGAAATATATAAAATTATTAAGGGATTGGACATGCTAGATTCAGGAAACATGTTCCCAATGTTGGGGGAGTCCAGAACTAGGGGCCACAGTTTAAGAATAAGGAGTAGGCCACATAGAACTGAGATGAGGAAACCTCTTTCACACAGAGTTGTGAATTTGTGGAATTCTCTGCCTCAGAAGGCAATGGAGGCCGATTCATTGGATGCATTCAAAAGAGAGTTAGATAGAGCTCTTAGGGCTAGCGGAATGAATGGGGTATAGGGACAAGACAGGAACGGGGTACTGATTGTGGATGATCAGCCATGATCACATTGAATGGCGGTGCTGGCTCGAAGGGACAAATGGCCTACTTCTGCACCTATTATCTATGTATCATCCGTATCCTCTATTTGTAAAATTGCTTGGATCTTTTTACTAATACTAATGTACTATATGGTGCATGTTATTATAACAAAAATCACTCGACAGCAATTCTTTGTTGAATATCTCAATTTTCCTTACATCAGGGCAGAACATTTAATTGTAATGTCAAGTGTAGTGCCAAAGTTGGAATGCCAGTGTGAAAGCTAACTACATACCAAGAATCTTATGAACTGCAGCAGCTGGAATATGCTTTACTCAAGTAACATGATAATTTTATCAGAAATATTCTTACCACAGCAGCAAGAACTTTATACACAATAGCTGAAGAAATATTCATTTCATATTCATTTTTTTAAATGGTGGGTGTGTACCACACTAATGGAAAATAAAAAGCTGCATGTCCCAGAAATCTGAAATAGAAATTGAAAATTCTGGAAATATTCAATTGGTCAGCCAGCAATCATGCAGAGAGTGAAACGGCTAAACTTTCAGTCAATGGTCCTTCATCAGAATTCGGTTGGAGGAGCTTCTTCTTTGCAAGTTAGAGCATTTTTGATTTCTAATTTTTCCAATTTCTAATGAAAGTCATTAATGTAAAACATATTCAGTTTTCTCTTTTCACAACATATTTCCAGCATTTGATCCATGTTCTATTTAGTATTGCATGCATTATCAGAGGCCATCAGCTCTAACAATCTACCTTTATGTGCTTCAACAAAATTGCAGATTTACAAAACAAAGAAATCTAAACAGCATTTTATATTCTGAAATTTATATCTAAAATAAGACAGGGCAATGAGGAATGTTTGCGTTCATCAGCCAAAGCACTAACAGTTGCAAAATATCATGTTACAGCTGCATAAAATAATGATTAAGCCTCACTTGAAATATTATCTGCAGTTTTGCACTCCACACTTTAGGAAGAGCATGATAAGCTGGCGAGGATGTTAAAAAGATTCATGAGGATGTTGCCTAGATTGATTTATCAGGAGAAATTGGATAGGCCAAGTTGCTTTCCCCTGGAGCAAAGGAAGCTGAGGTGTGACATGAAAGAGATATTTATATTTCTGAGAGAGGAAGGTATATTGGTATGTCCAAAGTCTGCTGAATATGGTAAAGTTGTCTAAAGGGTTTAAATTTAAGGTGAGATCAAGAGGGTTTAAGGATGATTTGAAGGGTAAACTTTTATTACAAAGAGTGGTTGATATTTGGAATGAGCTGCCAGAGAAGGGTGTGAAGGCAGGAACTATAAAGACCGTTAAGTGGCATTTTACTGGTACTTGAATGAGCAATAGACAATAGGTACAGGAGTAGGCCATTCGGCCCTTCAAGCCAGCACCGCCATTCAATGTGATCATGGCTGATCATCCCATGATCAGGGCATAAACGTATATGAAATTAATACAAACTTGGGATTAGCGTAGATAGCATGATAGGTTGGCATAGATGTGATGAGTTGAAAAGATATTGCCACAGACGACTGGAGGCTATGGGGAGAAGGCAGGATGGGGTTGAGAGAGAAAGATAGATCAGATATGGTTGAATGTACCAATTCAGTAGGGAAGTAGGTCCAGTAGGGAAGCACCAATTCAGGACTTACCTGGACTTTTACCTTGTCTACTCATCAGGACGGCTGCGGAGGGTTGAGGTCCCGACCACGGGGGAAAATGGAGGAGGACTGGTCAAATGTTGTGCCTTCCACCACAGTGATGAATGCTGTGGTGGATGTTTGTGTTAAATTTTTATTGTGTATTGTGTGTTCTTTATCATTGTACCACCGCTAGCACATTCATTTCACTTGCACTTTATGTGCAATGTGACGAATAAAACTATTGTATTGTATTATATTGAATGGCGGATTAGACTCGATGGGCCAAATGGCCTACTTCCTCTCCTATGACATGAGTATTTCCTTATGTTATTACATTTGAAACTTGTGTGAGTCTTCATTCAAAGATTAAATTTAAAAGAAACAATCTTTTGAAGAATACTTTAAGTCTAAGAGTTCATCTCGGTGAACTGGTTAACAGTCAACTATAAACTAACACTAGGAGTAGTCAAAAAATAATGTGTTTATGAAAGCAGTGAGAAACACTCAAATTAAATGAAAAGATGCAGAAAAGTTAGGAATAGTAACAGCAAAAAAAATGCAGTTCAAATACAGGAATATAGACAGTCTTTTACTATAATGTTTTGATGGAGGAGGATCTCTATGTTAAGCATCATAGCCCTCTCTTATCCCCAGAAGTGCTTGTACAACCATTCTCCAATGAGAATTACAGGCCTCAACTAAAATAAAACAGAAATTGCTTGAAATATGCCTCAGGTCAGATTCTCTTTTTAGGTGATTGAACTTTAAAGTAAATTCTGTTTCTAATTCCACAGATGAATACTGACACTTTCTAGGTTTTTTTATATAAGAATTCCAGCACCCACAGTTTTTTTTGATTTTCAGGCCTTAATTATAACTTCTATTTTGTCACTGAAGCAAAATGACAATAGACAATAGGTGCAGGAGTAGGCCATTTGGCTCTTCGAGCCAGCACCGCCATTCAATGTGATCATGGCTGATCATCCCCATTCCTGCCTTCTCTCCATATCCCCTGACCGCTATTTTTAAGAGCCCTATCTAGCTCTCTTTTGAAAGCATCCAGAGAACCCGCCCTCTGAGGCACAGAATTCCACAGACTCACCACTCTCTGTGAGAAAAAGTGTTTCCTCGTCTCCGTTCTAAATGGCTTACTCCTTGTTCTTAAACTGTGGCCCCTGGTTCTGGACACCCCCAACATCGGGAACATGTTTCCTGCCTCTAGCGTGTCCAAGCCCTTAACAATCTTATATGTTTCAATGAGAACGCCTCTCATCCTTCTAAACTCCAGAGTGTACAAGCCCAGCTGCTCCATTCTCTCAGCATATGACAGTCCCGCCATCCCGGGAATCCCTTGTAAACCTTCGCTGCACTCCCTCAATAGCAAAAATGTCCTTCCTCAAATTAGGGGACCAAAACTGCACACAATACTCCAGGAGTGGTCTCACTAGGGCTCTGTACAACTGCAGAAGGACCTCTTTGCTCCTATATTCGATTCCTCTTGTTATAAAGGCAAACATGCCATTCGCTTTCTTCATTGCCTGCTTTGCTTACTGTATCTACATGCTTACTTTCATTGACTGATGTACAAGGACCCCCAGATCCCGTTGTACTTCCCCTTTTCCCAACTTGACGCCATTTAGATAGTAATCTGCCTTCCTGCTACCAAAGTGGATAACCTCACATTTATCCGTATTAAACTTCATCTGCCATGCATCTGCCCACTCCCCCAACCTTTCCAAGTCACCCTGCATTTTCATAGCATCCTCCTCACAGTTCACACTGCCACCCAGCTTTGTGTCATCTGCAAATTTGCTAATGTTACTTTGAATCCCTTCATCCAAATCATTGATGTATATTATAAATAGCTGCGGTCCCAGCACAGAGCCTTGCGGTACCCCACTAGTCACTGCCTGCCATTTTGGTGATGTGTTTCTTTCTTTCTCAGTCAGGATATAGTTTTGATCTGATTAGTTGTGAATACTTCTGAGAGATTGTAATGTTTTTATTCCCTTGGCTACATTTATGATTTTTATCATAATGAATTTTGCATTGGAAAATATTAAACAAAATCTCAGCAATAGCAGTTGAAGTTGGATACAAATCAATGACAGCTTTTTTTTTGTAAGATATTTTTATTAGAAGTAATTACATATTAAGAAGAAATATAAAATCCAATTAAAACAAAAGAAAATATTAACGTCACATACATTCTTAATATTTTTTTTAAATTAACAATCAATCTTATTTGTACTTCTATAATTGTCTTTTTTATTTTATAGCAGTAGGAAATAAAAAAGGGAAAAAGAAAAGGAAAAAAAAAAGAGAGAGATAAACTGATTGAGTGGAATATTAAACAAGATATTCTTCAATGGAGATATATTTATGATCTATTGTCTATAATTCTTCATCCATTCATACATTCAGGCCTCCGTCATGGCTTCGAACCGGACCATCTTGACCCTTTAAATATTCAATAAATGGAGACCATATTCCTCTGACTGGTCCAGCCTGTCCATCAGGGCAAGCCTTAATCGTTCCAAGTGTAACGTCTCCGACATTTCTGTAATCCACATTTTAGTTGTGGGGGAAGTAGGACCTTTCCAAATTCTTAGTATTAATTTTTTACCAATTATTAAACTATAACCGATAAAAATTATTTGTTGTGTTGTTAATATCTGATTTGTTTCCAGTATTCCCAATATAATTAGTTTTGAGTCTGGAATCAACTTTGCATTAACTACAATTGAGATTATTTTAAAAATTTCTATCCAAAAATTAGTGATTTTTATACATTTTGTGAATGAATGCGTTAAATTAGCTTCTAATTGTTGACACATCACATATTGCGGACACATTTGAGAAAATTCTATTTAATTTGGACTTTGAGAGATGTAATCTATGTATAACTTTAAATTGTATCAAGGACAGCTTCTGATATGGAAATTCTTTGTCATTAAAATAATTTTATAAACAATTTTACCACTGGGTATGTTTAAGAAGGAACTGCAGATGCTGGAAAATCAAAGGTAGACAAAAATGCTGGAGAAACTCAGCGGGTGAGGCAGCATCTATGGAGCGAAGGAAATAGGCGACGTTTCGGGTCGAAACCTTTCTTCAGACCCTGAAGAAGGGTCTCAACCTGAAACGTTGCCTATTTCCTTCGCTCCATAGATGCTGCCAAACCCGCTGAGTTTCTCCAGCATTTTTGTCTACCTTACCACTGAGTATTGTTATTGTTAATTTTACATGAAATGAAAAGAGAAATTGTTGTGAATATTTTGAAACCTAGATGATTAATCCTTGAGCAGATAATTATTTTCATACGATATTTCAGTATTGTGGAATACTTAGAATCAACTCAAACTTTGATATACAAATTGAATAGCGCAGGTAAAGACGTATTTTTAGGGCAGAATGCTGTGACCAATAAATACCTTGTTCAAAGGCTGTGCACTTGCAAAGTTCGATAGTGTACAAGGCCTACAGTGTTGAGTACGTGTGAGTAGGCCTTGCAAACTGAAAGACCATCCCTTCACGTTTTTCTGTCGCCAAGCCCATAGAGTAAAATAAGTAAATCTGGGTTCAGGTCAAGGGGAAAGTTGCAGAAGAGAGAGTCTCAGTAGTGTGCATGAAGGTTATGATCTGGAGGATCAGATAGGATATTGTTGGGAGAATAGATGCGGCCACCTGTGAATATTGAGACCAAAACAACAATCAGCTACTGAGGGAATTGGAGTGGGCCCAGCTGCCTTCATATTATAGAACACAACCCACAAAACTTAGCTTTTATTTTCATTATTAATTTTTTAGGATCTACGCATTGCTCTCAAGACTGTCATTTTTTTAACTACTTTGATTGCTCGGAAAACTAGTGGTGAGCTGACATTTTAACCACTGCAGTTGCTCTGTTAAAAGTACCCGTACAGATCTGTTTGTTAGGGTATTTCATGACAGACTAGAGTCAATAAGAGAACAGCAATCTTTCGAAGTCAGGATGAAGTGCAATATAAAGGAGATGTCAATCTATAACCATATAACCATATAACCATATAACAATTACAGCACGGAAACAGGCCCTCTCGGCCCTTCCAGTCCGTGCCGACCATTTGTTTTCCCCTAGTCCCATCTACCTGCACTCAGACCATACCCCTCCATTCCCTTCACGTCCATATACCTATCCACTTTACTCTTAAATGTTAAAATCGATCCTGCCTCCACCACTTCTGCTGGAAGCTGATTCCACACAGCCACCACCCTCTGAGTAAAGAGGTTCCCCCTCACGTTACCCCTAAACTTCTGTCCCTTAATTCTCATGTCATGCCCTCTTGTTTGAATCTTCCCTACCCTCAATGGGAAAAGCTTATCCACGTCAACTCTGTCTATCCCTTTCATCATTTTAAAGACCTCAATCAAGTCCCCCCTTAACCTTCTGCGCTCCAGAGAATAAAGACCTAACTTGTTCAACCTTTCTCTGTAACATAGTTGCTGGAACCCTGGCAACATTCTAGTAAATCTCCTCTGTACTCTCTCTATTTTGTTGACATCCTTCCTATAACTAGGCGACCACAATTGTACACCATACTCCAGAATTGGTCTTACCAATGCCTTGTACAATTTTAACATTACTTCCCTACTCCTATATTCAATGCTCTGATTTATAAAGGCCAGCACACCAAAGGCTTTCTTTACCACCCTATCTACATGCGATTCCACCTTCAGGGAACTATGCACAGTTATTCCTAGATCCCTCTGTTCCACAGCATTCCTCAATTCCCTACCATTTACCATGTACGTCCTATTTTGATTTGTCCTGCCAAGTTGTAGCACTTCACACTTATCAGCATTAAACTCCATCTGCCATCTTTCAGCCCACTTTTCCAAATGGCCCAAATCTCTCTGTAGACTTTGAAAATCTACTTCATTATCCACAACACCACCTATCTTAGTATCATCTGCATACTTACTTATCCAATTTTCCACCCCATCATCCAGATCATTGATGTACATGACAAACAACAGTGGACCCAACACAGATCCCTGAGGCACCCCACTGGTCACCGGCTTCCAACCTGACAAACAGCCATCCACCATTACTCTCTGACATCTCCCATTCAGCCACTGTTGAATCCATCTTGCTACTCCGCCATTAACACCCAAAGATTGAACCATCTTAACCAACCTTCCATGGGGAACCTTGTCAAAGGCCTTACTGAAATCCATATAGACAACATCCACTGCTTTACCCTCATCAATTTCCCTAGTTACCGCTTCAAAAAATTCAAGAAGGTTTGTCAAACAAGACCTTCCAGGCACAAATCCATGTTGACTGTTCCTGATCAGACCCTGTTTATCCAGATGCTTATATATATTATCTCTAAGTATCCTTTCCATTAATTTGCCCACCACTGACGTCTAACTAATAGGTCTATAATTGCTAGGTTTATTCTTTGAACCCTTTTTAAACAATGGAACAACATGCGCAGTACGCCAATCCTCCGGCACTATTCCCGTTTCTAATGACATTTGAAATATTTCTGTCATAGCTCCTGCTATTTCTACACTAACTTCCCTCAATGTCCTAGGGAATATCCTGTCAGGACCTGGAGACTTATCCACTTTTATATTTTTTTATGGTGGGAGACATTGTTTTGTTGCAGTGCATTTTATGATGGTACATAGTGCAGCCACTATGCACCAGTTCTGGAAATTGTTAAGCAGGCTACTTGTCTTATATAATATTAAGCTTATCAGATGTTGTTAGAGCAGTATTCCTCCAAGAAAATGGTGAATATTATATCTTGTGTCTTGTAGATGGTTTACAGGTTTTTAGGGCGTCAGGAGGATAGTCGCTTGTCAAACAATAACAGCCTCTGACACCATTAGCAGATCGCTGCCATCTATTGTGTGCTCCATCTCAGACTCATTAAATGGGCAGCTGGCATCCCAGCAGTCTCACCTTGTTGCTGTATCTAATTACCAATTGTGTGATTGGCAAGCTACCTCTGGGACAATGGATCAATTTAGTCCTGACCAAGAAAGGGCAAGTACAGTATGTATTTTGTCCAGATTATGATGAGATTCAGTATCTAGGCCAATAATTCCAATTAAGAATGGGCAAGGGCGGTCACGGTGGCGCAGCAGTAGAGTTGCTGCCTTACTGCGAATGCAGCGCCGGACACCGGGGTTCGATCCCGACTAAGGGTGCTGTCTGTACAGAGTTTGTACGTTCTCCCCATGACCTGCTTGAGTTTTCTCCGAGATCTTCGGTTTCCTCCCACACTCCGAAGCCATACAAGTTTGTAGGTTAATTGGCTTGGTAAATGTAAAAATTGTTCCTAGTGTGTGTAGGATAGTGTTAATGTGCAAGGATCACTGGTCAGTGAGGACCCGTGGGCCAAAGGGCCTGTTTCTAAGCTGTATCTCTAAACTAAACTAAAAAAGGTTGACATGGATGTTGTGGAAGGATGGGCTCACTTTTCTGTACAACTTTGACAATTGTGAGGTGTTCTGTTTACAGATTTGGTCTCCTTAACCAAGGAAGGATATGCTTGCAACAAATGGAGTTCAATGATGGTCCACCAGATTGATGAGGGGGCATTCTCCTATGAGTAATGCTTCAACAGACAAAGCCTATAGAGTTTATGTTCGAGAGCTGTGGAGACTCAGTCGACGAGTATATTCAGAGATATTAATAGATTTTTAGTTATACAGCTAAAAAGCTGACGATGATGCGAGACATTACTGTTTGTCTCAGTATCCGAGGCACACTAGGGAGAGCAAATCATCAAAATTACCAATCTTAAATGCAACTTAGTGACTTCAACCAACTGCATATAATAGTAAGATTAAATGAGAACTTACCAGTTTGAAGTTTGATCTTTATTTTATGAGGAGTTACGATGAGGGATTACATGAAGACCCAGCAGTGTGAAATCACAGATACCAGAGTTGACTAACATAAGAGAGAACTTTATATACCAGTTGACCTTTATAATAGTTTTGGGAGCGGAGGGCACGTAATCCCTCATCCTAACGCCTCCTAAAATAAAGATCAAACTTCAAACTGGTAAGTTCTCATTTAATCTTACTATTTTACTTTGGAGTCACGTGAGTGACTACGTGAAGATTTCAAATCTCTGTGATTTCATGCCCTGGAACGAGTCTATGCTCACACACTGCCATGCTAGGAATGGAGGATGTAACGTATTTCAGACATGAAATGTGCTGAAAAACAAAAAGGTATTTATTTCATACCTAAAATAATAATGCCCCTACATTGGGGTAAATCATGAACCAGAACTTAAAATTTTTCCTGCAAATGTCTCGGGAGTGGCCACGGGTTTATTATAGAAGCACTGAAAAGTCCGTTCATTACTCCAACCCGCTGTTGCAAGGATGTGGTCCATTGAAACTTCCATCATCCTTGCCGCCGATGTGGATGCAGCCCTGGTGGAGTGAGATTTAAAAACATTAGTATCCACCCCCGCTGCACCCAATACCACCCTTAACCATCTGGAAATGGTTTTTACTGTGACCTTATGGGTTTGTGGCTAATAAGTAAAGCCCTCTCCATGCCCCTGAGACTCTTGATGACCTCTATATATCGCAATATATATGTCACGATGCAGAGCCGTCAATCTGCAGGATAGGCCAGAAGTTCTCATTTTTGGCCAGTGGATTAGGGTCTATCCTGTTTAGGTAACCCCTGTATTAGGAAAGTTATCTTGTCATTTGTGATATACATGGTGTCCATACTTAATTTATGTAGGGACTGGACCCGTTGTGCTGTTACAAGTGCCATTAACATAACCATTTTATAGGTTAATTTATCCAATGTGAGTCCCGATATAGGTGTCCATCTTCGAAGCATAGTTCCTATACCGTTCTATAATATCGGCAAACACTTTCCAATCCAACATCCATTCGGTGTTGTCGTTGAATTTGCGTGAACTGGTGTCCGCCACTGTATTTAGCTTACCTGGAAGGTAAGTGGCTGAAATCAATATATTCCTTTCCAGACACCAGTGCCAGATATTATTAACCAATTCATCACATGATATCGACTTTATTCCACCCATATGATTAATATAGGCCATCACAGTGGTATTATCAATCTGTAATCGTACATACAAATGGTGCATGTCTGAGCAGTAGGCCCGGAGTCCATGAAATGCTCCCAGCATTTCTAGATAATTAATCCCTAATGCTGCAAACAGGGTTAATTCTTGTGCATTCCATCTGCCACCACAACTAGAGGTGGTATTAGTAGCTCCCCAACCTTTTGTACTGGCATCAGTCTGTAATGTAACCGTGGGAATCATAATAGTGATGGAGTTAGAACAATGCTGAATATTGTCTATCCACCAATTTAACTCTAATTTTGCTTTCCCTGGTAGTTCCATAGGCCTATCAAAATGGCCTGCATGAGTTTTAAGAGCTAATATTTTTGCTCTTTGTAGATTTTGGTAATGGAATGGTCCAAATTGTGCTGCTGGAAATGCAGCCACTAGTTTCCCAATCACTCTGGCTACTTGCCAAATGGATGGTTTTCTGATGCTAGTGAGGCTTTTACATGCTTCCGTCAAGTCTGCCACTTTGTTTGGTGGCAAGGCGATAGACATTTGAACAGAATCGATAGTGAACTCCAAATAATCCATTCTCAATTTTGATTTATCTGGATGAATGATAAATCCCAGCTTTTGAAAAAGATGCTTTTAGGCTGATACTGCCAATGTAGCCAACTCTAAATTTTCCCCTACAATGAGAATATCATCAAGGTAGGCCATAACAATATGGTTTTGTTTCCTCAAATATGCCAACGCTGGTTTTAACAATTTGGTAAACAGCCTGGGTGCCGATGATAACCCATTGGGTAAGGCCTTATACTGCCAAAGCTGTCCCATCCAGACAAATTTCAGATATTTCCGATGATCCTTGTGTATTGGTACTGAATAGTATGCATCCTTTAGGTCGATGCAAGCCATGTAATACCTGTTAGAGATTAGCTGTTTGGTTGTGACAAATGTGTCCATTTTGAAATGGGCATACTGAACGGAAGTGTTCAGTTCAGTCAAATCTAAAATGATGCGGCATCCGCCGTCTTTTTTGTTTTTGGTAAAAATGTTTGATACGAACTCTTGAGATTCTCTGTTTGTCTTCTCAATTACCCCTTTTGCGTTTAATCTTAAAAGTTCAGCATGGCCTTATGTCCTCTCTTTTTGTGAAAGTATAAACTTTCGACTAGGTGTATGCTGAACTGGGATGGAGAGTTCATAAACAAATTCAATTTTATACCTCCATGGTTACCGGCGGTGCTGTGTTGATTGTCTCTGTTGCTTCTTGTTCTATTGTGTTGCTGCGGTGTGGGGATGGCGCATTTTCCAAGAAGGCTGGGCTGGGCCATGGCCTAAAAAAGACCGTTGTGCAGGTGGGCCTGCCTTCGAGCTTTCACCACCAGATGGTCTCTCGTTGTAACTGTGCCTGGTGGTTGTGTAGGGGTGCTGCCGCCGCTGATATGGGGTTTTGGAGGTGGTTGGCACCTTTATCATGCCGATTGCCTTGGCCTCCTCATCCAGGTCTTTAACCTGCTTAGGGAGGTTGTCCCCAAACAGCAATGTAGGCGGCTGTGCACTGCTGGGCCTGCATAATCCCGCAAACTTGGGATTGAGTGCAGGCTTTATGATGCTCTTCCTGTAGCAGTTGATTTCAAACAGCGTATTGCACAGGAGTGCTAGAGTGTCTTGCAGCTCTTCAGGCATCTCAGCCCCATCAATAGTTCTGGCTACTGCTGTAATCCCAGCAGCCAGCAGCCAGCAGCCAGCAGCTTGAGGATTCTTTGGAGTTTCACCTCCTGGCTACTTATGGTCGGGCTCATGTTGCCCCAAATGGGGTTGCTGACAGCAGGTACATTAAGAGAAATACAATTCTCTGGCACAAGGTATTTTTCTGCCGTATTGTTAATTGGTATTGGTGTTGTTCCTGCAGCTGGTTAGTTGCCATGTAATTAATACTGGCTGCCAGCTTGGGATGCCATGGCAGTCCTTTTTGGGTAGGCATAGCGAATTTGTTGACCATACCCAATAATTCTTCTTGCGGCACCCCTAACACAGGTGAGTCTTCAGCCATGTCCCTTTCTTCAGAGTCAGCCCAGTTCTGACCCCCAATGTCGCGCATGCGTGCTGGCAGGGTCTTCACGTAGTCACTCACGTGACTCCGAAGTAAAATTTAAAAATCATGACATTATTAGATTTAGCTGTGAGATGTCCTTTGGTCGAATTTTGTGTTTCTGTTGAAACAATAACAAAGCAGTTAAGGTAGTGGTATGTATACAATACCTAACAAATGCAAGCTCTTTCTGGAAAGAAGAGACGGGGATACATTTAGAAAATGAATGAATACTTGTATTACATGTAAATACATTTTTAAACCTGATAATAAATTCAAATATAATCATAAAGTACTTGCAATTAAAACAAATTTCCAAACCATGTAGTGTCAAAAAATAAAAAGACAAAACAGAAGAACTCAAGCAATATATGTAGAGGTAAAAAGTGAATGTTGACATTTTAGACCAAGACCCTGCATCAGCACAAAATCTGGACCCGAAACATCTTTTGAATTCATAGCTGCTGTTTGACCCATTAAGTTAGTTGTTGTCTTTTTATTCTGTTGGTATTAAATGGTTTGGAAGTATTTTTTTGTTTCAAGTACTGTTTGATTATATTTCTAATTCCAGAATCTGCAGTCTCACATGTCTTCTAAATATAACGACACCTGAGTTTAACAAACATCATCACCTACAATTATTTCATTCATTATTATATAATGGAAGCTCACTGAAACATTGCAAATAAGAAGCAGTTAATGGTAAGAGTGGGCAAATGTTTAATTAATGACACAGGTTTTCCATCACCATTTTACCCAGGTATTGCTGTAGCAGAAATTCTAACACCCTGGTGTTATTCAGACTTGCCCTTATACCATTAACATTCTTATTTTTATTTGTAGGACGTTATTGAAAGCTCTATTACTCTCACTATTTAAAAGAAAAATCTAGGCTAGGAAATTTTCATTAAAGACCTATCTATCTTTATATTACTAACACTCTTATCTTGTTTGAGAGCGTATGCGTGATATCCCAAAACCCCGCCAAAACGGTACATCATAGCGCTGCAATCTTTGGCCCACTTTATTCACAATTGTCCTGTGATGTTCAGGCCAAAGTGATTTTCATTGTGAGGGGGTGGGATAGGGGGGAGGTTTCATTTTAAAAACAAAATTGCGATTTTCATTGTGGGGAGTGGGATAGGGGGAAGGTGAAGAGTGGGGGAGCAGAGGGATAGAGTGAGAGGAGGGGGGTACAGAGGGAGGGGAAAGCACGGGAGGTGAGGAGGGAGAGTGGGGGAGGAGGGGGGATAGAAGAAGAGGAGGGGGAGTGGGGGATAGAGGGAGAAGAGGGCAGTGGGGGTGAGGAGGGAGAGTGGGGGAGCAGGGAGATAGAGGGAGGAGGGGAACGGAGGGGAGCAGAGGGGGTGGAGAGGGGTTGAGGGAGGGAGTGACTGAGGGTAGGGGAAAGAAGAGGGAGAGGTGAGGGAGGGGAGGGGGAAGAAGGGGGAGGGTGAAGAGGAGGGGGAGGGAATGCTGGGGGATGAGGGAGAATGGAAGAAGATAGTGGTAGGAAGAGGGATGGTGAGGCACAGTTAGGGGAGGGTTGCCGTGACGCGTCACAATGGAGATCTCTGGCATCACAATGGGAACCCCTCACCGCGCCTGCGCAGTTGGGGGTTGTGGGTCAGTGGTGGAATATTGCCTTGTGGGACGGGCCCTACGAGTCCGCACCTGGTCTAGCCCCCTCTAAAAATAATGATTAGGGGAATGTTATATGAATATATCAAGTGTTCATTTACTGTTTTGATTAGCAATTATTTTTGTTGTTGTGTTAATGTAAATATTTCGCAAAATTTATACATTTTGCATACTTGATTCCAAAGAAACTGAACCAATTCAGCCTCTTAACCATAAGCTTTCTCTGATGAAGTACACCGTGTACTGAAGATTTACAACAAAGTAGGGTCACTTTCCGTAAAGAATGAACTACATACTTTCCCTTTTATCAAACTGCCAGTCAGTGAACCTCAATCAGCTGGGCCCTGATTTAGTTTAATTGTAAACAGGTGACATTTTGTATTATTGAAGCTCTATACCAGGGGTTGGCAAACTTGTTCTGCACAGGGACCAGGATGCATCTATCACGTGTACACATGGATCCCGCTCCGGATGGCAGGCAACATATCACATGTTCACATAGATCTCGCCCCTTCGAGGATGCCACCCAGAGCACTGGCCCCTAGTTACGGGCGCTCAGGAACATGGCGCACCGACTTCTTCTTGCATATTGTGTGCTCAGCCTAAAGTTGTAAGACAACTTGTTCTGTTTGATCTTCTGTTTGTGCACCCCAGGTTGATTGCATTTGTTGAAACAGGGTGAACCACGTGAAGGTTGCAATCTCCCACCCAATGGCGCACCGACGGACTAATGCCTTGGCTCTGTCCTGAAGGTGGTGGCTCAACCATAAGGGATTGATATGAAAATTAAATTTGTTAAATGAGATTAAATTTTCCTGTCTCCACTGTATTGGGGAACAGTATTTTCAATGCAAAACATCCCAATTTATCACACTCACTCATCTCCGGCCTATTGACAACCCCGATCCCGACAGTGAAGCCCAGACACAGAAGGTGCGTGGCTGTGCCGGCGGCTTTGCGCATGAAGCAGTACAGCCAGAGCTCGGTGCTCGCCGCTGCTCGATTCTCAGCCATGCTCGGCGCCACCAGCGCAGGCCTCGTTACGTCGCCGCGCCTGGGCACCGTGGCCTCAGGCCCGGGAGATACTGAAGATGACGGGAGTCTGCGGGCTGGATGATCATGGGGAAAAAAATACACCTGCGGGCCGGATGATTTCAGGTTACGGGCCGCATTCAGCCCGAGGGCCGTAGGTTGCTGACCCCTGCTTTATACAGTAAGAGTGTAATAAATTCACAGTAAGTTTTGATGTAAGGGTCTGAATTTTAATTGTCGTCGAACAGAAAATTATTGGTAGTGAAATTTAAGCATTACCTTTAAGATTCCAGACTTGACAGTGATTGAAATACTATTGTCAATAAAGCTGCATTACTGCATCTAAGTTAGTACTTGTTCAGGAAGCTGCAGATTTGAATGTATCTGAATAATTAATAAACGTGGATCTGTTGTACTTCCAGCCAAATACATTCCTGCCATACAAAAGTCAACCAGTATTTTAATAATTATTTCTAACTTTTTTATGAATGCAAAAGTCTACTAATCATATGAGAGCACTACTGGAAATGAACCACGGATCAGTTTGTTGTATAGATTTGCTGCTACCCACTTAGAATCCTAAAGAACAAGACAAGAAAAAGGTATGATAATTAACTTTTACGATACAATTAAATTTCTCATTAAAAATTAATAAGCTTTAAACAGTGATATGAGCAGATAAATGCTTAATAAATTTATATGACATGCTTCCATCTACTATTTGATGCCAGTGGATAAGCAATTTATTTAAAATGAGTTTCTGCTTTCGTTAAGAGGAATGACATCTGAATGGACATTGCATTCACCTTTCAATGACTTACAGCAGTGATTCACAGTGTGTTGATGGGATTCATTAGAGGTCTTATCTAGTCCTACAATTTGGTATCTACAGATCAGGCACTGCATTTTTAATGATGAAATGTCAGGCAGATTTAGGTAACATAGAATTCTGATTTACATATTCCACAGATTCACCATTTACATGGAATTAAATATGATCTAGTGCAGAAACATTCAAGACAATTATTTTAACAGGTTTCTGATGCCAATATTCATGGTTCCTATGAACTTCCTTCCTTCTCATCCATAAGCAAATTCTTTTCTGTATTTGTCCCATGTGCATTTATTTTGCTTTCTTCTAAATGTATCAATGCATTTGCCTCAGATATTCCAGTATTTTGTGTTTCAATACCACTTTGGATTAAGAGGTTGCTCCTCAATTTCTAATTAAATTCATGTGACCATTTTAGATTGGATTCTCCTTTTGTGTTGGCTCCACCACAAATCGAAGATTTGAACTCATTTTTCAAATTCTGGAAGAGTCCAAACCAAGACTTTCGGAGTCAAAGCTAGATAAAAAAGTATGATTTCAAGGCAGGAGAATAATTGTAAATTATTGTAGTAAGTTTTCATGAAGGTCACCTCTGATTCATCCACAAAGATCAAAGCATGTTCAATTTATATTTTTGTAAAGATGGGATGTAAGTTTTGTAAATTGGGATGTTTTGTATTGAAAATACAGGAAAATTTAATCTAATTTAACAAATTTAATTTTCATATCAAATGAATTGTAGTATCCATTCTAAGGAGAAAAATCTATTGTTCAGCATTAGAAGACCCATAGTCCCCATTCCTGACAGATGTTGAGTTACTCCCCTCTTTTGGGTAGTTCTAACTTACATCATTGCAGAGCTGCCACGTAATACAGATTTTCCCTATTTTGTACGGAAATGCGATAAGATTACTGATGTACGATTTTGTGTTGTTAAATTTGGATTTTAAATACGGATTTCAGTTCAGTTTGAAGAAGGGTCTCGACCAGAAATGTCACCCATTCCTTCTCTCCAGAGTCGCTGCCTGAACCACTCCAGGTTTAAACAGAGCATTGTCAGTTTAACGCGTGAGAATTTAAACGAAGAGCTGTCGGCTGGAGCACTGTGTGATCTAAATATAGCGCTACCGGCTGGAGCGCTATGGGCTTTAAACATAGCGCTATAGCCACTGCGCTACGGGTCACAGACTGTTCAGGAAAATTCTCGTATAACAATGAGTCTTTGGAATTCTCTTTGACCCTTTGCTTATTTTTCAGGCAGTGGTAGAATTCTGGATAAGCCTAGTGGTGAAAGGTTACCAGTGGGATTGCAGTTACATTGGGATTGGCCTTGATTTTACAGAACGGTGGGTGGGCTCAAGGGGGAGAGGATGGAGAGGGAAGAGTGAGAGGGAGGAGAGAGAGGGGTTGGAGGAAAAGGGGGAGGGCGGGAGGGAGGGAGGGCAAGAGGAATGGAGGAAGGGAGAGAGAGGAAGGAGGGAGAAAGAGGAAGGAGGGAGGGAGTGAGGGTGGCTTCCAAAATGGCTTCTACATCATCATCTGGTGCTAAAAGTAGAAAGCAGCCGTTCGGACAGATAGACAACATCATACAAAGAGATGGCAATGAATGCCCTGTCAAGTAAGGTGCGCTGAAGACGTGTCAGTTGGTAGCAAAGTTATGCATTCTTGTATTCTTACATGGGTATGACCGCACATTAAAAAATATTTTTTTTTCAGCAAAATGGCACCGCGTAAAAATACTGATTTCCTCAGCAAAATACTGATTTTCAGGTACTAGAACACTGAAATGCTCTGACAAAACTTGGCAGCTCTGTCATTGTAAATGAACAACTTAAATGACATCTCCGAAAATGGGCCTTCAAATTAATCAGTGATTTCTAACTTTTGATAACATCTTCTCTATGTTTCTGAGAGATAATTGTCTGAGAAATTGTAGCTTGAACCCTGTACTTGTCAAATGTTGATACAGAAATCACTGAAGATAATGATCAAAACAGCCTTTTTATTAATTATTTTAGCTACTTGTTTTTTTCTCACCAGAAAATGTCCCACCTCAATGAAAAACACTACCCCAATAAAACATCTTTGCTCCATATGGTGCATCTAACAGCCAGCATTAAAAATATTCTCCGGACACCCCATTGTCTTGAAAAGGCAGAAACAAACTAAACGTTTTTAAATAACTAAATAGATTTAAAACATTTAAATAAAGTCAAACAATTTAAATCTAAACATATTAACACGTGTTAATTCCTAGATGCTCATTGAAATTCATTTGAGAATATCCTACACCCCCCGCAACATGACATGATCTTTATCTGTAACTGCTGAGGTGTTGCGGCAATTCCGCCTGCTATATGCTCCATTGAATGCCATTGTGGAATTTCTGGTGAACAGCTCAAGTTTGGGATATACTTATTTGGACAATCATGCAAAAAAAAGTCAAACTTGTTGGCACTTACTCAAGAGAAAGGCTGCCAGTTCCTCGTGGAACTGCTGAAGTTTTCTGCAAAATTCGCCCCTCTTGCTTAAATCTTCCCAATGGAAATTTTGACTCGTCAAGATCATGTATTAGACAAGCTGTCTGCCAGTAATGAAGCAGTGGAAAGGTAAAAAACGCCGGCCGCAGGTGCCTCCAACATTAGTGTGGAACTGAAAATGCATTTTTGTGTGTCACCAAAGGATTGCATGCAGATGAAAAATAAGAGAAGATCAAGTATAGATCTGTGTGGAAGGACAAACTACATTTATGTGACAGCCAAGGAGGCACATCAACACCTCTTCTTCCCTTGGAGACTGGAAAAATACAGCATGACCCTCACCATAGAAAGCAGACTGTCGGGTTACATCATAGCTTGGTTTGGGAACAGTTTTGCCCAAGACTGTAAGAAACGGCAGAGAGCAGTAGATGTAGCACAGTCCATCACACAGATCAGACTTCCCACCATTGATTATCTACATTTCATGCTGCCTCGAAAAAACAGCAACATAATCAAAGAATTGTCCCAACCCACTCATTTTTTTTAATCCATGCTCCTGTCCAGCAGAAGGTGTAGAAGCTTAAGTGCACACCACAGTCTAAGGAACAGCATCTTTCCCCTCTGTTATCAGAGGGATATCCTTTCCATAAAACAAGAAGCTATCCAATTTACCACTACCCCATTGTAGACATTGGACTTTGTCCATAGAACTGGTGCCATACAATGCTGAGAACTATATTCTGCACTCTGCATCTTCTCTTTTGTTCTACCTAATTTTATTGAGTTTGACGATTGCAGACCTCCCAACTATCCCGCTTTTGGCGGGATATTCCCGCTTTTTAGGTTCCTTTCCCGCCATCCCGATTTGTACCCTAATTATCCCGCTAAATTCTTCCTCCCGTGGTGAACGCCGGCGCCATGTGTCCCCGGTTTGCCGGCCCGCGCGATCAGCGGCACTTTGCCGGGCCCTAGTGGCCGCACGTGCGCAGTGGGGGAGGTTGCCGGGCCCCAGTGGCCGCGCGTGCGCAGTGGGGGAGGGTTGCCGGGCCCCAGTGGACGCGCGTGCGCAGTGGGGAGGGTTGCCGGGCCCCAGTGGCCGCGCGTGCGCAGTGGGGGAGGGTTGCCGGGCCTGGCGCCATTTCGAGCCACGCCACGCCCGGCCCAGAGCCCGGGCGGCGCCGGCCCGCGCGATCAGCGGCACTTTCTTGCCGCCAGCCGGCCGCTCGCGGCAGCCCCATCACCGGGGGTACACAAAAAGCTGGAGAAACTCAGCGGGTGCAGCAGCATCTAAGGAGCGAAGGAGATAGGCGACGTTTCGGGTCGAGACCCTTCTTCAGCTAGAAGAAGGGTCTCGACCCGAAACGTCGCCTATCTCCTTCGCTCCTTAGATGCTGCTGCACCCGCTGAGTTTCTCCAGCTTTTTGTGTACCCTCGATTCTCCAGCATCTGCAGTTCCTTCTTTAAAGCCCCATCACCGGGCCTCCCCCCCACCCCCACCCCCACCCAGTGCGCAGGCGCAGACCCGCCGGCAACCTGGCCAAGTGCGCATGTGCCGCACCCGCCCGCCGGCAGCCCGCTGATCTGCACCAGTGCGCAGGCGCATAGCCGCCGGCAACAACCCCAAGTGAGAGAAATTAAGGTGAGTCTAGTGCCAAGTTTATCAAAGTTTAACAAAGAATTATAAATGTTTCAGCATACATGTACCTTTTTCACATTTTGGCATTTAAAATACTTCTTCACAATTTAGAATTTGTGACATGGGACCCCGAATAGGGCGCCGCGACATATTATGAATTTTCATTTAAAAAATATGAATTTTGAGGGGAAATATTATGAATTTTGACAATCAAATGTTGGGAGGTCTGCGATTGCATTTATGTATTGTATTATACGATCTAATTGGAAAGTATGTAAAACTATGTGTTTCACTGCGCCTCAGTACATGTGACAATAATAAATCTAAACCTAAGTTCCGATGTAACTGTTCAGAAGCAAGAAGTAAAGTGAGAGTATGTGTTTCCCTAACCAACATGGATGTGTACGAGATTAACCAGGAAAGATTAGACCCATTTTTCTGGAACATAAAGGAGCGGAGCAAGGGAAAAGTGAAACGATTTACCTTGTTAAAGACAGTCAAGAAGAATGACAAAGAATGGTGCACTGGAGCCAGTTACATAGGATATCATTCTTGATGGGCAAAAATATGTCATGAAAAAGCAGGTAGGTTTTCAGTATAATTTGTCTTGCTCCAAATAATAGTTTCACTTCCAGATTGCATTACCTTGCCTATGAATGGATGCATTTCCAAATACGCCACTTGTTGAAAATAGCAAAATACTAATAATCAGGATAGCTTCGCATAATTTTTGCTAACAGTGGTCAATGTGCCGTTGCATTCTGATATGACAAAGCTGTACAATAATAAAGAATAAAGTTCTCATCAAGACATAAATTTGACAACTCAATACAGTCTCCAGCTCATTACATAACCATTTTTATATTGCATACAGTCTAAAATTATATTCTATGAAATTATTTATGCCTTTAAACATGGTAAAGGAAAATAAAGTCAAAGTGGAATCTAAAGGACTTCTAGTAATAATATTCACTGTGAATTGAATTCCTTCTGCTTCATCATATTTTAAGTAGTTGGTAATTAAAATGTAATAGTGAAGTGCTGAACCATTTTCGGGAATTGAACTAAATGACCAACATTTAGTTGTCTTTCATTTAGTTTACTTTCATTTATAAGCATAAAAAACTCTTAAATCACATTTTTTACCTTATCAGAAAAATGCTAGTTATGATAGGTTGTATATTACATATTTAGCATCATTTTATGTCTTCATACATTTTTTCAATACGATTTCCAAATTCATGTGTAAGAAGAAACTGCAGATGCTGGTTTAAACCAAAGATACACAAAAAGCTGGAGTATTTCAGCGGGACAGGCAGCATCTCTTCAAAAGGGTCTCGACCCGAAACATCACCCATTCCTCTCTCCAGAAATGCTGCCTGTCCTGCTGAGTTACTCCAGCATTTTGTGATCTACCTTCAAGTACATCCTCAGATGTTGTGGGACGCTAGGAAGGAAATTGTGGAGGTCTTTGAGGAGATATTGCCATCTTTTGCCACTAGTGAAGTTCCAGAAGACTGGAGGGTGGCTGATTATTTAATAAGAACAACTAGCCCAATATACCAACTTGATCAGTATGGACAAGGTGGTCCAAGTGGCCTGTTTCATGCTGTACATCTCTATGACTCTATTACAGAACCTCATCACTTGTGTAAATGATCCCTGCTGCAGGAGAAGAGATAAGAGAAAAAGGCATATCTTATCTCTGAGATAAAATCAAAAATGTCAGATAAATATTAAGTATGTTTTTCTTTTTTTCATAGGAAGGCATCCTGACATCATGGATTTTCTACAGTGACAATACGGCAGCACCATTGACACTCTACAATGTCAAAGACTACAACCTGACAATTAACACACTGAATGATAAAGTTGTCTCTTCTACCCAGGACCCAGTTTGTCCCCTGATAATAGCAGAAGGTGAAGGATCAGGTGAATTTATCAGAGTGGAACTGGGCATCTGTGAACCCTGTAAAAAGACCAACCGCAAGAGTGTCTTGTTTGTGACACTTGTCAATGTGAAGGTTCGCTTTGGGTCTGATGATGATTCAGAAGAAGACCTAGAAAATACTGGTGAGGATTATGCACCTGATGGAGTGAGATTTCAAAGCAATCCATTCGGTCCTAAACCAAAAGAGAAAGATCAGTTTGATTTCATGCCAGACACTTCTTCAACTGGTGACCGTGAGGAAAGGGTTATGTGGAAGAGTAGCACAACTGTAAAGTCAGCTGTGGAAGAAAGGACTGACTCGAGGGCAGAACCAGGCAAGGGCATTGATGGCATGCAAGATAATGGAGTACATTTTGACAACACAAGGATGCCCAGCTTACCTCTTGACATTGATGTCACAGATCTGCCAAAAGATCTCGCAGATCCTGATGATGAGTATGCCCCAACGCCACGGGGTCTAACTGATTTGGAAATTGGAATGTATGCACTGTTAGGAGTCTTCTGCCTCGCAATACTGGTTTTTCTAATAAACTGCATTGTATTTGTCCTCAAGTACAGGCACAAACGTATTCCGCCAGAGGGTCAAGCCAGCATGGATCACTCTCACCACTGGGTTTTTCTCGGCAATGGACAACCTCTTCGTACCCAGGCTGATCTCTCGCCTCAACCTGAAAGTCCTGGCAACCCCTTGGAAAATATCCAAACTTGCTGCCACAATGATCATCAGAGCAGTGGCAGCTCACAGACAAGTGTGCAAAGTCAAGTGCACAGCAGAGCTGATGGATCATCTGGGAGCTCTGTTATGGAACACAGCGAGGATCCACTACACTCTCCCACCTCCAAGCGCAAAAGGGTCAAGTTTACCACTTTTGCCACGTTGCCGTCTGAAGAGCTTGGCATAGCTTACAACTGCATACCAATAGCCGATGAGGAAGACATTGAGTGGGTCTGCCAGGATATGGGTCTCAGAGACCCAGAGGAACTACACAACTACATTCAAAGAATAAAGGAGATTGCCTAGTCTGCTGCTGCTTTTCTTTGCTGCATTTATAGCTGCCAGATATTTGCCACGTATAGTTTTTTGTTTGGTCCATAGAAGGAAGCTGCAGTACGTGGAGACTGGGTGAACTTAAAAGTGCTCTAACAATATTTGTGGTCAAATGAGCACTGGTAATGCTACAATATATAAAATAGGTTTGCAGTGAGAAGCTGATCAAACTTTTTGCAAAGAATACTCTTTGCTGAAACACCATTGACAAATCACAGTTGATGAAAGACAAACTATTATAATGAAACAAACATGACTGGTTTAGCACAGGGGCATATTGTTTGCTCATAATCAAAAGAAGCATGCTGGAATCGCTCTGTGTAGGTGACGGTGAAATGGGACAACGTTGGCATCTTATTTTTAAGACTCCAGTAGGCTGAAAACAGCAGAGAGTTGCATATTCTGCACAACGAGGGGTTGTTTTAAGATGTAAAACAGTACTTGTAGTTGATAGATATGACAGAACAAGTATGGTAAGACCCTTACCAAATTGAATGCTTCAGACAAAACCGGCATTGAAACTAAGTGGCAAATGTTGATTTAAAAAAATATATATTTTAATCGCAATTTGAGTCCACAGTCAATTCTGAAAGTTGACAATGTCTATTTCATTCATGTTTCGGTTTCATTATTTGCATTAATAAAAGCTGTTGAAGCAAGAGCATGGCACAAATTGCAGTGTTACTACTGGTTGTGAGAAAGCTGATACATGAATGATTCATTAATGTTGAAAAGAAAAGGTTTCTCTGTTTATGGGAAACAAATAATGTGATATTGTTCTCAGTGAAGTGTGAAAGCAGCAATCTTTGAACATTCTGTCATTGGCCTCATTATATATTCATTTTAATTTAATATGCATATTTATAAAGCAATGTATTGGAATGCTCGAGCAGAAATGTCCAGATATGCTCTTTTCTAATTAATCACAGCAGGAATCAATTGTGCTCAATTTTAAAACAAAACAAAAATCTTAATTTGCAGGGACTGGGAATCTGTGATTTTATTCAAAAAACAACAGTGACAAGGTCAAACTGAAAATTATGACTTCCAACATTTTTTTAAAAAATTTCTTTGAGAAAGCTAGCAGCTATTTTAAATCAGTGAGAGGCATTGACAGAAAGCAAACCAAAATCCATTGGCTTTTGTAAATTGCCAAAGGAAAATTTGACTCAAATTGGTCATTGAACATAGAGTATGCTTGTGAGGTATTGAAATGACCTTTCTAATCAGTGAAACTGCAGCAAGAAGTAATCTGGCGATACCGATGTTGGTTGTAGACCAATAGAATGTGATGTTTGATTCATTAGATCTGCTGTGAAATGGGAATGTGATGAAAGATGATTATCAGGTTTTGATAAATTTATGATAAATGAAGGAAAACATTTCCACTGTGTACCTATCTTGTTAAATCTCCTGAAAAAAGCCTGCAAAAGGATATTGCAGGTTTAAACAATCATAGATTCATGGGGATGGGGTGATTTAGGTGTATTTCATCTTGATGGAATGATATCTATATGTATATATGAATTTCTATACAATTAAACCAAACCACGACATTAAGAAAGATCCTAGTTAAGTTTCTCTCTGTCGCAGCTTTCACTAGGCCTTTAAGTAAATGCTTTTCTTTATAAATTGATATTTCTGATGACTGAAGTCAATTTGAAGCCTCAGTCAGCAGTCAATAAACTTCACAAAAGAAATCCACCAGACAGATATTTCTGACTGTATGCTGACTGACAACTCACAATCCTCCTGCTCATTAAAATGACCAGTGAAGGAACAATGGCTGGCAAAATCACACGCCTAAAATCTCAACTTAGCTTAACCCAACAGCATGGATAAACTACAACCGTATTCATGCAACATTTTAGAACATGGTGCAGCCTCATGGCTTAAAATGCACAACCACTTATGAATTTAAAAATGTTCCTATAATCATTTTCAAAAAGCATGAATATTGCTCCAATATTGAAGCAAATATTTGACTTCAGTCTTTAGGCAATTATCTTGCAGATGCTTCACGAAAGCATTCCAGTGATTTTGTAATAACAAAAAGGTCAAGAATACTTCAGCTGTACTTTTTAGGCACAGTTTTCTGACACTAGTCTGCTGCGCCCAGCAATTCCCTTCTCCAGCATCTTATTCTTCTGCCATCATGGCCCAGTTTTTATAACTCCTCCAAATTTTGCCACCTTGCTACTTCCATTCCTGCCTTTACAAAGATTCATTAAACCTAGCTTTTTTAAATGTGCCTTTGACTAACTTTCCTAAATTATCCACCTCTTTCCACTGTGAAGCTCCTTGGGAGTTTTGCTATATTTAATGCAAAATCCAGGTTATTGTTGCTTGCCTTGAAATTGAAAAATTGCAAGGTTTGTGTATAGCACACTATTTATATAATTGTTCCAAATATGGAGAGATTGTGGCGAAATTCTAGGTGTTTTTAACATTTTTGGTTTATAAAGTTCTTGCGACTAGTGCAAGAAGTAATCTTCTTCTATAGTGTTTGTCTAGCATGATTGAAATTTAGAATTGTAAAGAAAATAATAAAGTTGGAGTAAACATCTAGGCCCAGATATTACCCAGATGATGCTAGTTAATGCGCATTTCACATTTTCATGTACAGTGCCCTCCATAATGTTTGGGCAAAGACCCATCATTTGTTTATTTGCCTCTGTACTCCACAATTTGAGATTTGCAATAGAAAAAATCACATGTGGTTAAAGTGCACGTTGTCAGATTTAAATAAAAGCCATTTTTCTACATTTTGGTTTCACCATGTAGAAATTACAGCCATGTTTATACATAGTCCCCCCCATTTCAAGGTACCATAATGTTTGGGACTCAGCAATGTCATGTCAATGAAAGTAGTCATGTTTAGTATTTTGTTGCATATCCTTTGCATGCAATGACTGCTTGAAGTCTGTGATTCATGGACATCACCAGTTGCTGGGTGTCTTCTCTGGTGATGCTCTGCCACGCCTGTATTGCAACCATCTTTAGCTTATGCTTGTTTTGGGGCCTACTTCCCTTCAGTTTTCTCTTCAGCATATACAAGGCATGCTCAATTGGGTGATTGACATGCCAACTCAAGAATTTACAATTTTTTAGCTTTGAAAAATTGTTGCTCCTTTGTTGCTTTAGCAGTATGTTTGGGATCATTGTCTTACTGGAGAATGAACTGCTGGCCAATGTGTTTTGAGGCATTTGTTTGTACTTGAGCAGATAGGATATGTAAACACTTCAGAATTCATTATGCTATTACCATTAGCAGTTGTATCATCAATGAAGATTAATGAGCCAGTACCTTCAGCAGCCTTACATGCCCAGGCCATAACAATAATAATAATAACTTTATTACGGACTCATGGTCCAGACAAGGGGCAACATTACATTAAAAAAATGCATTGCATCTCAAATATCATAAATATATATAAAATCAAGGTAAATCACATAAAAACATCATAATTTATATATAAAAAAAAAAAAGACCCATAATACTTAAGTTAAAAATCCAGAGTAAAAAAAAAATCAATGTCGTACAACGAGACAACGATACCAGTGTCTCCACAACTGGGATTCGTAGCGTGTAGTGCTAACCCTTATGTTTGTCAAGGCCACAATAAGCACATTTTTAGAGTCATTTATCCTGCAAATGAATTTATACATGTGGTGTCTTAGGATAGCTTCTAGAGTACTGACTCCTGCAGCTACAAACATATTACTGGCACTACACCATCTTGGTTGCCTTAGCAGTGTTCTCATGGCATCGTTATATGCCACCTTTAGTCTCTGCATACTTGTCTTTAGATAGTTCGACCACAGGTGTGCAGTGTAGAGGGGTGTGCAGTATGCTCTAAATAGCAACATCTTCACCACATCTGCACACGCACCAAATTTACGCAAGAGGATATTCGCCTGTATATACAGCATGCGTCGTTGCCTATAAATATCCTCATCATCTGTCATTTGTTCTGTAATAATATGCCCTAGATATTTTATCTTATTACAGACACTAAGATTGTTATCAGACAATTTAAAGTCAGGATATTTAGGCTTTTATCCTCTTTGGTTCTACAGACCATAACAGCACTCTTACTAGCATTTATTTAATGTCATGTTCCAAACCATACACGGAACATGCAGTAAGGAGCTGCTGGAGACCAGCGCTAGATGGACTAAAGACCACAAGATCATCTGCATACATAATATGGTTCACTAGAATATTACCAATCACGCACCCAGTGTTACAAGCTTTCAATTGTTTAGACAGATCATCAATATATAGATTAAAAAGGACTGGTGATAAAATTCCCCCTTGTCTAACACCATTGCTAACCCCAAATGGGGCTGAGACCCTATTGCCCCATTTTATTTGCATAGTCTGGTGGGCATACCAGTAGGCCAGTATTCTCACAATGTATTTAGGCACCCCTCTTTGACGCATTTTAAACAAACTTTCTGTGATTAACACGGTCAAAGGCTTTGGAGGCATCAATAAAGCACATAAGGATTGAAGAGTTTTTTGCCTCTATATTTGTTTCACAATCTCCTTTAGGGCATATATGCATAAGTCAGTGCCATGTTTAGCTTTAAAGCCAAACTGGTTATCTGTGGAGTTAACAAACTCATGTATTCTATCCAGCAGAACTCTTTCTAATACTTTTGACAATATGCTGGCTAAAGCTATGGGCCTGTAGTTATTTAAACTGCCTACTTTACCCGCTTTGTCCTTAATAACCGGCACTAACAGGACAGACAACATTGAGTCTGGTAACATGCCATGAATCATAAAGCCAGTAAAACAAATAGCTAGGAGAGGAGCTATCCTCATACTCGCATACTTAAGATGTTCAGCAGAGATATAATCCAAGCCACTTGCTTTGTTGTTGGACAGCTTGTTCATGGCATGATACACCTCATGTGACATAATCACCATTGAGTCATTACTCTCAATATTGTCCACCCTATACAAGTCACCTTGGACACAGTTGAATAGAGTGCTATAATGTTGTCGCCATAACTCCGCGATATTAGCCGTTCCGGAGATTCCATCTACAGTACATGGTAGAGATGTTTTGCAACTGCTAAGAGCTCTCACTTCCTTCCAAAAATCTGTAGCATTGTTACTTAGCAGCTTCTTAGCCATGGAATCAGCCCTCATAGCTTGCTCATTTTTTACAGATGAAGCGAACAGCATACTTATACCTTGCATTAGTGAGCTTCTTGTGCTCAAACACAGGCCCCTGTCTGGGTCTACCTGCCACAGCCCATGCTTTGGTGGCTTCACGGGCTTCAGTATGATACTCAGCTACATACTGATTCCAGCCAGGTCTGATGTTATGTGTCTTATTTTTATGCTTAATAACACCCCCACCACAATGTTTCACAGATGAGGTGATATGCTTTTGATCTTGAGCAGTTCCTTCTCTCCTCCATACTTTGCTCTTGCCATCACTCTGATATAAGTTAATCTTCGTCTCATCTGTCCACAAGACCTTTTTCCAGAACTGTGGTTGCTCTTTTAAGTACTTTGTTGTAACTGTAACCTGGCCATCCTATTTTTGCAGCTAACCAGTGGTTTGCACCTTGTAGTGTAGCCTCTGTATTTCTATTCATGAAGTTTTGTGCAGAGAGTGTTCATTGACAAATCCACACCTGACTCCAGAAGAGTATTTCTGATCTATTGGACAGGTGCTTGGGGATTTTTCTTTATTATGAGGAGAATTCTTCCGTCATCAGCTGTTGACGTCTTCCTTGGCCTGCCAGTCCCTATGCGATTAGTAGGCTCACTAGTGCTCTCTTTCTTCTTAATGATGTTCCAAACAGTTGATTTTGGTAAGCCTAAGGTTTGGCTGATGTCTAACAATTTTTTTTCTTGTTTCTCAGTCTCATAATCGCTTCTTTGACTTTCATCGGCACAGCTTTGGTCCTCACGTTGATAAACAGCAATAAAAGTTTCCAAAGGTGATGGAAAGACTGGAGGAAATACTCGGTGCTGAGAGCTCTCTTATACCTGCATTAAGGAGGCATTTAAACACACCTGAGCAATTACAAACACATGTAAAGCCCTGTGTCCCAAACATTATGGTGCCCTGAAATGGGGGGACTATGTATAATCACAGCTGTAATTTCTACATGATGAAACCAAAATGTATAAAAAAATACCCTTTAATAAAATCTGACCATGTGCACTTTAACCACATGTAATTTTTTTTAAATTATAAATCTCAAATTGTGGAGGGCAGAGCCAAATACATAAATGATGTGTTTTTGTCCCAAACATTATGGAGGCACTGTATGTTTTCATAATTATTGCCAGTATTACAAAGTCAATGTGTTAATTGTGTAAAATAATCAAAGTATCACATTATCAAAAATACTTTTTTGGTTTCTGTTACAATTTATAGGTTTTTTTGCATGTTTTAAAGGGAGCATGACTAGAAACCAGCAAAGCTTATTTCCTTGTCCGCTGTAGATGTGATGTGAGAAAATCTGTCCAAACCATGTTGTTGAGGGCAGTTTCTGTTCACCTGATACATTAATAGCCCCCTAGCAAATAAAATTTGTTGGTAATAATTCTACAACTGCTTTAGAGAGTGTGTCAAAGTGAAAGGCAATAAGTATTTCTGCTCTTGAGTACTTTCCACCAGAAAATCCATGTATGGGTTGAGTGGAAAATCAGATTTAATTTATATATTTCTGTAATTTGTACTTTCCTTTCAGTGTAAACATTTACTTCCTTCTATCCTATGCATCCCTTAAATCTCCTTCTAGCCTCAAATAGCCACTTTCCAGTGACGATCCCCCACCCTCATATGAATTCCATCTTTCTCTTCAGAGAGAAATCGGTCTTTGCCAGAAAACTCCTACACAAAATGTGTAGATTAAGAATCACTTTGTGTCATTGTTTATTTTACCGTTATTTTGCCTCTGTGGCAATGTGGCCGAATATGGATATCTTAAAACTTTCCAAGTTTAGCCCTATCTTTTTTTGTGTATTATGTACAGAATACTCAGAGCTTCATGCTTTGTATACCGTTCTCAAAATCCATATTGGTACATACCTTCTACTCATCTTTTTAACTCATTACTCTTAAATTAGATGCTTTCTTACTTTAATGATTGTATTCATATTTATCCAATAAATATTCAATGATCCATTATATACTGCAAGCCTCCTCATCTCTCATAGAATCCTGGATATTTTTTGTCAATGTCTCCCCTCTTCTAGTTCTAGATGAACTATTGAATGTATTGTCTCATTAGCCTATATAGAAGTCTTTTTGGAACAAGGCTTTTGGAATATTTACTTGCAGCATTGGGAATTAAGCACTGCTACAGGTGATTCATCTATATAACTTTCCATGTTTATGATAAATTTAAAATTCTTCCATGTATCAGCTTTCAACAAAGTAACCAATGAGATGACATAATGTTATCAAATTAATGAATGGTGCACAAGTAAAATTTAGACCAACTCTATACAAGATGTATAGTTATACCGTAACATAAGTTAATTTTAGTTCTGTTACATCCTTAATACAGTCTAAACAGTACTTCTGTTATCTTTGTCTTGGTCTTGCTTTCGTGTAAGAATGCATCTACTTACTTGTCCAAACCAACTGTGAATTCTATTTCTATTTCTAAATCTATTTCTTGATCATTTTACTTGGTTGGCATTCTTTTTATAATGTGCTAATTCTGATTCTAATTCGAATACTGTTCAGATAAAATAATAATTTAGTTCATCATCTACCCTGTGGCATTAAGCTTATTAAACTGGAGTTTTTTTTAATTTAAACCATAAGACGTGGGAGCAGAATTAGGCCAATCGACCTGCTCTACCATTCAATCGTGGCTGATCTTATTTTCCCTCTTAACCCCATTCTCCTATCTTCTCGTAACCTTTGACATCATTTGGTTTAGTTGCTCCAAGACCATTTTTTAAAAATAGTATAATTTTCTGCCCAATACTCTTCAGCATTTGCATTGCTCAGAAGATATTTAATGTAACAGTATCACTTTACTGGTACAAACCACTTTACTGGTATGCAAGCTGCATCTGGTCCTGGTTTGCGCATAGTGTTCAATGTGATTACCTGGCTGAACAGACCACTGATCAGAGTTTACTACAGTAAATGTTTGAATGAAAGCACCAATTGAAATCATCTTAAAGAGAATGAAAATGTATAATGCAAAGACATTTACTAAAATTGAGCTGTATGCAGTTTTGTGGCTGTTTGATTCATGACTGCAGAACTGTTCATGACAAAAGAAGTGGTGCATGGAGCAAGAAAACTAAAGGATTCCTCAAATTGGTAACTAAGCATAAATTCATAATTCATGTGGAAACCTTGAATTTATTTATGCAGTGCCCGAGTGAATAGAGCTCTTAATGAGCAGGGTTCTCTATAGAGAAACACAGCATTGAAACAGGCCTTTCGGCACAATCCATTCATGCAGACCAAAATGCCCATCTAAGCTAGTTCCATTTGTGCACGTTTAACCCATATCCCTCTGAACGTACCTTATCCATGAACAAGCAAAATATTTTTAATGTTGTTATAGAACCTGTCTCAACGACTTTCTCTGACAGCTCCTTCCATATACATATCACCCTCTGTGTGAAAAAGCTGCTCCCTAGTTTACTTCTAAATCTTTAAACTCTCACCTTAAACCTATGTCCTCTAGTTCTTGATTTCCTCACCCTTGGGAAAAAGAGTGTGTACATTCATCTCTCCCTATAACTCAGTCCCTTGAGACCTGGCAGCATCTTTGTAAACCTTTACAGTACTACAGTATAGAATGACCAAAATTGAACACGATTCTCCAAATGCGGCCTGACCAACGTCTTGTACAACGGCAACATAACATCCCAATTTCTTTATAATGCCATTACTGATGAAAGCATGGGTGCTAAAAACCACCAACACTTTGTCTTCCAGTGATGCCACTTTCAATTAATTTTCATGTTTTGTACCCCTCTGGTCCCTCATCTACATTACAGCCCAGGTCCCTACTGCTAACAGTGAAAATCCTACCCTGGTTTGACTTACCAAAATTCAACACCTCGCATCTATTTGAATCCATTTAACATTCATCGGCCCACTTACTATCAAGATCCTTGGGTGTTTCTTCATACGCTTCTTCACTGTCCGTGATATAATCTATTTTAGCGTCACCTGCAAACTTACCCTACATGTTCTATCAGGCATCATAGTGTCAGAGTTGGAGCAAGGGCAAGTATAAGTTCTGTCAGGGCTCTGTTCCCTTCTCCAAAAAATGTGAAGATCTCACTGCAAAACACAATGGTTCAGGTGTGGGCTATTCCTCTAAGAAACATGAACTGGCCTTTCTTTCCCAGTCAAGCACCACATTTTCTCTTGAACACGTGCTTCAATTTTGCAGCAATTATGTTCATTGGCTTTTGAGTAAAGATTTACATCATTACCCTATGTCCAGATAACTCCATGTATTATGCACATGCAGATATTTATATTTTTTATGAACTATTGCTTTGATTATAATTATTTACATTCAGAATAATTCAGAATATTGATATTTCATGGAATGCAAAGTAGCAGCCACAGGCAGTTTCCCTGTGATGAATTCCCCCCCAAAAAACTTAAGGACAAAATCAGGTTTATCATCAATGATTGGAAAATAATTTTATGGGGTCTGGATTAGAAAGCATAGTGCTGAGAATAATTAACACCTTTGATGAAAATGGAATCTAACTTCTATGATAAAATGTAGAAAACTAAACAATGCAAAAAACGGGAAGAAAGTGCATTTCAGATAAAGATGTGCAAAGGACCATTATTATCTTGAAAACATCTAGTTTAGTCTAGTTTAATCAAAGAGTTAAATGACAAAATTGATCCTCTCCTGAGTTCAAAATAGTTTTCATTGAGGAAAATAAAGGCAGAGCAAACTGTTTACATCTATCCATGTTGTTCAGGAAAGACTAAAATGTAAAACAGGAATGTGTAACATTTTGACTTCTTGGATTGCTTAAGTGCCCACTGTAAGAAACTAATAGGCCACTTGCTTAAATAATTATCTTTATCAGTTCATTTTGAATCACGAAATAGGGTCCCAAAGCAAAACGTCCTCTGTCCATTCCCTCCTTAGTTGTTGCCTGACCCACTGAGTTCCTCCAGGACTTTGTGTTTTGCTCTGATCCTACAAGGGTTGAGATACAAACATTAAGTTTGCAGTGTTGTGTGTGGTCATAATGCAGTGCTGGCTGCTGGTCACCCTGGATTATTTCACCATTGTGTGTGTTTAGGTATTGAGCTTCATGTTCTGCCAATTTTGGGATTACCTGAAAAGTAAAATTAGCCCCCTTTGTGAATGAGTTGCAATTATTAACTGGGCATTCACATAGCTCAATGGTGCCATTAAATATTTTATTCCAGTTTCCTTTAGGAATAGGAACCTGTATGTGCATCTGCCACTTGTCATGTGTTCTTTAAACGGAGGTGCACAGATTCCATGAGTGTAACTAGAGCACCTCTATGGAAGGATGTATAAGATGAATAAAGAACATAGCATTGGAACAGGCCCTGCAGCCCACAAGATCTGTGCAGATGATGATGCCAGATTAAACTGCACATCTTCCTGCACATGGTCTAGATCCCTCAATTCCCTGCTGGCCCATGTGTCTGTTTGAATGTCTCTTGGACATTTGCATCAACCATTTCCGGACACCTACTATTATCTGTGTAAAGCAACTTGTCCTGTAACCTGTATTAAACCTGTATCTCTTACCTTAAAACTATTCCCTCTGGTACTTAACATTTTAGCTCCGTTCTTATGGCTTCCATGTCTTTAAATTATCTTGTGGCACAATTGCACAGCTATTAGTGTGGTTGCCTCCAGGTGGGAGAGAGCCAAGGTCAATTCTGACCTCAAATGCTATCTGTATGGAGTTTGCACGTTCTCCCTGTGACCATGTGAATTTACTCTGGATGCACTAGTTTCCTCCAACATCTCAAAGGCATGTGGGTAGATAAGTAAACTGGCCAGTGTAAATTGCCGCGAGTGTGTGGGTGACTAATATAATCTGGTGAGTTAATGAGAATATGGGAAGAATATAAGGGGAGTAATACAGGATTAATGTAAATATGTGATTGATGATCAACTTGTGCTGTGGGGTTTTATCCATGCTATATCTATCGTACGATTGTTAAAACCCTGTCTTTTGTAGCAACATTTTGTACAGTGACACCAACAAAAGAGAAATATTGGTGCAAAGGTTTGTTAAGTGCTGAGAAAAGTAGGCATTTAAGTTGAAGAGATTCTAATAACAATTTCCTTTATAATTGTAAACTGCTCTATGAGTGCCAAACCACCCATGAATCAGGAAATTGCTTGCAGACCCTTCATACCCCTTTGTCATTTTTAGTTGAGCTCCTGCCATCTTTGAAATTGCCTACTATTACTCACACCATGATCACCTGAATGTAATGATCGGTGCAATTGGCAGAGATTAATACATTTAATAAATAAATTATGAATAAAATTAATTTCATAGACTGTCATATTCAATCTCTGTCACCTTCTGGCATGTTTAAAACAAAACTTGGTCCAATAAAGTTTAAATGAAAGATCCTCAAATAATATGTAGAATTCTATATAATAACAGTGCGATTGTTGAGATATTACTTCGTATCACAAGATAGATGTCATACCTTGAATTTTGGCATTGTTCCAAAATATATACAGGTTATTATTTTCCATGGAAAAAATTGCACCAATCACAATTCAGCTGTGGATTCTCATAAATTGAAAATATTTGAGACATTACTCACTGCAACAAAAAGCTACAATATAAAACTACTCCATGAATTGAAGGAAGATTACTCTTTTCATTGTAAGGTTCACAAAATTACTGCTCACTCTTGTCATGTTATTACATTTAGTTATGTTTCAGTTTAGTTTATTGTCACGTTTACCGAGGTACAGTGAAAAGCTTTTTGTTGTGTGCTAACCAGTCAGCAGAAAGACAATACATGATTACAATCAATCCATTTACAATGTATAACATTTAGTGCAAGGTAAAGCCAGCAAAGTCAGATCAAGAATAGTCCAGGGTCAACAAAGAAGTAGATAGTAGCTCAGCACTGTTCTCAGATTGTGGTAGGATGATTCAGTTGCCTGATAACAGCTGGGAAGAAACTGTTACCGAAATCTGGTGGTGTGCGTTTTCACACTTCTATACCCTTTTGCCTGTAGAAGTTGGTAAAAGTTGTAGTGGACATGCCGAACCTCCTAACCCTTCTAAGGAAGTAGAAGCGTTGGTGTGCTTTCTTGGTTGTTACTTCAATATGGGTGATCTAGTTGAAGTTGTTGGTGATATTGACTCCTATGAATTTGAAGTTTTCAACCATCAATGCAAACTGGGATATGTGTACCGCTTTGCTTCCTGAAGTTGATCATTATCTCCTTTGTCTTGCTGACATTCTTAAAAAAGGTTGTTGCCTCGACCCGAGATTCTCAATCTCTTGTATTCCGTCTCATCATTATTTGATATCCTGCCCACAATGGCGGTGTTGTCTGCAAATTTGAAAATTGAATTAGCTTTGTACATGGCTGCACAGTCGTAGGGTGTACAAGGAGTAAAGAAGGGGGCTGAGAATGGTAACTTGCAAAGCCCCCTGTGTTGAGGATTATCGTGGAGGATGATTGGTTAATCACCTAAAATAAAAACATTGTATTTTGCACCAGCAATGGCACATAAAGCAAAATAAAAATGTTGGCACATTCTGTTCATAGATGATGCAAAAAGCAAGTATCTAAAGAATTTAGTTTTCTAAAAACCTTTATACCTTCATAATGCTTTGCGAATTAATCCATGATTGCCAAGCAATTCCATGCACGATTTATACCAGATGTATAAGACAGCCATGAATCAGGAAATGTTACATTTTAATGAAGCTCCTGGCAGCTTTGAACAGTGACAATTACACTCATCCATCCCATCTGAGCATTTAGCGATGGACACAGTTGACCGAGATTAATAAATTGATATATTTGTTTAAATATTTTAACATGTTTTCAAACCATTGATTAATAAATTCAATTTAATAAATGTATTTTTGTCATGCATGGAAAACATTGCTCCCTACCAAAAAGAAAACTCCCATCTGTGCAAAGGTCCTCCATGAATTTATAGAAGTGTTTTACAAGAAAAGATACCCTTTCATTGTGAAGTTCATGAAGTTACCACCATGCGAGCCATGTGTTTAAATTTGGTGACGTCCATTATTTTAACAGCACGTATTCATTCTCTGACTAGTGCTTTAGCAATAAATGATGAAATGGTAGATTATATTTCTGGATGAAGCAATCCAGATGGTCTTTCTCGTATATGTTCATATTATTGTGCATACGATGAATGTGAATAACTCAATCAGATTCTAATCTGAAACTCACTCATAGATATTCTTTTTCTATTTAAGATGTATTTGCATGCCTTTTACAGCATTCCATTTTTTACCTCAATTTATTATTCAATGCATAACCTACATGAGCACTTCACAGTTATAAGCCTATAACTCGTTCTCCATTTTTATTTAAATTATCTTAAACATTTGAGTATATTCCAAGCATGTAATTCACCAAACATCAAACATGATTAAGATTCTAGCCTGTAAGATCCCTTATTCTGTATATAGATTATTAAGTCAATCGATTCCAGCCCGTAACTCACTCTGGGGATCCATTATTCTGTATATAAACCATCTGAACTGCTTGATTAAATCCCTTCCTGTAATTCACTTAGAGGATCTATTATTCAATATATTTCAACTATTTGGGATGCTTGATTAGTTTCTAGCCTGTAATTCACTCTTGGAATCCTTTATTCTATATATAAACATTTGAACCGTTTAATTAGATTTCAGCCTGCATCTCACTCTTGGGATCTATTATTTGCTACATCTTAAGTGATGTTACAATATTCTTGCCATTGCAGCATCATAAAAATAACCATTTAAAATGCAAAGGACAAACTAAAAGAAAATATTTACAATTTGTCTTTCATATGCTATTTTAATAATATTTGTAATTGAAAAGATGAATCTAAAGACAGCTACAAAATTGAACATCTTGAATTTCATCCTTTTTTCCACATTCACCCCCTTTCAAAAACTAAAACCCCTGTCTCACTGTGCGAGTTGGCCCACGAGTGACCCCGAGTTTTCACTCGTGGTGATCACGTAGCGGGAACGTCGGAACTCGCACGAGCAACTTATCGACTCGTGGCGCTAACGGCAGGTACTCGGGAAACTTGTTAACTCGTGAAAAAAATCAAACATGTTTGATTTTTTCCACGAGTCAAATTAACTGTTCAAGTGTAAAATGGAAACATTTTAACTCGTTGCAATAACGTAGTGGCCCCGTGCGTTTATCTTAGTGTCTCGTGAGTGTACCGTGGGAACTTTAATAATCTGTTCTTTTGCTCGTAAGACTGAACCAAAGATAGACACAAAATGCTGGAGTTTATAACTCAGCGGACCAGGCAGCATCTCTGGAGAGAAGGAATAGAGTCGAGACCCTTCTTCAGACTTACCCGAAATGCCACCCATTCCTTCGCTCCAGAGATGCAGCCTGTCCCGCCGAGTTACTCCAGCATTGTGTGTGTCTATCTCCGGTGTGAACCAGCATCTGCAGTTCCTTCCCAATCCCACACTCTCGGCCCCGGGGGGGTGGATGGAGCATCACACGTGGACACATCCCACCCACCACCCCAGACTTGCCCCTTCGGCAGGTCTTTAAGCCATTCATTGAGACAGAGTGAAGCCACGGGAACAAGTGGCAGAAAGGCCGAAGATAGACACGAAATGCTGGAGTAACTCTGCGGGACAGGCTGCATCTCTGGAGCGAAGGAAAGTCTGAAGAAGGGTCTCGACTCTATTCCTTCTCTCCAGAGATGCTGCCATGTCCGCTGAGTTGTGTGTGTGTGTCTCTCTCCCTCTCTGTCTATCTGTGTGTATCTGTGTGTGTGTCTGCTGTCGGGTCCCGGTGGCCGCTCAAAGTCACCCGAGCTGCTTGATTCCTCTGAAGTGGTGGCCAGCTGCTGTCTGTGTGTGTGTGTGTGTGTGTGTGTCTTTCTCTCCCTCTCTGTCTATCTGTGTGTGTGTGTGTGTGTGTGTGTGTCTCTCTCTCTCTCCCTCTCTGTCTATCTCTGTGTGTGTGTGTGTGTGTGTGTACTGTCGGGTCCTGGCGGCCGCTCAGTCACCCGCGCTGCTTAATTCCTCTGAAGTGGTGGCCAGCTGCTGTCTGTGTGTATCTCTGTGTGTGTGTGTGTGTGTGTGTGTGTGTGTGTGTGTGTGTGTGTGTGTGTGTGTGTGTGTGTGTGTGTGTGTGTGTGTGTGTGTGTGTGTCTCTCTCTCCCTCTCTGTCTATCTGTGTGTGTGTGTGTGTGTGTGTGTGTGTGTGTACTGTCGGGTCCTGGCGGCCGCTCAGTCACCCGCGCTGCTTAATTCCTCTGAAGTGGTGGCCAGCTGCTGTCTGTGTGTATCTCTGTGTGTGTGTGTGTGTGTGTGTGTGTGTGTGTGTGTGTGTGTGTGTGTGTGTCTCTCCCTCTCTGTCTATCTCTGTGTGTGTGTGTGTGTGTGTGTGTACTGTCGGGTCCTGGCGGCCGCTCAGTCACCCGCGCTGCTTAATTCCTCTGAAGTGGTGGCCAGCTGCTGTCTGTGTGTATCTCTCTCTGTGTGTGTGTGTGTGTGTGTGTGTGTGTGTGTGTGTGTGTGTGTGTGTGTGTGTGTGTGTGTGTGTGTGTCTGCTGTCGGGTCCCAACGGCCGCTCAATGTCAGTCACCCGGGCTGCTTCCTTTTTTAAAATTATTTAAAATAGAGATCCATTGCAAAAAAGTATTTAAAAACATAAAAAAACAAGAAATGCTTGGTAAATGCGCATTTTCCCATTGTAGGTCATATCAATAGATGCGGCCGCGCTGAAATAACTCAAAACCACAGGATGGAGATGTATTTTAACATTGTTGCTTTATTAAACCATACCTTCATTCACGGTTGGCTCAAGAGTAACGGGAGAGGAACTTGCTAACTCGGGAGAGGAACTTGCAACATCGCAGCAATTACATACCCGTGGGAACTCGGCCACACACTTGATCATACACTTGCAGTCTCGTGGGCAGCCACGAGTCTATCACTCGGGGTACCTCGTGGGTCAACTCGCACAGTGAGACAGGGGCATAAGTGCTTAACTAATACCCATGGAATATAATTTTCAGAAATAAATGTCAATACATAAATGTATGAATGCAATTACAAAATACAGGTTTTGGCAATTACTTGACTTCAAGTGCCACTGTGGAATATGTTCTTTAATAAACCAAACACAAAAAGATATTTCATTTCAAGTGGTAAAGGTTATCCTTCTAGCTGTATTATCCCAGCACTCCTTACAGTCCAGAAATCTCTCATTCTCTTCAGTCAAAATGTAACCTTCACAGAAAATCTGTATGTGTTGGCATCTTCAAACTTGCACTTTAACCATTGATTCTTCTTCGATGTTTTTATAATTAGATCTGGAATAAAAGTTTAACCTATTTTAAAAATCAGTACAGAACCTTCTGTGCATAATCTAAGAAATGAACAGATGCAGTGTCTATGAAAATAAAATTATTTACTTCTAAGATAGTCAATTCTGTATATACTGAATACTATAACATTTGGGTCATAAAACATTAGGATTATCAGTGATTAGCTTCTTTCCTTGTATTAACTAAGTGTGCATCCATTAAATAAACACAAAATCTAGGATTCTAAATAGCTTTTCGTAAAGATAAAGCGAACAGGTAGAGCCAAAACAATGCCACACAATATAGCTACATAAAACTTTTAGTTTCACGTGTTAGTCTCGAATGTAAAGTACTACAGTGCCATCCATAATGTTTGAGACAAAGTTACATCATTTATTTATTTGCCCGTGTAGCCCACAATTTGAGATTTGTAATAGAAAAAAAAATCACATGTGGTTAACGTGCACCTTGTCAGATTTTAATAAATTACATTTTTATACATTTTGGTTTCACCATGTAGAAATTACAGCAGTGTTTATACATAGTTCCCTCCATTTCAGGGCACCATAATGTTTGGGACATAGTGTAAATGAAAGTAGCCATGTTTAATATTTTGTTGCATATCCTTTGCATGCAATGACTGCTTGAAGTCTGCGATTCATGGACATCACCAGTTGCTGGGTGTCTTCTCTGTTGATGCTCTACCAGGCCTGTATTGCAGCCATCTTTAGCGTATGCTTGTTTTGGGGGGCTAGTCCCCTTCAGTTTTCTCTTCAGCCTATAACAGGTATGCTCAATTGGGTTCAGATTGGGTGATTGACTTGACCACTCAAGAATTGGAACATTTCACCACGTGCAAGAATGTTTCACATGCCTTGAATTTTGCATTGATTTTTATCGCAAATAGTAGCTGACCATTCATCGTCATTGTGGCATGTTGGACAAAATATAAACTTTCACTGTTCTCCCTATTTAATTATTGCTCAGTTTTTTTTCCATGTTAATGTTAATGCACTGGCTGCACAGTGGCCCACTGTTTATCAAAATGAGAGTGGTCTTATCTGGCTGCACACAAAGTCCAAAAACCGGCAGCCTGACAGCCATGTGTAGCTTGGGCTCTGCCCAGTTCCTTGGTTTGTTTAAGACTAATGAGACTCAGACTTTGCAGAAAGAAAGGGAAACCCCAAGCATAAACGGTATTAAACAAAAGTTGGTAATTACTGTACTGTGGAATATTAAAACAAAGCTCAGCTAGACCAAGCTGGAAACAGATATGTGGAAAGGCAATGTTTTACATAAAATTGCAGCCCCATCTTATTTAGCATTGTTTCAAATAAACATTTCAGAAAACTGATCAAAATACAATGTAATATTTGTATTATATGTTGGGCAATTTTGTTGGCTCGTTCTTTAAATTACAATGGTGTGCATTCAGATTTTTGGTATTCTTCAGCAATCCCTCAGGATTTGCTTTCACTGTGATTCTCTGGATCCTGATGAGGCTGATCTGAGCACCATTGATTCTTCCACAGAGGAAGGACAGATGGGTTGTTTGGGTAGCGGTGAACTCCTTTCGTTTAGGCTCGACATCCGTGTGCTTATGAGAAATGTACTCAAACTTCTCAATGCCATCCCAACTGCTCCTCCCTCAACCTTTTCTATGCTGTAGTTCTTAACATTGACTGCGCCTATTGGAAGTAACCTCAAGAATATTTTGAAATTAGCTTGTAGATTTAATTATGCATACCGACAAATACAAAATACAAATAATTAATAGTATTAGTTTTATTTTTCCTTATAACATAGGAGGCCATTTATTCATCAAAGCTATGCCAACTCAGAGCAATCCCATCCCCTACTTATTTTCCTTGTGTTCTCCCTACAATTCTATCAACATCCTCCACATTCTAACATTCACCTACACATCGAGGGTAATTTACAATGCCGCAGGTAGGGATTGAACCTAGTCACTGGGGCTGGGAGGCAGCAACTCTACTAGCTGTGCCAAGGTGAGTCGCTTCCCCAGAGATACATAACACTGACAAATGATTATTTATAGCTATAATCTTCCAGCTTCTCCATCCTTGATCTCAGGAGATAATACAAGTAGAAATGCGACATAATACATAAAGTGTTCAATGGAAGCACTTTCAGATGTATTGATTAACAGATATTCAAATGGCTTGATGTGAACCAATGCACAAGGGAAAAAGACCCTTATAACTTTATAATTTCCCTTGTGGAGAGACTTCAAACGCTCATCAACTACCCCTGCCGTCACCTTCCACCATAACACAAACAGCATGCCTGATAAGGAGGCCTGCTAACTTCCAAGAGGAAGAGAGTACATACTATGCTGATGCAGATGCAAGAATCTTCACAAGGATGTTGATATGCATCTGCATCTTCACTTTTCTTCAATCACCCAAAGACTGAGGTGAACTTCATTGAAGGAATTGGTGAATTTTGGCAAAAGATGACTCACAAAAGAAGAGAATCTGTTGGGAACATGGGTGGATTTGTGGGCTGGGAATGTGGGCAGGTATGTGGCTAGATAAAGGGCTGGGTGTGTGGCCTGGTTTGCGAGACTAGAGTGTAGTTGGGACTATGGACAGAAGGATTTTGGAGGTGGGTGAGAGGCAATAAGGAAAAGGTAGTCAGGGCATATGTGTATGTCACAAGTTAAAGCTCTTAAAGATAGCGGAGGCAGGGGATATGGGGAGAAGGTAGGAACGGGGTACTGATTGGGGTTGATCAGCCATGATCACATTGAATGGCGGTGCTGGCTCGAAGGCCGAATGGCCTACTGCTCCTATTGTCTATTGTCTAAGTGTGTGCATATGTATCTGTGCATGCATGTATGATTGTGCATTTGCATGTTTGCAAGAGCTAATGTTTGTATATGCAAGTTGGCAACCAACCTTGTGCCTACCACCTATGAGTATTAATACACATTTAGCCGACTCTAGTATCTAGTTGACCTCAGGTCAATAAACCAAGACCTCATTCTCGTTAAGTGTAAACAAAGACCACCAGTTATCCATCATTATCATGATGTCACATCCGGTTATAAGCACATATATCTTTGATCTGAATTTGGCGTCATCCCACTGTGCGACCACCCACCTATATTCCAATCGACTCTACAGGTATAAAATGCATTGTTCAAGCAGTACTGCAGTATAAGGTGTAGGAATTGTAGGAGTTCGAAGATGTTATGTGACAGGTGGGTAGGTTACAGATGAAGTAGCTGTTGACCTTGTCTTTCTTGGTGGTAGGGAGTCACGGGTTGGAGAACAACTGTCAAAATAGTCTTGGCAAACAGACCATTTTGAAGATGAAACCTATTGTGCTATTTGTTGATGGGTTTTACTTCGGAGTCACGTGAGTGACTTCGTGAAGACCCCGCCAGCACGCCTGCGCAGCATATCGTCGCGCGCATCTGCAGCGGCAGCTGGGGGGGGGAGTGCGCTCTCTCCTCCGGCTCCTTCACAAGACCGGCAGGTGAGTATTACCTTTTCCTTTACAGCATGGACAAGGGCCGCAGGACGACGCTGTCGAGGAGCGGAGCTGAGCTGCGGCCAGCCGACGGCCTTGTCCCCGGAGCTGCAAGGAACGCCGGCAGCTTTAACGCAACGGTGGGGGCAGGAATGCGGAAGTCGGGCGCTCCCGCTGATACAGGGGCCGACTCACCCGAATGGGTTACCGCTACGGAGCTGCAAGCAACAGGTCCAGACTCCGAGCCCCCGTCCCCCAAGAGAATAAGGGGGGATACAGGTACGTGGCAAGGGGTCTTGTTTCTTTACAGGCAACCTCTCCCCGAGCTCCAGTAGACCCGAGGGGGCTGGGCCGGGGGACAGCCGCACGACAGGGGAGCCCTGCAAAGTGCAATACGTACCGCAGCCAGGGATATCTGCCATCGTGCAGCCCGGGCATAATGCTGGAGCAGATACCGCTGACAACACACCCCGTCAGGCTGCGGTCAAGGGCGGAGGTGGCAGCAGGAAGCGGTCGGTCAGCTCAGCGCTGCGAGCGGCCGACCATGCGCCTCCACGCCAAGTAATGGTGTAAGTGTGGAGGTAAGCTTGCACGGACTCCGGGGAGCCAGGTTCCGGGGGCCGGCGCCGAGTCAACTCACCTGCCTTCTTATCAGCCAGGTGGGCCACCACAGTCTGGGAGAAGACAGGCTAGCGGAGAGTCCGTGCGGGAGTCGTATGACCCTACTTGGGCTGTAGGTCACGACGACCTGCCATTGGACCATAGACCCTAAGGGGGTGAGGTCCGATGGTGGAAGCCCCAGTGAATTCGCAGGGCCTGGGGAAGTCGGCTTGTCCGCTGCATACAGCAGGGACGGTCGCATTGAGCGGTTGGAGCTCTTAAATGGTGCAACACCTCCAGCGGGACCGAGAACGAGAAGAACGGGACTCGGGGGGGCATCCACTAGCTGTGCAAGGACTCCGCTCAGCTCCTCATCGTCTCCAGCCAGAAGCATTAATGATTGTCCAGCTGCTGAGTTTGACGACGACCAGGGACAGCCAGTGACCGCTGAACCAGAGCATGAGGAGGATATGCTGGATGTGGTGAGTGAAGTTTGCCGTTTCTACCCAGACAGGTGAACCCTGCACCACGAATTGGCGGGCACCATTGATTGCCTACGTATGCACCAACTCTGGAGTCAGATTCTCAATAATACCTTGGAGAAAGGTTCTCCACGGGCATAATGGCGTTTGCTAAACCCTGATCGGGGATAATGTGTCCAGTAAATAGCATGATGCACTGGCACTCCTATGCAACGCCCAGTATGAGATAAATTGCCTGCGTAAGAGCTCCATATAGCCCACACTAAACCCCAAATTCGCGGGGTTGTGCCGAACATTACCGCTCCACCGCCGCATCAGTTGTTTGGAGACCTGTACAAACAGGTGAAGGGACTGGACAAAGGAGGCCAAAACAGTGGGCCTCATGAAGCTCCATCGGCCAGAGTTCACCCATATTACCGGCAACAGCCTAATACAACCTGTGAACCAAGGCTGCCGGATAGGGCACAAAGATTCTACCTACCTCCATCTCAATAAATACAACGACCGTTTAGGGCAAGGCCAACAGCGGCCTGCATGGGAAATGCGGCCGCCGGCCCGTCAACCTCCATAACGTCCACCCGAAGCACCGTATGTATGGAACCGCCGTTCACTATGGAGGTAAGGGGGTCTGGCTCCTCTCACGCCGTAGTATCCCTCCTGTACGAATAGGTGGGCGATTGCGGGCGGCCTTGGACATATGGGGAAAACTGTAACCACAGATGAGTTTATTTTACAAAGTGTTCAAGGGTATATAATTCGTGGGAGGTATAGATTCCCATACCCAGCATTCGCCTTGTAGGAATTTACTCTATCCCAAAAAGAGGTGGAGGCAGGGCATGCTGGAAATTATATGGCGAGCAGGGAAAAGTGGTAATTGGCATAACCAAGCATGGACCTATTGAGTTGAGCCTAATATGTTCACCAGCAGTAAAAAAGAAGAGGGATGTCGGATTATAATCGATTTAGCTGAGTTGAACACTTTTGTACAATATACCCATGTCAAAATGGATGCTTTTGGAACAGCTAGGTGGAAGCTTTACTCAGGGTACTTTATGGCATGTATCAATTTGAAAGAAGCATGCTATACAGGTGCCCATCGCTGAGGCTCACAGGGAATTTTGAAGTTGTCTGGAAGGGTGCATTGCCTAATGGAACCATCACAGCCTTAGGCTGTTTACCAAGTTGGTATTTACCTGTATTGGCTCTTCTCCGACAACAAGATTATAGTGATGGCATATTGGATGAAATCCTTATAGTGGGGCAGACCCTCCAATTGGCAATTCAAGGAGTGGCTGCAACCAAGGCTCTGCTTGAGAAGCTGGGATTGTAATCCATCCAGACAAATCAAAAACTGCACCCGGTACGGGTTATGGATTTGGTGTTCACCTTAGACACTAATTTAATGAAGTTTATCATCCCCACTAATAAAGCTACTGCTATATCAGAAGAGTGCCACATTCTTGCTTGCGCCAGGGTATCGACCATGCGGCAAACAGCGAAAGTTATTGGTATTGGTAACTCTAAATTGGTAACTACATTCCCAGCTGCACGATTCGGACCGCTACACTACCGAAATTCACAAAGGTCACAAATCACAGCATTAAAAAAACAAATGCTGGCTGCTTTGATCGGCCACTTCGGTTACCACCGGAAGCTAGAAACGAGCTATAATGGTGGGTAGATAATATTAAAGAATGTCATTGACCTATTATAGGGAGCAACCCTGATGTTGTGCTACTAACTGACGCAAGTGCACCAGGCTGGGGAGCAACTGGTACGATGTCCAGTTGTGGTGGCAGATGGAACTCTCATGATTCTACATTCCTGGAGTCACATGGGATAAACTATATAGAAATGCTGGGGGGCATTTCATGGACTGCGGGCTTACTGTACTAATTCATGGGATTACATGTCCGCTTTCGAATAGATAATGCTACAATAATGGTTTACATCAATCATATGGGTAGTATCAGGTCGCTAGTTTGCAATGAATTGGCTAATACAATTTGGCACTGGTGCATTGAAATAAATATTTGGATTACTGCGACCTATTTGCCTGGGAAGCTTAATTCAGTGGCGGACACCAGGTCACGTGTCTTCAATGACAATGAGTGGATGTTGAACCCCCAAATTTTGGAGATATTATAGCTCAAATTGGGGACACCAGATATTGACCTATTTGCGTCCAGGCTGAACCATCGAATACCAACGTATGTGTTGTGGGAACCAGACCCTGGGGTAATAGCATTGGATGCGTTTTTATCCATTGGGGGAAATGGGTTGCTACGCGTTTCCCCCATGCTGCCTCACCAGTCGGGTATTGCAGAAAATTAAACTAGACTCTGCAACTGACATATTGATCATTCCCGACTGGCCTACACAACCATGGTACCCGATGGTTGTAGAAATGTACAACAACCATGGATGGTGATTGGGAAACATCCCAAATTGATTACTCACTCCATTACAGGGGGGTCAGTCATCCTTACCATGGTCATTAAACTTGTTGGCTTGCAGGTTCTGAAAAGACCGCTCAGACGGGCAGGCATCTCGTCAAGAGCCATGAACCTTATTGCAGCATTGTGTCGGGAATCAACCCGGGAAACAATACCTCACTCAAATCAGAAAGTGGGAGGTTTCTGTGCCCGGAACAACAAGTCCTCCAACTCGGCAACAATACCGGATGTGTTGGAGTTTCTAGCAGGCCTCCATTTTGATGCTGGCCTTAGCTACAGTGCCATCAACAGCGACAGGAGTACGCTGTATTCATACCTGGATATAGGTATCAGCTCCCACCACCTGGTGTCTAAACTAATGAGGGGAGTATTCAATACCAATCCCTCCACGACCCAGATATACAGTAACGTGGGATGTGGGGATCGTGCTGACCCTACTGAGGAGCTGGGCTCCAATAGATGAGCTACCATTTGAAACAGCTCACCCTTAAGGTGGTGATGCTCATGGCACTGACGACAGCCCAACGAGTCAGACGTTACAAAAACTGCGACTGGACAGCATGGGGGCCAACCCTGGTCAAATAAAATTCTTTGTTAAAGAGTCATTAAAACAGCACAGGCCAGGGGCGCATGGGCTGCAGCTGGAATGTCGGGCGTACCCTGTAGATGCCACACTCTGCATAGTCACCCATCTCCACCACTACATCCGAGTTACTGGAGTTATCAGGATGAAGGAACAGGGGCTCCTCTTCAGTCATAAAACCTCCGCATCATCGGGTGACTACACAGACGATCGCCAGGTGGCTCAGGGTGGTGCTGGGTGCAGCAGGAGTTGCTACTAACATTTTTAAGTCTCATTCCACCAGGGCTGCAGCGAGAGCCATGGAGGTGCCCATGGACCACATTCTCGCCACCGCGTGCTGGGCCAGTGGGGAAAAACCTTTCAACGGTTCTATAACAAACCTCTGGCCATTCCTGCGACATTCGCAGAAGCTATCCTGGGTGCCGCTCAGTAAATGTCTGGCCCGGTTTAGGGGTTGTTGTTTATTTGATTAATAAATTGTGTTGATTTTTCAGCCACTGTCAACTGAACTCCATTAACAGTCTTACTCCATCAGAATGGTGGCAGTGTGATAAGCATGGACGTTGTTCAGGGCGTGAAATCACAGCGCTTTGAAATCTTCACGAAGTCACTCACGTGACTCCGAAGTAAAATAGTAAGATTAAACGAGAACTTACCAAGTTTGAAGGTTGATCTGTATTTTACGAGGAGTCGCGGTGAGGGATTTCGTGCCCACCGCTCCCACCCTCTATCATCAGGTCAAACAGGTAGTTCTACGGTTTTCATCTTACTATTTTTAGTCATGGTTGGTTCTGTGATTCCACACCGCTGCTTTGAAGGATGCTGCGCAGGCGTGCTGGCGGGGTCTTCACGAAATCCCTCACCGCGACTCCTCGTAAAATACAGATCAACCTTCAAACTTGGTAAGTTCTCGTTTAATCTTACTAGTTTATGTTATACTGGAGAATGCAATACTCACTCGTGAGCTAATTTATTCTAGATTATGTTAAGGTTCTTGCATGTTGTTGTCATTACACTAATCCCATTAAATTGAGGAATTTGGGGAAGCCAGGAGGTCAATCACTTGCTCATTGAAGGTGGTCATTCAACCTATCAGGTATTTGTTGGTGTAAAAAGAGATGTAGCATAGTCTCACCTTATGGCAGTCCATAGTCAGCTGTTCAAGTACACATTTAACCCATCCTGTTATATTATCCACAATGCCATGTACTTTAACCCTGGTTCACTAACTTACTGGCCGGGAGCTTAATGACTGCCTTCTTAAAATGCAAATACACCACATCCATTGCTTACTCTCATGTAATCTACTAGAAGCATCCTCAAAAACTCCAATAGATTAGTCACAAAATGCTGGAGTAACTCAGCAGGACAGGCAGCATCTCTAGATAGAAAAAATGGGTGACGTTTCGGGTCAGAACCCTTCTTCAGAATGAGTTATATGCTGCATAACTGCCGTGATCCACACATGTAAATGCCACCATAACCAATGGACAGGTCCCGATGCTGTCTACTCCTGCACGAGGCATCCGTGTTCTCCTGATAGGCAGCACTTTGTTCATGCAACTAACAGCATTGGCTGCAGGGGTTTGAATTAGCCAACCTTTGAATGGAGAGGCCGAGGACTCTTGGTCAATAAAAACTGTTTTCTGTCATATAAACATCAAGAATCATGAGTAATTTAAATGGCCTCCACCCATGTTTCGAATGAAAACAGAAATGCGTTCTATCTGCCTTGATAATGCAGTGGTAGTGCTGCCAGCTGGCATAAATGTGCCTGTCATTCTCAAATAAATTGCTCCTGGTTCCGCATGAGCACCTCCGTGTTCCTAGACAGCTTTTGCGATCTATCAGGCAGGTCAGACAATGCACCAAGGATGTTGATATGCATCTGCATCAGCATAGTTCTTCTGAAGAATTGCCTTCTGTTATCATCGAAGAATGACCAGGTCCTAACTTCAGTGCAGTGCCCACCCACACCATCACTCTCCTACCAGCAAAATCAGTAACTTTCGTATCCGCAAATTATCCTGTACATCATTAACTAAGAAACATGGACAAATGATTTGACTCTAACATCTATATAATTGTTCTAAAGAGTGCACACAGGACTTTCCAGGAAAAGCCTTAAGTAAAACAGGCATCAAACCTGATAAGACTTTTTTTTGTCTTAATTAGTGCTAAACTAATTAAAAATCCTTGGTTGAATCAATTATACACTGTCTAAATTAGTCTCAATAAGGTTACTTAAAGACTGACTACATTAATTTAGGAGTACTTAATACTAATGGCAAAGAACAGCCAGGAAGATATTTCTATACTATTACGTGGATTCATGACATTCCAAGATATATAGCTCACTTAAACCTGGAACTGATGGAAGATTTTCACTGTATGTATTAGCAACATAACTTGCTGACTTGAGGGATGATCTAAAACATACTCAGCAATGAAAAGCACCATTTAATTTCCAAAAAGATAAATTGGCCACTTTTTTTATTGATGAAAAGCAAATTGAAGTAATAGCACCAAAATAAAAGAGAGATACTCTGCATGAATGATAATGAAACAAATGCAAAAACAAAAAATGGCTTGATGGGTTTGCACACCTCAAGTAAAACAAATGGCTCCTCAAGCATCTGAAGGAAAACAGGAAACCCATGAGAGTACCCAATCCCAAGCCAATGTCCTTGATACTGCAATTCTAAAAAGACAATTGGCTCCAGTAACCAGAGCACAACGCTCGCATACCCAATACCAGATATGCAAGATATTACCAAATGCACAGGGAAAACAATTCATGGACGTTTCTAAATCTTTCTTGAGAAGGAAAAGGGAAAAACATTTTCCAACCAACACATGCACCGTTACACTTTATATAAAGTGGGCCTCAGCTATGAATGTGCCTGAAAGCCTTAACCCTTGTCTGCAACAAAACATGCATCAAGCTCACACGGAGTTAATGGTGCTTGTTGACCAGTTTCTTGATTCACTTTGCAGAGTGAAAGGAAAGCATGTGCAGTTCCAAAAGATCTTCTTTCTCAACCAACTAGTCAATGCCAATGTTTCATAGTGAATCAGCTGAACACCAGGTATTACTTTATCAATAACATCTGTAGCTCTGCTTATTCCTTAGCATTCAAAGTGGAATCATTCATTCCGACCAAGTGGAATAGTTAAGGATCCTTACTGACAAGTGCTGTGATTGAAGTGTAAACAACAAAAAAATCAATATCAGCGATGTAATTGGCAATCAGCCTGCTCACAAAGGCTGGAAACTGTGATTGCTTGCTGTACAGCTACATAACAGCAGATTGTGCAGCTGGGTTGCCGTGCTAAATAATCGAACGCTGATTTCTGAAGAGACTGTTGCGAAGAGCCAGCAGCCTGAGAGAGACTGTGCTGAACAGGTATATTGGCATATCTGCATTGTCACATGCATAAGTAATGCTAAATGCAAAAGCTGATGGCAAACTCAACAACTCAGTGAGCAAAATATTTTGACACATTCATCTTTATTGACCAATTCGGAAATGCCTATCTGTAGAACATTGATGCTGTCTGCACCATGATATGAGAAAGGAATAAAGAGCAGACTAATCTGGAAAGAACCCCATCCATTGATCCATTCCACTTGGGATATGAAGAATCATTAACACTCATTTTGCCAAATGAACTAGATTTCTACCTGGTACCATAGCCTCAATAATAGTACAAGATGTTAGAGTCATATGGCACAGAAACAGGCTCTCAAGACCACTGATTCTGTGTTGACAAGCACAAGAAGCAATTTACAGAGGCCAGTTACCCACCAACCCACGCGTCATTAGGACGTGGAAGAAAACCGGAGCATCCGGAGGAAAACTATACAGTCATAAGGAAAACCTGCAATAGCTCTATTAAATACAGATCAAAAGATATTAAACAACAATATTAGCAAAAAAGATTGAGTTCAGTTGTTAATGAATTAATACATCCGGATCAAACTGGATTTATACCAAAAAGATATTCTTCATATAATCTAAGACGATTGTTTAATATTATATATTCGAAAAGAAGTGATAAAAAAGACTTAGTAGTTATTTCGCTTGATGCAGAAAAGGCTTTTGACCAAGTGGAATGGCCTTATTTATTTTCGGTGATGGAAGCCTTTAAACTAGGAGAGGAGTTTATTACTTGGATTAAATTATTATATGCAAATCCAATAGCTAGAATAACAACAAATCGAATGTTATCAATTAAATTTAATTTATCACGAGGTTGTAGGCAAGGTTGCCCTTTATCACCTTTATTGTTTGCATTAAGCAATAGAACCACTTGCTCAGAGGGTAAGACTACACCCGGAAATATATGGATATGATACCGCAGATTACTAAGAATAAAATTTCCTTATATGCAGATGATGTATTACTTTATATCACTCAACCAGAAATAAGTATTCGAAATTTGTTAAAAACTAATAACAGAATTCGGATCACTTTCAGGATACAGTATTAATTGGAATAAAAGTGAACTTATGCCAATAACACTGAATAAGTTACATATATTACAACAATTTCCTTTTAAGATAACAAATGAAAATATTAAATATCTTGGGATTTTTGTTACAAAAAGATTTAACTCTCTATTTAAATCTAATTTCCCCCCATTATTAAATAAATTAAATAAGAATATTTCATATTGGAAAAGTTTACTATCTCGATGATAGGGAAAATTAATGCAATAAAAATGATTTTTCCTCCCACAATTATTATATTTATTTCAATTAATCCCGATATATCTTCCAAAAATTTTTTTTAAAAAAGTAGATTCTTTAATTACGAATTTCATTTGGGATTATAAGACCCATAGAATAAATAAAAAACATTTATGTAAATCTAAAATAAATGGAGGATTAGCGTTACCAAACTTGATGTTTTATTACTGGGCAGTTAATATTAAAAAATATGAATTTTTGGTTAGGAGAAATAGACAATAAACCAAATTGGTTAAATATGGAAGAAGAAGATTGTTCTCCATTTGAAATTAGTTCTATAATATTTGCTAATATTAATGTAGCTAAGAAAGTTTATAGTGAAAATCCGATAATAGAAAATGGAATCCGCATATGGAAACAAATAAAGAAAGCATTAAAACTAAAATCTATACCACTAAGTCTTAAGATTGTTAATAATTTTATGTTTAAACCTTCAATTTTGGATAAGGCTTTTTTACAATGGAAAAATAAAGGAATTTCTAAGATGGGTGATCTTTATAAGGAAAACACTTTTCTTTCATTTCAAGAGTTGCAACAAATTTATGGGCTATATAATAAAAGAATATTTCAGATATTTACAAATTAGAAACTATGCCTCTGCAAATATATATGAATTTAGAAATAGAAAAATAGAAATTTTAGATGAATGTTTGAATAAACATCCAAATATGGAAAAAATGATATCATATATATATAATATTTTATTGGAAAATGATACCCCATCAACAGAAATATACAGAGAGTCTTGGGAAAAGGAATTAGGCCAAATAATAAGACCAGAAATATGGGATGAAAGTTTACAACATATACATTATTGTTCATTAAACGCTAAAACATTCTCTTATACAGTTTAAAATATTACATAGATTACATTACTCTAAATCTAAATTACATAATATTTTTCCAAAGATATCTCCAATATGTGACAAATGTCAAATTTCAGAAGCAAATTTGACAAACTCATTTACTAACTGCATAAAAATTGTAGAATACTGGAAGGAAATATTTAAAATAATTTCGACCGTTATCAATATAAATATAACCCCTGACCCAAAGTTAATTATACTTGGAATAATTGAAACTGACCATTAATAACAATGAATCAAAGAACTTTTATTGACTATGGTTTAATAATTGGGAAAAAATTAATATTAAAATTTTGGAAAGGCCCTGCATTCCCAACAATCAAAATGTGGAATATAGAAATGTCGGAGACACTCCATTTGGAGAGATTGAGGCTTGTCCTTATGGATAGGTTAGATCTCTTCAGATGGATTTGGTCTCCATATATTGAATATTTACAGGGTCATAATGGTTCGGGCGCGAGAACCTGACTGAGGCCTGGATATTTGAATGGATGAAGAAATGCATATAATAAATCATGAATATATCTATAAGGACAGATTAATGACGAATATTTTATTCTCCATCAAACCTTTTCTTACTCTTTATTCTATTTCTTAACTTTTCTATTTTTCTTATATCTATATAAAAAATTAAAAAACAATATAGAAACACATTATCTTATTATTAGTAACGAATATAAATATTATTAGATTTATGAGAATATTATTAGTATTATTAGTATTTTTTAGTATTTTATATTTTTAATTATATAAAATTATGTACTTTTAATGGTACAATAATTTTAAATTTAAATTTAGCGATAAGATAAATATTGTTAACATTAGGAAGAAATAATGGAAATTATATAAGTTTTACTAACTTTTTGTATCAATAATATCATAAAATTTGGCCTTATACCTAAAAAATTAGAGATAAAATGAAATTACTAATAGTACGAGTATAATGCTAATATTATAAATGTATTATTAGTATTATGTATTTCTAATTATATAAAAAATATACAACTTTGAAATTTATAATTAAGGATAATACAGTATAAATAATATTATTAGTATGAATCAATTATTAAGACTATGTATTTTTACTATTGAAATATAATGTAACTGGTTGTTATTTTGTTTCTATAATAAATAAATTAAAAAAAAAAAAAAATAAGGAAAACCTGCAGACTCTACACAGACCATACTGAAGTCAGGGCGGAACTCGGAATATCCATGAATGATTTCCAGTTTTGGCCTCCACAAGAGCTTGGGATCAAGGGAGGACCACCTTTGTTATGCTATCGCCGAGTGATGTGGGAATTGTGCCCCCGATGGAAGTAAGGGAAGGGAGAACATTCATAGATCAGCACACCTTCAGAGGAACAGGCAATATTGTAGTTCTAGGACATCAAGTTCACTTTTCCCACACAAATTGCGTAGCTCTGAAAATTACAATCCTTGATGGTGAGAAATGGAAACATGATCTTGTCCTCTCCAATCTACCATGGAACATGGACTTCTCAATGATAGTACCTGTGAAAGTGATCACAGTGCTGTTCCTTGAAAGATAAGGTCTATCTTTATGCCTTGTTGTGTAACACTATAATTATGTTAAATGGAATAGACACCAAACTAATTCTGTGGCTGAAAACTAGTCATTCATGTAGCACAACAAGGACAGATTTCCCCTTGTCCTCATCTTTCACTCCACCAGCCTTCGTATCCAACACATCATCCTCCAACATTTCCGTCACTTCTAACGTGATCCCACCACTAACCACATCTTCCCATTTCCACTTCTTTCTCCCTTCCGCAGAGACTGCTCCTTCTGCAACTCCTTGGTTCACTCATCCCTTCCCACCCAAACCATCCCATTCCCAAGTACTTGTCCATGCAATCGCAGGAGATGAAACACCTGTCCTTATACTTCCTCCCTTTCCTCCATCCAGAAACTCCAACAGTCGTTGCAGGTAAGACAGAGGTTCACATGCACTCCCTCTAACCTCATCTACTGCATCAGGTGTTCGATGTGGACTCCTATACAAGACCAAGCACAGACTTGGCGACCGTTTTGCTGAACACTTACGCTTAGTCCACCAAGGTCTACTGGATCACCTGGTTCCAACTACTTTAACTCCCCTTCCCATTCCTAAAACAGCCACAGGTTGTTGTGGAAGTACACAGTGCAGGAGTTACTCGGGGTCTGTCCTACGCACAATTTGTTCACAACTCTGAAGCAAATGAAAGAGCTCGTACTTGCATGCAGCAAGATCGATACAAAAACAAAACCACTACATCTTCTAAGTTTTTGAGCCTTTCCTGCTCCTCTGTTATCGAGGCTAACAAGCAACCACTTGTTAGGAGTGTTACTTCCAGTTTGCACAATGTTGTCATTTGCACCATGACACTGTTGCTGTTGGTGCTCAGGCGAACAAAACACCAAAGTCCAGCCAATTAATGTCCTCAACTCGCATCCCGCACCACAGCAACATAAGGCCTGATCTTCCCAACCTGAGGCCTCACTCTCCTGCACAACCCCCAACCAACTGTACCCCACCTCCACCCCTCTGTCCGCACCACTTTATCAGTGGAACCATCATTTTTGGTAGCAGTTGCTAAAATGATGCATGGTGCCTATTCTCCCACCAACCCCTTTATAAGACAGCACCAGGCATCTCCACAGGACCACACTGCAGATGCACAAGCTCGAGATGGAAGGGTGTCATGCGTTGCATCACCCGTGCATTTGCATGGTGTCTGATTGCTTTTAACTCTAACATACCTCTTCTTGCCTGAGAAAGGAACAAAATAACCACAAGAAAATATATTCAAACCAGAGGACGGATTTGGCAGCTAGTAAATCATGTGCTTTAAAACCATGCATGTTTTTTGACTCTAAAGGATTCAGCATCAGGCTATCTCCCTGCAGGGACAGTGTTGAAATACTGCAGCAGAATATTCCATCAGGGGAGACAGCAAACAGCTGTAAGATACCTTTTGGAAAACAGCCACTGGTCAGGTGGATCACCACTGGTCCTATGTTACTCATCTCAAAACAGCTGGTTCTGAGAAGACAGACAAGAGCAAAATGATTGCGCTCGAAGGCATAATTATAATTTACAGAAAGTAGATTAAATAAGACTGCTTCCATTTGGCAAACATTCCGTAACACTACATCATACAGAGCAAGGAACATCAGGTTCGATCAGTTGTCTGTTTAATTAATTGAGCTCGGTGAGCTCGGGGAAAAATAATCCATTGGTCAGGTTTTGCTTCTCGGTTTCTTCTTGTGCAGTCACCTGCTGAAATGTGTTCATGTTTAAACATCAAATAGGTCCAGGGCTTCCATCACTCAGCTGAGATGCCAGCCTTTTCGAATAACCTCCCAACTCATTATGTAATGAATAGTAAGGTTAAAGAGCACATATTTCCTAAAAAATATCAATCCTCAGGAAAGAAGAAATGAAAATAAAGGAAAGCTGAAGGAAACTCAACTGAACTCAACTCCTTTACTTTATATATCAAACTCTATCCCCACGCTTCCAGACATCACCACAACGCTCCAAGCATAATCCCTCAAACTACCTTTAACAATCTGCCAGCAAGCAGCTAGTTAAAATGAAATTAATTAAAAAATGGGAACTTCAACTGATTTCAACTGGTCTCACACTGCCTTAGGATAGACAAAGGAAAAAATAATCAATTGGTCGTCCAACATTGATTTTCCTGTCTGAGATGAGCATAGTATTAGGTTAAATGGGTGCACTGATAAGTCGGGATAACTCAGCTTGGAAACAGTGTGTGTAAGACCATTCAGCCCATTGAGTCTGTTCCGGTATTCGATCATGGTTTGTCTATTTTTCCCTCTCAAAACTATTCTCCTGCCATCTCCCCGTAACCTTTGACAATAATCAAGAAACTAACAATCTCTGCTTTAAAAATACCCAATGACTTGTTGATGATTGGTATTGTGTTTAGGGAACAGAATTCCTTTAACTTAAACATGAAGCTGTCTCTATCTCTTACAACCATTTCTTCCTTAACTCATAACTTTGATTTACTGTCACTCACTACTGCCCAAGATCCTTGGTTGGGTTGTAGGCTCCAGGTCACAGAAGATGCAAGTAAGTTCACAATAAATAAACTAATTGGCAGAAAAAATTACGAGCAGAAACACCTTGGTCAGGCAACATCTATCGAATGAGAAACTGGTTTAGGCATCTTATTGTCACATGAGATCCAGTGAAATAGGTTGTTTTGCATGCTGTGCAATCAAATCAGATAATAGTGTACATAAATGCAATCATGCTAAACATTAGTACAATAGATAGATCAATGGGGAAGCACCAGTCCTAGTGACAAAATCTCCATCTTCCCAGACTGAGAACGGACCTGATCTGCAGCTCTTAAGGTGCCAAATCCTAATCACTAGGCCATCAGGGAAACCAAGATAACTTTTTATCAAGGTCTTTTAACGTAAAATCTGTAACTGAGCAATTTGCCTGTATCTTCTCAAAGCATTGTACTGGGACCATGGCACTGAGTGAGATAGGGAGTTGTGATTAAGGTTTCAGTTCATGAGTTTGTGATTGCAGTCCAGGAGAGTTTTGCGCTGTTAGAAATGAAATATTTTGGATGAGGCCCAATTTTTTTTCGCATGCAACACAATGGCGCAGAGGTAGAATTGCTGCCTTACAGCATTTGCAGAGCCAGGGACCCTGGTTCGATCCCGACTACGGGTGCTGTCTGAAGTTTGTACATTCTCCCCGTGACCACGTGGGTTTTCTCCGAGATCTTTGGTTCCTCTGACACTCTAAAGCTGTACAGGTTTGTAGGTTAATTGGCTTGGGATTGTATACTTGATATAAGTGTAAATTGTCCCCAGTGTATGTAGGGTAGTGTTAATGTGCGGGGATCACTGGTCAGTGGGGACACAGTGGGCTAAAGGGCCTGTTTCCGCACTCTATCTCTAAACTAATCTAAACTAAAAAAGGTAGTTTCAAAAGATTCCAGATCACTCGATCAAAATGCAGAGGAATATCTACCCATCTGCACTTGTCTTGCTAGCTCTTGTCGCACCACGTCCTCCCACCTCTTTATACTGGCCACCTCCCCTCTATTCTTTCAGTCAAGGTGAGGGGTCTCAAACTGAAACATTAACGGTAATTTCCTTCCACAGACGCTGTCTTACCCATTGGGTTCCTCCAGTTGCACTACTGTTTTTGCTGCAGAGTTTATACCTTCATTGATCTCTAACCCTCAAACAACAAGAAGATAAGTTATCACCATCACACTGCTGATGTGGACCTTGCTACAACAAATTATTTGCCACTTTCCCTACTTCACAACAGTCGCCATACTTCCAAATTGGTTTAACTAACTGTAAAACATTTTAGAACATACAGATATGGGAAAAGATGGCATGAAAGATTTTTTGTAGTTTGGCTTGGTTCTTAATTTTAGACCAAATAAATCTTTCTTTGTTATTCTCGTGGGATTTGTCACTGGCTCTAAAATTCATATGGGAGTTAAATCCCAAAACATCTTCAGAGATGCTTAAGGGAATGTGGAATCCTACATTCAATGCTTTATTGTAAACATCTGCACAGTGCCCAGCATCTGTCACATCTCCAGAAGCTACTTGGATACAGTATATTCTGGGATTGGAATTAACGGCTTGGGCTTGATTGTGTAATCAATAACGTCCCATCAAAGTAGGTCAGCATGCCCAGCTTACGCCTTTGGGATAGCTGCTCACGGACATGTTTTTGTCACCCTGCTACGAAAAATGTCATTAAGCTAAAAAAAGTGCTGAGTAGGTTTATGCAGATGTTGCCAGAATTTGAGGACCTGAACTACAGAGAGAGGTTGGGCAGATGAGGTATTTAATCCTTGGAGTGCAGTAGGCTGACAGGTGATCCTATGGAGGAATGTATATAAAATCATGAATGGAATGTACCAGGATAGGGGAATGAAGAACCAGAGGCCATAAGTTTAAGGTGAGAAGGGAAAGATTTAACAGGAACCTGAGGGCAGCACAGTGGTGTAGCTAGTAAAGCTGCTGCCTCATTGCACTAGAGACACAGGTTCAATCCTGATCTCAGGTGCTGTTTGTGTGGAGTTTGTTATGTTCTCCCTGTAACCGCATGGGTTTCCTTCACGTGCTCTGGTTTCCTCCCACTTTCCAAAAACGTGTGTTTATAGGTTAATTAGTCTAGGTTAATTGGTTTATAGGTTAATGTGTAGGGAGTGAATGCGAAAGTGGATAACTTTGAACTAGTTAGAACAGGTGATCAATGCTTGACATGGACTTGGTGGGCCCAAGGACCAGTTTCCATGCGGTATCTCTGAACTAAACTAAACATTTTCTATCAAATGGTGGTAGGCATCTGGAACAAGCTGCCTGAGAAAATAGTTGAGGCAGGTTCAACACCATACAACATTATAAAGACATTTGGACAAATATATGGATAAGAAAGATAGATAGATATGGGCTAAACACAGGCCATATCTACTAAATAGTGGGACTATTTAGATGAAACATCTTGGTTCTTAATGGACAGGTTGGGCAGAAGGGTCTGTTTCTGTGCTGTATCGCTATGACATGCCGAGTCTTTGTAGTGCAGATTAGAATAGACAAAGGTCACCAGCTGCCATTTTAGACAACGTACAGCTCAGAAGCAGGCCCTTCGGACCACAATGCCCGTGCCGAACATGATGCAAAACTAAACTAATCACATCTGCCTACACATGATGAATTCTCTGCCCTTCACTCCCTACTTCCCAGTACATTCATGTACCCATCTAAAAGCCTTTTAATCACCACTATTGTAATTGCCTCTACCACCAATGCTGGCAGTGTGCTCCAGGCACCCACCACCATCTGTGCTAAATAACTAGCCCCATATATCTCCATTAAACCTTGCCCCTTTCACCTTAAAATTATGCCCTCTGGTCTTTGACATTTCCACCTTGGAAAAAAGATTCTTACTATCTACCCTGTGTCTATCTGTGACTCTCATAATACTTCTATCAGGGCTTCCTTCAACCTCCGCGCTCCGGGTAAACTAATCCAAATAGACCTTATCATGTTTGACTCTGGTAAAGTAACTTTTTTCAAATGGCTACGAAGATGATAAACTGATTTAATTGAATTTCCACACATTGTTGGCCAGTCTCCTTCACCGGGTGCTTAGACATGTAATGCATGATTAGGTTATCCCCATAATAAGCAGCTATTCACCTTGCAACACATCATTTGTAAAAGGGAAAAATGGGAAGGGTGGGGGCAGTCTGAGCAATGATTAACTGCGCCAATTATGCCTGTTATCTTTCTGCCCAGATTTTATAGCCATTTGGATCCAGTTGCTAAAATACACAATATCAATTTTCCATTCAAAACCCTTCTTCACACGCTGAGTTTCTCCAGCATTTTTGTCTACCTTCGATTTTCCAGCATCTGCAGTTCCGTCTTAAACATCAATTTTGCATTGCCACATTTAGGAGTATGGAGAGTATTTCTTGCATCTCACCTGAACTTTATTGTAACTGGGTAGGAAAGATGTAGTAAAGGTTTAGTTTGTGTTGCAGCTTCATTAGGATTAATCTAATCTTTAGGTATGTCTTGGCAAAGCTGGCAGAGCTGCTGTCTCATAACTCCAGAGTTACATTCTCCCTATGAATGTGTATGTTTCCTCAGGTTCTTCTTTTTACTCCAATGTGATAAAGATATGTGGGTTCATGGGTTGGTGACCATACATTTTGTAGATTTTTGGAAGAATGTGGGGATAGTAAAATGGGATTAAAAAATAATTAGTATAAATGGTGTTTAATGACGTGGATTAATTGGTCTGAAAAGACTCTTCCATGTCCTGTCATGGTTTTCTAAATTGGCCTCTGGCTGTCCTCTGTGTAGTGTCATTGATGAGTTGGGAGATTGGCTGATGTTGCTTTAGTTAACTCTGTTTGCTCCACTAGTTCACTGGCCAAAGGTCAACGACAAAGTCAGAGCCAGATACAATAACCTTCTCACCTTATGTGCACCCTCTCATTTAAACACACTCACAGCCCCCACTGGGAGCGACTGAATTTCCAACCAGCGGCACTAATGATTATTGTGGAACTCACCATTCCACTCCAACTGAGGTTCGCTGAAGGAGAGCAGTCTAGAGTTTAATTCTAAAGCATACAAAGCCTTTATGTACAGCCATCGGAGCATTGGAAGAATCGCAAGTGACGTTCTTTGAGATGCTACATCATATGTTTAATTTGTAAAACCACTCTTAAGCTTGTCAGTACTTTATCTTTCTGATATATTTTGGTAATTATAACTCAAGATCAGTTACATTTTTGTGTTCTGTTCATGCAAACCAAATGTATTTTGTTTTTGTCAGTATGTGATCATAGTTGTAGTGTAATACAGCTTGGAAACTGGCCCATTGGCCCATTTAATCCATGCAAAGCAAGATGCTGATCTGAGCTAACCCCATTTGCCTACATTAGGACCATATCCCTCTCAATCTGTCTTATCCATGTACCTGTCCACATGCCTTTTAATGTTGCTATTGTTCCTGCCACAACCAGGTTCCTTGTGTCTTGCAAGTGTACAGTACCAGCCCTGAGCTGTTGGTCTGTAAGTGGTTATGTACAGTCCCAAATGGCCACCATTCTGAAAGTCTGTTGCCAAATTTTTTTTTTTTTCAGTATTCATTATGGAGTTCTGTGCAATAGAACATTATTCCCTTCATGATGAACCTTAATACATTTTTCAAAACAATGCCCACTGAGCCATATTGATTCAACGTCTGTCAACCCCAGAGAACTGATATCTGGGATATGGATATTATCCTAGGTATTCATCACGGAGTTGGCACAGGTGGGAAAAATTGAGTGTCACATACAGATTAAATCAGAATATTATCTATTGTTACATTACAGCTTTGTTCAAATTTGATGAGGGAGTAAAATGCAGTAAAAACTTTGCAGAGTAAAGTCAAGGTCACTTTTATAAGAACATTACTGGCGGCAATATTTGAGGAGCCAGTCATGGATTATAATTGTGATGGGCCTACGTCAGTCACTACAGAATCTTTAGCAACCACACCCTTCTCCCTTTTGCCTGTGGCTTTGGCCACTGACCTCAGCAGTCCATCCACACACACATGCTGCAAGATATCTGCAACCAACTCAGCACAAAGGATTCCATACAGTTATTAATATGGAATAAGACAAAAAAATCAGTCAATTAATTATTAATATTTTGCTCTGCTGTTTCATGTATTGAGCATAAATTTTCAAACTGGTATCCCTGGCAAAAGGATCACGGAGGGAATACAGCTTCCAAAGCTCTTGCATTAAACTTGTTAATTTATGTATATTTCAAAGACAAATGCAAAAATCTATGTGGGTGAGAGAGTACTGCACAGTCAGAGTTATCATCTTTCCAAATAGATGTTTAATTTACTTTCTTAGGCACGCAGAAAAATCTCTTGGTCCTATTTTGAGGAGAGGGAGAATCATTTAACACTAGCACAAGGACAATATTAATTCCTCAATCACCAACATTAAAACAGAATAACCGGTCATCACTACTCTGTGTTTCAGGTGACAACTCTGATCAGAGATAGATCAGTTCTCCTCTAGATCAGAGGGATGTCTAGGAGAATCCCAAGATAAAGAGCAATGCTTGCCAGCTTTTCATCTCTTGGAGTTCCTCCCTCATAGTCACCCTCTTGACTGCAGAAGAGAAGTTGCTGCAAGTCCAGCAACAATTCCCTTTGTGAACATTCTGAACACCACTGAGGATGAAGACCCTCTTTATGTTCTCCTTAGTTGTTTTCCACGACCGCATCGTGGAATCAAGGAGGGGTTTTGGGATCTCCAATGTGCTAGTATTCAGTTCTTCGATACTTGCTGCAGAGACTGAACATAACCCTGCATCTGTTAACAGAGCTGAATTCCAGTGTGACCTGTGTGAAACACCCAGATGTTCGTGCATATTAATGTTATGGCAAGTAATTTTTAGTGAGTTATACTAGTTCATAGGATTCAACGGCAGTTCACCATTCTCTAGCTCAGCAACTAATTTAGGGTCAATTAATTTTTCACAAAACGGTACATTAAAGTATTGTATATTTACAGGATTCTCAATTCATATTCAGGCAGAAAGAATAAATTATGGTTGGCCATCACACCCAAGGCTCCAAAGAAGGATTCCACTGCTACCAGAGTGGGTATCTGCCAGGGGCTTAGCCTTTGGACATGAACTAAGAAAGTGAGGTTGAGGAAAGTCTAGTTCACAAGGTAGGAAATGGGTCCAGTAATTGACCTGATCAAGAATGGCCTCCAGCGATGCTCAAGGGCACACACTGCATTGAATGGGATCATTGAGCTAGTAAACCTGTTTCCTCATAGCTCTAGCAACCTGGGTTAAAGCCCTGTCTCATGGTGCGAGTTGATCCACGAGGTACCCCAAGTGAAAGACACGCAGTTGCGTACGAGATTCCAAGTGTATGATCAGGAGTTTAACCAAGTTCCCAAGGATATGACTAAGTTTGCCGTTTACTTGTCATTTCTGCGATGTTCCAAGTTCGTCTCCCGAGTTACCAAGTTCCTCTCCCGAGTTACTCTTGTGTCATGCTGGTTTTTTTGCACTATAAAAAGCCTCCCTTGTTTAAATCGGCTCATTTGGAAACATGGCTGCAAGCAGGCAATTGGAGTCCAGGATGGTGATGTTTTTTATTCGAGTGCTGTATGCAGCAGCCCTTTATGTCATGCAAGGACGTTTGTGCAATGAAGGCAGAAGGGAAAGAGTACTCTCTCTCCACTGACCTGTTCAGTGTTTCCAGCCCTTTCTGTTTTCACTTCAGATTTCCAGTAGCTGCAGTTCTTTTGAGATTTAATTAACGTTGACCCGTGTCTGTGTGTGCGTGACTCACTCTCTGTGCAGCCTCAGTTGTGAACCATTTTCTACTCTTTTCTCGATCTTTTTCTGATTTTCAGTATCTGCTGTAACTTGCCTTTGACTCTTATTATTAATGTGTGAAGTGTTGATTTTAGCCAGAGCCATTTTACTGGCATATCTTCCTGAGCAGAAATAGTCTACAAATAAATAAACCTCAAATATTTCAGGAATATTCTGTATAAATATGTGTCATTTTCAAATAAATGCTGCTTTACTTCTGAGATATTTGTACTGACCAGAGGCGCAGCACGTTTTAACAATTTATTTCGTAATGGTACAACACTAGTGCCCAGTGATTGGGTTAAACATAATCCTTTACTGTATTGTAACCTATGTTGTTTAAAATGTTTTTTAAATGTTGACTTAAACATTGTGCTATTTGTGGGAATTCAAAAAGCAGACGCTTCTAACCACAGTTGATGCAACGCCTCTTGGGCACTAACTCCACACGGGCAGCAGCTGAGCTCAGGATCGAACCTGAGACCACGAGGCAGCAGCATTAACTGCTGTACCACCATGCAGCGGAGATGGTCCAAGTCTAATCCAATGTGATTCCTGATGGCTGAGGGTCAGGGGAAAATTATCTCTCATCTCCCTTTCCCCTGACTCGCAGTCTGAAGTAGGGTCTCGACCCGAAACATCACCTGTTCCTTTTCTCCGGAGATGCTGTCTGACCCGCTGAGTTACTCCAGCTTTTTGTGTCTCTCTTCGTTTTGAACAAGCGTCTGCAGTTCCTTCCTGCACATGATTCCTGATGTGTCTGAGTATGGTCTAAGAAGATGTCCAGAGAGCTTCCAGCTGTGCTCAGGCATCATCCCAGGGCTATTTCTGTGTGATTCCAGATGGGTTTCTGTAGGCTTTCAGTCACAACCGTGACCATGTCTTGCTTTGTGCTGCCTTTGTCCCAGTTTCTGCTGACAATCCCCTCCTTCTTCAGCAAGGACCTCAGGAAGTTCCAAATCGCGAGGGCTTATTATGATCATGGGTTGGTGGGGGAGGAAAGGTGAGACAAGGGCCTGAACCAATTAATTCCAGCACAACACGCTCACTGCAAATTCCTCCCCACACTGCTGTCTGCATCAACTGCAACTTACAGAATGGTGATTTAATCTGAATTAAACTTTTTTTTCTCTGTCCAGCTGCTGAGTTCAGAGTGCCCACGGTAGACTCAAGAGTCTCTAAGTTTAACTCACGGGCCACCAAGTTCTTACAACGAGTTTAAATGTTTCCATTTTTAACTTCAACAGTACATTTTACTCGTGGAAAACTTTAAACATGTTTGAATTTTTTCAAGAGTTATCAAGTTTCACGGGTACCTGCCGCTAGCGCCACGAGTCGCTAAGTTGCGTCCACGATTTCCGACGTTCCCACTACGTTAATTGTACGTGATTACCATGAGTTAAATTTGTTTTAAACTCGGGGTACCTCGTGAGTCAACTCGCACCGTGAGACAGGGGTTTTAGAACCCAACCTCTGTTGCTGGCTGCATGGTGTTGCATATGTCCTGTGAATGTTCAAATATACCACACCTTATCAATTCTGCTAAATGCAACCTCAGAAAACTCGTAATAAATTTGTCATATATGATTACCTTTCATATATCCATGTTGGTTTGACCAGTCCAATTATTATCCTCTAAGTGTCCAGTTACACTTCATTATTGATACTTCCTAGCAATTTCACTCTATTGCTATCAGAGTAACCAGTCTACTGTTCTCCCCCCCCCCCCCTCCCCCCCCCCCAACTCACTATCAACAACACTACAGTCATATATGTGGAGTCATTTTAGTTCCTTGGAACCATTATCTCCAGGGACCTAAAATGGGAGGCCACCATCAACTCCACAGTCATAAGGGCCCAACAGAGGATGTACTTCCTGCGGCAGCTGAGAAAACACAATCTGCCACAGGCAATGATGTTCTAGTTTTACACTGCCATCATAGAGTCTGTCCTCACCTTCTCCATCATGGTCTGGTTTGGCTCAGCCACCAAGCACGACATCCGGAGGCTGCAGCGAATCGTTCGATCAGCCGAAAAGGTTGTTGGCTGCAACCTTTCCCCCATTGACGAACTGTACACTGCAAGGGCCAGGAAGTGAGTGGGTAAGATCATCTCTGAGCCCTCTCACCCTAGCCACAAACTCTTTGAAGTACTTCCCTCCAGGAGGCGACTCCGGACTATCAAAGCTGCCACAGCCAGACATAAAAATAGCTTTTTTTCCACGTGCAGTAGCTCTACTCAACAGCCAAAAATCTGTAACCACCTTTTGCTCTGGTATTTTATTATATTCTTCACATATTTAAATTATAATGTTTTATTTTTAATTGTCTACTGCATATATTGTGTTGTTATCCTTGCGAGCAAAACAGAGGCAAATTCCTTGTATGCGCACATACTTGGCTAATAAAATTTGTTTAATTCAATATTCAATTTTAGCTATCTACTTTCTTAAATAGTTCCCTGAAATTTGGTGCTTTCCAATATATGAGAGCTAGTTTAAAATCAGTGCAATTCTGGAACGTGACGTTTGATGCTTCCATTATCTCAATAACCACCTTTTTCAAAAGGTGCAGGTTGTTACATTCTAAGAAATTATGTGGTTTTAGTCTAATTAATTCCTCCAATACTATGCATATTAATATTGATTTATTTGAACCTCCTGTTCACTCGAAGCCTGTGGTTATCACATTTTTCCAAGAGGCTTTCTGTGTTTTCTTCCATGAAGACACACACAAAATCATTGTTAATTTGCTAATACCCCCAACATAACATCTGCTAATCTTTTCCTTTTAACATATTTATAGAAGCTTTTACAGTCTGTTTCTCATTAAGCTCCTCCTACATCTAACTTTTTCTTTCATTATTAATACCTGGTCCTCCTTGGCTGATTTTCCAAATGTCCGCAACACTCACTGACTGTATCTTTTGCAATATTATAAACCTTATTTGTTCTAATACTATCTTTAATTTATTTTGTTGGATCACTTTCTCATTTAATTGTATGCCCTACAAACCTTGTTTAATGTTCAAGATGTGTTTTCAGAAAGGAGTGTGTTAATGCAATCAATAAAAAGAGATATTTTAAATAGGTGCATGGATATGCAAGGAATGGAGTTAGAGGTATCACATATATGCAGAAGGGATTAGTTAACCTTGGCTTTATGTTAGGCACATACACTATGGGCCGATGGGTCTATTCCTGGCTGTACTGTTCTATGTTCCAAAGCTTTATATGCAGGGACTGAGGTGTTGCTGACAGCTCTGCTGTGCAGTGAATGTAGCCACAGACCGTAGCCGCTTTATCAGTCCTTTCACATTAATAAAATGCCCCTCTGCACATTCTGAAGAGATTGGGTGAGTGTTGCAGCATGCAGTGCTGAGCTGTGGGGCTGAGTGATAATGCATGGGGCTGCAACCTATCCAACATGGTGGGCCTTTGTTGAGGTCTGATAGTAACTGCTCCATGTGTGGACAGTCTGCCCAGGGTTCTACAATCTGTCTCGTCATCATAGAGGGTGTTGATCTTGCCGCTACACGTGAGGCTGAGTGATGATGCATGAACAACAGGCCAGGAAAAAGGCGTGGGCTAGATGGATTTGGCCACCGATGAACAACGAGATCAGTGGTCGACGCAAGAAAGGACAATGACCTCACGCTCATGGTGAACTTTTATTAACAAAGGAAAGTTTACACTTTTGAACTTTTATTCTCAATTTGTGCATTAAAAAAAAAGAACAATGGAGCCGGTATGAACTGTGAGAACTGTTCTTACAGTTCATACTGTCTCCATTGTTCATTTTTTCAAACAAATTAAGAATAAAAGTTCAAAAGTGTAAACATTGGGGGTTGTCTCTAAATTTACTGGCACAAAGTGGATAAGCTGATCTAAATTCAACTATAATTGTGAACCCAAAGTTATATCATCACCCTCCCTCTGTGAATGCGACACCAACATTACCTGTGCTTTATCTTGGGCCATGTCCAGTTAATGGCCTTTCCTTGTCCCTTGAAAATGACACTTTTTTTCAGATCTATGCCAGGGATACTCTGCCCTCGATGGACATCTGAAGTTCTCTCATAATTAAATTTTCTGAGGGTTTCCACACTGCCACATCTACTAAGGTACAACAGGATAGTCACGTGATTACAGATGTCCAAGTTGACCGTGCCTACCTGGGTTGGAGAAATTAGGGATAGGATATCACAGTCTAAAATCCCTGATGGGGTGTGGTAACCCACAGTGAACGATGGAGAGGACCAGTGAACAAAGTGATTTACTTTGCTGCAGGAATAATTCCTTGACCCCGTGCTGGTTTAAAAAGCAGCTGGAATTCAAGAGGGATTAGAACACTGTTGTAGCAAGTCTCTGACACACAGCCCCATTGAAAAGGCTTCTCACTTCGAGTGCAGGCGTAAACCATTGTGTGCTGTGCATTGTTGCTCTCAGCACGCAGGCATTGGTCTTCAATAGTTTAAGGCAATAGAAAGGATCTTCCAGTAAACAGCTCAGGGATATATTTATGCAGTGATCCATGAAGGAACTATGCAGCTGGGTAATAGAGATCGTGTTCATAGACCATTCAAAATCTGCAATTTAAAGCAACCAGCAGTAAATGAAAGCACTGTAAACCAGAAAACAGCAAACATGTCATAGAGCATAAAAAAGACAAGCGGTTTCAAGAATGTCAATTAAATACCATTCAAGAAGGTAAAATAGGCCCACATAAAATGCAACGGGTCAATTGTTTTACGACTTGCTCATTAAACTATCATAGAGTTTAGCGGATGAGCCCTTTTGGATTGGCCATGAAACGGAGGTTATGAGTTCAAGTTGCGCTGCATTTGTGAGCCCAGTACAGACCTTTAGGACTTGAACATGTCATAAATGCTGCCTTTCAAACCGACCCACTGTCTCGAAATCCGGCAGATGCAAAGGACCCTGTGACATTATTCTGATTAAATCAGCAAACCCAAAACAAAATAATGTACCTGGATGTGTTCACGCAGTTTGATTGTGAGGCCAAGAAACCAATCCGTTTCAGACGTATGGCAGAAGAGATTCTGATCACTTTGAGGATCCCTCAAAAGATTATTTTGTGCATTCTCCATCCAGATGTTAGCAGGAGAGAGTCCAAATGATAAAAGGTGTTTTGTGATTCTCAATTACCATCACATTTGGGAATTCTATACAGGGCTTTTGACCCATTATATTGCAGTCCACTGAACTGCTTTATTAGTTTAATTATCAATGCATCTTCTATGACATTTTTAATGGTAAGTTGGAGAATATATTGTTTTATGATAACAGGAGAATCATACTCTCTCATTTAAAATATATTATTTCATGAAATGGGAAACTGTTTGACCTGACATGTCCTTTAAAGGTGATTTGCTGTATATGGAAACCAAATGGAATATAACACTGTTGGTGTGAAGCTTATTGCCAGAAGGTTGATTGACTGGCTTTGATTTTAGCAGTTTCAAATTTCTTTAACACGTGACGCGTTTATAGAATATTTGCCATCTAGCACGCTATTCCAGTGTAAAAGTCCCAGGATATTATGATTTGCAACATAAGTCATGCTGTCATTTTCTGGAACTTTTAGACCTTCTCCGCATTGCTTGCAGCAAAATGGTTAGAATTTAATTAACAAAGCTTCACTTCATTAAAATGAATGGTGATGGCTAATTTCCTGAGTTGACACTTGTGTTGTTTGCAAAATGGCACTGGACGATAGGGAGAATGAAGATTCGTGGAATGCAATGTATGCGGAGTGCACATCCAAGAGATAAGGACAATGGTGTAGCTCAATGCGTAATGATTTAAATCAATTATATTAATTTAACTAAATAGGGATGACTTATAGAGGTATAGAAAATCATAAGACACATAGATGAAGTGAATGGTCACGGTCTTTTTCCCAAGGTAGAGGAATCTAAAATTAGAGGCCATAGCTTTAAGGTGAGAGGGGAAAGATATAAAAGGAACCCGAGTGGAAACTTTATCATACAGATGGCGATGGGTGCATGAATGAATACTTTATTGTCACATATGACAAGTCACAGTGAAATTATTTGTTTGCACACCCAAGGTATGTAACAGTCGCCCCACAAAGTTCGCCGACAGAGGGGTGTATGGAACAAGCTACAAGAGGAAGCCGCAGAAGCCAGAACAATTAAATGTTTAAAATAGATTTACTCAGATATATGCACATTAAAAGTTTAGACAAATATTGGCTAAATGTAAGCAAATGGAATTAGTTCAGATGGACTTTTTGTTCAGCATGGAGAAGTTGGGCTGAAGGATCTGTTTTCACGTTGAATAACTCTATAACTCTAAAAACTAAATGAAGGCAAGTATTGCAGGGCAGACAATCTGTTATAGTTGAAGGAAGCCATTGTTATCCCTGGTGACCACATCTGCGGTAAATGTCTGCAGTCCTGGTAACTTTGGCTCAAAGTGATGATATTCGGCACTGCATGTGATTTCAAATTAGTGGAAGCAATGAAACCGAGGTTAATCATATCAAAACTGTTCACTCAAGAAGGACAGAAGAGTGCAACAATGAGTGAGGCAGGCATAGAGTTGCAGAAAGTAGAGTTGGAGAAACCTTGTTTGTCCAGCAAATGCAAGGTTCTTGCAGCTTGTTTAGTTAAGAGCTGAGACGGAAGGGGGGGGGGGGGGGGGGGGGAGGGGGCATGACCAATCTGACCACATACTGTGGTACAGGGAGTCATCAAGCTGAGTGAATGAAAAGTGATGAATTCGTGATGGGGGGATAATATACTTAGGGGTAATAAGTACTATTCTCAGCATCTGCTTGCATGTCTGAAAGTCAGTATAAAGTGCCTAGGGCTAGAATTAGGTGTGTTCCCTCAGGGCTCCTCTTGCAGAAGAACTTTAAGTAGAAATTAAAGATCCATTTGTCATGGTCTGCATGGGAACTACATAAAAAAAGGTTTAAGACAGAAGTTCTGGTGAAGGAGAATGAGCAATTAGAATCAAAGTTAAAAGCAAAACTGCTGGGGTAATAATCTCTGAATAATAAACGGAGCCATGTGCAAATTGCATAGAGTGAATGAGATCAGAGGGTTGAATGTGTGGTTTATAGAGTGGTGTAGGAAAAGTAGATTTTAATTCATTTGGATCACGTTGTGACCAGATCACTAGAAACTAGATGTCATGATAGAGTGATGAACAACAGAAAACAATAAAATAACTAGAAAATGTTTTAAGGGAAAAGGACACAAAGTGCTGGAGTAACTCAGCAGGTCAGGCAGCATCTCTGGTGATTTTTCAGGTGTGGAGCCTTCTTCAGACTCCATCCAAAATCCAAATAAAGATCCAGACCCAAAATGTCGCCTCTCCACGTTGCCCAGAGATGCAGCCTGACCCTCTGAGTTACTCCAGTACTTTGTGTCCTTTTGGTTATAAACCTGCATATTCAGTTCCTTTCTACAATTATGGAGAAGGTACAGATGAAGGGAAATTTAGAAAGTTAAAGATAACGGAAAGGTGATAATACAGGGTAAAGAGTAATGATAACCAGAGTCCATTAGGAAATGACTTGGGATAGAACATGCAAGTATATCTTCATTTGGAATCAGAGCAGGGATAAATTGTGCAAAGACAAATCTCAAGGTTCTTCATCTGAATGCATTTTGAATGCCTGCAGCACTTATAACAAGGTAAGTGAATGAATGGGACAAATAGAAATAAATGGGTAGCCATTAATAGCCATTAACAGAGACATGATTGCAAATTGTCCAAGGTTGGGAACTAAATATTCCAAGATGGTTAGCCTTCAGAATAGATGGACAAAAAAGAATGAGGATGGCCCTGACGATAAAAAAGTAGGATGAAGGCAGGAGGGAGGTGATCTTAGCTGTGAATATCAAGAAATAGAATCTGTCGAGGGTGGAGCTAGGAAAGATCAAGGAGGAGAAACACATGGGCAGAAGCAAATATTACCATGTTTTTTAATTCATTCAACGGATGAGGACTTTGCAGACTGGGTCAGCAGTGAGGGATTCATCCCTACTTGTACTTTAGAAGGTGGTGGTGAGCTGTTTTCTTGAGATGCTGCTTACTTTAAAGTATAGGTTAGGAAGGAATTTCCAGAATCGTGACCCAGAATTTTGTGGAAGGAACACTGTACTTGCTATTGAGGGAGTCAACGCACAGGTTCCTGAGAATGTGATTTTGCTGTATGAGGACCAACCTCAGACCATCAAAGTGGAGATGATTCAAGAAAAATGTACTTTGCGGTGGTAGCTAATTGTTGGTGATCACACTTAATGCCAGAGATAACAGATTTTGTAGATGATGGAAGATGATTGAGCAAACTGCGATCTGCTCTGAAACTGCTTAGCCAGAATCCTTGGTAACTACAGCATGTCCCTTTAATGTAAATAATAAGAGCAAGAATGTAGTGTGATGTGCACCAGGTTCAACTAAGACCATTCCTCATATGCCATTTTAAATGTGTGGCGGATTGAGCACCAGTTTACCTCAGCACAGATGGATATGTGAGAAGTGTTATTAGTATCATCTGGTGCTGGGAGTGGTCAGATATGCAGACGTTCCTGATGCAATTTTGTGATTGACACTAATTCACCTAGAAATCACCACAAGCATGATCTTCCGTGGGTGGAATCGATCTTGGATCACATAGTGCTTTAAGAAACAGCTTTCTAATTACTCAGCTAATGTCTTTTATCAGAAGCTAAAACTACTATGTCCATTTATGAAGTCTGCTTGTATAAATAACATTCAAAGTCTGCCATCTGCCCAGTTTGATTCCCGCCCATGCCATAATATTAATATAGGATTTTGCTAAAACACCAGCATCGCAGCGTTACTTACTGATTCCATGTTGCTTCTTGCAAACTTGGAGTTTATGAGAATTCAACAGCAATAGTTCATGAGAAGCATTTTGGAAAGCTAGACTAAGAGCTGCAGTCTTCCACCAGGGTAACCCTGAAATTTACCCTACTGCTTGAGCATTAATCGATCCTGTATGTTTCAAGTTTTGCCTCTGCTCCAGCATTGTATCACTGTAATTCTTATACAGCACATGAGAATCAATAGCAACATCGGCATTTATAATCAGCATCCGATAATGTGTTTTAGCCTGAGTCATCTTCTGGAGTCCCTGATAGTCAGATGTGTAGGGGTGTTCCATGGCCAGATTCCAGAACACTGACCCAGAGATGAATTTTTTTTTTTTTTTTTGTTTGTTTATTTTTGTTAGAAGTAAAGTACAGTAGTCTCGGTACTTACGTACCATAAATACATAATACATAAATACATATTTTTTCATTCTTGTACAACTTCAATTCATTTTTTGGTGCAAAAATAAGAAACAGAGAGAAGAAAGAGAAAGTAAAGGATGACCGGAATAAGATTAGACAAGCAAGTAGAAACAAGAAAGTAAAAAAAAATAAAGGAAGACGGTGAGAAGTTAAAAGAAGTGAAAGAGAAAGTAATAAGAAATGAAAGATTAGAGAGCTCTACCTATCTCATAAGTTTTTGCCCTATCTCGTCACCCATCCAGTTTGAACAATTAATTTCTACAGGTTATGTTATGTTTCCCATATGCTTGTATAAAAGTTGAATAAACGGAGACCAAATCTTTTAAGAATTGGTCTACATTGCTAGTAAGAGGAATCTTCATTTCTTCAAGATGTACGTTTCAGACATATTTGAGATCCACAATATTGAATGTGGCGTAGGTGCGTTTTTAAAGTTTTTTTGTGTTTTTTCCAGTATCAGTAGTATTAAGACCAAAATTAGAAAGGCATACTGTAATATAGTTAGTTACTTCCCTCTTCCATTGATCCAAAGAATAATCAATTCAGTATTGGGGTTCAATTTGAGTTTCAAATAAGATTTGTAACATTGCCATAAAATTTCATTCCAAAATGTATACAGTGTTTGTTACACGAGACCCAGAATGTGGCATAAGTTGCATTTTGAGTTAGTGACCATTTGTACGCAGATGGGAAACATTTGAAACTATTTTATTCAGTCTTGTTTCGACTAATATATAACTATGTAAAAATTTAATTGAATTAGTTTTATGTCTGTAACATTCAATGAACATTGTTTACATCTTAATAGATTTATTATCCATCGTAACGTTCGGTAATATTATCATAACTCTTGTCCCAGTCTCTAACTAATGCTTCTGTCGTTGGTGATACTATATTAGAATTATATATATAGTACGGATATTAAATTGCTTGATTCTGCCTTTCTATTCATTCCTTCCATCCAGTAGATCTGGGGTTAAAGTTTGATATCCTTGTATATACTTTTTCAAATAATCATGAATTTGAAGGTATTTGAAATATTGATTACTTTTCAAATTATATTTTAGTTTGTAATTGTTGGAATGATAAAAGTTTTCCCATTTCATACATATCTCCCATCATTTTAATTCCTATTTCTTTCCCAATGGGTAAACGTTTTATCAATAATGGATGTTTGAATGAGGGATTATTAGCTATTGGAGAAAGAAGCGATAATTTTCTTATTTTAAAGTTAATTTTATTTGTTTCCAAATTCGTATTATACTATGAATAATTGGATTCTTCTTGTATATTACATTGTTCGTTTTATCGGGGAAAGAAAGGATCGCTCCTATATTATAAGGGGAACAATCCTCTTTCTCCATTCTTATCCAATCTACTGTTGGGCAGAACTGTCCAACCAGTAGATTATATTTTTAATATTCACTGCCCAATAATAATACAATAAGTTAGGGAGTGTCAGTCCCCCTGATTCTTTAGATTTACACAAGTGTTTTTTTTTTTATTCTGTGTGATTTATAATCCCATATAAAGTTTATAATATCAGAATCTAATTTTTTGAAGAATTTTTTAGGTAGTATATTGGTATTGATGAAAGGTACAATATTTGTGGTAAGAAGATCATTTTTATCGCGTTTATTCTGCCTATTAATGACATCGGCAGTGTCTTCCAAAATTTAATCAGCCCATTTAATTTAGTTAATAAAGGCATATAGTTTGCGTTGAGTAATGATTTATAGTTCCTAGTAATTTGGATGCACCAAATATTTAAAATTTTTCTGTTGTAATTTCTAAAGGGAATTTCAACAGATGTGTCGACTCTTGAGGTTTATTATCGTCATAATTTGCGCTTTTGTTCCAATTTATTCTATATCCTGAAAAAGAACCAATTCCTCTATTAAATTTAGTATATTTTGGTATGCTAATTTGCGAATTTGTAATATATAATAATATGTCATCTGCATATAATGAAATTTTATTATTTGAGTGTTTGGTAATATACCCATGAATGTTCGGAAGGCTTCTTATACTTTCAGCTAAAGGCTCTATCACTAGTGCAAAAAGCAGGGGCGATAAGACGCGCACCCCTGCCCTATTGCCCTTTCTAAGTGGAATTTTCGGGGGATAATATATTATTAGTCAGTATTCTAGCCGTCGGCTTATCATATAATAGTTTTTTACCCATGAAATAAAATTATCTCCCATATTAAATTTTTCCAATACTTTGAATAAATATTGCCATTCTACTGATCAAAAGCTTTTTCTGCATCCAATGAAATAATTGCTAGTTCTTCTTCAGTATTATGTGAGTACATTATATTAGACAATACCGTCTCAAATTGTTAAATGAGTATCTCTTTGGTATGAACCCTGTTTTGGTCCGGATTTATTAGTTTACTAACATAATTTACTCAATCTTCTCGCTAGGGTCTTCGTTAATAATTTTTTGGTCTGTATTTAGGAGTGCAATAGCTCTATATGAGCCTGGGGTCTTCTAGATCTTTATCCTTTTTGGTATAAGTGTAATAGTTTGATTTTTTCAGTTAGTGTTTCTGTAGTTTATTTTCTTTAAAAATGTATATATATAAATCTTGCAACCGTGGAGAATTATTTCGTAGAATCTTTTATAGAATTCATACTGAAGCCATCTGGTCCTGTGTTTTGTGCCGTTCTTCAACGAACTAATTGTTTCTTCTATGATTCCTGTAGTGTAATCTGAGCTCCTAATGCTCTTGTTTCCACCATATTTAATTTTGGAAGATTACAATTATCTAAGAAATTTGCAATTTGAGTATTATTTGCAGAGGTTTTCGATGTAATAAGTTTTGATAAAATTGAGTTCAAATCTTTTATTAATATCTTTAGGTAGTGTTAGTAATTCCCCTTTGTCTGATTTAATTTTAGTAATTGTATTTTCTGTGTCCCTTTTTTTCAGTTGGCGTGCTAAGAGTTTATGAGGTTTATCACCAAATTCAAAATTTTCTTGTTTTGTAATTTGAAATAATCTCATTATTCCGGCCGATAAAATTTTATTTAGTTTAATATTTTAGTATTATTATCTTATTATGTTTATCTATAGTTGGTTCTTTGGCATTTTCTGAATCTAATTGTCTAATTTCTTGTTCTAACTGCAATTGTTCAGTATTATTCTTTTTATTTTGGAAAGCTTGATATGAGATTATAATTCCTCTAATAAATGCCTTAAAAGTTTCCCATAATAAAGAGGGTGAAATATCTGGTGTATCATTTGTCTCAAAGAAGAATCTCATCTGCTCTTTTAAATACGTGCAACCTTGTGAGTTATTTAAAATTTGGGGGTTAAACCTCCAAAACGATTTTTTTATCAGGCATTCCTTCTAATTTTAAAGAAAAAGTTTAACGGGGAATGATCAGAAATGATACTATTATGATATTTAGAATTATATGTATATGGAATTAGTTTTGTGTCCACTAAGAAATAATCAATACGTGAATATGTTTTATGTACTGTTGAATAAAATGAATATTCCCTACTTACTGGGTTTAGCGATCCTCCATACATCTGTTATATTAGAATTTTTCATGTATGTATTTAGGAGTTCACTCGTTTTAGATTTTATGTTAAGTCCTTTTTTGTTTTTGCTGATTTATCCAAATATGGATCTAAAACACAATTCAAATCTCCCCCTATTATCACATTTTGATGATTAAGTTCTGAAATTATATCCAAAATTTTACTAAAAAATTGGGGGTTGTCAAAATTAGGAGCATAAATATTTATCAAAGTAAGTGGAGTAGAATAAATTTCTCCCGTAACTATGACGTACCTCCCCTCTTTATCTGCTATAGTATTCTTTAATTTAAATGGTATACCTTTACGAATGATAATAGCCGTGCCTCTAGATTTAGAAGTAAATGAAGAGTAGTATGTTTGCCCAATCCAATTTGCCTTCAATCTTATCTGTGTTTGATATTTCAGATGCGTCTCTTGTAAGAAAATAATGTCACTTTTAAGGCTTTTAATTGGCAAAGATCTTACCCCTTTTAATTGGTTCATTAGCGCCCCTTATATTCCAACTACAAAACGTGATTCCTCCAGTTTTATTTTGTTTATCGTCTTGCATTATGGATCATGTTAATACCTTTACTTCATATGGTGCAACCAAGAACCTTATAACTCCAGATGAAGGATGATCATCCCCAGCTGTTAAATTTTGTTGGCATCTCTCCTTCAGAATAAACCTTGAAAAAGACCAGAAAGTGTAGAGTCGTGAAAAGATAATTAACAAACAAAAAGTGATATTATAATATCCAAAAATAAAGATATTATAATTAAAAACAAGCCACCAACAGGTGGTAGAAAAATTGTTATTGACTTCCGTAGATGTTTTTATATGTTTCGCTCTGCCCCCTTGACCAATTATTATTAATTGGAAGAGAGAGCGATACAAAGTTCAAAATTATATATATATAAATATATATAATAAAACATACTCCAATAGCTAGATTAGAAATTTATCTTCCAGGAGGAAAAAAACAAAATAAAAAAGTGTTTCCAAATTAATTATATATTTAAATATAACAGTAATTATGTTAATTATATATCCATATCTAATCAATATGCCTAGATTTATTACAATTAAGTCTCAAACTTTAGTATCAGACAACAGCAGGTCCCAAGGGGTTAACCAAATTCAGACCCTTGGATAATTTTCCAAGTATCTGAATCTCCTCCCCCTTTACGCACGATCTAGATTAAGTCTACTGTATCCATAAAATGTGTTAGTATGTTATTAATACTACCCAATTTTATTAATTATATTTTATGTTAGTATGTAATTATATGTTTCTTAAATCGTATTCTATATTACACTATATTCTCAATTTATTTTCCCCGCCACAGTTTCTCTTCTTTGTCAGTCCTTTGTTTGAAATGAAAACTTAAAATCCGACCTTGAATTAACATTCCAAAGATAAAGTCTAGACAGTGCCTCGAGGAAGATCGCCATTTTAACAAGAGCAGTCTTTTTTGTATGTTAAAAAAAAAAGAGACACAGTCCTTTCTTTGTCGCTTCTCCTCTATGTTATTGTAGGAGACCAACTCCTAACGATCAGTAGACCTCCTTTGTGATACTTTGTGCATATTTAAATGCCTCTTCTGGATCCGTGAATGCACGTTTCAACATGGTTATAAGAAATTCTCAATTTAGCGGGATATACTATCCCATATCTTACTCCCGAGACCTCTTTCAGTAGTCTTCTCGTGTTTGTAAACTTATTCCTCTTTTCCATGACTTCAGCTGGAAAATCACGGAAGAATCTTAGTTTGTCTTCTCCAAACATCAAATTCCCTCCATATGGAATCTTTTTCATAATTCCTTCCAAGGTTGAAATGTCATAGAATTTCAGAATAAACTGTCTTGGGGGGGCAGTTAAGCTTGCTTGAGCCTTACGTCGGACTCGGTGAGCCATATCTATTCTCGGGGCTTCAGGCAGCTTAAGTACTTTTTTGAGTAAATTGGCAGCAAACTCCTGAAAGTTTTGTCCAATCTCCTTTCCTTCTTTTAATCCAATTATCCTCAAATTTTGTCTCCTTGATCTTGCCTCCAAGTCCGTGCATTTATACTTCATTTTAGCAAGCTCCCTCCCAATGATTTCTTGTTCCTGTTTTAGTCTCTTTATCTCCTTAGCCATCTCAGTTATCGTATTGTCCATTCCTTCCATAGCCACCTCAGTAGATTTTAGCATTGTATCCAGTTTTTTATTACAAATCCTTATCAACCTGCTTAATTTTTTTATTTAAATCCTCCTCAACTTCGACCCACACGTTTGGTTAAGTCATCAATTTTTCCCCATCAGCGTATCATTACCTTGTTTAATTTTTTCAGAGAGGCTTTTGTCCAGCACGAGTTTCTCCTCACGTATCAGTTTTGAAATAACTTCAGTGACTGAAGCTAAATACTGACCTTTTCCAGGTGTTCCATTTGTTCCTCCATTAAAGTCATTCTGTAGAAGGATTTCGGGAATCAACTTCTTCTTCTGAACTTCCAGCTGATGTTTGAGGGGATTGAGGATCTTTTCAGGTTTTTTCAAGTAGGCTCTTGTAGCAGTCTTGAAGTGGCTTTTGCAGACTTCTGGCGGAGGTTTCTGTTTTTTCATTTAAAACTGCAATTATTCTCTGTTATCAGCAGGAATTCTGATAACACACAATTAAATAGCAGCTCCGGTAGTTATTTTTCAGAACTCCCCCGTCTTCCAACTCATATTTTAGCACATTAAAACATTCTTTTCCGGGAGCAGAGCGAAACAGCGACGGTCTCTCACCCCACCATTGACGCCAACCGGAAGTCCCGACCCAGAGATGATAAGGAATGCTGTTATGTAACCAGATCAATAGAGCTGTCTCTTTGTGATGGTGGTACTATTTCCATCTGCCTGCTAATGTCTTTAAGTGGTAGAGATCAGATGACTTCACTATGGAATAACATAATAAACATGGCCAAGGAAAGGAAGCTGAGTCCAGAAAAGGTCATTCATTATTTACTCTGAAGGGTGGCATTTTATAAAGGGTGGTGCCTCACATGAAGAATATGGTTTTGCAGAGTTGTGTACAGCAAATAACAACCCTCAGTATTCCGTGCACTTGCTCCAAAAGCAGCTGCCTAACAATTAATGACCAGTCAAATACAGGGAGAATGGATGCAATTTTGATGTTGATGGTGACTCAAATCAAGTGTACCCCTAAGATGTGCACACATTACTCGATACATAGTACTGTTCATTTCTGAAGGGCAGAACATTGTGTCGTGGGTGAAAGGCTGTTGGCAAATAAGATGTCATTTCCCAGTTCCCGGCCAAGTTCAATGTTGAGCCCTGTACTTGAATCCCATTGTATATAAACCTACATAAACATATTCAAACTCCTGCAAGCAAATCATGTCTGATGCTGAAAATATCATAAAGATGAAAGAGAGAAAGCAATATCTGTTGGAATTGAGAGATACAAATTGAAATGGCTGGTTATGTAAAAACATTGAATTGAATGGTGATTCCTGAAGGTACTGTCAACAGAACTCCCACAAGCAGAGACACGTGCTGACTGAGGACATGACTGAGGATAAAGATGCATCAGCAAATGACCTTGCTATTCCCCATACACCCCATACTGCACCTCTTCTATTGCCCTGCTATTGCATCCTCAGAATGTCCTTTCCTTTCATATTTTCATGGCGCACCTTATTCTTTCACTACCCCTCCTCTTCCCTACCTCTTCCCTACCCCAACCTTAGAACGTTCATCAAACATAGAACACCACAGCACGGGAACAGGACCTTCGGCCCACAATGTTCAAGCCAAACATGATGCCTAGTTAAACTGGTCTCTTCAGCCTGCACATGATCCACATCCCTCTATTGCCTGCACTTCCATGTTCCTATCTAAAAGCCTCTTAAAAGCCACTATTGTATCTGCTTCCACCACCACCCCTAGCAATGCATTCCAGCCCCCTACCACCATCTGTGTAAAAAAAAGTGCCTCCATTAATTTTTCCTCCTCTCAACTTATAACTATGCCCTCTAGTGTTGGACATTTCCACCCTGGGAAAAAGGTTCTGAATGTTTTCCCTATCTATGCCTCTCATAATTTTATATACTTCTATCAAGTTTTCCCTCAGCATCCGATGTTCCAGAGAAAACAATCCAAGTCTCTACAACCTCTGCCTGTAGCTGACAATTCAGGCAGCATTCTGGTAAGCCATCTCTGCACCCTTGCCAAAGCTTCCACATCTTTCTTGTAAAGAGAGCACCTATGGCATTGACTGCTCTTCAGTCACCTTGTGGCTAGAGAAGCAACAAAGACCCTCATCAAGGCCCCACCATCTCCTCTCTTGCGCCCTCCATAACCTTGGATGATCTTATCGCATCAGATCTTATCGGATAATCCGTGGGGACTTACCCAACTAATGTTCTTCAAGAGCCTCAGCACAAACTCCTACTCAAACTCAAAATATCTTAACATATTTATATTCCCCACACTGATCTTACTGTCCTCCAAGCCCATCTCCTCAGTGAATACAGATGAAAAGTATTTGTTTTGTACCTCCAACTCCAAACATAGATTCCCTCCTTTATCCTTGAGTGGTCCTAACTTTTCCTCGGTCACTCCATATCCCCTTAGGATTTTCCTTAATCCGATTATTAATAAGTATTTAAGAAGAAAACAGTAAGAGACACTGGTCATTGATCAGGATCAGGAATCTAGACTGCATCCATCTAATCAGAGCAAAGAAACAAACTACTGAAGGAACTCATTGGGTTGAACAGCATCTGTGGAGGCAAAGCAATTGTTGACATTCCGTCAGTCCTGATGCAGGTTTCTGATTAACCCAAAATATCTATAATTCCTTTCCCTCCAAGGTAGCTGCTTTAACCCACTGAATTTCTTCAGCAGTTTGGTTTTGCTCCAAAGTACAGCATCTGTAGTTTATTTGCCTCCTTCCTAATCAGAGTCCACTTGTCAATCCTGGCAAAGTTCAGCATAATCAGAACAAATACATTTCTGAAGCAGATTTACACCGCTGAAAACAATCCCGTCTCATCAGTTGGTCGTAGTGATCCAGAAAATTAATATCCCGAGAGTGGCTTTTTTCCCGAAATAGACAACCTCTTTAAAGCAGATGCATTCTGACTTTCCAGACTCAGGCGTCTGATAGTCAGAATAATAAACCCCTCTTAAGCTATTAAACTGTATTTTTAAACAGCTGAATTGATCTGAATCTTTCCACTTACTTCCATGCCTGAGTACATTCATCCATTTAGATTAAAAATTAAAACATCTTTCCCTTAACAATTTTCTTCAATCCTCTTTGAGAACAAAAGTGTGACTGAGACCCGGTAATATTAATAGGATTTAATTGCCCTAAGGAAGTTCATTTACATTCCATAGCAATTGTTTTCAATCTTTGCTCCCAAGCCAAGGCGAAAAACAGCACCAGGAACTCTAGTAGGAACAATGTGCGGTTTGCAGGCTAGAAGTTACCAGGCTGCATTTTAACTGCTTTTATAACAAGAGGAATCAAATATAGGAGCAAAGAGGTCCTTCTGCAGTTGTACAGAGCCTGAGTGAGACCACACCTGGAGTATTGTGTGCAGTTTTGGTCCCCTAATTTGAGGAACGACATTCTTGCTATTGAGGGTGTACAGCGTAGGTTTACAAGGTTAATTCCCGGGATGGCGGTACTATTATATGCTGAGAGAATGGAGCAGCTGGGCTTGTACACTCTGGAGTTTAGAAGGATGAGAGGATATCACATTGAAACATATAAGATTGTTAAGGGCAAAGATCCTAGAGCAGCAAGATAGACCACTCCTCCGAAATCCAATGGACTGGTGTGTAGTACGTAACGGAACGTCACGGCTGCCATTTTGGCGGATGCCTCCCGCTGTGTAATTTGCTCCACAGCTACAGAGCAGTTGCAAGCAACGATTATAGAGGAGCAAGATGCATTAGAAAGTTATTAGATTTATTTGTAATAGATCTTTACTTACCTATCGATCTCGATCTCTCTCTCTCTCCCCCTCCCCTATCTTCTCTATCTCTCTCTCCACTCTCTTCTCTTGATCTCTCTCTTTCCCCTCTCGATCTCTCTCTCTTCCCCCTCTCGATCTCTCTCTTTCCCCTCTCGATCTCTCCCCCTCTCTCTCTCCTCTCTCCCCTCTCGATCTCTCTCTTTTCCCCTCTTCTCTCGATCTCTCTCTTCTCCCTCTCCGTCATCTCTCTCTCCCCTTCCCTCTCGATCTCTCCCTTCCCTCTTCCCTCTTCTCTCGATCATCTCTCTCTCTCCTTCTTCCCTCTCTAGCTCTCCCTCCCCTTCCTCTCTCCCCCTCTCTCCTCCCTTCCCTCTCTCTCCCTCCTTCTCTCCCTCTCTCTCTCTCCCTCCTTCCCCTCTCTCTCTCTCCCCCGGCTCTCTTCTCTCTCTCTCCCCTTCCCTCTCTCTCCCTCCTTCCCTCTCTCTCCCTCCCTCTCTCCCCTCCCTCTCTCTCCCTCTCTCCACTCCCTTTTCCCCCTGTTCCCCCATTTCCCTCCCATCTTTCTTCCCCAGCCCCACCTTTGTGTAGTTCCCCTTGCATTGTATTGTGCAGCTTCCCTTGTATTGCTTTCACACACACTGCACAAAACTACAGGCACACAAAAACACACATTCATATAAATATATGGTGGGACAGGCCCTTGAGAGATAAGTACATTTCCTATTCATGGATCAGAAGAAACTTTGACTTAAAGCGTCATTATTGCTCTCTATCTTATTTGTCAGATGTACATAAACCATATATGCATACATACAGTGGCTTGCAAAAGTATTCATACCGCTTGAACTTTTCCACATTTTGTCACGTTACAACCACAAACGTAAATGAATTTTATTGGGGTTTTATATGATAGACCAACACAAAGTGGCGCATAATTGTGAAATGGAAGGAAAATGATACATGGTTTTCAAATTTTTTTACAAATAAAAAACTGAAAAGTGTGGCGTGCAAAAGTATCCAGCCCCCTTTACTCTGATACCCCTAAATAAAATCCAGTGCAACCAATTACCTTCAGAAGTCACCTAATTAGTAAATAGAGTCCACTTGTGTGTAATCTAATCTCAGTATAAATACAGCTGTTCTGTGAAGGCCTCAGAGGTTTGTTAGATAACATTAGTGAACAAACAATGTTCCTTGGGCATCATGAAGCCCAAGGAACACACCAGACAGGTCAGGGATAAAGTTGTGGCGAAGTTTAAAGCAGGGTTAGGTTATAAAAAAATATCCCAAGCTTTGAATATCTCACGGAGCACTGTACACCTGGTCCGGTGCTGGCTACACAGCCAGTGGTTGCGGACCCACTGCCGGGGGGCAGTGAAGGCTTGCCAGTAGGGCGGAAGGCCACTGGCAAGTCTGTGAGGCTCGTAGATGAGTCGGGCATGGAGGTTATACCCTCCATAAGAGAGTCCGTTTGCTCACGGCTCTCCCAGGTCGAGATTTTATTACAAAGAATGCTCGACAGGGACCAGCTCCGTGAGGAGGAGTGGTGCCCAAGCCAGGCTGATGGAGAGCTTGTGCTAGCAGCACCTGTTCCAGGGCTGCAGAACTATCCTGCCTGTGAGGAGGATGTTCCATCAGTGCAGTTTGCTGACACTGATTCTATGCTGGGGGAGAGCAGTAAAGAAGTTCGGTTGGAGGTAATTCCGAACATTGCTGGGAAGTTTGCTGAGCCTAGAGAGGCAGGAGAGGCGATTGATGTAAGAATTGGCTGAAGCCATTCAGTATATGCTCTCCCACCATTACAGGAGCTAGCTATGGAATGAAGCAGCAAAAAACTATAAAGCTCCTGTTAATTGTGATCTCCTGAAGGTACCGGTGGTTAATCACCAAATTTGGTCACAGATGGGTATGCCTGCTAGTGCCTATGAGATGAAGTTTTTCAAAAAGTGCTTAAACTGTTGTCAGCAGTAATTACAGCTGCGGTGAAAGTTATTGATCCAAGCAATATGGTTGAAGCACACCAGGACGGACTGGATTCCTTTGTAATGCATTTTTTGAAATCAATAATATCAGGAGGGCCGCTATTAGGCCATGCTTAATCCGAATTTGGCGAGTTTGTGCAAACCGACCAGTGTACCACCACAAAATCTGTTGTTTGGAGGTAACCTTGCAAAAAGGGTCAAAAAATGTCATGACGATGTTAAAACTATGGCCCTCATTAAGCCGGCTGGTAAGCAAGGCAAAAGGTTTTATCCGTATTGGAAAGGAACTAATGTGGATGCAGGAGAAGGAACGAGCCGTTCAGGTTTTCAATTTCAGAACTGGCAGACTGCCAGCATGAAGGGGAAGGTGCCTTTCTCTACAAGAGGTCGAGGACAACAAAGTCCGCAAGGAAAGATGCAGGTAAGGAAAACATCGATAGACGATGAATTAACTGATGTTCCTGTTCAAATTGGGGGAAGGTTAAAATTGTTTCTCAAACAATGGCAGCAGTTGACATCAGATTTGTTCATACTTAGTAGTATTGAAGGGGTGAAAATTGAATTTTACTCTAAGGACAGTCTACCTAATCAACATTTTCCTAGTCGTAAACTTATTTTTTCAGATGAGGAAAATGTGCTCATTCAAGCAGATATTCAGTCGTTACATAAGAAAGGGGTAATTGAGCCTTCTGTTTATCAAAGTCGACAATTTGTGTCAAATATATTTCCCAGATCTAAAAAGACTGGGGGGGTGTAGAATTATTCTGGATTTATCGAGTTTGAACAAGTTTGTTTGTTATAGGCATTTCAAAATGGAGACCTTTACCACGGCCAAACATCTAGTGTCCAAAGGGTGTTATATGGCAACTATTGATTAAAAGGGTGCGTATTACTCAGTGTCTATTCATGATGATGATGATAGAAGATATTTGAAATTTATTTGGATGACTCAGCTGTGGCAATTCAGGGCATTGCCGAATGGATTAACTTCAGCTCCTAGATTATTTACTAAATTGGTAAAACATGTGTTAGCATTACTTAGAGCTCAGGGGCATGTGGTAATGGCCTACTTAGATGATATTCTGATTGTTGGAAAGACTCATGCTGAAACTCAATCATCAGTTTCAGTTGTTAAAATCACTTTTGAACAAATGGGATTTGTTATTCACACCAGATAAATCTAAATTATCACCAGTCCAAATTATTGATTATCTGGGATTTACCATTAATTCCAATCACGTTGGTAACTTTGCCCAGGGATAAATTGAATCAGTTAATTGAGGACTGTGTTAATCTCATTGGAGAACAACGCCTTCGATTAGACAAGTAGCCAGGTTAATTGGGAAGTTTTGTTGCAGCATTTCCAGCTGTGCAGTAATGGTCCTCTCTGCATTATCAACAATTCCAACGATCAAAGGAACAGGCACTGAGAAATACAAAGGGGCCATTTTGATAGGCCTATGCAGTTGTCAGCTGGGCGATTGCTGACATAACAATGGTGGATAGCAAATGTTTTCAACAAGTTTTAGGAAGGTTTTGGTGGGAACCACCATCATTGATATTACAGACTGATGTAAGTGTACTGGGTTGGGGTGCAACAGATATGTCTTCTAGTTGTGGAGGCAGATGGAATGTGGATGAGACATCGCTTCTTCAATTAAGAGGGATTAATTATTTAGAGTTGTTGGGCACCTGGTATGGGCTCAAAGCTTATTGTTCTACAAGGAGGGACTTGCATGTGCAGGTTCAGATTGATAACACCACAGCAGTGGTATATGTAAACCACATGGGTGGAGTTAAGTCACAGTCTTGTGATAGACTGGCTAACCAGATTTGGAGCTGGTGTATTGACCAAAATATCTGGCTTTCAGCACTTTATTTGCCAGGAAGATTCAACACCGTAGCTGACACTAGGTCACGTCAGTTTAATGACAACATTGAATGGATGTTAAATCAGGATGTATTTAACTAAATGATTGTTCAGTATGGATTGCCAGATATTGACTTGTTTTCATCTCGATTAAATCATCAGTTACCTAGATATGTTTCATGGGAACCAGATCCTGGGGCAGTAGCAGTGGATACATTTTTGCTGCATTGGGGGAGGCATTAGAGAACATCAGTGAACAAACAATGTTCCTTGGGCATCATGAAGCCCAAGGAACACACCAGACAGGTCAGGGATAAAGTTGTGGAGAAGTTTAAAGCAGGGTTAGGTTATAAAAACATATCCCAAGCTTGGAACATGTCACGGAGCACGGTTCAATCCATCATCCGAAAATGGAAAGAGTATGGCACAACTGCAAACCTACCAAGACATGGCCGTCCACCTAAACTGACAGGCCGGGCAAGGAGAGCATTGATCAGAGAAGCAGCCAAGAGGCCCATGGTAACTCTGGAGGAGCTGCAGAGATCCACAGCTCAGATGGGAGATTCTGTCTACAGGATAACTATTAGTCGTGCACTCCACAAATCGGGCCTTTATGAAAGAGTGGCAAGAAGAAAGCCATTGTTGAAACAAAGCCATAAGAAGTCCTGTTTGCAGTTTGCCACAAGCCATGTAGGGGACACAGTAAACATGTGGAGGAAGGTGCTCTGGTCTGATGAGACCAAAATTGAAGTTTTTGGCCTAAATGCAAAACGCTATGTGTGGCGGAAAACTAACACTGCACATTACCCTGAACACACCATCCCCGTCTCCTGTGGAAACATGGTGGTGGCAGCATCATGCTGTGGGGATGCTTTTCTTCAGCAGGGACAGGGAAGCTGGTCAGAGTTGATGGGAAGATGGATGGAGGCAAATACAGGACAATCTTGGAAGAAAACCTGTTAGAGTCTGCAAAAGACTTGAGACTGGGGCGGAGGTTCACCTTCCAGCAGGACAACAACCCTAAACATACAGCCAGAGCTACTATGGAATGGTTTAGATCAAAGCATATTCTTGTGTTAGAATGGCCCAGTCAAAGTCCAGACCTAAATCCAATTGAGAATCTCTGGCAAGACTTGAAAATTGCTGTTCACAGATGCTCTCCATCCAATCTGACTGAGCTTGAGCTATTTTGCAAAGAAGAATGGGCAAACATTTCAGTCTCTAGATGTGCAAAGCTGGTAGAGACATACCCCAAAAGACTTGCAGCTGTAATTGCAGCGAAAGGTGGTTCTACAAAGTATTGACCCAAGGGGACTGAATACTTTTGCACGCCACACTTTTTAGTTTTTTATTTGCAATAAAATTTGGAAACCATTTATAATTTTCCTTCCACTTCACAATTATGCACCATTTTGCGTTGGTCTATCACAGAAAATCCAATAAAATACATTTACGTTTGTGGTTGTAACGTGACAAAATGTGGAAATATTCAAGGGGTATGAATACTTTTGCAAGCCACTGTATACACACACACATATACATACATATATACACATACATATACATGCAGATATACAAATACATATATACATATGATCATTTTCCAATGTTCAATAGATTTAGGATCAGTTCCTGGGGATTGGAGGATAGCTATTGTTATCCCACTTTTCCAGAGTCCAGAACCAGGGGCCACAGTGTTAGAATAACGGGGAGGTCATTTAGGACTGAGGTGATAAAAAACCGTACTCTGTATTTTTCGCAGGAGTGGTCCATCTTGCTCCACTATAGGATCTTTGCTCTTAGTGGCTCTCCCACAGAGTATCCATTCCTGCCCATTAGGTAAAAGGATTTATTAAAGTTTAAAATGTGAATAACTCTTAAAATATAAGAACAATTTAAATGTCAAAGATGAGAATTATTAAGTTATTTCTTGTTGTGTCTCTTGCTGCTGCCCACAGCGTCTTTATGTCGCTTTGCCACGGTCAAATTTTAACCAAGATAATCTGATATTATATCTCAGAAGTCATCATTCAACGAAGCACCCTTTTATATAAGCACACATATATACACACACACACACACACACACACACACACACACACACACACACACACACACACACACACACACACACACACACACACACACACACACACACACACACACACACTCACACACACACACACACACACACACAGATCCACACACACACACACAGATCCACACACAGACTCGCACACACACATACTCACACATACTGACTCTCACACACACACAGACTCACTCAAACGTTTAAAGCCTTCTGTAGAGGCTGCTGCTGCTGAAGCAAAAGTCCCATTTATATCAACGGGTCGATGGTTGAAAGGGTCAAGAGCTTCAAATTCGTGGGCATGCACATCTCTGAAGATCTGTCCTGGTCCGAGAACACGGATGCAAATATTAAGAAAGCACATCAGCGCCTCTACTTCCTGATAAGATTATGGAGAGTCGGTTTGTCAAGGAGGACTATAACTTCTACAGGTGCACAGTAGAGAGCATGCTGACTGGTTGCATCGTGGCTTGGTTCGGTAACTTGATCGCCCAGAAGAGGAAAAGACGACAAAAAGTAGTTTACGCTGCCCAGTCCATTATCGGCTCTGACCTTCCTTCCATCGAGGGGATCTATCGCAGTCGCTTCCTCAAAAAGGCTGGCAGTATCATCAAGGACCCACACCATCCTGGCCACACACTCATCTCCCTGCTACCTTCAGGTAGAATGTACAGGAACCCGAAGACTGCAACGACCAGGTACAGGAATAGCAACTTCCCAATAGCCATCAGGCTATTAAACATGGCTCGGACCAAACTCTGAACATTAATAGCCCATTATCTGTTATTTGTACTTTATTTATTTATTCATGTGTGTATATATTTATATAATGATATATGGACACACTGATCTGTTCTGTAGTCAATGCCTGCTATGTTCTGTTGTGCTGAAACAAAGTCAAGAATGTCATTGTACCATCAGGGACACATGACAACAAACTCACTTGGATTTGATCTTGAATAGTATTACTTCAAATAAATACAATTTGAAAATTATGCACTTTACTTATGTTCCACTTTTTTAAGTTTTTTACATTTCCTTTTAACAGTCATGTTATGCATTTTTCTATTCTTGAATTTGAGTCCATAGTGCATGTGGATACTCACAAAGATTGCTGCAATTCTAACCTTGACTCTATTGCAGCACAAAGTTCATGTCTTTGGTTATTGCTGTGTGTTGTATTGCTGTGTTTATTAGATGGGGAAAGATAGAAGAGCTTATAAAATCTTCTTTACAAAGACCATTAAGTAATTTCTTTCTTCCTCTTTTGGCCTAAGGCATAGCAGGGCTGTCAACTCTCACACAGAGGAAAGGGAGGTGAGAGAGAGGGAAGGAGGGAGGGAGGAGGGGAGGGAGAGATAGAGGGAGGGAGAGAGAGAGAGGGGAGGGAGGGAGAGAGTGAGGAGAGAAGAAGGTGAGAGGGGAGGGGAGAGGAAGGGAGGGGGATTGTGAGAGAAGAGAGGGGAGAGAGAGAATCTGAGAGGAGAGAGAGAGATCGTGATAAGTAGAGAGATTGAGAGGAGAGGGGGAGAGGGAAGAGAGAGATCGAGAGAAGAGAGGGGATAGAGAGACATCGAGAGTGGAGAGAAAAAGATATCAAGAGGGGAGAGAGAGAGAGATCGAGAGGGAAGAGAGAGAGATCGAGGGGGTAAGTAGAAAGAGATCCAGAGACGTGTGGAAGAGAATTCGAGAGAGAGGGGAGAAGAGTTGATTGAGAGGAGGGAGAGAGATGGATAAAGAGGGGACGATGAAAGAGGACAGAGAAGACGAGCGAATTCTAGAGAGCGCGGAGAGGAGAGAATCTAGAGAGGATCGAGAAGGAGAGGGGCGAGAGAGATAGAGAGAGAAAGATGGAGAGATCGGGAGGGGGAATGAGAGTAGAGGAAGATAGAGATCGGAACATGAAGGAGATAAGAGAGAAGAGATGGAGAGGGGGATGAAGAGGGAGACATCGAGATCGAGAGAGTTAATGTTCAAGAAATCTATTTACAAATCAATATAATATACACATCTGTCTAATGCACCTTGCTCCCTCGATAACTTTGCTATTGACAACTGCTCTGTAGTTTGGAGGCGGAATTACCAACGGTAGATCGAGAGACAACGATTTATTAGAGAGGAGCCTATTATATATCCCAACGATGTAGACCCGATAGTCTGAGCGCCAGTCTTTGGTCGGGCAGTCCGCTCACATGGCGTCGACTATACAACGACATGTGATAACTTAACGCTGTACTTTTTTCCAGGGGGGGGGGGGGGGGGCCTGATTGGCTCATCTTGATCTTCTCCTCTATAATCTTTTGGTTAAGGGCTAGGAGTCACTCTAACGCCAGGAAACCTGTTCCCGATGTATGTGTGAGAGTCACAAGAAACCAGAGGGCCCACATATTAAAAATAAAGGATAAGATAAAGCTCCATTTCTAATTGGAATGTGAGGAAACACATTTTTTTCACGAAGAGTGGAGTGAGTCTGAGTAGGAACTTCTCTGCCTCGAGGGCAGTGGAGAGCAGGTTCTCTGGATGTCTTTTCCAAAGTCAAGACATAGGGCTCTTAAAAATGCGGGAGTTAGGGCTATGGGGAGAAGGCAGGAATGGGGTAGCCGAGTTGGGGATTAATCAGCAATGATCACATGAATGACGGTGCAGGCTCAAACGCTAAAGGCCTACTCCTGCACCTATTGTCCTATTGTCTCATGTCTAATAATGAAGATATTTTGTATGTTCTGTGCCAGTTCCAGTTTCCTCCCTGAGTATGACATAATAAAAGTTGGCATCTGACTCAGCCCATCCATTTCCTTTATCACTAAGGCACAGTAATAGGGCATCAAGTGGCACAGTCGGTAGAGCGTTGCTGCTTACAGGCGCCAACACCAGAGTTTGATCCTGCCACAGTGCTTTCTGTACGGATTTTACATTCTCCCCGTACTTATGTGGGTTTTCCTCTCCGAGATCTTAACAGTTTCCTCCCACGCTCCAAAGACTACAGGTAATGACAAGGTCTATTGCTTGGTAAAAATGTAAACATTGCGTTCCTAGTGTTTGTAGGATAAGTGATAATGTGCGGGGGGATCCTGGTCAGTGTGGACTTTCGGTGGGCCGAAGGGCCTGTTCAGTGCTGTATCTCTAAACTAAACTAAAAACATAAACTAAAACCAGCACTATAATGGTCTGTGGTATTTAACCACAGCAGAAACCTGTCAGGTGCACTACCAGCATCAACCTTTCAAACCCGGCCGAGCCTTGAATGATGCCAGGAGGCACCCCATCACTCCCACAATCGAGACAAGCTCATCCACCTCATCACTGCCCTCTATCACTGCTCTACCACAGAACAAGCAGGTACAGAGAAATTTGAAACCATAAACCTCCAAGAAATCAGGAAGTTTTCCATAGCAATTTACAGCCAATGTACTGTCCTTCTCACCGAGTTGCCTTCTCACCAGAAACTGTCTCTCACTCAGTTAGAGAGGTGTTCTGACCCTCCCATGCTACCTCATTTTGAGATCTTAACTAAAATCTTACATGGACTATATAGGACTTTAACTTTGGCACAAACAATATACCCATTATCCTTGTAATCTATACACTGTGGAAGACTTGATTGTAAACATGAAAAGTATTTTTGCTGACTGATAGAACCCATAAAAAGCTGTTCACTGTATCTAATCGGTACATTGGACAATAATAAACGGAATTAAACTAAAGATCACTGCCACCTGCAAATTCTTGTCAAGGCCATGATTGTGGTGGTGTCAAAGTCACTCTTCCTTCATCATTGGGTTAAAATCCTGGAGCTTGTTTCCAGCAGCATCATGGGAGGACCTTGTAATAACCAAAAACTGTGAGTGAACACAGTCCCTGAACAGCAGAAATTTGCATGGTGCAACATCAGACCTCCACACTTATTTGTATTGTTTTTTGCAAAACCATCTTACAAGACAAAACAGGTAGCTCTTCTCTTTGGTGTGACAGAGCTGACCTGCTGTGAATATGGTGACAACTGAGCTGACAGCCAGACTTAACTGCAGCCTTTACGCCTTGTGCAAAATGCATGAGAAACAAAACATAACCAAAACATTTAGCGATGACCAAGGCATCAACTCTACATTTCTCCTCAAAGAGGCTGCTTATGGTAGCCAACTGACCATCCTGGGTTAAAAGTGGCCCCGGACATATGGTCAGTCCTACATATGAACAATTTCTCCAAACCATGATAACATTCCAATTCTGAAGTACATGTATCATTTGTACCTACAAGCGCAGAAATTTAAATCCTTACTCCCCCATTTTTAATACATGCTCATTTTTATCAGTCCCCTATTTACCTTTGATGGAGATTCATTACAATACTGTGGAGATCATGTTTACCGATAACGAGAGTGGAATTTGTGTATTTCAGAACTTTTAGAGAAATTGACATGACTTGTTAAGAAACAGAACCTTTTCATTATCCAGAAACTCACAATCCTTGTATTTTTTGTTTTCAATTTGGAGACAGCATCAGCAGTATTTTTCTGTTATATTAATTATGTATTAAAATTCTTAAAAGATAATGAATTATTGATTGGAATTCCATCTCTGCTACCGATTTTCCAAGCAGTTACTCAGTTATCTGTTCCGACCCACCACCTCACTCACACAAACCACAATGAGTGTGAGTGACGTACTACCGGCTCTGAGGTGAGATTTGGAACTTTGCTTGGTTATCTTTGGAGATCCAGGAGTTTTCTTCATGTTGTCTGACGATAGATGGAATACACAATGGAACAGACCCATAGAGCTAGATAACCATTGTCAACATCAATCTTTTGGCTTTGCAAACAAGCTATCCCAAGTATTTCATCACAGCCCTTTCCTGAAGTTATGCCATTTATTCTCCTCTCCAAAGTTCTCCAATTTACTTCCATCTCTGTATTTCCCTCTTGAAATGTTTTTAAATCTGCTTTCTTCACCTCAGCCTCAGGCAGGCTGTTCAAACCATTGCTCACTTTCTTTCCAAATGTCGCCTGTGGTATGAATTGCATAGAAGCAGAAATGAGCAAGTTCTTCGAAGAGGTATTTTAATGCACAATGACATTTTACTTAGATCTGACAAAAATAATACCAAAATCTAATTCCACATTGTACTAAGTTCCCTGAACTTCGAACAAATATCCTATAAGTATGCATTAAGGAATTAAGACAAAAAGCAAAGCAAAGCATGATGTTGGCTTGAATAACGGTACAGTGAACATAATTGTTCATGGCATGCAATGGTCCTCATATTTATCTGGTACTAATACATGAAAAACTAGATTTATATAAAATCCTTACACTAAATCCCATTTAGTGTCCTCCCTCCCTCACCCCCCTCCCCCTCCCTCCCATCCCCACATCCCAATCACTCTTCCCAGATTTACCACTGAGGTAAACACTATACCAATTTTTAGTGTCCAATTAACCTTTCAACATTACATCATTATAATGTGGGTGAAAGGACAACGAACCCGTGGGGGTGGGGGGCGGGTGCACAGGGGTGTGAGGAAAATTGCCAATCTCTACATTAACGCACCGTGAAGCCAAGCCAACCCGGGTCAGGCGTGGATGTATAGGCACTTGCATGTCGCGGGGGTAGCTGGGCGCAGCCTGAGTAGCTGTGTGTGGTGCTACGGTGCGGCGGTGGGGCGGGACTGAAGATTCTCGGCTGAAGCTCGAGTGGGAGGGGGGGCGGCGGGGGTGGGGGGTGTGGGGGCATAATAGGTAGGATCCGGAAGGTGAGGAGATTAGATGGATGATTGCCTTTTTCTTCAATATGAATGAGTTCTGTTCCATCTGCTGCTGAAATGGGTACTGAGGGCGTTTTGGGGTGGCGATGGCGGAACGATGAATAGGGGGAGGGGTCCCAGGAGCAGATCAAGTGGGGTGTAGAGGATTAGGATGAAATAATGATAAATTACAAGGAGTGATAAAGGAGATAGCTTTTAGAGAAAGTAAGTCAAATTCTATGGGGGCATGGGGGGTTCTACCATTTACAATAATGCTCAGAACCAAGCTGTTGATGAATCTCATTCATTCCACTGATATAACTAGCCAAACTCATAGAGGTAACATTCACTTCTGATTTTTGGCTCCAGGAAGAATCCCTTTCTCCACAGTAAGAAAGAAAAGAAAGAAAAACAACATTGCGGCTTAAAGCCTTTGAGCAGTTTGCCGATGCAATAAGATCAAGTGATCGTGACCTCATCCGATCACGCCAATTTGCTGATTCCCTTATCCCCCCCCCTTTGCCAGAGACTAATAAATATTTAAATATTACACAGCGTCCAAAGCCCTCTGAGGCAGAGCATGCAAGGATTTAATGACCTCCTCTCGTAATTTTATTTAAACAGTTCACTGGCCTACAAGGTTAACCTCTTTCTCTGAGACCGTGGCCCCTGGCTCTAGATTCTTAACATCTACCCTGTCAACATATTTACTATCATCCTATGTTTACAAAACTCCAAAGTTAATCAACAGTTCCTCATCGCAAGAATAAATCTGGTGGACTCGCATTACACTGGTTGCAACGGGTGCAGACTGCAAAACTGCACACAGTCTTCCAAATAAGGTTTCACTCAAGCCTCATACGCTCTCACGAGGTGCCCTCCCACAATAAAGGCCATTTGTCTTCTGAATAGCTTGGTGCATGTTTACTCACAGAAGGCAGAACACAGAGGAACCTGTATACACCAATATTTTCTAGTCTTGCCCAATTTGAAATGTATTTTATTTTTGCTTCATCTCCCTGCATTATGTACCATCTTCAATTCTCTTGCCCACTCCTTATACCTGCCCAGATAACAATGCAGGTGCTTTGTATCCTTCTAACTTCCCTTCCCTCAAGCTTATCAGCAAACAACTTCTATATAAAGATCGAGTAAGATATCCAAGTTTGTTTATAAATGGCTAGTAACCAAGGTTGAATATTGATCCCCAAAAGTTAGTCAGCTTAAAAATAACTAACCTATTCCTACTCTCTGGTTTATGTCAATTTATCAATCCTTTATTTTCACCTAGACAAGTTGCACCCACCCTACTTGATACATGGCCTTCATTTAACAACCTTGTATGATACTTAAAAACCTTTTGAAAATCCCAGATATACCCATGTTCCAACATTATCTATTATAGTTCCCAATCTACAAAACAGTTCACCCTTTAAGAACCACTTTGTGAATGCGTCGGAGTGTAGTACTCCATGGCCAATCCGCCCCAGATGAAACTGGCTCTCTCTGACAAGTGTCGTTTGGTTAACTAATCCATAGTTTCAATCCTTTTTCTCTCTCTTCCCTTAAGTTATATTGCCATATTGCTTCCTTTCAATCACGGGGAACTATTTGAAGAGAGGGAATTCTGAAGATTCTTCTCTGATATGTAAAGATGGAAAAAGAGTCAAATGGCTGTGTAGTGATTAAGTTATTGGACTACCCGTCAGAATGTCACTCGGTAATTTAAATTCAAGGAATTAAATAAATCAGAAATTTTGGGGTAGGCAATTATGAGGTTGGCATAGCTTCTTGAGCTTCTACCTTCACAGCCTCAGCAACCTGGTTTGGTTCTGCCTCTGCCTCTGAGTTTGCATGTTCTTCTTGTTGGTTTCACCCAGACGCCCCAGCGTCCTTCCACGTCCCAAAGAATTATAGGTTTGTAGGATAATTGATCACTATAAATTGCCTCTAATGCATAGGTAAAGGAGTGGAGTGAAGACAATGCGAGGAGATCGAAATGGGATTAGATATTATGAGTGTAAACAGGTCAGCATTGATTCAGAGGGTCAAATGGCAAAGACGCTGATTGTTGCAATGGTCCTTTGGATCCTTGGACCCGAGGTGAAGCATATTGAACAACTGTTCAGCAACCAACTGTCACAGGTCCAATCATGCCATTTCTTCGAGCTGCAGTTAGATCTTTGCATCTCTACCATCTTGTTTGGACCACTGGTTGAGATCCTGACACAGGATTACCCAGACAAAACAGACATGCTTCCTCACATTTAATGGTTAGTAATTGGATGATCTTTGGAGCCCTTTTGGATGAGGAATTAGTTCTGACATTGACGCGGATCTCAGTGAAAGTTTGGGAACACTCAGATCGTTGGACATTCTGCTGAGACTCTGTCAATGCACCAACTTTGAAATGGAGAAATGGTGGTGGTTTAATCTAAGCATCCCACTCAACATAATTTGAGTAGATTCTGTCATTAGCTCGGATTCCTGACTATAAACGTCACTGCAAATTACAGACAATACGCCAAAGTGTCGATTTTATTACCAATTACAAGTACTGAAACATAAATCTAAATGTGCATACTTGTTTAAACTTGCAACCTCATTATGAGTGCCAAGGATGAAAAGGTGATCAATCTTATACCCGCCAATGGTATCAATGTTATGCATCATGGAGAATGTTATCTGACCAAAGAACCTAGGCTTTCCTCCTTTTAGGTTGCTCTATGCAATTATTTTTCTCCCTTCTCCACCTCCCAGTCCCTATTGGCCATCTGCATTAGAATACCATCTGAAAATTCATAGCTTTTAAACACTCACAGAACAACTAGATGTTACTAGTCCTCTGAAACTGTGCTAGTTAAAGCCCCACCTCCCAAGTTGCATTCACTGAGATCTGTGACTTCAAATACAACTTCATTCTTGCCTTGACTGCTTTGACCATAAAGGTCAGCATCATCCTTTCGACAGAGACTGTGACCTCTGGCTTTAGGATCCTGAGCATGAGGAAACACCCTCTCTGCACCCAACCTTTCGAGCTGCGCAAGAATTCTGTAAGTTTCAATAAAGTTTCATATCATTCTTCTGAGTTGTTGAGAAGACATGACTACCTTCATTTAATCTTTCATATGGCAAACCCACTATTTCCAAAACCTGTCATGTAAATCTTTACTTTACTCCCATTAAGGTAAGGAGATGCTTTTTTGAGGCAAGGCTATTTTAGACCAAAAGTCTACATCCAAATTTGGTCTCATCAAGGCCCTAGAACACTATGGGAAGCTGGAGAAGAAATTGCAGGCTGAGATATCCGAATCATCACTAGGCACAGCTGAGATGCCAGAAGACTGAAGGGTGGCTAATGTTGTAGCTTTATTTATGAAGTAACCAGAAGGGTTGGTGAGGGCAAAGTCATGGACATTGTCTATATGAACTTCAGCAGGGCGCTTATGGGCCGATAAGCTTGGTAGACTGTTCTACATCACATGGAATCCAAGAAGAGCTTGCCAACTGGATAGGGAATTGACTTCATGGAAGGAAGCAGAGGGTGATGGTGGAAGATTGTTTTTTGGACTGGAGGTCTGTGGTTAGTGGTGTGCCTCAGGGATCGGTGCTGTGCCCATTGCTGCTTGAGGTGTACATCAACGATTTGGATGAGAATGTAGAAGACATGATTTGTAAGTTTGCAGTTGACATTAAAGTGGGCGGTATTGGAGATAGTGAAGATGGTTATCAAAAATCACAACAGGATCCTGACCAGTTAGGCAAGTGGGCTGCAGACTGGTTAATGGAGTTTAATGCAGATGAGTGTGAGGCTTTTTCAGTTTGGGAAGTCAAACCAGGGCAGGACCTTCACAGTGAATAAAAGGCCCTGGGGAACATTGTAGAGCAGAGGGATCTCGGATCTAGATAATGGAGGAGGCACTGGACAGAAAGGTTAGTATTGGAATGGGAATAGGAGTTAAAGTGGTTAGCAACTGGGAGATCCAGTAGGCCCTGGCTGACTGAGCGTATTAAGTATTTTATGTAACTGTGTACACAGATACTAATGGGCTAAAGATGTATCAGATATATTGCAATGTGTGCACTGATTTAATGCTGCGTTGAAGTCATTGGGCATCTCTGATTTAAAATGTGCTCTTCTATAAATTATTCAGTAATGTAATCTTGATATCTCAGTCCTTGCCATGCAGATCTATGAACATTACTGATCCTTAGTTTTGATATAATGCCAAAATTTAAAAGTAACATTCTGTGTGCAATTAAGTAAAAAACAGTTCTGTGTACCCACGAGTTGTAAATGATTATACATGAATGTAGGTAATTCATTATTTAGAAAGAAAAGTGACTCTAATATTCACAGTTTAATTGTTTATTCGATATAAAGAACTAATTCATGTAAAGTTAACATAATTCTGCAGATTTCATTTGCCTCAAAGTGTTCGAACAAATGTCAGAGATAATTAAGCAAATAACATATGTTTAAGAAAACATTTTTTTAGTTTGGCATAACCTCTCCAGAAGATAAACTAAATGTCTACTGCAACATTTAGACAAAAATTATCCAACTGCCACAATGATAAATGGAACAGAATGTGTTAGAAAATGAAACGCTTCAGAACTGTCTTCCAACCATATCTGGTGATCAATTATATTCTTAATTACTGTCTACTTCTTTACAATGTTGCAAAGTAGGCAGATATTCAATTTATTCCAAGAATTTTCTAAATGGATGTCAAGATCCTGCTAAAACTATACTTGGAATTCAAATACAGCATGTGTGTATGGGATTTTACTGGATATTTCTGAAACATAATGATCCACAAATGGGATGAAGATAATGTAAGGTTTATTGCAGTCAGTGGGGTAATCTCCCTGAACCATGATCATGAAGTGAAGAATGTCAATGTGATCACAATCATTACTCAATGACTGTTGAAAGTGATGCAGTAATTATTTTCTGTTTGGGAAGTATTTAAATTAAGTATTGGTCGTAGCAATGGGAAGGTGTTGAAATGGGGCAGAGCATGAAGAAATTTCACAGTAAATAAGTGACAGCCAGAAACTTTGTACTGGCTACTAATAAATCTTATTTTTTCAGTATAGAATGCTTTTCATATGTTAGCATTTTGTAGGTGACCCAAGTAATTCATACAGTACATAGTGCCATGGTTAAAAGGAGAGAAGGCTGTAGAGGCCAAGTCAATGGATATTTTTAAGGCTGAGATAGATGGATTCATGATTTGTATGGGTGTCTGGGGTTATGGAGAGAAAGTAGATCAGCCATGATTGAATGGCAGAGTAGACCTGTGGGGCTGTGTGCCCTAATTCTGCTCCTATCACTTATGATCATGAAATGCAGTTGATTGTGTATCAGCTAAAGTATATATTTTCAGTGGCTCCCACCAACTATGTCTTAATATAATTTTTGTGACAATGGTAATACAAGGAAGTAATAACCAAAATGCAATGCCAGTGATTATTTCTGTTTGCTTTACACATAACAATATTTGCCTTAATACATCTTTTCCATATTATTTTTAATCTGTTTCCAAATATTCATACTTGTAGTGTTGTACAGCAGAGAAACAGGATCCCCATCCTGACTCTATATCGCCAAAATGCATATTAGTGCTAATATCATCATACATTTGGTCCATTTTCCTCCATTCATTTTACATTTGTGTACCTATCTAAATGCTTCTCAAATACCTTGAATATACCTGCCTCTTCTATCCCCTCTGGCAGCTTGTTACAAATATCCATCATGGTATATGTGAAACACTTGACCTCAGATCTCCTTGCCTCTTTTCCCTCTTACCTTAAACTTATGTCCTTTAGTTTTAGCCTCCCTACCCTTAGAAAAAGAAAGTAACTACTCTTTCCAGCCCACTCATAATTGTATAAACCCTGCGAAGGTTACCTCTCTGCTTCCTGTGTTCCAGAAAGAACAATCCCAGACTACATAATCTCTACGTAACTAAAGATCTCCATTCTAGACAACATCCCGGTGCAGCACTTTTGCACGTATTCTAGCACTACTGCATCCTTTCTATAGCATGGTAACCAGAACTGCACACGTGACCTTACCAGTATCTTGTGAAGCTGCAATACGATGTCCTAGCTCTTCCAGTTGCTAACCTGCCTTTGAAGGCAAACTAGCTAAATGCCTTTTTCACGACCCTATCCACCCATGTCACCATTTTTAGAGAGCTATGAACTTGCATCTCTAGGGCCCTGTCAACATTTCAGTATTTACTGTGTATGTTCTGCCAGTATTAGACAAACCAAAATGTACTTCCATACACTTGCCTGGATTAAATGCCATCTGCCACCACTCCACCCAATTTTCTAACTGATCTATGTACCAGTGTTTCATTAGGCACCTATCCGCACTATCTATAACTCCATGGATCTTTGTGTTATCAAATCTGAGACATTATCATCCATGTTATCTATATATAATACAAACAATAAAGGTCCCATCACCAATGTTATGCATCATTCATTACAGGCATCCATTTCTGAAATACAGAGTGAGTTCACTGCTTCGTAATTCCAGATAAATCTTTTATTGTCCCGCAATCAATTATCCTACATCATGCTAATTCAAATTTGAAAAGTTTATCTTTTTCCTAGTTAAGTAATAGTCTTCAAAATGTTGAAACTTGTTTCAATTGACAAGGATGGCAAAGCCGTTAATAGAGGACCAAAATCGAAGGTATTCACAAAGGAGCTGGAGGAAGTTACAATTAAACAATTTATGCAAGTAATTGGATACCAATGCTGAGTTATTTTCCAAAGTTTATTGTTGGAACAGTGCATACAAAATTTTACAGAAAGAAATAAAGAATTGAATTTATTTAGCACTTTTCATGTAATGTGTGTGTTATTCCCAATGTTTTTATTTTAACATCATTGGAATACTCTTGAATGTGGTATCTGTTGTAGGAAATTTGTATGCAGTATGATCTCGGAAACAAGAAAGTGATGAGGATCAAATGTTATTTTGTAAATAAAACATTAACTCTGTTTCTCTTCCCATAGATGTGGTGAGTTTCCGACCTGATGAGTATTTTATGTTCAACATTTATGTCCAACATTTTATGTTTCTTTGATTGTATTTATATTGATTGTTCAGGGAATTAAACTGATCAGAACACTGATCAGGATAACTTCATGCCCTTCTTCAAAATGGTATAATGGAAACACTCAGGAGCTCCACTTTAATATTTCCTATAATTGTACCTCTGACAGCACAGCACTCAGTAGTGTTGGTCTAGATTTTAATGGATTTACAATGGAAAATATTGAAAAGTAAGAGCCAGTTGTAACGATTTATGCATAATATATGTGCAATTGATGGACTCTAAAATTATTTGGCAAATGAAGAAGTTTAAAACCAATGCTTAATTAAAAATTATAAAATCAATCCGAAAATAGTACTTAGGCCAACAAAGTCCACTTGCTTTTGAAATCTTCAGGAGTAGGGCTACACCTGGAATTTTCTTCACAGATTGACCTCTCTGCTCCGATTTACACAGTGCAAAGGCACTAAGTAACATTATGGAATGTGTGATGAGGGAGGGAAGGAGGGAGGGTGGCTATGCATGTGTTGCAGAGGTTGTAAGAAAACTGTTCATTGTAAAGCAATGAGGCATGGCAATTATCTATTGGATGCATTGCCAGTGATTCATCTTCGGGATTGCATGCATTATTGAAAGATCATTTATTTATATTTTGTACAACAGATTATTGTGATCAAGTAGGGAAGGGCACATTATAAATTGATTACTCACCTTCATGGCTGGACTACCGAGCCCGAAATAGTATCCTAGTTTAGTTTAGTTTAGTTTATTGTCACGTGTACCAAGATACAGTGAAAAGCTTTTTCGTTGCATGCTAACCTGACAGCAGAAAGATGATACAGATGCTCCCCAAATTACGACGCTTCGACTTACGATATTTCAACTTTACGATGGTGCAAACGCTCGGCAGCAGGAGTGAGCCGCACGTCAATTCCGGTCACGTGATCAAATTGTATTAATGCATTTTCGACTTACGATATTTTCGATTTATGATGGATTTATCGGAACATAACCCCATCGTAGGTGGAGGAGCAGCTGTACATGATTATAATCGATCCATTTACAGTGTATAGATACTTGTATCTTGTAAAATGGTATCATGAGTCACTGATGTACTTTGTGGCAGATAAACCCTTCCAGCCAATTCTAGTTCATGAATGGAGATAGATCCTCAATAATTACCTCAGTGGCTCATAACAACTTTGTTCTCTTTACTTCATTTGATCAATGCCAGCTTTTGACAAGCTCTTGCAATAAGAGATTGGTCACTTGTGTTGATCTTATATTTTCTACAACTAGCCCTGATTGCTTTACAACATCTGAAAATTTCTGATGTCTCAATTAACTGAACACCATTCAAAAACTCACACAACTAAGATGCCCATACATCATAAGAAGACCAATTTCTTATCTCACTATAACTTAGCCATTTTTCATTTCTAAATATTTTTAATTGCGGTATTGGATGCATCCTGCCACAGCTCAGCATCAACACTTTTATCCCACTGCAAAGACTTTAGCACATAAATATTTATTGTCACTTCACTATAGGACCAAGGGAGTGCTGCATCTTTCAAAGGAGATGTTAAACTGAATCCCCATCTTCACTCTCATTATTTCAAAGCAAAGCATGAAACATAGTCTTGAAATATGCTAATTGTCTCGCTGTTTGTTCATGGGAGTTTCTTTTGTACAGATTTATTGGTATTTTGCTACTTAACAACAATGTGTTTGTTTCAAAGGTGCTTCAATGACTGTAAAGTTATTTGAGATATCCTTATGTTGTGAAAAACGCAGAGCAAATACTCAATCATTTGCCACCTAAACAAAGATTATAATAAATTAAACAGATTGAACAAAAATTAATCACTTTAACAGAATGCTAATCCAGCAGTTTAAAACTCGAGGGTGCACATTTCAGCAGATTTGTGACAATATCAGGCGATTACATTACAGAGCAACTATCTCTGGAGGGAACACAACCATATAATTTCATTCATTTAATTGGCAAAATAGGAAAATCCCCTTTTAATTTGAGAGCTAGATGTTCATCAATCATACAAAACAACTAAGACCTAATTAGAGATACTGCAAGCATTCATGGAAAAATGTAATCATTATAATGGGTCAAAACTGTGTCTGATGTAAAGAGGAGAGTGTTCTCGATATATCCCTGAACACATTTGATGAAACCCCTCAACGGGGAACAATCAATAATCTCTCACTGTCTCTGGAATTTTATGCTTGTTGCAACGGCCAGCCAGAAACGGTGCAGCTATAGTGGAGCGCTGTTTCTCTGATTTATACGCGCTCCTACTGCAACAATAAACAAACAGTTGGAGGAACTCAACGAGCCAGGCAGCATCTGTGGAGGGAAATGGGCAATGGACATTTAAGATGAAGGGTCCCAACCTAAAACATTTGCTGTCCATTCCTCTCCAGAGAAGCTGCCTGATCCGCTGAATTCCTCCAGCAGTTTGCTTCAGCTCCAGATTCCAACATCACGGTCGCTTGTGTCTCTCCCACTGCAGCTCACTTCTGGCAGAGCACGACCGTGAAGTTGCTTTCCATAATTATGTTATGTTAATGGTGTGTTTTCAAGGCAGTAAGTTAACTGCAGTTTGTCCTCGTGGGGTGAATAGCTTTTATTTTCTCAGATCCTTTTACAACATGAGTGAAGTTGCATTAGGGATCAAAGATCCCATGTGAACACGGTTGAGAGCTAGTATAAGTCTGCATCAGCTGAAAAACATAACATTGCATCAAACTCACCTTTATGTCCATGCCCCCCCCCCCCTCCCCCTCACCCCCCGCCCACTCCCTCATCAATCTATTTCTACCTTTATACTGTGTGTGAAACTTACAGCTCTTGTAGTTGCCCGCCATTTCATTGCACAAATTTCCCACCCAAAAATATTTCAGTTCTAATCTCTTTTGGTGTGAAGTTCTCCTTTTGTGATTCTGGACTTCCAATTTCTTTAGAGCAATGTTGTCAATAAAATAATTTGAGCTAACAGGATAAACATTCTGTCAATGCTGTCAAAGAACAAATGTTGAAATGCTCAGCAAGTCAGACACCATCTGTTGAGAGATGACACATGACAATATTCTTGCTGCAGACTGTATTTCATCTCCAAATATTTTTAATCGAGTCTCTACACATGTAGGTTGCTATGCTGCTTGCTCCCTGCAGCATTTTAGGTTTTAAATTAATTTATTTGAAATCTAAAAAACATGCAGAGATGAATGATCACATCGCAAGCTGGGATTCTAACCAGCAGTTCTTATCCTCTAATTTCAGGTCTGTTCAGAGATACACTGTACAGCTTATATGGTCAATAAATATCCATGTAAACTAATGTCAGAACTTGGTGATTACTTATTCCTAACATTATTGGGATGCAATTTGGGTTTGAAAATCGTGTTAATCAAATATATTTTTAGTTTAGGAAAAGGACTGCCATTTTAATAAAGGTGCTTAATGCTTTATTAAATATGTCTTAACAAAACAAAATCTGGCAGAGAAATGTCAGATGAACGCAGAATGCCAGACATCATTTAATAGTCATCTACTTGTGTCATCAATAGCAATAATTATTACAGAGGCTAATAATTATTAATCTCTGTAATATAACAGAGATGAATCCTTTGGTGCGTTTAAAGTACTTCAGAATGTCTTGAGGTTGAGAAAATCATTTTACAGGTGCAAATTCTTTCCTTTCCCTTTTTCAAATCAACATTCCTTATAGAATGATAATACATAATATCAAAGCATTTTTGAAGCAGGTAATATTAACAAACACTGGTTCTAAAAGCAAAGCAATCTGACCACGAAACAATGCTATGGTAACTAATGCTCTTTCACTCTGCAAGGAACCAGTACATCATCAGGAATAACAAGCCATTTACATTGCAGCAAATTATTCATGTAATTTCTGAATTATTCAGTAATTCCCAATAATTACTACATGTAAACCCATTTGATTATAGTATCCTTCAGCTGTGGTCATTGTGATTAATAGCTACTATATGTTAATTATCTATGTCTAATGTTTCCTTTCTCCCAAGGAAACAGAAACACTTTTGCAAATTGAAGGTAATCTCTCATGACAATTTAATCTGAAATGAAGTGATTAGACTAGCGACACATTAACAAATGCACTTATTATTGAATTGTGCTAATATTTCAGAAATACAATTGCAAAAACTGTCTTGGTGTCACATATCTGCTTTAAAAAATGTCTCTGCCTTAAAGATAACAAAAGGTGTTTTGTAAGATCCTAAAATAGTATTGTTATTTATATTGCATTGCCTTTGTTATTGCTATAAAAAAAAACCCATCTTCATGGTAGACCAGGGAACACCTTTAAAATCGGGTTGAAATCTAAAATGAAAATGGTGTAATGACAGGTGGTGTTTAAATAATTGACAGTGCAAAAATAAACGGCTTTCGGGAACCCAGAATGAGCATTATAAGTCAGCAGCTAAAGCACAATGATTTGTTTCACAAAGCAATTGCAACAAAACCAACAAAAAAAAATCTATCAACCGTTGAAACAGGAGAATTAAAAAAATAACAGGTTGTAACAATGAACATCTTGGACGGTCAATCAACCATTTTCGGGCTTCAGGGAATGGAAGGAGTTAACTGCACCTTTGTTAGGTTTTGTGTGCGAAGGAACTGCAGATGCTGGTTTAAACCGAAGATAGACACAAAAACTTGGAGTAACTCAGCAGCATCTCTGGAGAGAAGGAATAGGTGACGTTTCGGGTCGAGACCCTTCTTAGGTTTTATTTTGCCTCGAGCTTCAATACTTTGTATGGTGCAGAGGCAATATGATTATTTCCTGCAGCAAGTTTATACATTTAAAAAAAAATCTGTCATCTTAGCCAAGTCCATCTCCTTTTCCAAACCAGCCTTACAATAATCTGACTCCAGAAATAGTCCATTAGGATAAGATAATGCATTGAGGTTCTGTTCCTCCTGATATGAATGCTTTTCTATTTGTTTTATTGTGGCCAGAAGAGAAAATGGAACGCTCTAATAACAAGTTTCTCTTAATATTGTTTCCGCATACCGCCTACATGGCAGCTCATATGATGCTGCTGTTACTCTCTTCACCAGTGGCTGCAATTCTTTGCAACACAGCAACATATCACTATGTGCTTGGTCTGTGCTTCACTATTCTGCATGGCCTCTTATAGCTTTTGACAACAATATCGGCAATTTGCTCATCATGAATCAAAAAGGATTGTTTTCCAGAGACTACACATCCAATCTCATTGCGTTGTTCTCCTTTGGAATGCGAGTTTGTGCTGCAAAGATAGTAACCACATTGTTGATCCAGTCAGCAATGATATCTCCTGCACAGTCTTTTTCCTGCCATATATGCTCCCAGGCCATACTCTATGTACTGTAACATGTTTTGTTGTCAGATCTTGTTGCTTTTACAAACATTATTCCACATTCACATGCAAAGTCCTGTTGCTCACATGGAGGTTCTTCATTTCCAGTTAAAAGTCATTGCTTTGCTTTTCCTACTGGAGCAATATAACTTACTTGTCCTCAGGTGTTCTGTGGCTTGCCACTTCGACAGTCACCGGTTGACTGGTCTTCTGTTTTGCAGTTTAGCTTTTTTTTTCACTGTTTTACAATCTTTACACCATTCTGTTGTTCTGCATTTGTTGCTATGTTTATTACATGGTTATGTTGTATCTAAAACTATCTTGCATACTGTTTACTTTGTGAGCTTCATCTGAACAAGGAATTGCATTACACTCTGGCGTCCGTGACAATGAACTATTCTGAATTGGAATCAGACTATATATTAGCCATGAATGCATTCACCTAATGAAGTCAAACTTTGGTCACATTTCAGGTCAAATTCAGCAAATGTATGTCCCTGTAATCCATCATGTCTGATATAATTTTTGTTGCTTCACTTTATTCATAGGTCTGTGTATTGTTGGCAGAACCAGATAGAATTGCCAACTTCTTATCGATTTCAGGGAAGTGTTGAAACGGTGACTTGTTGACCTGCTGCGATCTATTAGATGTAAGGTCCACTACAGGTAGTAAAGACTAAGACTTTTGCCAGCAACAACGTCCCAGTTCAGACAGTGCATGAGTCATGCTACATTATCTAGTGCATGTAAATGTGTGATATATAAAGATGAATGGGGCACATGTGGTACAGTTGAAGAGAATAGAGTAAACAAAATATAGATTCTTTAACAGTTCTCCATACCTCTTGATTGATCATCATATACCCAATTCTACATCCACTTAGAGTAATAAATGCACATAAGTTACAAATTAATGATGGAAAAGAACATAATGGACTTTGCTTGAAAGGAAAAAGGAACTTTCAGTGAAGCAAAACTCAACTGTGGACTGAACACCTTGGTTCCTGAGAGATTACTTTGAAGGAGGAATGGCAACATTTTTGCAGTGAAAACCAAGGCCTTGTCATGTAATTAAATTTATGAAGAATGTCACTAATGGTAGCCATTGTCACATTGGCTGTTAACAGGAGACTTCATCTTACGTCAATTCCTTGGCTTGATGGACATTTCCAATTTCATGGATGCTAGCTGTGGCTCATTAGTCCAATGTGGAACTTGGAGACTCCTTGACAGGGATGGTGGTGGGTAGTGTAGGAGCTGGTGCACATTTCTGCCATTGGTGCTGGGCACCATATTCCCAGTGAAGAGACCTGGGGCCCTTGGTGCTACTCCTGAGTTTAATTTCTCCAGTTCGAACAGTAATGGGTCAAGGAGTCTTACAGCTCTCACATTTTTACGGAGGTCATTCTTAAGTTGTTTCTGCTGATCCAGAGCTCCGTGAAGCTTGTGCGTTTGGTATCAGGGATGCAAAATGGTGTGGCTTGCGTATATAAATTAGCTGTGAACAAAGTAGGGCCTCAGCGCTGAGGATATTAACCTAGGAGAGGACACTGGCATTGTTCAATTAGTTCACCAATGGATTTGGCGAGACAGCTTTGGTGATGTTTCTCCAGTGCCATAAGAAAGTTCATTGATCTGAAATGTTAATTGCAATGTCACAGATATTGCATGACTACTGAGGAATTACAGCATATTCAATTTTAGCTCAATAAATAGGTGGTAGAGGAAAGGTTGATTGTGATTTTGGAACTCCCAACACATCAAACACCATGGAAAGATGTCACAGTGACAGAAGGTCTATAAAATGGGTGCTGGTACAGCGGAAACTTTAAGGGCCTGTCCCACTTTCACGACCTAATTCACGACCTCTGCCGAGTTTGCCCTTGACTCATACTCGCAGCATGGTTGTCACGAGGTCGTAGGATGTCATAGGTAGGTCGTAGGTGGGTCGTGATGCCACGTAGGTACTCGTGACATCAAGTAGGTCGGGGCGTTTTTTCAACATGATGAAAAATGTCCACGAGTAAAAAAGGTCGTGAATTAGGTCGTGAAAGTGGGACAGGCCCTTTAACAGCCTTGAGGGGAATAGCATCAGAAGAAAATTGAATTGTTACTCAGACTCAAGCTGGTTACATTGACAGCCTTGGTCTAAATATCCATACATGAACATTTCAGCTCCTATATGAAATGTATGGAATAGTTTATCACTCCAGTCATAAGAGTGAAGATATACCAGCACATCGTGATGCTGTATATGAGCACAAAGAAGCTGTTCCATTAACTGAAATAGGTTCAGAAGCATGTGGTACATTAGCAACTCTTCTAATGCCACTGAGAACAAAAGATATTTCTCTTACTGAAGGATTGCAAAAGGCTTCAGGATCACTTTAATCTGAAACCCTAAGGAATTACAGAGAGCTACAGATTTTGAATTAAAAAGAAGTCAGGTGAGACGGTCAGTGAGTGCCTTGTCTCGTTGAAGGATTTGTCTCAGTATTGCAGCTTTGACACTTTCTCAGGCAGTGCATTGCCTGAAAAGTTTGTTTGCATGTTGGTTAATGAATGGATTCACTGAAGTTATTAAACATGCAGAAACTCACTTTTTATCTTGCATGCTGAACTGTAACATTTGTGGATGAGTTTAGTTCAATGCAAGGGACAAATAAACAGCAGTTTACATTCATTGAGAGGATGTGAAACCCAGAGTATCAAAGCAGAATCTGAAGTACTTTGCCAAAGCGGGTGTGATTTGCTGCCACAGATGTAAGGGAAATTATCCATCATACGTGCCTGGTCAAAACTGCAAAATGTTCTAGCTCTCAGGTAAAGACAGAATTGAAGCCAAAGCAACTCCGGTATAATGAGCCAATGTAACCAGTTTGTGCGTGACTTGTTATTTTATCCTTTATTGTGATGCCATTCCACAAAGATTGACGATGATCAGAAGATACAGTTTTCTGCGATTGTGGTGTCCATTTTGTTTAAAGGGTCTCTAGAAAATTAAAGTTAACTGCAATACCTTTTGCAATACTTTTTCCAGAAGGAAAATTTTCATTTAAAATTAGAGGTTGCCAAAGGTTATAGTGGGACTTGGAACAGTGATAGATATGTGCAGGTGCGGAAAACCCGGGAAGGTGGGGGGGGGGGGGCAGAGGGGACACGTCCCCCCCCATGTTTTGAGAGGTGGGGGACATCCTCCCAAGTTTTTCTCTCCGGATTTTAAAATTTGCCAGACAGTGCAGGTGGGACTGCTGATCGAGGGCGCCGATTGGACGAGAGAGACGTCGGTCAGCAGGCAATGGGGCCAGATGTGATGATTCAGCGCGATGATTGGAGGAGGGAGGAGTGGGGAGGGGGTGGGACTGAGGATAGAGTGTGGTGATTGGAGGAGGGAGACGTGGCACAGACCTGCGCCTCATCCACAGCCAGGATCAATCCCGGCCGGGCCTCCCACGCTCTCCCGTCCCCCACCCGAGTGCACCCCCACGGGTGGACAGAGAGGTCGGGAGTCAGACGGCCGTGGTGCCCCCAGCCCACAGCCAGCGCAGAGAAGCTGCGCTAAACCCAGCTCAACTCTGCCTGTCCTGCCAGGTGAACCTGCCTGGGCTAGCGGAAAATATGGCCAGCGCGGAGAAGCAGCGCTGGTGTCCTGTCAGTCCAGTCAGGGCTGTAGGTTAACCCGGCGAGACAGGCAGAGTGGAGCTGCATTTAGTGCTGGATTGAGCCTCCGAAGCCTCGCACATGTGTGTGTGAGTGTGCGCATACCCACGCGGACGCCAAAAAATTGTGTCCCCCCTGTCCCTCGGCCCCCTCCATTTTGTGATAGCAACTTCCGTGCCTGGATATGTGGAGAAATGACAGATGGAGTTTAATCCGAGCCAGTGGGATGTTATACATAGGGAGGTCACATGTGAGGGGAAAGTATACAGTATCTTGATTAGTACAGGTGTCAGGGGATATGGGAAAAATGCAGGAGAATGGGGTTATGATGGGGAGATATAGTAGATTAGCCATATTTGAATGGTGGAGTACTTGATGGGCCGAATGGCCTAATTCTACAACTATTCCTTATGACCTTAGTTGATGGCAAGATCCTTAAAAGCATTGATGTATGGAGAGATCTTGGGATCCAATTTCATAGCTCGCTGAAAGTGGCAACAAAAGTAGACTGAGTGGTAACGAAGACATTTGGTGTGTTTGCCTTCATTGAGTATATGAACCAGGAAGTCATGTTCCATGTGCCTTAGCAAGACTGGAGATTTTCTGGTATATATCAAGCACCTAATGATGTCACGGCCTGCATAGCACGTGGAGCTCCCGAATCCATCTCTTCTGAATACTGAAAACTGGGAGCACACCAAGCTGAGATAATGCATTAATTAAAGGGTTTTTTACTGTAACATCAATGTCTTGCGTGATGCATCTGCCACCCTTGGTGCATTGTGTTGGTCTCTGCTGTCTCTGTTTGCTGTGTTTTTGTACAAATCACACCAAAGTTGCTTGCTGTGATCTCTGCCCATTGATCATCCCACCCCACGCTGTGGCTTGGGCAGGGAACATGTCAGGGTAGACCAGCACATGGCCAGTAGGCGTCCAGACACCTCCAAACATTGGGGGAAGGGCCACACACCAATCTCCCAGGAGATTGTGGGAGAGTGCTGTGTGGCCCTTCCCCCAACACTATTCCACACCTCTGTGGCAGACTTTTAGATAGCTGTTCTGTGGCTGGCATGGGGAAAATACTTTGACACACTTCTCAACAATCATCATACTGATGATGCAAAATCTGCAATCTCCTCATGCCAGGTACTGCACAGGTCCCTATTTAATGCACGATTCGTATGCTAACGTTTGTAGAACTTATTCATGATATTTTTGCCCATATTCACACATTTTACTTCAGAGTCACGTGAGTGACTTCGTGAAGACCACGCCAGCACGCATGCGCGGCATATCGTCGCGCGCATTTGCATCGGCAGGCTGGGGGGGGGGGGGGGGTGCGCTCTCTCCTCGGGCTCCTTCATAAGGCCGGCAGGTAAGTACTTACCTTTACTCCACAGGATGGACAAGGGCAAGAGGAAGGCGACGCTGTCGAGGAGCCGAGCTGCATCGACCAGCCAACGGCCCTTGTCCCCGGAGCTGCAAGCAACACCGGCAGCTTCGAGGCGCTCCCACTACTTTAGCGCCCGACTCACCCGAGTGGTTTGCCGCCCCGGAGCTGGATGCAACGGATCCAGACTTCGAGCCCCCAAGAAAAAAGGGGGGAAACAGGTACGTGGCAAGGGGCCTCACTTTTCACAAGTGACCTCTGCCCGAGTTTCCAGAATACCCGAGGGGGCTGGGCCGGGGACAGCTGCACGACAGGGGAGCCCTGCAAAAGTGCAACACGTACCACTGCCAGGGAGATCTGCCGTAGTGCAGTCTGGCAGCTCCACTGCTGCGTCGAGTAGGCCTGCTGGAGCAGATACCGCCGACAAAACACCCCGTCAGGCTGCGGTCAAGGGCGGAGGTGGCAGCAGTAGGCGGTTGGTCAGCTCAGCTCTGGGAGCGGCCGACCATGCGCCTCCACGCCAAAAGATGGGCAAGTGTGGAGGTAAGCCTGCACGGACTCCGGGGAGCCTGGTTCCGGGGGCCAGCGCCGATTCAAACTCACCTGCCTTCATATCAGACAGGTGGGCCGCCACAGTCTGGGAGAAGACAGACTAGCGGAGAGTCCGTGCGGGAGTCGTATGATCCTACTTGGGCTGTAGGTCACGACGACCTGCCATTGGACCCTAGACAGCACCTTACGGAGGTGTGGTCCAATGGTGGAAGCCCCAGTGAGTTCGCAGGGCCTGGGGAAGTCGGCTTGTCTGCTGCACATAGCAGGGACGGTCGCATAGAGCGGTTGGAGCTCTTAGTGGAGCAACTCCTCCAGCGGGACCGGGAACGGGAAGAGCGGGGACTCGCGGGCATCCACTTGCCGTGCAAGGACCCCACTCAGCATCTTATCGTCTCCAGCCAGAAGCGTTAGCGATTGCCCAGCTGCTGTGTTTGAAGACGACCCGGGACAGCCAGTGACCGCTGAGCCAGAGCATGAGGAGGATATGCTGGATGTGGTGGGTAGGTTTGCCGCTACCACACACAGGTGAACCTCTGCAGCACAAATTGGCGGGCACCATTGATTACCTGACTACACACCAACTTCAAAGTCAGGTTCTCAATGATACCTTGGAGAAAATAAAACCGCCCGAGAACTGCATCAACCTCAGTGTGCCCTTGGTTAATGCCCAGATCTGGGGACACTTGAGTACGGCCACCAGGATGCAGTATCTTAAAGGTTCTCTCCACGGGCATAACGGCGTTTGCTAGGACCCTGGACGGGGATAATGTGTCCAGTGAACAGCAAGATGCACTGGCACTCCTATGCAATGCTCAGTATGAGATAAACTGCCTGCGTAAGAGCTCCATAAAGCCCACACTCAACCCCAAATTCGCGGGGTTGTGCCGACCATCAACCGCTCCACCAACGCATCAGTTGTTTGGAGACCTGTCCAAACAGGTGAAGGAACTGGACGAGGAGGCCAAAACAGCTGGCCTCATGAAACCTCCGACGGCCAGACTTCACCCATACCACCGGCAACAGCCAAACACAACCTGGAAACCACGACTGCCGGACAGGACACAAAGGTCCTACCTGCCTCCACTTCAGCAAACACAACGACCTTTTTTAGGGCGAGGCCAACAGCGGCCTGCATGGAAGATGCGGCCGCCGCCCTGTCAACCTCCACAACGTCCACCCAAAACACCGTACGTACGGAACCACCGTTAACCATGGTGGTAAGGGGGTCTGGTTCGTCTCACGCCGTAGCATCCCCTCCTGCACGAATAGGTGGGCGATTGCGGGCTTTCTTGGACATATGGAAAACTGTCACCACAGATGAGTTTATTTTACAAAGTGTTCAAGGGTATGTTATAGAATTTATTGGAGGTATAAATCCCCCTATCCAGCATTCGCCTCATAGGAACTTTATCCCAAAAAGAGGTGGAAGCAGGACATGCTGAAATTATACGGCTAGCAGCAAAAGGGGTAATTCGCAAAACCAAGCATGAACCTATTGAGTTTGTGTCCAACATCTTCACCAGAGTTAAAAAAGATGGGGGATGCCGGATTATAATAGACTTAACTGAGCTGAACACTTTTGTACAATATACCCATTTCAAAATGGATACTTTTGAAACAGCCAAGCAGATGCTTTACCCAGGGTACTTTATGGCATGCATCGATTTGAAAGATGCATACTATACGGTGCCCATCTCTGAGGCTCACAGGAAATTCCTGAAGTTTGTCTGGAAGGGTCAATTATGGGAATACAAGGCATTGCCCAATGGAATCACCACAGCCCCTAGCTGTTTGCAAAATTGGTAAAACCTATATTGGCTCTTCTCCGACAACAAAATTATATAGTAATGGCATATTTGGATGATATCCTTATAGTGGGCCAGACCCTCCAATTGGCAATTCAAGGAGTGGCTGCAACTAAGGCTCCTTTTGAGAAGCTGGGGTTTGTAATCCATCCAGACAAATCAAAATTGCACCCGGTACGGGTTATGGATTATTTGGGGTTCACCCTAGACACCAATTTAATGAAGATTACCATCCCAACCAATAAAGCTACTGCTATAATAGAAGAGTGCCACAGTCTTACTTGCGCCAGGGTACCGACCATTCGGCAAACAGCAAAAGTTATAGGGAAATTGGTAGCTACATTCCCAGCTGCACGATTCGGACCACTACACTACCAAAATTTACAAAGAACAAAGATCACAGCATTAAAAACAAATGCTGGGCACTTTGATCGGCCAATTCGGTTACCACCGAAAGCTAGAAACGAGCTACAATGGTGGGTTGACAATATTAGAGAGTGTCATAGACCCATCATAGTAAGTAACCCTGACGTTGTGCTACAAACTGACGCAAGCGCACAAGGCTGGGGGAGCAACTGATACAATGTCCAGTTTGTGGTGGCAGATGGAACTCTCATGAGTCTACATTTCTGGAGTCACACGGGATAAACTATATAGAAATGCTGGGGGCATTTCATGGACTGCGGGCTTACTGTACTAATTCACGGGATTTACATGTCCGCCTTCAAATAGATAATACTACAGTGGTGGCTTACATCAATCATATGGGTGGTATCAGGTTGCTATCTTGTGATGAATTGGCTAATACAATTTGGCACTGGTGCATTGAAAGGAATATTTGGATTACTGTGACCTATTTGCCTGGGAAGCTTAATACAGTGGCGGACACCAGGTCACGAGTATTCAATGACAACATCGAGTGGATGTCGAACCCCCAAATTTTTTGAGATATTATAACTCACTATGGGACACCAGATATTGACCTATTTGCATCCAGGCTGAACCATCAGATACCAACGTATGTGTCGTGGGAACCAAACCTTGGGGCAAAAGCAATGGATGCGTTTTCTATCCATTGGGGGAAATGGTTTTGCTACGCATTTCCCCCATTCTGCCTCATCAGTCGGGTATTGCAGAAAATTAAACTAGACTCTGCAACTGGCATATTGATCATTCCCGACTGGCCTACACAACCATGGTACCCGATGGTCGTTAAAATTTTAAAACAAACATGGATGGCGATTGGGAAACATCCCAAATTGATTACTCACCCCATTACGGGGGTTAGGCATCCTTGCCATGGTCACTTAAACTTGTTGGCCTGCAGGTTCTGAAAAGACCACTCATCCAGGCGGGCATCTCATCACGAGCCATAGAACTTATCGCCGCATCATGCCGAGAATCAACTCGGAAACAGTACCTCACCCAAATCAGGAAGTGGGAGGCATTCTGTGCCCGGACTAACAAGACTTCCAACTCGGCAACGATACCTGATGTCCTGGAGTTTCTAGCTGGCCTCCATTTCGATGCTGGCCTCAGCTACAGTGCCATCAACAGCGCCAGGAGTGCGCTGTCCTCATACCTGGATATAGGTATCAGCTCCAACCACCTGGTGTCTAAACTAATGAGGGGAGTGTTCAACACCAACCCTCCGCGACCCAGATATTCTGTAACGTGGGATGTGGGGAACGTGCTGACCCTACTAAGGAGCTGGGCTCCAATAGATGAGCTACCACTGAAACAGCTCACCCTCAAGGTGGTGATGCTGATGGCACTGACTACAGCCCAACGAGTCCAGACGTTACAAAAACTGCGACTGGACAGCATGGTGGCCACCCCTGGTCAAATAAATTTCTTTGTCGAAGAATTATTGAAGCAGCACAGGCCAGGGGCGCATGGGCTGCAGTTGGAATTTTGGGCGTACCCTGTAGATGCCACTCTCTGCATAGTCCACCCATCTCCACCACTACATCCGGGGTTACAGGAGTTATCAGGATGAAGGAACAGGGGCTCCTCATCAGCCACAAACCTCCGCATCATTGGGTGACTTTACAGACTATCGGCAGGTGGCTCAGGGTGGTGCTGGATGCAGCAGGAGTTGCTACTAACATTTTTAAGTCTCATTCCACCAGGGCTGCATCCACATCAGCGGCGAGGGCCATGGAGGTGCCCATGGACCACATCCTCGCCACCGCGGGCTGGGCCAGTGAAGAAACCTTTCAACGGTTCTATAACAAGCACTGGTTGCCCCTGCCACATTCGCAGAAGCTATCCTGGGAACTGTTCAGTGAATGTCTGTCCCCGAATTAGAGGTTATTTGTTGTTTATTTGATTAATAAATTGTGCTGATTTTTCAGCTAGTTTCGACTGAACTGCATTAACAGCCTTCCTCCATCAGACTGGCGGCAGTGTGATAAGCATGGACGTTGTCCAGGGCGTGAAATCACAGAGCTTTGAAATCTTCACGAAGTCACTCACGTGACTCCGAAGTAAAATAGTAAGATTAAACGAGAACTTACCAAGTTTGAAGGTTGATCTGTATTTTACGAGGAGTCGCGGTGAGGGATTTCGTGTCCCCCGCTCCCACCCTCTATCATAAGGTCAACTAGGAAGTTCTACGTTCTTCATCTTACTATTTTTAGTCATGGTGCGTTTCTGTGATTCCACACCGCTGCTTTGAAGGATGCCGCGCATGCGTGCTGGCGGGGTCTTCACGAAATCCCTCACCGCGACTCCTCATAAAATACAGATCAACCTTCAAACTTGGTAAGTTCTCGTTTAATTTTACTATTTCAGTGCGGTATCCAATGAACCTTATGTTTAGTAACCAAAAGTGGGCAAATTACAACTTCCAGGAAAGTATGTATTAAAATAGGTAATCAGAAGTTTTGGGATATGGCTGGAGAATTCAAGGTTTAAGTGGCGAAGAAGGGGAAGGCTGACAAGAGTTCACAAACATCAAAATTAGAAGAACTCGTGAGTGCTTTGCCAGACTGAGCTGTGTTTGCAGAAACACAGAAGGGAGTCTTCAAGGCAATTTAAACATAGGTGATAATTTTTGATTTGAGGCATCAGATGATCAAGTGACATAGACCAACGTGGATGATGGATAAGCTGAATTCTGTGCAGCTTATGTGACCGTCAGAAGATTAATCCAGCCATTACAGAATGGGAGAATCTACCGTATGTACACTTTAACAGACATTTGAAAGGCGACACTTACAAAGGTGGTTAATGGTCCGTAAATTTATCTGAAAATGTTAAGAAAATATAAGTGAGGAGGTTGTTAACGACTTAATCGAAGAAGAGTGAAACCTCAGCATTGATTGATCACAGGATTCAGAGACAGAATTGTTTTCGAAAAATATTGGTGACATTTAAACCTCTGAAATAAATGTTACCAGCAGTTGGGACCAGATCGGCAGGAGATAAGGAACACTACCATAAAATTAACATTCGCTCCACTTCACAAAATAACAGACTAGCAAGGTCCAATAAATTGGGAAGTGACCAGCTAGTTGTAACGTGATAAGATAGTAAACTGCAAGCAGTGAATGCTGGGTACACAAAAGGCTGGAGAAACTCAGCGGGTGCAGCAGCATCTAAGGAGCAAAGGAGATAGGCGACGTTTCGGGTCGAGACCCTTCTTCAGACTGGTTAGGGATCGGGGAAACGAGAGATATAGACGGTGATGTGGAGAGATAAAGAACAATGAATGAAAAATATGCAAAAAAGTAACGATTATAAAGGAAACAGGCCATTGTAAGCTGTTTGTAGTGTGAAAATGAGAAGCTAGTGCAACTTGGGTGGGGGAGAGATAGAGAGAGAGGGAATTCCAGGGCCCGAGGGCTGAGGGAGAGGTGGGAAGGGGGGGAGACAGCAAGGGTTAACAGAATTGAGAAAATTCAATGTTCAAGCCCAGAGGATGCAGACTTCCCAAGCGGAATATGAGGTGCTGTTCCTCCAACTTGCAATGTTGTGCTTCTATTTTAACTTGGCAGTTACAAGTTTGAATAGTTAAGTATATTTTTAATCAGTTGTCGTGATGTGACACTAATATAAGTGTGAACAACATGCAATGCTGACAACAGGAGAAATCACGAACATGGTATGATTCAGTTCATTACCAGGCTACCTGTTTCAGCTCCCTTCACAACAAACTTGGAAACCTCACTGTATTTTCCATTTGCCATCAACAGCATGAAGCACTAGGTTTACTCTCTGACATCTCCTACAGCATCTGAGGCTGCACAACCAGACAGGGGAGCTGGCTGCTACTATGGTATTGTAAGTTAATCAGAGGCCTAGGTCAAGACAAGGAAATCCCTATATGAAGAGGCTTGGTCATGAGACCATCCAGAACCACATAGAAGGTAAGGCCCTTGAATGATGTAGGAGTACTCATTTATCTAACTGATTGGCTCAGTGTGAAGTGAAGGTGATACTATCACAACCAATAATCCAGCTGCAACAGGAAATTTGTCAGACCTGAACTGGTCTATTGATGTGCCACCATCTCAGGGAGAACATAAGTGACAGGAGGGAGAAAGTTCTGGATTTGTGCAGGCAAAATCTTCTCAATAATTTGATTACGTATTTTGAGAAGCTAACTAAGAAGGTTGATGAAGATAGAACAAACAGTTGATATTGTGTATATGGACTTTACTAAGTGGTGGTAAGAAGCCTGTGACCAGTGGTATTGCAGGGTTAGGTGTTGTGAACTTTGTTGTTTGTGAAGATAGACACAAAGCTGGAGTAACAGTGGGACAGGCAGCATCTCAGGGGAGAAGGATTGGGTGATGTTTTGGGTCGAGACCCTTCTTCCGTGTTGTTTGTGATATATATTACCTTTGTTATGAATTTTAAAAATATGCTTAGTAAATTTGAAGATGGCATGGGATTTGGTGGTGTTGTGAGTAGTGAGGGAGGCTGCTGCGGCAGGATATAGATTAGATGGAACATTGAGAGGTACATTAGCAGATGTAATTTAATCCTGACAAGTGTGAGACAATGCATTTAGGGAACTCAAATAGGGGTAGAATATATACTGTAATTGGTAGAGAACTTAGGGTTATTGATGAACATAAATGGGATGGTGAAGTGGGCATGTGGCATACTGGCCTTCGTAGGTTGAGGCATAGAATATAAAAGGGACAAATTTGCAAATCATGGTTAGTTCATTGTAAGTTCTGATAGAATCCAATATGGATCACCTCAAGTTTTGCCAGAGAGTATAAACTATTTTGACTTTGCAGTTAAGAGTTTGAATAGAGTTATGTATTCACCAGTTGCCAGTGATGTGACTAATATAAGTGTGAACAATATGCAAAATGCTGGCAACAGGAGAAATCGCAAACATGGTCATGAATCAGCTCATTACCAGGCTATCTGTTGCAGCTCACAAACAAACTGGGAGATCTCACGGTACTTTCCGTTTGCCCGAACAGTAATTGTAAGATTTTACTTTTTTTCAATGCGTCAATGACATTTTAATGTCACATGTACCTAGGCACAGGGGAATTCCTTTTTGCATATCATTCATTAATAATCTTACAATACAAAGGCAAAGTACATTAAGTACAAGAGTGTGGGAATCAAAGATTACACTGAGAATACTCAAAATATGCCACGTTTTCCGACCCTGTTTTGTATTAATCAAGTCGAAAGTTTAAAAAATAAGTAGACTCTTATCAGCCATAAACGCTCCCTGCCCTGGCAAAATCCCAAGTAGATCCCAAATGCAATGGGCCATTGCATCGCTCAGCTGTAATTATGTGAATTTAGAAGTGTAAAACTGCAAGCAGGGAATGAGATTAACAAATTCCAGCTCCTCTGCCTGGTGAAATCTGGCAATTTACTAATTTAATGGCTGGATGCTTTAAACTGAAGGCATGGTACAAAATAAGACAATTATTGTTATCTGAAGAGGAGGGTGAAAGCTGTAACCTTAATTTAACTTGGAAGGCAAATTAAGGATTTTAGCAAATTGGAATGAATGACGGTTGAGTGTGCATTAAACCGATGCATAAATGCAACGTGCTTGGCTCCTGTGTGTTTGTCAGTTCCTGATTAACTCCTTTGATGCTACAGGTTCTGTACAAACAAAATTGCAGGTCATAATTATTCCAAAGGGATGATCCTTACTGTGGGAAAACTCAAGGACTTCAGAACAGTCACAAGGGTCCAGAATACATCTTAACCAGAAATTAAAATGGTCTTGTGTAGAAAAGAACTGCAGAGGATATCCACAAAATGCTGGAGTAACTCAACGGGACAGGCAGCTTCTCTGGAGAGAAGGAATGGGTGATGTTTTACGTCGAAACTCTTCTTCAGACTGAAAATGGTCTTATTGTGTACGGTGGCTTTATTTTCCAGTTATCTTGGTAACTAAAATATAATTATCTATAATGAGGAAATGTGAAAGGAAATGTCCTCCATCCTTATAAAACTAGTTAAAATTGACAATGCCATCTGAGTTTATGGGCAGCATGTGACAGTACCCCTTCTCCAAAATTCTGGGTGCTTCAGTTTCCTCCCACATCCCAAAGATGTGTGGGTTTGAAGGCCTCTCTAAATTGCCGTTAGTGTGTAGGGCATGGGATAACATAGAACTCATGTGAATGGATAATCGATGGTCAATGTGGACATGGTAGTCCGAAGGGTCTGTTTCATGCTATATCTTTCAATCAATCAATCTTTCAATTACTGATGCGATTTGATCACATTAAATTTAATTTCCTTCTCATATCATGCGGTTGTATTTAGGCTTGCTGCAGTCACACTCTAGGTCATTGAGTGTTTTCTCATTTGAGGTATTGGCCTCCATTCGTACAGATAACCACAGGTAAGACAGCACGGCTGATTATCTACAGATGAACAATTAATGGGTAGAGGTGAACTTCCATCTCCCTGGCTCTCGTTCCCTTTGTAACACATTTTTGACATTCACTGCCAGATGGCCAGTATCCTTTGTCTAACTCATTGCCAGTATTTAACTCACTGTCTGTTCTCACACACCAATGCACTTTCCTGTTTATCCATCCTCTATATGGCATAGTACTGTTTTCTCTGCCACCTGCTCTCTATCATGAGGCACGTGGCTGGGGCAGAGGAATAGGGAAATACCTTGCCACACTTGCCAACAGAAACAGTACTGTTGCCAGAGTAGTAAGATGCCTTTTGCCAGCAGCTGTACGAAGGAAGATCTGACCTGAACCGATGTAGCCCAATTCAGCTGTTCTATTGCAGCTCTTTGGCTTCTCGTTGATCTTCATCATGCAAGGTCCATCAGTTTTAATTGTTGTGATGGGTTTTGGAACTGAATCTTCTGCAATAGCATGGATAGTAAAAATCAGCTCCAGAGGCGAAGATATAGCAGAAGGTGCCATCAGCACCTTCAAATCAATAATGCAGTTCTGATAACATCAAATGTACTTTTGTGCAGTGCGGGCTTGCACTCAACCAAAATGTGACAATTACGCTTTAGAGATAAATGTGGGATCAGAAAGCGAGTTAATAAAATAGGTTTTAGCCTTAAAGAAAAAGAGAGAAGCAGAAAGTAGAAATAGTAAGATTAAACGAGAACTTACCAGTTTGAAGTTTGATCTTTATTTTATGAGGAGTCGAGTTGAGGGACTACGTGAATAGAAGCCCGTACAGCCGTTGGTGCGTCAATCTTCAAAGCAGCGGAATGAATTCACAGCTAACAATGACTGAAGTACAATGGTAAGATGATAAAACTAGAACTACCAGATGAGATCTATGAGGGTGGGAGCGGAGGGCACGTAGTCCCTCAACTCGACTCCTCATAAAATAAAGATCAAACTTCAAACTGGTAAGTTCTCGTTTAATCTTACTATTTTACTTCGGAGTCACGTGAGTGACTACGTGAAGACTTCAAAGCACTGTGAATTCACGCCGCAGACCGAAATCCGACGTTCACACTGCCTGGATTCTCAAAAGTCGTTAACAATCAATCGTGCATCAGTAATGCATTTGTTAAATGAATAACAGTTTATTTACAAACAAATCATAGCAAACCCTTCTAACTCGGGGAAAATGTAACAGTACTCAAAACAGAATCAGCAAACACCCCGAGCCTTGAAATCGGCTTGTGATAAAACCTCTGAAAAGTTAGTTCACTGGACCATCCTGCGGCCGCGAGGATATGGTCTATTGGCACGTCCATCGCCCTTGCCGCGGAAGTTGATGCCGCCCTGGTGGAATGAGATTTGAATTTATCAGTATCAATTCCAGCACTTGCCAGGACCTGCTTTAGCCACCTTGAAATTGTTTGCACCGACACCTTACTGTGTGGTTTTTTGTGACTAATAAACAAAGCCGACTCTGTTCCTCTCAGAGGTTGAGTAATCTCAATGTAACGTGATAAATGCGAGACTACACACAAGCGATCATCTGCGGGGTATGCTGAAAACACAATCTTACATCCTGTCTTGCCTCTTCCATTATGTTTAAGCAAATCATAGACATAAAATATATTGGCATCTGCCGACACATGCATTCTATCCAGCCGTAGCTTTTGCAACGTTTGTACACGTTGAGCTGAAACCAACGCCATAAGCATGACCACCTTAATAGTTAATTTGGCTATAGATAGGCTTGTAACCGGAGCCCACTGGCGAAGAACCATGAGAACCTCACTCACATTCCAAATCCCGGCATACCTGGGTTTAGGAGGATTAGAATTGAAAACTTCCTTCATGAATCGTGAAACTAACGGATGTGTCCCTACGGTATGTAATTCTGCATTCATAGGTAAATAAGAAGACAGAGCACTTCTGGCTGAATTGATCGCACTATAACTTAATTTTTGGTCGAAATAAAGAGTTGACAAAAACTCCAATACGTCCGTGATCCCTGCAGTGTGATATACAATATTCTGCTGTAGGCAGAATTGCTCCCACTTCTTTATATAGGTGATATATTGCTGCTGTGTACTATCCCTGCAGGCCGACGTGAGAACATCCACAGTCCGATGAGAAAGTCCTCTCCCCAGGTATGGCCTCCTTAAAATCTGCAAATTAACAGATCAATACGATCATATAAAGGATGTTGATCCCCAGTGACTGGATTTACCAGTAGATTTTTATTCTTGGGAATAAGCATGTAAGGCTCCCTAGCCATTTGTAATACAACGGGAAACCATGCTTGTGTAGGCCAATCTGGCACTACCAATACCCCTGAAGCGGAGTCCTCCTTGATCTTTTGCAAACATCTGCTGATGAGACAGAATGGAGGAAATACATACACAAACATTCCTCCCCAATGCAGCGAAAACGCATCCACTGCTACTGCCCAAGATCTGGTTCCCATGAAACATATCTAGGTAACTGATGATTTAATCGAGATGCAAACAAGTCAAATCTGGCAATCCATACTGAACAATCATTTGGTTAAATACATCCTGATTTAACATCCATTCAATGTTGTCATTAAACTGACGTGACCTAGTATCAGCTACCGTGTTGAACCTTCCTGGCAAATAAAGTGCTGAAAGCCAGATATTTTGGTCAATACACCAGCTCCAAATCTGGTTAGCCAGAATATCACAAGACTGTGACTTAACTCCACCCATGTGGTTTACATATGGCACTGCTGTGGTGTTGTCAATCTGAGCCTGCACATGCAGATCCCTCCTTGTAGAACAATAAGCTTTGAGCCCATACCAGGTGCCCAACAACTCTAAATAATTAATCCCTCTTAGTTGAAGAAGCGATGTCTCATCCACATTCCATCTGCCTCTACAACTAGAAGACATATCTGTTGCACCCCAACCCAGTGCACTTACATCAGTCTGTAATATCAATGACGGTGGTTCCACCAAAGCCTTCCTAAAACTTGTTGAAACATTTGCTATCCACCATTGTATGTCAGCAATCGCCCCAGCTGACAACTGCATAGGCCTATCAAAATGGCCCCTTTGTATTCTCAGTGCCTGTTCCTTTGATCGTTGTAATTGTTGATGATGCAGAGGACCATACTGCACAGCTGGAAATGTTGCCGCCAACTTCCCAATTAACCTGGCTACTTGTCTAATCGAAGGCCTTTGTTCTCCAACGAGATTAACACAGTCCTCAATTAACTGATTCAATTTATCCCTGGGCAAAGTTACCAACATGTGATTGGAATTAATGGTAAATCCCAGATAATCAATAATTTGGACTGGTGATAATTTAGATTTATCTGGGTGAATCACAAATCCCATTTGTTCAAAAGTGATTTTAACAACTGAAACTGATGATTGAGTTTCAGCATGAGTCTTTCCAACAATCAGAATATCATCTAAGTAGGCTATTACCACATGCCCCTTAGCTCTAAGTAACGCTAACACAGGTTTTACCAATTTAGTAAATAATCTAGGAGCTGAAGTTAATCCATTCGGCAATGCCCTGAATTGCCACAGCCTGCCAGTTCCGAAATTGAAGACCTGAACGGCTCGTTCCTTCTCCTGCATCCACATTAGTTCCTTTCCAATACGGAGAAAACCTTTTGCCCTGCTTACCAGCTGGCTTAATGAGGGCCATAGTTTTAACATCTTCATGACACTCTTTGACCCTTTTCGCAAGGTTACCTCCAAACAACAGATTTTGTGGTGGTACACTGGTTGGTTTGCACAAACTTGCTAAATTCGGATTAAGCACTGGCCTAATAGCGGCCCTCCTGATGTTATTGAGTTCAAAAAACGCATTACAAAGGAATCCCAGTCCGTCCTGGTGTGCTTCAACCACATTGCTTGGATCAATCACTTTCACCACAGCTGTAATACCTGCTGACAACAGTTTAAGCACTTTTTGGAACTTCATCTCCTGGGCCTTAGCAGGCATACCCATCTGTGACCAAATTTGGTGATTAACCACCGGTACCCTCAGGAGATCACAATTAACAGGAGCTTTATAGTTTTTTGCTGCTTCATCCATAGCTAGCTCCTGTAACTGGTGGGAGAGCATATACTGAATGGCTTCAGCCAATTCCCCATCAATCACCTCTCCTGCCTCTCTAGGCTCAGCAATCTTCCCAGCAATGTTCGGAATTACCTCCAACCGAACTTCTTTACTGCTCTCCCCCAGCATAGAATCAGTGTCAGCAAACTGCACTGATGGAACATCCTCCTCACAGGCAGGATAGTTCTGCAGCCCTGGAACAGTTGCTGCTAGCACAAGCTCTCCAGCAGCCTGGCTTGGGCACCACTCCTCCTCACGGAGCTGGTCCCTGTCAAGCATTCTTTGTAATAAAATCTCGACTTTGGAGAGCCGTGAGCAAACGGACTCTCCTAAGGAGGGTATAACCTCCTGGCCCGACTCATCTACGAGCCTCACAGACCTGTCAGTGGCCTTCCGCCCTACTGGCAAGCCTTCACTGCCCCCCGCCAGTGGGCCCGCAACCACTGGCTGTGTAGCCAGCACCGGACCAGGTGTACCAGACGGGCCTCCTTCCACAACACTCTCCTGGTCACTCTCCGTTTTACCCCCGGAGCGCCTCGCCGACACCTTCTTCACTTTCTGCAACATTCTCTAAGAACTCCCAACTGTCGCAGAAAATGACCTGTAGTAAAATTTTTAAAACCTTACCTCCGTTTTTAAACTTACCGCTCAGAGGAGCGCTGCTGCTCCAACCGCCCGACTGCACCAGCGTCTGACGTCATGACGCACCAACGGCTGTACGGGCTTCTATTCACGTAGTCACTCACGTGACTCCGAAGTAAAATAGGAATAAGATGTTAACCACAGAGCATGGAGCTGACATTTACAATTGATTTAATTCATTACATTTAATATCCAACTTCAGAACGTGATGTAATTATTTTTTGTATTTATTGTTAATTCCAATTGTTTATTTCATTTAAAAACAGAAAATGCTGGGAAGATTCAGCAGGTCAGGCAGTATCTGTGGGGAAAATTCTGGTCAATAATCCATTAGCTGGGGTCATGTAGGGAGCATTCACGTCGCGGCCCTGTTGCCACCAATCCTTCCACCACCACGCACAAGAAGTGCAAGACAGACACCATTGTGTGCAGATGCGGAGAACTCTGGCTGAACAACTTCTAATCTTGTGTGTGGACTCGATAAGAAGAAGAACCCATTACCTAAAGGGCAACTGCCGTGCCCTGCATCCCACTGTTCCAGCTTGTTTTTTTTTCACTGCTCTGCTCTCATTCATCTCCCTCTAATTACACAGTGCAGTGTCATCTCCTTTCAACAGCATTGACATTGCTTGAGCAATCTTGGCCTCACCCCATTACAGACATTCCCTTTGTTCCCTACACCTGCGAAACATACTTTCTATTTCATTTTCTCTTTCTGTTGAAGGTCAACAACCTGAAATAACAACTTCATTCCTCTTTCTACAGCTGCTGATTGACCTGCTGTGTATTTCTAGAATTGTTTCTTTTTATTTCAGATTAGTAATACCTGTATTTTTTTGTCTTTTTAAAAGGAGAGTAAATCTCGGCATAACGTATTGAAACAATGTTAAGCAATGCCTGTCCATCATAAATTTGCATTCAGAAATGGTTCAGCTGCTTCTTATATAAATTGTAAACTTTTCTAAGGCTGCATTGTTATATGAATTGTCAGCAGAAGTATGTCATAGAGTCATAAAGTCATACAACATGGAAATAAGCTCATCAGCCCATCTTGCCAACCATCTATACTTGTCCCACCTGCCTACATCTGGCCCATATATCCCTCTAAACCTTTCCTATCTGTGTATCTGTCCAAATGTCTTTTGAGTCCTGGCAACATCCTCGTAAATCTTCTCTGCGCTCTTTCCAGCTTAACACATCTTTTCCTGTAGCAGGGTGACCAAACTAAACACAAAATTCCTAAAGTGGGCCTGCCAATGTCTTGTACCATTGAGCCTGATCCAATATTAGTGTCGCTAGAAGAGCTGCTACCTCACAACCCCAGTGACCTTGGTTCAATGCAGACTTCCAGTGCTGTCTATGTGAAGTTTGTATGTTCTTCTGGGAAGTTTTCCTCCAGTTTTGCTCTAGTTTCCCCCCATATCTCAAAGATGTGTGGTTTGGCAGGATAATTGGCCACCGTAATCTTTCCTATTGTGTAAATGGGTGATAAATTTCTGTGGGATGTTGATTTGCATGTGGGGAGAATAGAATGGGATTAGTGTAGGATTACTACAAATGAGTGATATATGGTCACTGTGGATTTGTGCTGTTTGATTCTGTAACTCAAATCAATAGATCATGTCTAATCTGAAGGAAAACATAGAAACATAGAAAATAGGTGCAGGAGTAGGCCATTTGGCCTTTCGAGCCTGCAGCGCCATTCAATATGATAATGGCTGATCATCCAACTCAGTATCCTGTACCTGCCTTCTCTCCATACCCCCTGATCCCTTTAGCCACAAGGGCCACATCTAACTCCCTCTTAAATATAACCAATGAACTGGCCTCAACTACCTTCTGTGGCAGAGAATTCCACAGATTCACCACTCTCTGTGTGAAAAATGATTTTCTCATCTCGGTCCTAAAAGACTTCCCCCTTATCCTTAAACTGTGACCCCTTGTTCTGGAGTTCCCCAACATCGGGAACAATCTTCCTGCATCTAGCCTGTCCAACCCCTTAAGAATTTTGTAAGTCTCTATAAGATCCCCCCTCAATCTTCTAAATTCCAGCAAGTACAAGCCAAGTCTATCCAGTCTTTCTTCATATGGAAGTCCTGCCATCCCAGGAATCAGCCTGGTGAACCTTCTCTGTACTCACTCTATGGCAAGAATGTCTTTCCTCAGATACAGGAAACCGAACTCTGTATTCCTGTAAGCCTCCAATTACCTTTCACCCTGTTGCAAATCAATAAATTGTCCACCTCTGCCTTAAAATTACGTCAAAGAATAAAGAGCCTAATGGGCCTGTCCCACTTAGGCGATTTTTCAGACGACTGTCGGCGACTGTCAAGTCGTAGCAAGTCGCTGAAAAACCAGCGACTGGAACAGCGACTGGAACGCACACACATCGCTTCCTTCACCAGCCAGTTATGCAGGCAGGGGACAGGGCAAGCGGGAGGAGCACTGTCTGAATGAAATTCACACGGTGCAAAGCCAATGTGATACAGACACACACCATGATGAACAAAAAGGTTGCGCTGTAATTAAGACGGTGAAAGCACAGTGATGGGAAGGGTCACTTCAGTCCTTAAACGAAGGGAGATGGGGGGAGAAGGGGGAGACGGGGTGAGAAGAAGGAGTGGAGACAACTTTTAAGAAGCCAGAGATACACGGCTGTCAGTCGGTTATCCTTGGTTCTGAAAACTACTGTTTATGGTTTTTTCCCCCCAATGAGCCAATGAAATTCACCGGTCAGCACCGGCTACAATGTACGAGAACCTACGACCTCCTGGCGACCTACTACCACTGCACCCACGGCAAGCAAATTCTCGCTACTCTCCATGGCGGCTTCTTTATGGTCGCCGTTGAAAAATGAGCGGCGACCAGAATGAAGCTGTAACTAGTTCCGAGAATGTGGGAACTCCTCGTGACCATGAAGGCGACTCCCCGGCAACCACTCGCGAACATGTGGCAACCGCATAGTCTCCTGTAGTCGCCTAAAAAGTTGCCTAAGTGGGACAGGCCCATAACTGACAAAGTAAAGGATATGTGTGGGCAGGTTATTTTACATCTAGTGGTGGGTGCTTGAAATACACTGCCAGAGTCGGTGTGGCCACTGCCAGAGGCAAATAAGATCGTGGCATTTAAAAGGTTTTTGGATAGGCATAGGGATGTGCAGGCAATGAAGGGTATATGGACCATGTGCAGGCAAAGGAGGTTATTTTAACTTGGTATCATGTTTGGCACGGACAGTGTGGTCCGGAGGACCTGTTCCTGTTCTGTACTCTTCTAGGTTCTAAAATATTTTAAATCACTCACTTAAGCCGTCTTTGAAGAAGAGAACTGCAAAAAAAGTTGCAAACTCTGAGAAAAAGAATTCCAATACATTTAACCAGTAGAAACAAGGAACTGCAGAAGCTGGTTTATACCAAACATAGACACAAAGTGTTGGAGTAACTCAGTGGGTCAGACTGCATTTCTGGAGAAAAAGGACACTTACAAGATACAAGATACAAGATACAAGATACATTTATTTATCACATGTACCAATTGGTACAGTGAAATGTGTTGTCACCATACAGCCATACGAATAATAAAGAGCACAGAACACGATAAACTTTAACACAGACATCCCCACATAGCGGAATCAAAATTTCCCACTGTGAGGGAAGGCTCTAGAATTCAGTCATCCTCCTCCATTGTCCTCCATTGTTCACCCGTGGCCGGGGGGCTCTAAAACCCCTCGCAGTCGCCGCCACGGGCGGCCCGATGTTCAGGCCCTCACGCCGGGATGATGGAACTCCGATGTCAGAACGGGAGAACCACCTCAACTGCCTGGACATCCGAATTGGCCACTTCTTACCGGAGTCCGCAGCTCCCGAAGTCCACAGGCCGCGCTGGTCGGAGATTCAACGCAGGCGGCCCTCGGCAAAAAGTCCCAGGACTCCACGATGTTGGTCAGCGCCGCCTGCGCTGGAAGCTCTCCAAACCCCAGCTCCGAGATGTTGAAGCAGCAGGCCCAGCACTCCAGAGCTTCAAACGGCGGTCCAGGTAGGCCTCCGCCCGCTCCACGGTGAATCCAGTGCTGCGCCGCTGCCGCTGAAGCTTTGGTTCAAACTTCTTTTGAAAGAGCTGCGACATGGATAGAGAGTATTAATACGGGGAATCACTGGGCAGTGGGGAAAATTAAAATATTTACAGTCAACAGCAGGAGGAAGGCGGAACTCAGCAGCTCTTTGTCTGAATCATAGATCTATAGATCAGGCAAACAGCAAGCCAGTTTTAACTGCATCATGGGGTAAGCTCCTTATTGATTGTGTAGAGATACCAAGAGAATGAAATAGCCAGTCTCATTTTAAAAGACCTTTTCAATCTTTAGTCTGTAAATGCCAGGGATAAGGACTGACATTTAGTGTCTAATGGGAACTGAAATACAATTACAGCAAAGAGCCTCAGCCTTCAGTACAAAATGAAAATATCAGCTGCTGTTTGGTGTCCGTTCTTCGAAAAAAGGTTGTTTAAAAAAAAAAAAATCCTTCATTTTACACCAGTCCTGTAATTTCATCATGAAGCGTGCAGGGAAATGTTTAACACTTCTGTCTAACATTTTACACAATAGAATCAGAAGTGCATACCCTAAAGGAGGCATTGTGGGCAATTGAGTCTGTTCTTGCCAAAAACAAACTAACAAGGCTATTCCCACAAATAAGCATCCATGTGGTTCATGGCTCCTCTTATCATTATCCGAGTATTTGTTCAAGATACTCAGTTTCTGTGCTCTAGCACCTTTCCTGGTCCTGACTTTCCTCCACAGTCTTTCAAAGCAATATTCCTCAAACTCTCCTCATATCCTTCCACCAATCAGCTTAAATCTAACTGTTGGTCTCTTCTGCTAAGCGTGCTCCCTGTTCATCCTACCCAGATTTTGTACTTTTATATACATTGATTACATTTCTCCTTGGTCTATATTGATCCACAGAAAACAACCCCAGCTGATCTCGAGTGCACTTACTGTATGCAGAACGGTTAGGTTCCCGTCCCCCATGGCAAGTTAGTATAATGATTTTTTAATGGTAGTGGTAACTACTTAAAATAAATAGGTATTAAAGATTGTACAAATTTAATGTGAGTGTTATTAAATCACTAACCTCATTACCTGGAAGCATGTAATAATTCACTTGCATGCAAGCAAGAGTAGATCATTCTCACGCCTACTGGACTCCTCAGTTAGATCACAGCTTAACCACAAATCAATTTCACTTACTTATCTTTATTCTATATTTCTGATACTTCTGTCTACAAAACATCTATTGCTCAGTGTTGAACATTGTTATTTAACTGAAGAGACTTCTGGATTGCTACGAACCTATACCTTTCATTTCTGAATAGCTTAGTCGTGATTTTAACATTATTGGCGAAACATTGTTCAGTGTCTATACTACCATTGTGAGGGAATCAAGTGCTAGTGGCTTGAGGAATATTTGATTGCGTGCAAGCCCAAATAAATTGTGTGTGATTGAATACTGTGGTGGAAATCAGATTGACCATGGGCTAAATTGAGGAGAGGGTCAATAGGACAAACAGGTAGAATCAGGACAGGAATTATATCTCAGAATGTTGGAAAGTCAATTCTAGGGCTAGAACTTTGATTGTGTGGTGGTGGTAACCATTTGGTGGGTGGAAGAGATGCATCATCACGAAAGATACAAACAGCATCAATTGTTAGACAGGGAAGAGCCAGAGAGAACATCAAGTAAAATTCCTCAATGTCCTACCTGGTTGAAGATCAATGCCTCAGAAGCATTGGCACCAGTTCAAGTAAGGTTCCTACAAATACACAGGGAATCAGTATTAAGGTCTCCAATTGAAACTTGCCATGTGAGCAGCCCACAACACTTACACATTTCATGCCATCTGAGAAATAAAAATGGGATGATCCCCTTGTTGGAATTGTACAATAGGCCTCCAAATAGTCAACGGGAATTAGAGGAACAAATGTGCTGGGAGATTGCAGCAGCCGCCAGACTAATAAGGTTGTCTTGGTGGGGATTTTCCAATATAAACTACAACTGCTAAAATGCCAAGGGCTTAGGTGGAGTGGAATTTGTCAAGTGTGTCCTGGAATGTGTTACCTCAGGCAATATTTAAATAACCCTACAAGGGAGAGAGTTTCAAAGTGTTAAAGAAGGAACTGCAGATGCTGGAGAATCGAGGGTACACAAAAGGCTGGAGAAACTCAGCGGGTGCAGCAGCATCTAAGGAGCGAAGGAGATAGGCGACGTTTCGGGTCGAGACCCTTCTTCAGACTGGTCAGGGATCAGGGAAACGAGAGATATAGACAGTGATGTGGAGAGATAAAGAACAATGAATGAAAGATATGCAAAAAAGTATCGATGATAAAGGGAACAAGCCATTGTAAGCTGTTTGTGGCGTGAAAATGAGAAGTTAGTGCGACTAGGGTGGGGGAGGGAGATGGAGAGAGAGGGAATGCCAGGGCCCGAGGGCTGAGGGAGAGGTGGGAAGGGGCGGAGACAGCAAGGGTTAACAGAATTGAGAAAATTCAATGTTCAAGCCCAGAGGATGCAGACTCCCCAAGCGGAATATGAGGTGCTGTTCCTCCAACTTGCGGTGTTGCTCACTCTGGCCGTGGAGGAGGCCCAGGACCGAGAGGTCGGATACGGAATGGGAGGGGGAGTTGAAGGGCTGAGCCACCGGGAAGTCGGTTTGGTTATTGCGGACCGAGCGGAGGTGTTCGGCGAAACGATCGCCAAGCCTCCGCTTGGTCTCACCGACATAGATCATCTGGCATCTGGAGCAGCGGATGCAGTAGATGAGGTTGGAGGAGGTGCAGGTGAACCTCTGTCGGACCTGGAAGGACTGCTTCGGTCCCTGAAAGGAGTGGAGGGGGGAGGTGAAGGGACAAGTGTAGCATTTCTTGCGGTTGCAAGGGAAAATGCCTGGGGAAGGGGTAGAGCAGGAGGGAAGGGAAGAATTGACAAGGGAGTTGCGGAGGGAGCGGCCTTTGCGGAAGGCAGACAGGGGGGGAGATGGGAAGATGTGGCGGGTGGAGGGGTCACGTTGGAGGTGGCGAAACTGGCGGAGGACTATGTGTTGTATTTGCTGGCTGGTGGGGTGAAAGGTGAGGACCAGGGGGACTCTGCCCTGTTTGCGAGTGGGGGAATGGGGAGAGAGGGCAGTGTTGCGGGGTATGGAGGAAGAGAGTTTCATCTACTTTTAGGGAATTGGGCAGGGCAGGTGATTTGAGTGTCAGTGGATGAGCCTTTTGGAACCAGCAAACATAATTCTATTAGTTTTAAAATAGTTATGGATAAGGACAGGGCTGGTCCTCAAGTTAACGTTCTAAACTGGGGCAAGGCCAACTTTGATGGATTAGACAGGGCTGAGGAATGGCAACTGGAGTTTAATTCAGATAAGTGTGAAGCATTGCATTTTGAGATCAAAACCAGGGTAAGAAATTCACAGCGAACAGTAAGGCTCTGGGTAGTGTTGTAGAGCATTGGAATCGAGAATTACAAGTTGCCTGAAAGTGAAGGTAGACACAAAATGCTGGAGTAACTCAGTGGGACAGGCAGCTTCTCTGGAGATAAGGAATGGGTGACGTCTCGGGTCTAGACCCTTCTTCATGCTGAAAGTGACATTGTAGGTAGAAAGCACGGTGAATAAGGCTTTTGGTACATTGGCCATGATCAGTCTGGGTCAGGGAACTGAGTATAGAAGTTAGGACATTATGTTCCAGTTATATAAGGTGCTGATGAGACTGCACTTGGTATTGTGTTCATTTTTGGTCACCCTGCTACAGGAAAGATGCCATTAAGCTGAAAAATGTGCAGAGAAGATTTACAAGAATGTTGCCAGGACCTGAGTGCCAGAGCTATAGGAATAGGTTAGACGCTAGGACTTTATTCCTTGGATTGCAGAGGCTTTGGGGTGATTATATAAAGGTGTACAAATCACAAAGGGAATAGATAGGATGAATGCACAGTTTTTCCCTGGGTAAAGATATTAATAATTGGAAGGCATAGGTTTAAGATGATTAGTATGTAACGAGCTACTAGAGTAAATAGCTGAGGTACAAAAACATTGAAAAGACATTTGGACAAGTACATGGATTGGAAAGTTTTAGTGATATGGGCCAAACATAGGCAAATGGGACTAGCTTATTGGTCAGCATGGGCGAGTTGAGCCGAACGTCGTGTTTCCATGTTGTATTTCTCTATGACATTTGAGCACACCCAGCAACCTACATTCATGTGTCAACTGCACAGGGGATTCAGTGCAAATTTATACTGTTCTGAGGATCATACATAAAGGCAATTCCTTCATGAAGAACACTAGACCTGTACACTACGCATTTAAAAAAAAATCCTATTATACCTTGTTCTTGGTTTTTCTTTTCGTCCAGTATGTCTCATTGTGAAATCTGAAGTGTGATAGACAAATACTACTTTAATTCCACAGGCAGTATAGATAAAGAGTAATAAAGAGCTTAACGGGCACATGAATGTTCGGATATCACCCAAAGTTACCACTTCTCATTGTCCAACAACTAGACAGTTATATTGCCTCTGAGGTGCCTTTTGAAAAGCTTTAGAATTCTAACAGAGAAGGTTACAAATGAAATGTCCTCACTCATTGTTGATCACATTTACAACACTTACCCTGGGCTAAACAATCCCACAGGGTGATGTCATTTCAATCAACTCCATTTTTCACATTCTCTAGAGTTTAATTTTTATACCAATGGAAGGAGAGTTGAATTGTATCAGCTTTGTGGTTTCAAAGTTGCTAGGAAATGCCATCCATTTCAATCCATTCCAATCAAGAATTGATTTCTCTCTGTTGGCTTTTAACACACTGATGAACTTTAACTGCTAGGAAAAGTGTTTAGAGCTTTAAGATTCTCTTTCTGGGAGTTCTATGTTGTGCCAAAATACAAGTGCTGGTTTTCCTACAACATTTTTACAAAATACCTACATGCCCATTAACATCATGGATGTTTAGTGATGGAGAGCTGTAAATGAGAAATAGAAATGATCAAAACTAGGTCACAATAACCAGACTTTACAGGAAAGTGTAGAAAAATAAAGTGGGGTATTTTAAACTTGAAAATGAGTTAAACTGAATGGAATAAAGTTCAAAACAAAATTAAGATTGTTAATTAAAGTGGAACAGACTGAGGTGCAGTAGATGCTGTTAACATTGTGATGTAATATTTTTTAAAGAAGGAACTGCAGATGCTGGAGAATCGAGGGTACACAAAAAGCTGGAGAAACTCAGCGGGTGCAGCAGCATCTAAGGAGCGAAGGAGATAGGCGACGTTTCGGGTCGAGACCCTTCTTCCTACTTTGGGTGATATCCGAACATTCATGTGCCCGTTAAGCTCTTTATTACTCTTTATCTATACTGCCTGTGGAATTAAAGTAGTATCGGAAGAAGGGTCTCGACCCGAAACGTCGCCTATCTCCTTCGCTCCTTAGATGCTGCTGCACCCGCTGAGTTTCTCCAGCTTTTTGTGTACCCTTGTGATGTAATATGTTGAGGTATGTCATTTTATATGCCTGCCAAAAAAAAAACCTTGCCAGACCAGTAGACTATCAGCGATCAGAAGGCTAATTTGCATCCCTTAACATGACATTGGGTTTCCTTTTGACTGTCTGAAAACAATTGGCCGTCTAGATAATTTATATAGTGGATAAAGAGTTTTGATAACCAACATTTACAAAATGTGTTTTCAAATTGTGGGCATCAGATGACCACTCATGATCATGCTGAATAAATGTATTTTCTCCATGTACTGATGTTCTCAGACCTGGCATATTCATAAATTCAAATCCCATCTTCATCTCCATGAAAGTGTTAGTGCATGGCATTTCTATATCTCCCAGAGGTGAAACATATAACTCCAAAGCTTTTGATCCTAATACAAAAGGTTCCCACCTCTGTTTTCTCACCCTCCATGCCATATCTCCATTCACCATGTCTGAAGAAGGGTTTCGGCCCGAAACGTTACCTATCTCCTTCGCTCCATAGATGCTGCTGCACCCACTGAGTTTCTCCAGCATTTTTTGTACCCTCTACATTCACCATGACTATTTCTTGTCAAACCAGTCACGCAAATCATCTTCCTAAACAGAATCTCTGACACCGACTTTCAAACCAATATCCTGCTGTCAGGTTCTAAGCATAAAAAAGAGCGAGACTAGTGATACCTGTGAAGAAATGTAAGAGGGATACAATGCATGAAAGAAATACTGAAGATTAATTAATACATTGATGTGTTAAACAGAGGAATGAAATGGGAAAATTGAAAGCAAGAAAAGTGGAGAGAGCGAGAACTAAAAATAAAATTTAATTTTTTCCAATCATAATGGCACAGAAACATAGAAAAGTAGAAAATGGGTGCAGGAGTAGGCCATTGGGCCCTTCGAGCCAGCACCACCATTCAAATGATCATGGCTGATCATCCCAAATCAGTACTCCTTTCCTGCTTTCTTCCCATATCCCTTGATTCCGTTAGTCCTAAGAGCTATGTCCAAATCTCTCTTGAAAACATCTCTCTTGAATTGGCCTCCGCTGCATTCTGTGGCAGAGAATTCCACAGATTCACAACTCTCTAAATGGCCTACTCCTTATTCTTAAACTGTGACCCTCGGTTCTGGACTCTTCTAACATTGGGAACATTTGTCCTGCATCTACCCTGTCCAATCCCTTTAGAATTTAATATCTTTCTAAAAGATTCCCTCTTACCCTTCTAAATTTCCAGTTGGCATCAATATTATTTAAAAATCAAGATAAATAAAGTTGTTAACTAAATATCTGTGGATAATGAAATTTCAATTGGTATCTTTAGCTTATAAGCCTTCATTTAAGCTATGGCTTAGGATTATAGATCCCTTAAACTAAAACTATAATACCTTCAAATTGTCAACTCTTCAGAGAAATTCAATTCATTTTTTGTCATCAAACATCGCTGGAAAGAGCATGTGAGCTCAATATGTGTATAATAGAAAAGGACTCGATCAATCAAAGGGCATAACCTCTCGAGTTAGAGATCTAAACAAAATGTAAACAAGAAAAAGGAAAGACAAGCAGGCAGTAAATGTGTGAAGAGGAAGGTTGAGTGCAAAAGCGCCTGGAATAATTTGAGATGTCAGGAAAGAGTGGGAGGTGATTGCTTTCCCAGCTTTGCAGACACACGCCAAGGGCTTCATTTTTTTCCCCATTCTTGAAGTTGCAAGGCAGTTCTTTATCCTTACCATTTTTGTGGAAGTTATACTGACCAGCAAGATCTGATCGTAGACAAGTTTCTCCCTCAAGCATTTTGTAAGCAGACCTGCGGCAACATTTTGCGAACGGCACAGAGAAAAATAGTTAAATACAGCATTTATGAACTCACCTGCCTCAGAAAATCCACTGGAATCAACGCCATAAGTAGCGAGCTGCTAACGCATTTAAATGCATTAGCGCTACTGAGAACTCCCGATGTTAGCGACGGTAATGGAATCCTCTGTCAGAGGGGAATCCCCAATCTCGGGATGGAGCACAGGTACAGCAAGACACCGGGGAGGCCTTCATGGAGTCCGGAATCGAGGCCATCGGGCAGGATCTCCCAGCAGCAACAGAGCTGGAGGCGCAGACTGTGTGGGAATTCCCGATCTTGGGAAGACCTCGCGGAGACCCAAGTACTGTACCTTGAAACACTGAGGAGGGCTCCATGGAGTACGGAAACGTGGCCGTCGGGCAGGACTACAGGTCAGACTGAAGTGGAGGGGACTTCGGCCCCCTCTCCCTACTATCCTACTGGTCAACGTACAGTCACTAGAAAATAAAGTGGAGGACTTAAGGGCAAGGCTGCTTTATCAAAGGGAGCTGAGGGAATGCTTTGTGTTTTGTTTCACAGAGACATGGCTCACCCCCAGCTCCTCAGACGCAGCGGTCCAGCCTGAAGGGTTCTCCATCCACCGTATGGACCATACGCAGGCATCTGAGAAAGGGAGAGGAGGGGGCGTCTGCCTCATGGTCAACTCTGTGTGGTGCTCAGATGTGGCAGTCCTGTCCAACTCCTGAACATCTGGCGGTGAAATGCCTCCACTTGTACCTTCCGAGGGAATTCAGCTCCATCATCCTGACCGCGGTCTACATCCCACCCCAGGTAGACATCCGTCTGGCACTGGAGCAGCTGCACGCCGCGGTCAACAAACACCAGCCGTCTTACCCCAAGGCGTATACCACCATTGCTGGGGATTTCAACAAAGCAAATCTCAAGAAATCGCTCCCTAACTTCCACCAACATGTCTCCTGCTGCACCAGAGGACCAAACACCCTCGACCACTGCTATACCACCATCAAGGATGCCTATCGTTCCATCCTTCGCCCTCACTTCGGTAAATCCGACCATACCGCGGTGCTGCTTCTTCCTGCCTACAGGCAGCAATTAAAGAGCGCACCCCCAGAGGTGAGGACAATACAGAGCTGGTCGGGGGTGGGGGGGGGGGGGGGTGGCAGAGGAACAACTCCAGGACTGTTTGGAGTCTGTAGACTGGGCAATGTTCAGGGACTCGGCAACGGACCTGAACGAATACTCCACAGTCGTTACAGACTTCATAAAGAAATGTGTGGAGGACTGCATCCCAACAAAATCCTTCCAAGTGTTTCCCAATCAGAAGCCTTGGATGAACTATGAGATCCGCACTTTTCTGAAGCCCAGACATAGGGCATTCATGTCTGAAGATACCGAGAACTACAAGAAGACAAGATACAACCTTAGTAAGGCCATTAAAAAGAGACTTTTGCTCCAAGCTGGAGGATGAGACGGATGTTCGGCAGCTGTGGCGGGGCCTGAATGCAATCACCTCCTACAAGGAGAAATCAGGAGGCAGCACACATGTCAGTGAAATTTCACTCCCTGATGTGCTCAATGCATTTTACGCACGCTTTGACAGGGAGAACACTGATGTGCCTTCTCGAGCCTCCATTCGCTGTGATGGTATTTTGGTCACGGTCATAGAGGTCGATGTCAGGAAATCCTTCAGAACCCTCGGAAAACGCCTGGACCTGATGGTATACCCGGTCGTGTTCTAAAAGCCTGTGTGGACCAACTGGCTGGAGTTTTTACGGACATTTTCAACCTCTCAGTTCTGAGGTCTGAGGTTCCCACCTGCTTTAAAAGAGCATCAATTATACTGGTGCCCAAGGTGATGTGCGTCAATGACTATTGGCACTAACGTCGGTGGTGATGAAGTGCTTTGAGAAGTTGATCATGGTGCAAATCAACTCGTATCTCGAGAAAAACTTGGACGCACTACAGTTCGCTTAACGCCACAACATATCAACAGTGGATGCGATCTTGTTGGCTCTCCACTCCGCTCTGGACCACTTGGACAACAAAAACTCATATGTCAGGCTGTTATTCATTGACTACAGCTCGGCATTTAACACAATCATCCCCTCCAAGCTGGTTACCAAACTCTCAGAACTGGGTCTCAGCGCATCCTTCTGCAATTGGATCCTCGACTTCCTCATTCACAGCCCACAGTCTGTCTGTATTGGTGTAAATGTGTCAGCCTCGATAACAATCAGCACGGGAGCACCTCAAGGCTGCGTGCTCAGCCCCATGCTGTATTCACTCTATACTCATGACTGCATAGCCGGTCATAGTGCGAACTCCATCATCACGTTCACTGACGACACCACTGTTGTGGGACGTATCACTGATGGAGAAGAGTCAGAGTATAGAAGTGAGATCGACCGTTTGACCAAATGGTGCCAGCATAATAACCTGGCTCACCACATCAGCAAAACCAAGGAACTGATTGTGGACTTTGGAAGGGGTAATATGGGGGCACATAGTCCCGTTTATATCAATGCAAGAGCTTCAAATTTCCGGGCTTGCACATCTTTTTTTTTTAATTTTTTTTTCTTTTAGAAACAAAAGCAAAAGAAATAAAGGACAGAGATGAGAAGTTAAAAGATTGAAAGAAAAGGAGAAAGTAAAGAAAAGAGAGATTAGGAGAGATCTACCTATCTCATATTTTTGCCCATTAACCCAGTTCTAAACCATTTAATTTCTAGGTTATATTATGTTGCACCATATGGTGTAAAAAGTTGATAAAAGGACACCAAATCTTTAAGAATTGGTCTTCTTTGCCTATAGGAGGAATCTCATTTCTTCTAGATGTAGTTTCAGACATGCTGAGATCCACATTTTGAATGTTGGCGTAGGTGCATTTTTTCCAAAATTTAAGTATAAGTTTTTTTGCTGTTATTAGACCATAATTAAGAAAAGCTTTTGGAATATAGTTAGTTTACTTCCCTCTTCCATTGATCCAAAGATGATCAATTCTGTATTGGGGTTCAATTTTGTGTTAAATAGTTTTTAAAAATTCCAAAAATTTCATTCCAAAATTTATACAGTTTTGTACAGGAGACAAAGGAATGTATAGTGGCATTTTGAGTTAGACATTTGTCGCAGATGGGGGAAACATTTGAAAATATTTTATTCAGTCTTGTTTTCGAATAATATAATCTATGTAAAATTTTAAATTGAATTAGGTATGTCTTACATTCATTGAACATTTATTTACATGTAATACTTTTTATCCCATCTATCGTTTTTTTATCAATAACTCTTGTTCCAGTCTCTTCTAATTGCCTCTGTCGTTGGTGTTTCTATATTTGAATTATATTATATAAGTAAGACATTAAATTGCTTGATTCTGCCTTTCTATTCATTTCTTCCTCCAATAAATCTGGGGTTTAAAGTTTGATATCCTTGTATATACTTTTTCAAATAATCTTGATTTGAAGGTATTTGAAATATTGATTACTTTCAAATTATATTTAGTTGTAATTGTTGGAATGATAAAGTTTTCCCATTTCTACATATCTCCCATCATTTTAATTCCTATTCTTTCCCAATGGGTAAACGTTGGATGGTTTGATTGAGGGATTATTAGCTTTTGGAGAAAGAAGAGATAATTTTCTGAATAAAGTTAATTTATTTGTTTCCAAATTCGTATTATACTATGAATAATTGGATTCTTCTTGTATATTATATTGATCAGTTTTATCGGGGAAAGAAGGATCACTCTAATATCATAAGGGGAACAATCCTCTTTCTCCATTCTTATCCAATTATACCTGTTGGGAAACTGTCCAACCAGTAGATTATATTTTTATATCACTGCCCCAGTTAGGGAGTGTCAGTCCTGATTCTTTAGATTTACACAAGTGTCTTTTTAAAATTCTGTGTGATTTATAATCCCATATGAAATTTATAATATCGGAATCTAATTTTTTAAAGAATTTTTTAGGTAAGTATATTGGTATTGATTGAAATAGGTACAATATTTGTGGTAAGAAGATCATTTTTATCGCATTTATTCTGCCTATTAAAGACATCGGCAGTGTCTTCCAAAATTTAATCAACCCATTTAATTTAGTTAATAAAGGCATATAGTTTGCGTTGAGTAATGATTTATAGTTCCTAGTAATTTGGATGCCCAAATACTTAAATTTTCTGTTGTAATTCTAAAAGGGAATTTCAACAGATGTGTCGACTCTTGAGATTTTATCGTCATAATTTCGCTTTTTATTCCAATTTATTCTATATCCTGATAAAGAACCAAATTCCTCTATTAAATTTAGTATATTTGGTATGCTAATTTGTGAATTTGTAATATATAATAATATGTCGTCTGCATATAATGAAATTTTATTATTTGCGTGTTTGGTATTATATCCATGAATATTCGGGTGGCATACTTTCAGCTAAAGGCTCTATCACTAGTGCAAATAGCAGGGGCGATAACGCGCACCCCTGCCTATTGCCCCTTGCTAATTGGAATTTCGGATAATATTTATTAGTCAGTATTCTAGCCATTGGCTTATCATATAATAATTTTACCCATGAAATAAAATTATCTCCATGTTAAACTTTTACAATACTTTGAATAAATATTGCCAATCTACTTGAATGAAAGCTTTTTCTGCATCCAATGAAATAATTGTTAGTTCTTCTTCAGTATTATGTGAGTACATTATATTAGACAGCCGTCTCAAATTGTTAAATGAGTATCTCTTTGGTCTGGATTTATTAGTTTACTAACATATTTACTCAATCTTCTCGCTAGGGTCTTTGTTAATATTTTTTGGTCTGTATTTAGGAGTTGCTCTATATGAGCCTGGGTCTTTTAGATCTTTATCCTTTTTTTGGTATACGTGTAGTAGTTGACTCAGTTAGTGTTTCTGGTAGTTTATTTTCTTTAAAAGCGTATATATATAAATCTTGCAACCGTGGAGAAATTATCTCGTAGAATCTTTTATAGTTCATTACTAAAGCCATCTGGTCCTGCGTTTTGCCATTCTTCAACGAACTAATTATTTCTTCTATTTCCTGTAGTGTAATCTGAGCTCCTAATCGCTCTTGTTCCACCTATTTAATTTTGGAAGATTACACTTATCTAAGAAATTTGTAATTTGAGTTTTATTTGCAGAGGTTTTCGATGTATATAAGTTTTGATAAATTGAGCAAATCTTTTATTAATATCTTTTGGTAGTAATTCCCCCTTGTCTGATTTAATTTTAGTAATTGTATTTTCTGTTTCCTGTTTTTTTCAGTTGGCGTACTAGGAGTTTATGAGGTTTATCACCAAATTCAAAAGTTTCTGTTTTGTAATTTGAAAATAATCTTATTATTCTGGCCGATAAAATGTTATTTAATTTATATTTTAGTATTATTATCTTATTATGTTTATCTAGAGTTGGTTCTTCGGCATTTTCTAAATCTAATTGTCTAATTTCTTGTTCTAACTGCAATTGTTCAGTATTATTCTTTTTATTTTGGAAAGCTTGATATGAGATTATAGTTCCTCTAATAAATGCCTTAAAAGTTTCCCATAATAAGGAGGGTGACATATCTGGTGTATCATTTGTCTCAAAGAAGAATCTCATCTGCTCTTTTAAATATGTGCAACCTTGTGAGTTATTTAAAATTTGGGGGTTAAACCTCCAAAATGAATTTTTATCAGGCATTCCTAATTTTAAAGAAAAAGTTAACGGGGAATGATCAGAAATAAAACTATTATGATATTTAGAATTATATGTATATGGAATTAGTTTTGTGTCCACTAAGAAATAATCAATATGTGAATATGTTTTATGTACTGTTGAATAAAATGAATATTCCCTACCTACTGGGTTAGCGGGGCTTGCATATCTCTGAAGATCTCTCCTGGTCCCAGAACAGGGATGCAATTATAAAGAAAGCACATCAGCGCCTCTACTTCCTGAGAAGATTACGTAGAGTCCGTCTGTCAAGGAGGACTCTCTCGAACTTCTACAGGTGCACAGCAGAGAGCTTGCTGACCGGTTGCATCGTGGCTTGGTTCAGCAACTTGAGCGCCCAGGAGTGTAAAAGACTGCAAAAAGTTCTAAACACAGCCCAGTCCATCATCGGCTCTGACCTCCCCGCAATCGAGAGGATCTATCGCAGTCGTTGCCTCAAAAAGGCTGCCAGCATCATCAAAGACCCATACAATCCTGGCCACTCACTCATCTCCCCGCTGCCTTCAGGTAGAAGGTGCAGGAGTCTGAAATCTGCAACATCCAGGTTCAGGAATAGTCGCTTCCCCATAGCCATCAGGCTATTAAACTCAACTCAAACAAAACTCTGATCGTTAAATAGCCCATTTAACTTTATTTGTTTATTTATGTGTGTTTCTATATATTCATTGGTATATGGTCACACTGATCTGTTCTGTTCTGTATTTATTTGTGCCTACCATATTCTGTTGTGCTGAAACAAAGCAAGAATTTAATTGTCCTATCTGGGACACATGCCAATAAACTCTTAAATCTTGAATCATTGGTTGGAGTAAAAATGTGGAGGCAATGTTAAAATGTACGTATGGGAGGTCATTTGTGTAGATTATGTGTAGATTTTGCCCCTCTTGAAACTGAATCCTAAACCAGCCCAAAGGTGAGTCAATGGGTTTAGCTGGGGTACAGTGGTTAAATTATAGGACAAATAATGACGAAGATCTTGTTTCAAATCCCACCAAATCTACTAAATGTACTTAGTAATATTGGATTTAAAAATGCCAAATAAGTAATTTGGACCAAATTATCATTAAAACCTCATTTGATTCACTAATGTCCGTGTGGGGGAGTAAATTTGCCATCATTACCTGGTCTGCGTTACTGTATATGGGGCTCCAAGCCAACATACAGAAGGTGGTTGAATGAAATGGCTCAGTTGCACCATTATCACTTCAGTGAAAGAGAAAAAGAATAAAACTTGAATGACCACTCGGCAATATCAGTAACCGCCCAGTTGATTGCGTAGGACTTTTTCATCATCATCCAGGGATTAGTGTCAAAATTGGGAGATCTGATGTATTCCCTGGAAAACTATCAGCTTGATATAGTCACAGGAGCGTACTCCTCCATTTGTCAGTAAGTCCTGTCCCATCAAAGGGGGTGGTACACTCGTGTGGGGGGGTAATCAATAATTCATGTGCTGAAGGAGGATGGGTGGATGATGATGAGACTTTGTAGGGCTTGGAGTTAATACTGTCAGTTACCAATATCATCCTCCACCATATATGTGTGCTAAGTATGATAAACTCAGAACAGAACTGGCAGTAGAAAAAAAAGGCAAATGTGAGACTCTACTCACCATCAGAAGTAGCAGAAATGTGCACAACCATAATCTGTAATCTCCTGGTCTGCCATATCCACCAAAAACCGACTCACTGACAGGGTGATGGGTGAGAAATGAAGCAGGTATATCAACACATAATGTTCCCTTTGTTGGGTTTTTTTTCTCTTCCCTTCACTATTTCTTTCATTTCCTTCCTTTCTCGCTCTTTCTGTATTTCTTTTTTGTTAAATTTAAAATGGAAAATGTACAATAAATGTATTTTGTCATATGCCGCTGTTTATATTACTGTACACTGCTTCTAATAATAACATTAATTTAAAAAAAAGGCTCAGAATACTGGCAGTAGAAAGTGAGGCAAATGTGAGACTACTCACCATCAGAAGAAGCAGAAATGTGCACTGCATCTGTAGTCTCATGGTCTGCCATATCCCTCACTTTCCCATAACCAGCAAGTGAGATGATTAATCCTAACTTAGTGAGAAGTTTACAAGCAGCAGGAGGTGAACTTTAAATCGAGGAGGCAACCTCGTGAACCTAGTGAGCCATGTTTGTAAAACAATGTGCAATGGACAAGGAAAAGTAAGTGCATAATAAATTCATCAGTTCAACTCTCTGCATCCTATCACATCCAATCATCCATCATAAATAGTGGTGGCAATTGGGTAGGTAATGGAAGAGGAAGCTTCAACAGCATTCCTATCCTGAAAGATGTTTGTTTCAATATATATCAGTGCTAAAGCCAAAAATCGAAGCATTTTCAACTTTGTTAGCTGCAACTGCAACTGCCAGCTGATGATGTATGAAGCTTCTTCCTGAGATAGTCACCATCACAGAAGCCAGTCTTCAGCCAACTCAAGTAACAGCTGAAAGCATTGAATAATGAAGGGTCTAAGGAACCAGATGATAAACGTAGTGGTATTACTGAAGAAGATGTATTAGAACCAACAAACTGAAATATTCCAATACAGTTACAGCAATGATAACAACCACAGATTTGGAAAATTGCCCCAGTGTTTTATTACTCATCCCTTGAGACAAATAATTCCAGAGATTCTCCACTGTATGAGAGAAGTAATTTCTCTGAATCTCAGTTTACATGGCCAACCCCTTATTTTGTAGTGACATGCTCTTGTTTGTGACTCTCTCATTGAAAACCCTCTTATTGAAAATTCTATAAAAAAACTTTCATATAATCCACAAGTCTGGAGTGTGATGGAATACTCTCCACTTGTCTGGATTAGTCCAGCCTCAACAACATTCAAGTAGTATGACATCATCCAGGACAAAACAGGCCACTTAAAGGATACCTAATCCACCCCCCTAAACATTAATCCCCTTCACCACCAATGGTTATTCACCAAAACAAAATCACCTCTTAAACCTGGAATGGCTTTCATCAAAAGGGACAAGGGCACTTGTTCATGGGAAGACCACTGCCCACATATTCTCCTCCAATTCTCACACCACCCGACTTGAGAATACATTACCAATTGATTATCATTGAGTCCAACACAGTGCAGTACGGAAGTTTTCACTAGAAGGACTGCAACAGTTCAAATAGGTGCCTCACCACCCATTTCTGAAGGGCAACTAGGGATAAACAATAAATGCTGGCCATGTCATCTATGGTCAGATCCTGAATGAATAAATAAAATATAATTAGAATTCATTAGTTTCAAAAGATCTGACATACAGTATGCTAATTGTGATCAGTCCTTTAATTTATCCTCAAAGCATAAACATAGGGCATAAGTGTTAATTGTGGTAAATAGAAGACAAAAACTTGAATTTGTTGGACTAAATGATCTATTCCTTCACTGTAAAATTTTATGTGGGACAACTCAAGCTGCATTCACATAGTTTGACCATCCAGGACAAAACAACATTTAACAGGATCTCATTTCCAAAGATGTAGAGGTAAATTAGTTTTTATCAGAGACCTAAATTCTCACAATCAGATTTTTATTTTGGAGATAACAGCTTTTGAGGCAGGTTTTATTGTAGATGTCCTTACATCCGAGCAATTTATTTTTAATTAACAGTTTGAAGTTTTCTCATAACTTCTCGTGCCTAAGCCAATATAAAATCCTGCAGCAGTAATATGACAATAACTTACATTTATGTGTTCACATGCCTAACACTTGCTTTGTATTTGTCCTGGGGCACAGAGATGCAGGTGTTAAAGCTTTCTCCAAACAGCATCAGTGCTGGCTGTGCGGATTTTGCACATTCTCCTTGTGACCATGGGGATTTCGTCTGGTGTGCTAGTTTCCTCTCACATCCCAAAGATGTGCAGGCTGGTAGGTGATTTAGCTGACGTATATTGCTCCAAACATGGAGCAGTACAATCTGAGGGAAGTTGATGGCAATGTATGGAGAATAGAATGGGTTAGGGTCAAAGACAGGTGAATAGATTCAGTGCCTTCTTACTACCTCTCTAGGACACTATGGCTCCATGACTATTGAAGATTTGAAATGAGGGTCAATGTCATCATTGTGCCCTATTGCCCCATTCTCAAGTAATTGGCAATCCGGATAATAGTTCATGTAGATTGTTGGGGTACGATTCTTAGATTGCTGTCTTGTTATAATTCTCTCAGCACTCTGCCAGGAGTTATGTCATTGAGTAGGACTAAAAACCCAATTTTCTGAATCCGAGGCAAGATTTCTACCGGCTGAGGTGTAACTGACACCTGTTGAGTTTACAGCTTAAGGTCATTGAATATTTCTGTATTTGGTAAAATATAACAGGTAAAATTCTGATAATCAGCTATGTGATGATTCAGAAATCAGGATTCAGAGATCAGTCTGAAGAAGGGTCTCGACCCGAAACGTCACCCATTCCTTCTCTCCAGAGATGCTGTCTGTCCCGCTGAGTTACTCCAGCATTTTGTCTCTACCTTTGATTTAAACCAGCATCTGCAGTTCTTTCCTACAGATTCAGAAATCCTGATGGTTCAGCATTTGGTTTACCAGGTTATATTTTCTGCATTCTCTTCCCATACACTGGGGCCCTGGTTCCTGTACTCCCTTCCTGCTTACCGGGCCTTGGGTCATCTGCTCCCTTTCCATTTATTAGTGCCCCAGTTGCGTGCTCTCTTTCCATTCACTGGACCCCAGTTCCCACACTCCCCTAAAGCTTACCTGGTTACACATATTTATTGTATTAATGTACTGTATTAGCAAACGGGTAAATAAAAAATTTACGTGGTATTAACACAAATGGCATCCCAACATCTCCGCTCAGTTCGTAATAACCAACTTGATGTCCCGGTGGTTCAGCACTTCAACTCTCCCCCCATTTTGAATCTGACCTTTCTGTCCTGGGCCTCCTCCATGGCCAGAGTGAGTCCCACCGCAAATTGGAGGAGCAGCACCTCATATTTTGCTTGGGTAGTTTACACCCCAGCGGTAGGAACATTGACTTCTCCAATTTCTGGTAGTCTTTGCTTTCTCCCTCTCCCCCACAGCCCACTGTCTCCACCTCTTCCTTTCTTCTTCTCTCCCCCCCCACCCCCACATCAGTCTGAAGAAGGGTCTCAACCCAAAACGTCACGTATTCTTTCGCTCCATAGATGCTGAGTTTCTCCAGCATTTTTGTCTACCTTCAATAGTCAGGTTTTTTTGGTTCAAAGCCCCAAGTATGCTGAGTAATCGGAGTTTCATGGCAAACAGACCATGTTGCAAATCAACATTTTCTTACACATTGATAACATTTTAAATCACATTTCAAAACTTCCTCTTGTTACAAGTCAGGGAAAGATGCACCCACAGCTCAATGCAGGGACAATGTCAAAATGGGAAACAATGGCATTGAACAACAGATTACCCAAAATTCAGGACAGACAGCATAAGGAAAACTATCTATACTCACTTTTTGCTTTATTGTTCCCTCTCATTCCTCCTTGTTAATGCATCTCTCCTGACAAAAGTGTTTTTACCAAGAAATGAACGTTATTAAGTGATCTGAGTGATTCTCTGTCTAGACTTGAGTTTATACGTTTATAGACTGTATTTGCTGCTCCCATGCTGGACCTTAAAGATTAATAGTCAATGAAATAAGGGAAACAAAATTACTAGCTAAATCCTAAAGGTGTAAAGGACATTAATCTAAATGTATGTGTGACCTTTCATGGAACCTTTTCAGTTTTGGATAAATGTAATTGCACATATTGCAAAATGTTATGGCTTTTTCAGATTATTTAAATAGCATCCTTTATCATGAAATTAAAATAAAAAGTAAATGTGATAGCAATGCATGAGGCGGAATGCCGAACAATCCTCTTTTCTCAGTGTTAATTTACATGTAGATCGTGGTCAATGCAACTTTGTCAATTGGGAACTCGATGACTCAGTGACTTAAAAAATTGTCCAATTATCAACCAAATTCTACAGATCCCAGGTTGCAATCATGCTGCATTATCCTTTCTCAGCAATGCAATTGTGCAGTCGCTAAAATTACCTCTATTGTCATTGACTAATTGACTTTAAAGTGGAAGAAATTGGAGGAGCTCCTCCTACACAGAGAATCTAACTTCACAATTAAGATAGCTATCACATATTTTGTCGCCAGTACATTGGAGATGTTTTCTTGAACAGATAGTTTTAGAGAACTACGATTGTATTCTTAATAGCTAACTCAATTTTCAAATAAATCACATTAGTTTAAGAAAACTTTATAGCAGCACGTCAACCTTATAAAATCATGCCAGAATGAGTTTGGGTGAATGGAAATGAACAAAATTGTAGATGCTGCAAATATGAAATAAAAATAGAAAAAGAGAAAAGATGGAAACACTCGGCAGAACAGATACCATCTGCGGAATAAGAAACGGACATAAGGGCCTGTCCCACTTACGTGTCCTTGGCACGCAAATTACGCAACCTCGTCGTCATGTTGAGGCGGACGGGCATCGTATGGCTGCGCGGGGCCGGTCCCACTGAAAAGCACGGAGGGGTAGGGAGTTGTGCGCGACATCGCGCGGGGCTTCGAACTTTTTGTAGCGAACGAAATCTTGGCGCGCCAACGGCCTGTCGCATAACTGACGGCCAAAGTGAGACAGGCCCAAGACCCTGGCATGACGCAACGTCTCACCTCCAACAGCAGCAGAAGCAGGCAAACGATCGCCGAACTAGGCCTGGGGCTTACGGCCGTTGCGGTCCGGATCCGCCCCCACTCCTACTCCCAGAGGGGGGTCAAGAAAATTGAAGATAGACACAAAATGCTGGAGTAACTCAGCGGGACCGGCAGCATCTCTGGAGAGAAGCAATGGGTGATGTTTCGGGTCAAGACCCTTCTTTCAGACTGAAGAAGAATCTCGACAGGAAACATCACCCATTTCTTCTCTCCAGAGATGCTGCCGGTCTCGCTGAGTTACTCCTGCATTTTGTGTCCATCTTCAAATGACGTCACATGCTCCAGATGGCTGTGCGGGCACATGAAATAGCGCGCGACCTTCGCGGGACCGTTGCGCCCCAACGCGACCACGAGGTCGCGTAATTAGTGTGCCAAGGACACGTAAGTGGGACAGGGGCTTTAATCTTTCAAGTTTAAAATCTTTTTTTTCAGAATTGGGGGAAAAGAGAAATCAACTTTTCAAGTTGCAGAGAAGATTGGGGAATGGATGAATATAACAAATGGACTATCTCTGATTAGATTAGGTTGAGAAATTACTGAGGGGAATCAGAAACAAACAAAGGAACATGTAAAAGTTGTGAAATGCGGATCAGAGCTGTAGAAAATACTTATCAAATCAGAGAGCGTCAGTGGAGAGAGAAAAATGCAGTTAATATTACAGATGGACAATTTACAGCAGAACCCATCAGTTTGGTAATAAATAGAGAAAGTGTGTTATCCGAAGCTGATGGATTTAATTTTGAGTCGGGAAGAATGGTAGGTGTCCAGATGGAAGATTAAGTGCTGTTTGTCCAATTTATGTTAGGCAGGAGCTATAAACAGATATGTCAAACTGGGTGTGGGATGCAAAAATGAAATAACAAGGAACAGGAGAAATAGGGGAACTCTATCCTTGGTCTGCCTGGAGGAGAGAGGTTGAGAACAATGGTATAGGAAATAGATGAGATGCAATCTGTCAACTATGATGGAGGGAAACCTCAGTAATTACCTCTCCCACTGAGATATCTTCCTGTCTCAAACACAATTGGTAGTGCATCATGTTTCCTTTCTTGACATACGTCAGCAAAGTGATAGATTTCTCACAAAAATTCTGTAGTTTCCTCATTTTTAATTCCAGATTTATTAAATTATTTGGATTTAAATTCCCCATCTGACGCCGTGAGACTCAAATACACGTCTTAATAAACCAGTCTGCAGATATTACTCTAGTAGCAATTATTATTCTGTAGCTCATAAGGTCACAAGGAATGGTAGAATTAGGCCATTCGGCCCATCAAGTCTACTCCGCCATTCAATCATGGCTGAGCTATCTCTCCCGCCTAACCCCATTCTCCTGCCTTCTCCCCATAACCTGTAACACCTGTACTAATCAAGAATCTATCTATCACTACCTTAAAAATATCCACTGATGCCTTCACAATGGCTGAAGGCTGCATATCATTTTAATAACAAGATGGTAAAGGTACAGAGATCATCTTGCTGAGATTGGTTTGGAGCTGGAGATCATATCATAGATAAGATTTTATTTCGGAGTCACGTGAGTGACTTCGTGAAGACCCCGCCAGCACGCATGCCCGACATATCGTCGCGCGCATTTGCCTCGACAAGCTGGGGGGGGGGGAGTGCGCTCCCTCCACCAGCTCCTTCAAAAGGCCGTTCAGGTAAGTCCACTAACCTTTACTTGGTACAGGATGGATGTCAAAGGCAAAGGGAAGGCGAAACTCCAGGAGCCGCGGGGCATCAACAAGCCAGCGGCCTCTTTCACCGGAGCTGCGAGCACCACCGGCAGCATCCGGATGGTCGGGGGTAAGAGTGCGTTACACCAGCTTCCGTTACACCAGCGCCAGACTTATCTCCTGAATGGATGTCCGCACAGGAGCTGGATACTACCGACCCAGACTTCGTGCCCCCAACCCCAGGAAGCGGGGGAGCAGACAGGTACGTGGACAGGAGCCTCGCTCGTCGCCAGCGATCTCACCCCGAGTTGCAGTGGATCCACGGGGACCGGGCCGGGGAACGGCTGCGCTACAGGGGAGCCCCGCAGCCGCAGCACGCCATATACAGCTGCCGGGGATATCTGCCGTAGGGCAGTCTGGCAGAGCTACTGCTGCGTCGAGCAGCCCTGCAGGAGCAGGTGCTGCCGGCACAACACCTCGTCAGGCTGCGGTCAAGGGCGCTGGTGGCAGCAGTAGGCGGTCGGTTAGCTTAGCTCTGGCAGCTGCCGACCATGCACCTCCATGCAGAACACTGGGCGACAGTGGAGGTAAGCCTGCACGGACTCTGGGGAGCCAGGTTCCGGGGGCCGGCGCCGATTCATCTCCACTGCCTTCCTACCAGGCAGGTGGACCACCACAGTCTGCTCGAAGGCCGACTAGCGGAGAGTCCGTGCGGGAGTCGTATGGGCCTACAGGGGCGGTAGCCTGCCTTCGGACCCTAGTCTGCTCCTTACAGAGGTGTGGTCCGTTGGTGGAAGCCCCAGAGAATTTGCAGAGCCTGGGGAAGTCGGCTTGTCTGCCGCGATTAGCGGGGACGGTGGCATTGAGCGGTTGGAGCTCTTGGTGGAGCAACTCCTCCAGCGGGACAGGGACCGGGATGAACGGGAGTCTCGGGCCTCCACTAGCCACGCCAGGAGCCCGCTCAGCCTCTCGTCTTCTCCAGCCAGGAGTGCCAGCAGTTGTCCGGCCGCTGCCTTCGAAGACGACCCGGGACTGCCGGAGACCGCAGAGCCGGAGCACGATGAGGACCTGCTGGACGTGGTGGGTAGATTTGCCACGGCCACACACACTGGGGAGCCACTGCACCACAAACTGGCGGGCACCATTAATTACCTGACCACTCACCAGCTTCAGGGTCAGGTACTTAATGAGACTATGGACAAATTTAAACCGCCTGAGAACTGCATCAATTTCAGCGTTCCTACGGTTAATGCCCAGATCTGGGGACACTTGGCACGACCACCAAGATGCAGGACGTCCATCTCCAGCGGATCCTGAAGCTCCTCTCGACGGGCATTACGGCATATGCCAGGACCCTCGATGGGGATAATGTGTCCAGCGAGCAGCAGGATGCCCTGGCACTTCTCTGCAACGCCCAGTTTGAAATCAACTGCCTGCGCAAGAGCTCCATCCGGCCCACCCTCAACCCGAAATTTGCAGGGTTGTGCCATCCCTCCACCGCTCCACCACCTCATCAGCTGTTTGGGGAAGACCTCTCCAAGCAAGTCAAAGAACTCGATGAGGTGGCCAAGACTGTGGGCCTTATGAAACCTCCCCCGACTAAAGCTCACCCATATCACCGTCAACAACCACACACTACTTGGAAGCAGCGCCAGCCGGATAGGACACCAAGGACCTATCCGCCTCCAGTTCCCCAACTGCAGCGGCCTTTTTTAGGGCAAGGCCTGCAGTGGCCCGCATGGAAGATGCGGCCGCCGTCACGACAACCACCGCAACATCCCCCCAAAACGCCATACGCCAGGATCCACTGTTAACCATGGAGGTAAGGGGGTCTGGTTCCTCTCAGGCAGTAGCACTTCTTCCCGCACAAGTTGGGGGACGGTTGCGGGCATTTAGGGGTGCTTGGGATACAATCACCACTGATGCGTTTATTCTACAAAGTGTTCAGGGTTTTGTCATAGAATTTATTGATGGTCAACTTCCCCCTACCCAGCATGCACCTCAGCAAATTTTTACACTCTCTCAGAATGAGATAGAGGCAGGACATGCAGAAATCTTACGGCTAGCAGCCAAAGGGGTGATTGGCAAATCGATGCACGAACCCCTTGAGTTTGTGTCCAACACCTTCACAAAAACCAAAACAAGATGGGGGGGGTGTCGGAATATCATAGACCTAACCGAGTTGAACACTTTTGTACAATATACCCATTTTAAAATGGATACCTTCGAAACAGCTAAGCAGATGCTTTACCCGGGGTACTTTATGGCTTGCATTGATTTAAAAGATGCATACTATACAGTTCCCATCACAGAATCACACAGAAAGTTCCTGAAATTTGTCTGGAAGGGACAGTTGTGGCAATACAAAGCATTACCTAATGGGCTCACCACAGCCCCCAGACTATTTACCAAATTAGTGAAACCCATATTGGCACTCCTCCGACAACAAAATTATATCGTCATGGCGTATTTAGATGATATCTTTATCGTGGGTCAGACCCTCCAATTGGCTACACTGGCAGTTACAGCGACCAAATCTTTATTCGAGACGCTAGGGTTTGTAACCCATCCAGACAAATCCAAACTGCACCCCTCTCAAATTATGGATTACCTGGGTTTCACCCTTGACACAACCTTAATGATGATCACTATCCCGACCAACAAAGCTATCGCCATAAAAGAAGCGTGCCACAGCCTTGCTTGCGCCAGGGTTCCGACTATCCGGCAAACGGCAAAGGTAATTGGGAAGCTGGTAGCTACATTCTCAGCTGCGCAATTCGGACCGTTACATTACCAAAATTTATAAAGAGCAAAGATCGCAGCATTAAAAGCAAATGCTGGGCACTTTGATCGACTAATCTGGTTGCCACATCAGGCTAGAGCAGAGCTACAATGGTGGATTGACAATATTAGTGAGTGTCACAGACCTATCATTGTTAGCAACCCATCTGTCGTGCTACAGACTGACGCAAGCGCACAAAGTTGGGGTGCAACTGACACCATGTCCAGTTGTGGTGGCAGATGGGACCCTCACGAGTCTACCCTCCTCCAGACACAAGGGATAAATTATCTGGAGATGTTAGGGTCTTTCCATGGACTACGGGCTTACTCACAGGACTTACATGTCCGCCTCCAAATAGATAATACAACGGTGGTGCCTTATATCAATCATATGGGTGGTATCAGGTCGTTATCTTGTGATGAATTGGCAAACACAATTTGGCACTGGTGCATCGAGAGAAATATTTGGATTACAGCGACCTATTTGCCAGGGAAGCTCAATACAGTGGCGGACACCAGGTCACGAGTGTTCAATGATAACATCGAGTGGATGTTGAATCCCCAAATTTTTGCTGAAATTATAGCTCACTATGGGACACCAGATATTGACCTCTTTGCGTCCAGGTTGAACCATCAGATACCAATGTATGTGTCTTGGGAACCAGACCCTGGGGCAGTAGCTATGGATGCTTTTTCTCTCCATTGGGGGAAATGGTTTTGCTACGCATTTCCCCCATTCTGCCTCATCAGTCGGGTATTGCAGAAAATTCAACTAGATTCTGCAACTGGCATACTGATCATTCCCGACTGGCCTACACAGCCATGGTACCCGATGGTCCTCAAAATTTTGAAACATCCATGGCTTCAGTTTGGTAAACACCCCAAATTAATTACTAACCCCATTACGGGGGACAGTCACTCGTGCCATGGTCACCTAAACATGGTGGCCTGCAGGTTCTAAAGAGGCCGCTCGTCAAGGCCGGCATATCACCAAGAGCCATGGAACTCATCTCAGCGTCGTGCCGACCATCAACCAGGAGGCAGTATCTCACCCAGGTCAGGAAGTGGGAGACATTCTGCTCCTGTACCAACACGACCTCCAACTCGGCAACAATCCCTGATGTCCTGGAATTCCTAGCGGGCCTTCATTACGATGCTGGCCTTAGCTACAGTGCCATCAACAGCGCCAGGAATGCACTGTCCTCATACCTGGACATAGGTATAGGCTCCAACCACCTGGTGTCTACATTTATGAGGGGAGTGTTTAACACCAACCCTCCATGACCCAGATACAACTTCACCTGGGACGTAGGGATTGTTCTGACCCTACTGAGGAGCTGGTCTCCTATGACCGAGTTACCACTCAAACAGCTCACCCTCAAAGTGGTGATGCTGATGGCACTGACTACAGCTGAACGAGTCCAGGCATTACAAAGGTTGATGCTGGATAGCATGGTCTCCACCTCTGCACAGGTGACTTTCTTTGTCCAGGACCTATTGAAGCAGCACAGACCTGGGGCTCATGGGCTGCAGTTGGAGTTTCGGGCGTACCCCACTGATGCCACCCTCTGCATAGTCACACATCTCCGCCTCTACATCCGCACTACACGAACCATCCGGAAGATGGAGCAGGGGCTCCTCATCAGCCACAAACCTCCGCATCACCAGGTGACTGTGCAGACTATTGCCAGGTGGCTCAGGGCGGTGTTGGGTGCAGCAGGAGTAGCTACTAACATTTTTAAATCTCACTCTACCAGGGCTGCATCCACATCAGCGGCGAGGGCCATGGAGGTGCCCATGGACCACATCCTCGCCACCACGGGCTGGGCTAGTGAAGCAATCTTCCAAAGGTTCTACAACAAACCACTGGTCGCCCCCGCAACGTTCGCAGAAGCCGTGCTGGGAGCCGCTCAGTGAATGTTTGTCCCCGGGTTCGGGGTTATTTGTTTGTTATTATTTGTGCAATAAATATGCATTATTTTTCAGCCTGTTCAGACTGGACTGCATTAACAGCCTTCCTCCATCAGGATTGCGGCAGTGTGATAGCATGGACGTTGTCCAGGGCGTGAAATCACAGAGCTTTGAAATCTTCACGAAGTCACTCACGTGACTCCGAAATAAAATAGTAAGATTAAACGAGAACTTACCAAGTTCGAAGGTTGATCTTTATTTTATGAGTTGCAGTGAGGGATTTCGTGCCCTCCGCTCCCACCCTCTATCATAAGGTCAACTGGTTCTTAATCTTACTATTTCCAGTCATGGTGCGTTCTGTGATTTCCACACCGCTACTTTGAAGAATGTCGGGCATGCGTGCTGGTGGGGTCTTCACAAAATCCCTCACCGCAACTCCTCATAAAATAAAGATCAACCTTCGAACTTGGTAAGTTCTCGTTTAATCTTACTATTACAGTTCCATTCTACAAATTCCTCATGAGAAATGGTGAGCAAAATATATTTTGTGAGGTGCCTATTTCCTGTCCACTGTTCACCCCAATGGGGTGATAGGGCACGGTGGTGCAGCAGTAGAGTTGCTGCCTTGCAGCACTTGCAGCACCAGAGCGCCGGGTTCATTCTCGACTACGGGTGCTGCCTGTACGGAGTTTGTACGTTCTCCCCGTGAACGCGTGGGTTTTCTTCGAGATCTTCGGTTTCGTCACACACCCCAAAGACGTTCAGGTTTGTAGGCTGATTGGGTGGTGTAAATGTAAAATTACCCTATGTGTGCAGGATAATGTGTGTGGGTCGCTGGTCGGTATGGACTCAGTGGGCCGAAGGGCCTGTTGCCATGCTGTATCTCTAAATTAAACCACACCGATCACTCATATATTTGGGGTTCTGCCAAATGTAGGGTGGTTTTGACCCTGAAAAACTCGTCCGTATCCAGAATGAGCTGCCAGAGGAAGCTACAGAAACAGATACAATTATGACTTTTAAAATACATTTGAACAGATATATGGACAGGAAGGGTTTAGAAGATTATGGGGTCAGTGCAGGCAAGTGGGACCAGCCCAGTGTCCCACTTTAGTCAGAATGGTCAATGTGGGCCAAAGAGCCCACATTGTTTCTGTGCTCTATGACTCTACGTCTAACTCTATGACTCTCTATCCTTTAGGATTGTACTTTGACTGGAGGCCTTTTTATATTGTATTAAATATTCAAAACTTCTCATTATAACTTGAGACATGCTGGACCAGCAGCCACTAAATAATAGAATGAAGCATTCTATCCTGACGATTCATTAACTCATTGTGTTCTCCGAAGCAAGGGAAAGACTGCATGAAAACAAATATTTTTCTTCCAAAGCTTTACAGATCCTTCAAATAGAAACTGTGTAATATGGGTAGAAATAGTGAAAAGAAATCGGGAAGAAAGAAGGTGAATATTGCTAGGGTAAGGTTGAGAAATATGGATATTTGATAGAGCAGGGTAGGAGAAAGAAGAAATACTGTACCTCAACTTTGCCTTTAACTTTGATGGAACTTCAGAGACATTTCTGCACATAAATCCATCATACGTCTTGCATTTGGTGTCGGAAATTAGGGGGATAATGAGAAATAAGACATGCTGGAAGCATTCCAGATAACTTTTATCCATAGACACTGCCTGCCCTCTAGTGTGTTTTCATTATTTTATGTTTTAATTTCAGATTTCGAGGCTATGTCATTTTTTTTTTAATTTTCAAAAGTGAAAGCAGTCAGTGGTAAACAAATGCCTTGACTTTTATTTAAGTTCATGTTATGGAAGACAGGAAAAAAAAGCAAACCACTTCACCTACTCTTGCCTATGCCCTAAAATACCAAAAACTACCGTAAGCAAAAATGACAGTCCCGAAATGTTGATATTGGACAGGCACTAAATTTGTATGTGTAAATAACCATGACCTGAAGCAGACAATGGCAAACACAGACAAAGGAACCACTACCGCACTTCACTGGTTCGAAGGACCATCAGAAATATGATTATACTGAACAATGACCAGGAGCTTGTCCATTTCAACTCTGGCCAAAGACTGCATATGCATAGAACATCTGAAAAACACTGGCAGTAAATTGACAAACAAGCACTAGTATAGAGCTATACCCACTGCAGGGTACGCCAGGGATTTGACTGGGTTCCAATCCAGATGGATGGCATGCTCCTTGAATTGTACATCTGAATTCTCCTAACACATTCCAAAGCACCTCAGGAAACTGCAAATTCATTCTTAACCTGGTAAACACCAAAGCCACACCAGTCTCTATACCTTCTGCAGCAGCAGCTTCCACAAAGGATGCCCACATATCTGTTATCCGTCCACAACACAGCCTTGCAGTTCAAGGTATAATTTGGCAATTGTCATTGCTCATGACACAGATGAATGGTACAAAGGAGTCCTCTGTCTCTACACAGTTTAAGGCATTTTTCTCTTACTTTCATGTTTTATTTATATGCAGTAAAATATTTGTCATACATAGTCTGACTGCATTGAACAGATCTTACTATTTGCATTGCCTCTGGTATCCATATACTTACAACAAATGGGAAATGTCAGAGCAACATTTTTTTCAAGTTGCTTTATCATTAAACAAAAGTAGTTGCACTGATACAGCTACAAACACAATTTCTTCTGTCCCTATTGACTTAACATACAGTAAATATCCATGATAATGAGGAAAGCGACATCCGACAGAACATGGTAAGTATAACCCTGTTGATCAAACTGGAAGACGAGTCCAGAACCAGGGGCTACAGTCTTAGAATAAAGGGGAGGTCATTTAAGACTGAGGTGAGAAAAAACTTTTTCACCCAGAGAGATGTAAATTTATGGAATTCCCTGCCACAGAGGGCAGTGGAGGCCAAGTCACTGGATGGATTTAAGAGAGAGTTAGATAGAGCTCTAGGGGCTAGTGGAGTCAAGGGATATGGGGAGAAGGCAGGCACGGGTTAGTGATAGGGGATGATCAGCCATGATTACAATGAATGTCGGTGCTGGCTCGAAGGGCCGAATGGCCTCCTCCTGCACCAATGTTCTATGTTTCTATGTTTCTATGTAAGACAAATGCTGAACATGATTCCCTCTTGTTCACTACACTGCCTCTACTTTACATTCCACATGTATGTTCTGACTTTCCCAACACTTACAAAATCAGATTTTCATGCATGGTGTAAATATTCAGAAATGTCTAAACATTTTATGTTTGGAAGGGCATTTTCAAATCATTGCAGATACAGTGCCCTCCGCAATGTTTGGGACAAAGACCCATCATTTATTTATTTGCCTCTGTATTCCACAATTTGTGATTTGTAATAGAAAAAAATCACATGTGGTTAAAGTGCACATTGCCAGATTTTATTAAAGGCCATTTTTATACATTTTGGTTTCACCATGTAGAAATTACAGCTGTGTTTATACATAGTTCCTCCTCCCCCATTACAGGGCACCATAATGTTTGGGACACATGGCTTCATAGGTGTTTGTAATTCTCAGGTGTGTTTAATTGCCTCCTTAATGTAGGTATAAGGGAGCTCTCAGCACCTAGTCATTCCTCCAGTCTTCCATCACCTTTGGAAACTTTCATTGCTGTTTATCAGCATGAGGACCAAAGTTGTGCCAATGAAACTCAAAGAAGCCATTATGAGACTGAGAATCAAGAATAAAACTGTTAAAAGACATCAGCCAAACCTTAGGCTTACCAAAATCAACTATTTGGAACATCATTAAGAAGAAAGAGAGCACTGGTGAGCTTACTAATCGCAAAGGGACTGGCAGTCCAAGGAAGACCTCCACAGCTGAATCGGAAGAATTCTCTCTATAATAAAAAAAATCCCCAAACATCTTTCCGACTGATCAAAATCAGGTGTGGATTTGTCAATGACCACTGTCCGCAGAAGACTTCATGAACAGAAATACAGAGGCTATATTGCAAGATGCAAACCACTGGTTAGCCGCAAAAATAGAATGGCCGGGTTACAGTTTGCCAAGAAATACTTAAAAGAGCAACCACAGTTCTGGAAAAAAGTCTTGTGGACAGATGAGACGCAGATTAACTTATATCAGAGTGATGGCAAGAGCAAAGTATGGAGGAGAGAAGGAACTGCCCAAGATCTAAAGCATACCACCTCATCTGTGATACACAGTGGTGGGGGTGTTATGGCCTAAGAATGTATGGCTACTGAGGTACTGGCTCACTTATCTTCATTGATGATACAACTGCTGATGGTAGTAGCATAATGAATTCTGAAGTGTATAGACAGATCCTATCTGCTCAAGTTCAAACAAATGCCTCAAAACTCATTGGCCGACGGTTCATTCTACAGCAAGACAATGATCCCAAACGTACTGCGAAAGCAACAAAGGAGTTTTTCAAAGTTAAAAAATGTAAATTCTTGAGTGGCCAAGTGCATCAGACGATCTGAACCCAATTGAGCATGCCTTTTATATGCTGAAGAAAAAACTGAAGGGGACTAGCCCCCAAAACAAGCACTAGCTAAAGATGAGTGCAAAACAGGCCTGGCAGAGCATCACCAGAGAAGACACCCAGCAACTAGTGATGTCCATGAATCGCAGACTTCAAGCAGTCATTGCATGCAAATTATATGCAACAAAATACTAAACATGACTACTTTCATTGCTGAGTACCAAACATTATGGTGCTCTGAAATGGGGGGACTATGTATAAACACTGCTGTAATTTCTGCATGATGAAACCAAAATGTATAAAAATGACCTTTATTAAAATCTGACAATGTGCACTTTAACCACATGTGATTTTTTTTTCTATTAAAAATCTCAAATTTAGTACAGCGGCAAATAAATAAATGATGGGTCTTTGTCCCAAACATTATGGAGGGCACTGTATATGGGCTGTTTCTGTTCCCTTTCCTCCAGTACCTGTTGTATATTCTTCTTCTGAAGGCTAATGAAATGATAATTCCTTCACCATCACTAACCCAGTAAGAATGAAGATGACCACTGAAATCATCACCGCCCACTAATTATCTTTCTTCATATAGTCTTCTGTTGGCTTGAATCTGTTGCATGTTTGTGACTGGCAGTAAAAGGAAATGCCTCTTTATTACCACGTAGCAAATGCTTTTTTCATAAAAATGAACCCAGTGTTTTTGGCAAAGAATGACTGGAAACACGTTAGCCATCCCTATAGACCGAGTAAGCGAATAGCTGAAATCATAACAATAGATATACTATTTTAAAAAATTAAATTAAAAAATAATAGATGGTGGGGCTTGTGAGAAAGATCCTATGATAATCATGGGTGACTGTGCTTTTGATATTGAATCAGCAAAGGAAATTATAAAGATAGCCTGGAGGACTAGTCACTTAGCTTCTTGGATAATATATTATGGAACCAATTAAGAAATATGCAAGAAATAAGGAAGTGCAGATGCTGGCATTCACAAAAGGACACAAAGTGCTGGAGTAACCCAGCAGATCAGGCAGCATCTTTGAAGAACATGGATGGATGATGTTTCAGGTCGAGACCCTTCTTATTCATGTTCTCCAGAGATGCTGCCTGACCCGGTGAGTTACTTCAGCACTTTGTGCCCATTCAAGAAATATGCTGTTTTAGATCTGAGGCATGCTTAACGAGTGATCTCATAGTCAAAGATTCCTCAAGGGAAGACTGATCATAATTGGATTAGAATTTCACTATCAGTTTAAGACTGAGAAACTGAGATCTGAAGCCAGTGTCCTTAACTGATAGAAAGATAATTATAAAGCTATGAGGACAGAATTGACTAAAGCAGACTGATGAACTGGATTGCAAAGTAAATAAACTGGCAGACATTTGAGGGAATATTTCAAAATTCACACCAAAGATATATTGCATGAAGAAAAGAAAAGGCTCTTCAAGAACGATGATCCTTCTTTGGCAAACTAATGAAATTAAGAACTATATCATATTGACAAATAAGGTATACAATTTTACGAAGATTAGTACTAGACCAGAAGATTAGGAACAGTTTTCAAAAACCAACAAAGCATGAGTGAAAAATAATAAAAAATGAAGAAATTAGATTATGAGTGAAAATTAACAAAATTAAAAGCTTTTGCATATAGGAAAAGGAAGGTAGTAATTATAGTTACTTTGGTCCTTAGGGATTGTGACCGGGGAATTAATAATGGGAAATAAGGAGTCTTTGAACAAACCTTTTGTATGTTTTCATGGTAGAAGACACTAAAGGCATCATAATGATCGTTAAAAAAAAACAGGGATTAACAGAGAGAAACAAATTTAAAATAATAAGATCACTACAGAGAAAATATCAGACAAACTAATGGAACCAAAGTATAACAGGATTCCAGGAGAGTATACTTTGCACCTAGAATTTTAAAATAAATGACAGTGGTAATCATGGAAACAATGTTTGTGAACTTCCACAATTCTCTAGAATGTTTTAATTTGTCTTGGAATTATGAAATTGAGCATTTTCTATAAGTGCCAGTGGCTTGGAAACAAGAAAAATAATGCCCCATTGATAAACAAAAAGGAGAGATGGAAAGCAGAGCACTAAAGGTTAGTTAGCCTTTTTGTGTGGTATAAAATGTTGGCATCCATTCTTATCTATATGGTAGCAGGACACATAAAACTGAATAATATAATTAAACAAAATGTGGGGCAATATATTAACATGACTAGAAGATTGTTTAACCAACAGAAAACAGAAGGCTGTCTGGTCATAAGGAATAGGAGTAGAATTAGGACATTCGGCCCATCAAGTCTACTTCACCATTCAACCATGGCTGATCTATCTCTCCCTCCTAACCCCATTCTCCTGCCTTCTCCCCATTACATTTGACACCTGTACTAATCAAGAATCTGTCTATCTCTGCCTTGTAAATATCCACTGATGGCCTTCACAGCCTTCTGTGGCAAAGAATTCCACAGATTCACCACCCTCTGACTAAAGTCATTTCTCCTCATCTTCTTCCTAAAAGAACGTCCTTTAATTCTGTGGCTTTGACTTCGAGTCTTAGTCTCCCACAGTAATTAAGGTTAGTTCAGGTGCTGCAGCTTCAACTGTTTACACTTTATTTCTGTAATTTATTTGGAAGGTCAAAAGATTTGTACTTAGATTTGCTGATGATACACAGGAAGAAAAGGAATAATACAGTGTCTGCAAAGTGGTTTAGATAAATTGCGTGGATGATCTAAAATTGGCAAATGATGTACCATGGAAGGAAAAATAAGACTGCCCCCTTTTATAGGAAGAATGGAAACAACAATATATTATTTTGTTGCTAGGTAATGGAAGGTAATATGGAATACAATGTCACTGAGGGATCTAAATGTTTTCATATATAAAATGTGCAAAATATTAGGAAGGAAAATGAAATGTTTACTGCAGAGTGTGGTACAAATGTAAGAGGTGTTGCGCGGCATTGTTGAGATGGTACTTGTACTGTTCACTGTTTTGGCTTCCTTAGTTAAAGAAGAATATATGTATTTGTCTCGGAGAAAATGCAATAAAAACAGGTTCACGAGATTGATTCATAGTATGAAAGATTGTTTTTATGAGAAGGAGGTTGAAGTGGAATGCCTCAGAAGGTAAGAATATTTGCAATCTTCAATCCCTTGAATTTATTCAAGGGCCAGACTTTGGTTATAAAGCAATCAAACATTTGACAGAATAGGTTGGAAAGGGGAGGCATGTCCATATTCAAATTATCTTTGCTACTCAAGCATTCTCGGCACAACAATGCAATCATGGTTAATGTAATCAAAAGTCTCCACTACATTTGTTCACTTGCGGTTGAATATTCCAAAGACTCACAACATTCAGAGAGAACAGATCCTTCCACAGATAGACACAAAATGCTGGAGTAACTCAGCGGGACAGGCAGCATCTCTGGAGAGAAGGAATGGGTAATGTTTCGGGTCGAGACCCTTTCTTCAGACTCATGTTAAGGGAGAAGGAGATACATAGATAAGGATGTGTAAGATGTGAAAATAGGACAAAGGGAATGGAAATCAAGGAAAATGTAGAATTGATCATTGTTAGCAGGGGAAGAAAACAACAAAGCCAACAGAGATGAAATGTAGTCAGAGACAGTAATACTGGTCGGAGAACTGGGAAGCGGGAGGGATGGAGAGAGAGGGAAAGCAATGGTTACTTCAAGTTAAAGAAGTCAATGTTCATACCACTGGGGTGTAATCTGCCCAAACGAAATATGAGGTGCTGTTCCTCCAATATTTCTGTTGGATGACTCATTATCCTGGGATCATGCCTCTAGTTTGTAGACTCCCTGATTGGGAGTGATTTCCACACAACACTGGCCCTTGACTGCTAATATAATAAAGACGGATAAAACGTCTCTGGAACTATAATACTCCCTGCTCTGTTTCAAGTAACCATGTAAACCAATGTTGTAAGAACCAAAGTAATTCTGACAAGATAAACGGCAGGAATTTTGAATACTCCCTGCTGGTAAGTTGAGTATTTTTAGCAGAACTTCTACACAGAGTTGTCTTACCAACCCACAAGCATTTTTTTCTGGATCTGCAAATGTGGGAAGGTGTGAATTCCACATGAGCCAAAAATACTTCTACCTGTTATATATATGTTACCTCCACAGTACTTAAAGCAGGGGTCGGCAACCTACGGCCCACGGGCCACATCCGGCCCATAACCCAAAATTATCTGGCCCACAGGCGTATTTTTTCTCTATTCGTTTTTGCGACCTGGGCACTACAGCCAGTCCCGAGGCACGCAGGCGACCTGGGAACTGCATCTAGTCCCGGGGACTCAAGGGATCTGCGAAATGCAGCCAGTCCCAGGGCACCCAGGTGATCTGGAAACTGCAGAAAATTAATTGAAAAACATATGAAAACTATGTATTATTAGTATGTATTATTACTAATTTATGTATTATTAGTATGTATTATTACTAATTACTGATTTAGTTAGTATGTATTATTATCACCTCCATTTATTAACTATGGCGATAGATGTGGCCCGCCACCCGCTCACGCACATGGGTCCTGGCCTCTATGCAAACAATGTTGCCAACCCCTGACTTAAAGCAACATTATCTTCATGGATATTTGTTTGAAATGATGCAATGTACCACAAAGAATTCAATGGTCTCCTCAACTTATGTTATGATGACATTGGTATTTAAAATAAAACAGCATGACACTAGGAAACTATTAACCCGCCATTTTTAGCACCAAGAATGTTGTCTTGGTAAGCCCAATGGTTTAAAAAGGCAAGCAGTGAGTTTTTGACACAAGGAAGAAGAGAAAGGAGAAGGTGAGATTAATAAAGGGTGAACAACTTAATGTAGGGGAAGGATTCATTGGAGTTGGTTGTTTGGTTGCTTTTCCTGGATTTTTGTGCCATAGTATTTGACTTCCTTGGAGAGCTGGAATTGTTTTTCTTAATATGTAAATTTTAGAAATTCAGTGAAAATACATTTTATATTTTTTACATCAGGGTCTAACAATGCCTCAGAATCAATGAAATTGAGCTATAATTACATCAGTTGAGAATCAGAATTAATAATCTCACTCCTCAACTTTAAAGGCTTTGACAATCTAATAACTGTATCCAATCTTAATTGATCACAAACACATTGTGCAAAACAAAAATCCAGGCATCTTCAATATAATAACAGTAAATCTCCAAAGACAAGCAGATCCTATAACTCATCCAAAATATTATGATGAATGATTATGTAAATTGGGTTTGCAAATTAGGGAAAGATGAAATAAATTTGGTTCTGTTTGAATTTTAAAGATAAAGCATCTCATCTTGTCTAAAATAAAAGAACTAGAAGATATGTCCTGTGTTTGAAAAGGACTGAATTCATACTTTAAATCTGTGTAAACATTATTTCAGTGAGCAAGTGCTGCATCTTTGGAATGGTACTCTCGGGAACTGCTGCAGGCAGTTTGCATTGATTCACTCAAAACACATTAGATAGATTTGTTTCAGAAAATAGCATTGTGATACAGAATTTGAGTAATTCGAGACACAACATGATAAGTGTAGAGAGCTTGAGAAAAACGATAACAAAACTATGATTTTTGAAACTCTCCATCATTGTGACATTATATGTGTCATGTGTAGACCAACTGATGGTTTTGATCAGGGAACAAGTCCATTATGAGAAGCAATAGTTGACCAAGGGTACACAAAAGGCTGGAGAAACTCAGCGGGTGCAGCAGCATCTAAGGAGCGAAGGAGATAGGCGATGACAGTCTGAAGAAGGGTCTCGACCCCAAACGTCGCCTATCTCCTTCGCTCCTTAGATGCTGCTGCACCCGCTGAGTTTCTCCAGCCTTTTGTGTACTCTCGATTCTCCAGCATCTGCAGTTCCTTCTTTAACAATAGTTGACCAAAGTGGATTTCAAGTTCTCTTCATCCACTTTTCTCTAGTTCACACCATATGAGATATAAACCATAGAACAGTACAGCACTGGAACAGACCCTTCGGCCCACAATGTCTATGCCAAACACGAGGCCAAAAGAAACTAAACTCATCTGCCTGCACATGATCCATATACACCCTTTCCCTACATATCTATGTGCCTATCTAAATGCCTCTTAAATTGCACTATCGTATCTGCCTCCACCAGCACCCCTGGCAGCATGTTCCAGGCACCTGTTACCCTTGTGTAAACAACTTGTCCCAAACATCTTCTTTATGTGTACGATATAGAGATAATTATCTCTAATAAAATATCTGTAATGTTTCTTATAACTTTATACACTTCTATTATGTCATCCCTCAACCTCTGATGCTGCATAGAAAACAACCCAAGTTTGTCCAACCTCTCCTTGTAACGAATACCCCCCTTATACAGATAGTATTCTGGTAAACCTCTTCTGCACCCTCTCCCATGCCTCCACAATCTTCCTGTAATGGCGTGACCAGTAATGTCTTATAGAGCTAATTATGACTTCCTGACACTTACACACAATGCCCAAAACAATTAAGGTCATAAGGTCATGTGATAGGAGCAGAATTAGGCCATTCGGCCCATCCTGTCCACGCCATACAATCATGGCTGATCTATCTCTCCCTCCTAACCCTATTCTCCTGCCTCGCCCCATAACCACGGACACCCGTACAAATCAACTAATCAAGCTAATCAACTAATGACATTAGTTTTACTCCCAGAGGATTAATGGCATATACATGTGGGCAAGTGCAAGTTTTTTGTATTGTGGGAACAAAACTCCAGATTCTGAAAATATGAAACAAAAACTGAAATAAGATAGCAAAGCCCAAGAGCATGAGCTAATTTAATTTTCAAAGATTTTACTTTTCATTCAAGTTTATTGGAGATGTGCAGCAACTTTTTTTACACAGAGAGCCGTGAGGAGCCTGAAATGCATTGCCATGGGTGGTGGTGGAGGCAGATGACATGCAAGTCGCTTTTGGAGAGGCACATGAAAGTGACGGGAATAGAGGGATCATTTACAGGCAGGTGAGATCAGTTTAACTTGGCATTGTGTTTGGCACAAATATTGTGGGTCAAAGGGCCTGCTCCTTTGCTGTACTCTTCTATGTTCTATGTTCAGAATGGCTGGCTAATGTAATTAGGCTGCGTTACTACATCAGCATTGTTTAAGGTCATTCTCATTCGGTCTCAGTTATATGGTGTGTAACAGTCAATGTTGGCCACAAGGATATTGCAATTCTTAGGTTTAGGTTTTATTATTGTCACATATATTGAGGTACAGTGAAAAACGTTAGTTTGTATGTTGCCCAATCAAATTAGATAACTGTACACATGAATACACTCAAGCCATAAGCAGGTGCAAAAGGTAAAGCAAAGAGAAACATACCAGAGTGCAGAATTTATTTCTCAGCATTGTAGCACAACAGTTCCAGAGAAAACGTTTAATGTCCCCAATGCAATAGGTTGGAGAATCAGGCCCGTCCCCTAGCTTATGGAAGGCCTATTCAAAAGTCTGATAGTGGAGGAGAGGTAGCTGCTCCTGAGCCTGATGGTACACATAGACAAGCTTCTGCATCTTCTGCCTGATGGGAGCGAGGAGAGGATGGAATGACTGAAGTAGAAAAGGTTCTTCTCTACAAAGAAGGATGCAAATATAATGCACCTAATCCGGACATGCTGGAGCATAATCTTCATTTGACTGATACTGGTGTTCTTAGGATTTCTCTGTAAATCATGACTGTCAATGTTTAACTACAAGCAACTGCTTATATAATGTTTGAGAAATGACTGCGCCTGACCTTCAGTGTGCTTCCTTCCCCACTCCCCAACCCCTCCTCACTGGTTTTGCTTTTCAAGTAATCGTAGTAACACCTCGGAGCCAGAGACTCTGAAGAGAGACTAGGATGAAGGTGGCATGCTGAGATGCAAAACTCAGGTCCTCTGTGCACTCACTAATGCAGGGAATTGAATAGAAACAGGGCTTGGAGAGAGCGTATGTGTAATGCATTGGATTATGCCAAGAAGCATTGCACTACACTGATCAGATCCTATTGTTGAGTGTAAGAGTTAAACCTGCAGTCTCCTCTGGGAGATAGAGAACATTTGTAGCCCATTGTGCCACTTGAAATTGTCAATTGTTGCAATGTCATAAAAGGAACCTTGATCGCAGTCTCCTGAGAGGATTCTCATTGTTGCTTGATTGTATAAATAATTGGTTTGAAATGTAATCTGCTTGATGCCTCTCGCTACCCATTGAATGTGAATTTGATCATTATGTTGTCTTGTTCACTACGCTCAGCTGCTGTGGATCAGGTGATATCGAGGCAGCATTGGCATATTACAGCTGAGGGTGAGGGTTTGGAGCTCAGCTGGGACCTTCAGAGAGGAGCTGATCAGAAAAAAATGTATTTTAAGCAGAGGTCAGTATTCTTGTAATAAGGTGATGGTGTTTAACGGTGACACCCATCAGGTAGCACAGATTCTGCAGCCAACCATTTCAAAAATGGAATTAGGGATTAATTTATTGATGCTAAATGCTTAGTTGAGATGGATCTCCAAAGGTCAATTCAAATATCATGTAGGCTTTGGGATCAACTTTATTAGTGCTCGTAGTTGTTTTACATCTGAGCCCAGATGTTATTGGCCTCAGTGGCGGCGCTGCCTGTCAGCTGCGGCTCACCTGCAGTCCGTCTGTTTTTGGTTTTTTTTTGTGTCTTCCAGTGTTTGTTTCAGTAGAATTTTGTTTTATTAGGTTGTGTATGTGTGGGGGGTGGGAGAAACAGAGTTTTAGTCTCTCCCTTCAGGGGGATGTGTGTCCCCCGTCACCGTTGGTGCTGAGGCCTAATGGCGGAGCTGTGGCAGTGGCGGTCTGGTTTGGAGCTGCGGTGCTCCAGCGGCAGCTGCGGCGGCCTGCTTAGAGCTGCGGTGCTCCAGCGGCGGCGGCGGCCTGGTTTAGAGCTGCATTGCTCCAGCGGCGGCGGCGGCTGGTTTGGAGCTGCGGTGCTCCAGCGGCGGCGGCGGCCTGGTTTGGAGCTGCGGTGCTCCAGCGGCGGCGGCGGCCTGGTTTAGAGCTGCATTGCTCCAGCGGCGGCGGCGGCTGGTTTGGAGCTGCGGTGCTCCGGCGGCGGCGGCGGCGGCCTGGTTTGGAGCTGCTGTGCTCCGGCGGCGGCGGCTGGTTTGGAGCTGCGATGCTCGAGCGGCGGCGGCCCAGCTTAGAGCTGCGGGGCTCCAGCGGCGGCGGCCCAGCTTAGAGCTGCGGTGCTCCAGCGGCGGCGGCGGTCTGGTTTGGAGCAGCGGTGCTCCAGCGGCGGCGGCGGCCCAGCTTAGAGCTGCGGTGCTCCAGCAGCGGCGGCGGCCTGGTTTGGAGCTGCGGTGCTCCAGCGGCGGCGGCGGCCCAGCTTAGAGCTGCGGTGCTCCAGCGGCGGCGGCGGCCCGTTTAGAGCTGCGGTGCTCCAGCAGCGGCGGCGGTCTGGTTTGGAGCTGCGGTGCTCCAGCGGCGGCGGCAGCCCAGCTTAGAGCTACGATGCTCCAGCGGCGGCGGCCCACCTTAGAGCTGTGGTGCTCTAGCGGCGTCAGAGGACTGGATCGCCTCAGCGCAGAGGGAGAACTAGGAGGGATGAAGACAATGACTTAAGACTTTTGCCTTCCACCACAGTGAAGAGGTGCCTGGTGAACTCATTGTGGTGGTTGTTGGATATGTGTTTATTGTGTGTTTTGTGTTTTTACTATATGTTATGACTGTATGGTAAACAATTTCGTTCAGACCGAAAGGTCTGAATGATAATAAAGGTCTACTCTATTGCAGCCTGGTTGACCATGTGCTTCTTACCAGGAGTAACCCATGATATTTTCCTCAGGAGACCAAAGTCTGTGATGTGCAGTGTTGAGTTTCATCATTCACGCGTGCCTTCACTGTGAATAGTCCCGGAGATACAAGGAGGTTTGTGTTTTCTAGAATCTCACCGTGAGCCTTTATTGTAGGAGAGCAGTGTGCTGCAGAGGGGACAAGTGGGCAGAGGACCTGGGTGTTGTGGATGTTGAGTGACCCATCCTCCATGTGCTTTGGTGAGCGAGCTGACAATGCCTTGGAGTTCAGCTTGACATGTGGGTGAACCTTGGTTCTGGAGTGAACTTGCTCTCGATTGAAGAATTTCTTATTAGCTCTGAAGATTGGAGTTGAGTTGCAGCATTGGGGAAAGTATTGGATTTATAATGCAGCTTTGGCTTCACTGAGATTGTGTACCCAACCCATTGCAGAGCAAAGATAAAATTGAGATCAAGGCAGAATAATTTGAGTAGGGTGCTCCATAAGTGAAGGTGCAGAAGGTGCAACTCCAGAGCCAATAAGATCATGGGAGACCCCTTCCACCCCTGCAACAGACTGTTCCAGCTGCTACGGCCAGGCAAACACCTCCATTGCCATGCTGTGAGAACGGAGAGGTTGAGAAGGAGTTTCTTCCCAGAGGCCATTAGACTGTAAACGCCTACCTCACCAGGGACTAACTTTACTGTACCATTCTACTGTTTTTTTCAAAATTGCTGGTTTTTTTTTCCTTTTTCCTTCCTCCCACAATATGTAATATGTAAAATAATATGTGATTCTGTTCCATTCTGTTTGTACTTTGTTCGTTTGTTTGTTTTTTTGCGCAAAGTCCGCGAGCACTGCCACTTTTCATTTCACTGCACATCTCATATGTGTATGTGACGGATAAACTTGACTTGACTTGAAGTGAAATACTTTTGTGTGGTTGAGCAAGGCCATGCATAGTAGTTGGTGCCATTCCTGCTCTTTCTTTGTTGTTTTGCAGTGAAGATCATGTCCACTGTACCTCCAGATACAGAATCCACACAAAGATTGAGGGAGCATTTGACCATTGGAAGGCGGTAGTTCACAATCAACAGTACCTCCATGTCATCAGGAGTTGGGCAAAGCAGCCGTCTGCTTATTATAAAACTGAGATATTTTTATAGACTTTGATTGGGACATTGCAATAGATGTTAATGATGCTATTAATATATATTAAGATAGCTATTAATGATTATGATATAGTTGGGATCACGGAGACATGGCTCCAGGGTGACCATGGCTGGGAGCTGAACATCCAGGGATATTCAATATTCAGGAGGGATAGAGAGAAAGGAAAAGGAGGTGGGGGTAGCATTGCTCATTAGAGAGGAGATTAACGCAATGGAAAGGAAGGACTTTAGCTTGGAGGATGAGGAATCAGTATGGGTAGAGCTGCGAAAAACTAAGGGGCAGAAAACTCTGGTGGGTGTTGTGTACAGGCCACCTAACAGTAGTAGTAAAGTTGGGGATGGTATCAAACTGGAAATTAGTAATGCGTGCGACAAAGGCAAAACAGTTATAATGGGTGACTTCAATCTACTTATAGATTGGGTGAATCAAATTGGCAGGGGCGCTGAGGAAGAGGATTTTTTGGAATGTATGCGGGATAGTTATCAAACTCAACATGTAGAGGAACCAATGAGAGAGCAGGCTATTTTAGACTGGGTATTGAGTAATGAGGAAGGGTTCGTTAGCAGTCTTGTTGTACGTGCCCCCTTGGGCAAGAGAGACCATAATATGGTCGAGTTCTTCATTAGGATGGAGAGTGACATTGTTAATTCAGAAACAATGGTTCTGAACTTAAAGAAAGGTAACTTTGAGGGTATGAGATGTGAATTGGCTGAGATTGACTGGCAATCAATTCTAAAAGGGTTGACGGTGGATACGCAATGGAAGACATTTAAAGACTGCATGGATGAACTACAAAAATTGTTCATCCCAGTTTGGCAAAAGAATAAATCAGGGAAGGTAGTGCATCCGTGGATAACAAGGGAAATCAGGGATAGTATCAAAGCAAAGTATGATGCGTACAAAGTAGCCAGAAAAAGCAGCATACCAGAGGACTGGGAGAAATTCAGAGACCAGCAGAGGAGGACAAAGGCTTAATTAGGAAAGAAAAAATAGATTATGAAAGAAAACTGGCAGGGAACATAAAAACTGACTGCAAAAGTTTTTATAGATATGTGAAGAGAAAGAGATTAGTTAAAACAAATGTAGGTCCCTTGCAGTCAGAAACAGGTGAGTTTATCATGGGGAACAAGGATATGGCGGACTAATTGATTAACTACTTTGGTTCCGTCTTCACTAAGGAAGACATAAATAATTTGCCGGAAATAGCAGGGGACCGCGGGTCAAAGGAGGAATTGAGTGAAATCCAGGTTAGTTGGGAAGTGGTGTTGGGTAAATTGAATGGATTAAAGGCTGATAAATCCCCAGGGCCAGATAGGCTGCATCCCAGAGTACTTAAGGAAGTAGCTCATGAAATAGTGGATGCATTAGTGATAATCTTTCAAAACTCTTTAGATTCTGGAGTAGTTCCTGAGGATTGGCGGGTAGCAAACGTAACCCCTCTTTTTAAGAAGGGAGGGAGAGAGAAAACGGGGAATTACAGACCAGTTAGTCTAACATCGGTAGTGGGGAAACTGCTAGAGTCAGTTATTAAAGATGGGATAGCAGCACATTTGGAAAGTGGTGAAATCATTGGACAGAGTCAGCATGGATTTACAAAAGGTAAATCATGTCTGACGAATCTTGTGGAATTTTTCGAGGATGTAACTAGTAGCGTAGATAGGGGAGAACCAGTGGATGTGGTGTATCTGGACTTCCAGAAGGCTTTCGACAAGGTCCCACATAAGAGATTAGTATACAAACTTAAAGCATACGGCATTGGGGGTTCAGTATTGATGTGGATAGACAACTGGCTGGCAAACAGGAAGCAAAAAGTAGGAGTAAATGGGCCCTTTTCACAATGGCAGGCAGTGACTAGTGGGGTACCGCAAGACTCAGTGCTGGGACCCCAGCTATTTACAATATACATTAATGATCTGGATGAGGGAATTGAAGGCAATATCTCCAAGTTTGCGGATGACACTAAGCTGGAGGGCAGCGTTAGCTGTGAGGAGGCTGCTAGGAGACTGCAAGGTGACTTGGATAGACTGGGTGAGTGGGCAAATATTTGCAGATGCAGTATAATGTGGATAAATGTGAGGTTATCCACTTTGGTGGCAAAGACAGGAAAGCAGACTATTATCTAAATGGTGGCCGATTAGTAAAAGGGGAGATGCAGCGTGACCTGGGTGTCATGGTACACCAGTCATTGAAAGTAGGCATGCAGGTGCAGCAGGCAGTGAAGAAAGCGAATGGTATGTTAGCTTTCATAGCAAAAGGATTTGAGTATAGGAGCAGGGAGGTTCTACTTCAGTTGTATAGGGTCTTGGTGAGACCACACCTGGAGTATTGCGTACAGTTCTGGTCTCCAAATCTGAGGAAGGACATTTTTGCCATAGAGGGAGTGCAGAGAAGGTTCACCAGACTGATTCCTGGGATGTCAGGACTGTCTTATGAAGAAAGAATGGATAGACTCGGTTTATGCTCTCTAGAATTTAGGAGATTGAGAGGGGATCTTATAGAAACTTACAAAATTCTTAAGGGGTTGGACAGGCTAGATGCAGGAAGATTGTTCCCAATGTTGGGGAGGTCCAGGACAAGGGGTCACAGCTTAAGGATAAGGGGGAAATCCTTTAGGACCGAGATGAGAAGGACTTTTTTCGCACAGAGAGTGGTGGGTCTCTGGAACTCTCTGCCACAGAGGGTAGTGGAGGCCAGTTCATTGGCTATATTTAAGAGGGAGTTAGATGTGGCCCTTGTGGCTAAGGGATCAGAGGGTATGGAGAGAAGGCAGGTACGGGATACTGAGTTGGATGATCAGCCATGATCATATTGAATGGCGGTGCAGGCTCGAAGGGCCGAATGGCCGACTCCTGCACCTAATTTCTATGTTTCTATGTTTCTATGTGCACAAAGAATGATTTACAGTCAATTACACCAGCGCCTTCTTCTCCAAGCACATTACGATTGATTTATTAACTTTAACTGTGTTGGCTGAACCCTTTGTGCTTTACCTGTGAAAAGTTGAACATAACCCTTTTACAAACTCTCCATCTCAATTTTCGCTGTGCCCTGAATTTTATCCAACAAGGTAATTATACTCACACTTATTTGCAATACAATGTAACTGCCTGTCTTGTGTGAGCTCTGTCCTGGTAAGATTGTCCAGTGGCTGAGCTTGAATGAATATATCTCCTCACACCACACAATTTACTCTGCAGCGTCTCACTTTCATGCTTCCAGCTTTCCTGTGAAAGAATATTGATAACTTGATGGCTAGAATATCTATAATTCTCTCCCAACAACCATATACACCTAACTCTGTCCTGCAAGATTTATCACAATCTTTTTCCCAAATTTTCCATCTGTGATATGAGCTTTTCTCTTAGTTGATGCCTTAATTAGACCAGTAAATCCTCCTCACACTTCCCCCAACCCACAATAGGCAGGAATCCAAATCACTAGCACAAATGTCACAAGAAGTCTGATAATGTATAATAATATTTAATATACTTGAATCATTTTCTGTAAAGGCACTCAACATTAAATCTGATAACTGATCACTCTTCTTGAGCTGACCAGGCCAGAAAGAGATAAGAGGAACATCTACAGGAGCTTATCCATCGACAGCTACTTTAGGTCACAGAGATCCCAAGGCAGTTGCATAATCTGTGCGGCTTTGGTGGAGTCCCCATAATATTTCCAGTGAAGTATGTGGTGAATTGGGAGCAGAACCAACATTTCCCATTTCAGAACTTATCTTCCCCTTCATCGCTCGCTCCTGGAATTCTATAGTATTTTTGTTTGAGAAATATCTGTAGCACTTCCCACTCAATAGAACCAAGCAAATATTGTTAATCTCAACAAAAAAAAATGTATGAGAATGTAAACCATCAAAAATATCCATGCACAGCCACAGGTCCCAATAGGATTTTGTTCCACCCACCACTCTTTGTCGTTTGTGGGTGATCCTAGACATGAAATAGCTGTGGCTTTTGCCTGTAGAACAAGAGTCCTTGTTCTTCAATATAATCCAATGCAAATGAAACTCTTTGAAACCTTTCTGCAGTAAGCTCTAGTAGCAAAATAATAATTTTGTTCAATTGCATATCTCTTACTTTTCATAGGCGTGATTCATAATACTGCAAATTATTTTCTAGATCTGTAGCAAAAAATAATACATTTATTTGCTTGTGAAATGATAGGAGATATTGCTACTTCAGTTTATTATAGCAATATTCCATATGTAGCAGAATCATTGCAATGTGTATTATTTACAGCAACAATCAAAGTTTTCTAAATTAAAAAAACAGGACAGAACAAGGGACGTTAGAAAAGGAAATTAAATTATTAGAATTAGGAAACGCAAAAGACCCAACCATAGATAAACATAATAAGATAACATTACTGAAATTTAAACAATCGAATATTATCGGCAAGAGTAATAAGATTATTTCAGATCACAAAACAAGTACAATTTGAATTTGGGGATAAACCACATAAACTTCTAGCACGACAATTGAAGAAACAAGAAAAGGAAAAAACAATTAGTAAAATCAAATCGGAGAACAGGGAACTATTAACTTTACCTAAGGACATTAACAAAAGGTTCGCTCAATTTTATCAAAATGTATATACATCCAAAACTAACATTGAAGACAATAAAATTATAAATGTTTTTAGATAAAATTGGATATCTTAGAACAAGAGGAATTTGGAGCCCAGATTACAAGTGAAGAAATAAGAGAAACAATAAAAGAATTTTAAAAATGGGAAGACTCCAGGGCCTGATGGTTTTAATAATGAATTTTATAAAAGATTTTAGGAGTTAATGGTCCCACGATTACTTAAATTATACAGGTGTGCTTTTACCGATAAGAAATTACCAGAAACTTTAGCAGAATCTACAATTACGCTTATACCAAAAAAAGATAAAGATCTAGAAGATCCGGGCTCGTAGAGAGCTATATCACTTTTAAATACAGGCCAAAAAATTTTAGCAAAGATTTTAGCAAGAAGATTGATCAAATATATTAATAAATTGATAAACCAGGACCAACCGGGGTTTATACCCAAAAGACAATCATTTAACAATTTGAGACGACTTTATAATATAATGTATTCACATAAAGGGGAAAAGGAAGACTTATCAGTTATATCTTTGGATGCAGAAAAAACATTTGATCAGGTAGAGTGGCAGTATTTGATCAGGTAGAGTGGCAGTATTTATACATAGTACTCCAAAAATTTAATATGGGAGATAATTTTATGATGGGTAAAATTATTATACGATAAACCAACAGCAAGAATATTAACTAATAATACGTTGTCTCAAAAATTCCAACTATCACGGGGCAATAGGCAGGGATGTGTTTTATCACCCCTGCTATTTGCCCTTATGATAGAGCCACTGGCTGAAAGGATAAGAACTCATCCGAATATTCAGGGATATAATTCTAAGGACTCTAATAATAAAATTTCATTATACGCGAATGATATACTTTTATATATTAGAAATTCAGAAACGAGTATCCCGAACGTATTAAATGTAATAGAGGAATTTGGTTCCTTTTCCGGATATAGAATATATTGGAATAAAAGTGAAATTATGTCATTACATCCTCAGAAAACGAATCATCTATTAAAATTTCCATTTAAAATTGCAACGGAAAAATTTAAGTATTTAGGTATTCAAGTTACCAGAAGATATAAATCATTATTTAACGCTAATTTTAGTCCTCTGTTAAATAAATTGAACGCTTTGATTACATTTTGGAAAACGCTCCCACTATCATTAATTGGCAGAATAAATGTTATAAAAATGATAGTACTACCACAAATATTATATTTATTTCAATCCATACCAATATATATACCAAAATATAAAAAAAAAACTAGAGTCTAATATTACGAATTTTATATGGGACTACAAAGCACATAAAATTAAAATAAATCATTTGTGTAAACCTAAAGATGTATGGGGACTTGCACTACCTAATTTTTAATATTATTATTGGGCAGTGCATATTAAGAATATTATTTATTGGTTGGATTGTCCTTCTCAACAGATGGAATGGATAAGAATGGAGAAAGAGGATTGTTTTCCTTATGATTTAGGAGCGATCCTCTTCTCCCCGTTAAAATTGAATAATATATTATATAAGAAGAATCCAATTATACACAATATAATTTGAATTTGGAAACAAATAAAATTAAATTTAAATTTAAGAAACTTATCTTCATTAACACCAATAGTGAATAACCCGGTATTTAAACCATCTATTATGGATAAAACATATAGGCAATGGGAAAGACTGGGAATTAAAAAGGGTGACATGTATAAAATGGGAAATTTATTATCATTTCAACAATTAAAATCAAAATGTAATTTGAATAATAATCAATACTTTAAATATTTACAGATATGTGACTTTATAAAAAAATATATACCAAGATTACAGAATATAACGATAGACCGACTGGAAGAAGCAATGAATATTAAGACGGACTCACAAAAATTAATATCATATCTATATAACAGTATTTTTAATAGAGAATTGCCTTCAACAGAGGCAATTAGAGAAGACTGGGAAAAAGATTTAATGATAAAAATTTCTAAAGAAACATGGGAGAGGTATTTGATATATATACATAAATGTTCGATTAACTCTAGACATAATTTAATTCAATTTAAAATATTACACAGACTATATTATTCAAAAGTTAAAAACATTTTATTCAAATATCTCACCAATTTGTGATAAATGTCTTTCTCAAAATCCCAACCTTGCATAAAACTTCAAAGTTTTTGGTGTGATATATTTGATATGTTCACTAGTTTATTTAAGATAAAAAATGGAACCTAGCATTTAAATGGTTATCTTTGGAGATGTAAATAAATTAAATATATCCCAAATCGCATTTTTTAATTATGGTTTAATAACAGCGAAAAAACTCATACTTAAATTTTGGAAAAAGGCTACTATACCAACACTCAAAATGTGGATTGGTAATATGCTGGAAACGGCATATTTGGAAGAAATGAGACTCCTCCTAATAGAAAAATTCTTAACGAGTTGGTCTCCATTTATTGACCTTGTGGAATCATGCGGTGTAATATCATCATAAAATTAAAAATTCTGGGTTTGACTGAAAATTGATTAAGAATATTAAAACAAAAACATCGACTGGTTGCATGGGAGAATCTCCTTTCTGCTTTACTTTCTCACATTTCTTTCTTCACTCTACACTCACTAGTCTATTCTTCACTCTTCACTACTTCTTTCTTTCTCATTTCGTTCTAAAAAGAAATGTTTTTTAAAAAAAAGGAAGATGTACAAATAATGTTTTAATAATTATGGGAACCTGTAAAAAGGTACCATTAAAATGTAATGTACTTACTTCTAATGAATTTAAAAAAAAGAAAAGAAATGATAGCTGCAAGCAATTCCCTTCAGTTGCTGGATTTATGTACAAGTTTTTTTTTCAAAATGCAAAATATTGCTCAACATGTCAAAATAGGCAAAATCTTTTAAAATATTCACAACGTAGAGAGTGAAAGCAGGGAGGCTTGTGAGGTAAATGCAATGGAAGGGTTTTATTAATATACATGTAGTATACATAGTATAAAGTATACAATATACATAGATGCACAGAGTCACTTGCCCAGAGTAGGCGAATCGAGGACCAGAGGATATAGGTTTACGGTGAAGGGGAAAAGATCTAATAGGAACCTGAGGGGTAACTTTTCCACACAAAGGGTGGTGGATGTATGGAACAAGCTGCCAGAGGAGGTAGTTGAGGCAGGGGCTATCCCAACATTTAGGAAACAGTTAAACAGGTACATAGACAGGACAGGTTTGGAGGGATATGGACCAAATGCTGGCAGGTGGGACTAGTGTAGCTGGGACATGTTGGCCGGCGTGGGCAAATTGGGCCGAAAGGCCTATTCCACACTGTATCACTCTATGACCTTATGACTCTATGTATTTCAGGCTGGAACAGGTTGGGAAATATGTTTCACTTGTGCATAATGTACATTGATGAGGTAATACAAGAAACATTGTGAATTTATATACATAGTAAAACACCTAAATGTACTTGATACAATACTAGGCACAGGGCAATGTCAAGAAACATAAGGATGAATAAATGGGACAAGGACTGAGAGACAGCTGAGTGGAAACAGAGATAATTCTGTAATCAGTGAAGAAGATCTGTAATGAGTTTCAGTTCTAGAATTGTAAGGTGCTTTTGAGATCTTCAAATCAGAAGAACCTCAGATTTAAGTCTTGGCCTACAATGAGATTATTGATGCCTAGACCATTTCTTATCTACTTGCGTATAATCCATATCCGTCCATTCTCATAAATTGTATTCAATTTATTGTCATTATCTCATTTTAGAGACAACAAAATGGATTTTCCTTAGTCAGTAACATAAAAGTAAATAATAAATAAATAAACTTTTTTTTTTAAAGCACAAACACAGAAGTGCACGCACAACATAACGCCACAGCGGCACCAGAGTTAAGGAAAGTGCCATAGTCCAGCCCCCCTGCCGATCTTCCCAGATGTTCACCCGTGGTCGGGGCCTCCCAAGCACCCGCAGGCCCTCTCGCCGGGAACGATGCTCAGGCCCTCTCGCTGGGAACGATGGAACCCCGACGGAGAACATCCTCAGCTCTAGATCAGCCACCTCCCACCGGAGTCTGCAGCTCCTAAAGTCCACAGGCCGAGCCGGGCGGAGTCGCAGGACTCCGCGATGTTGGTCAGCGCCGCCCGCGTTGGGAGCTCCGCGAACCATAGCTCCGCGATGTCGGTGCAGCAGGCCCAGCACTCCGGAGCTCCAAGCGGCGAGGCATCGCCTGCCCCTCGATGTTTCCAACGCTGCGCCGCTGCTGCTGGAGCTCTGGTCGGTCCCGGTAGAAAAGGCCGCGCCAATCCAGTAGGTAGGCCACGGGAGGGGAGGGGGGCGAGGACGCGACTCGAATAAAAGTCGCATCCTCTCCAGGGAGCGACTGGACGACGGTATCCCCCTTCCCGTACTCTCTTCCCCTCACATAAAGATATTTTTAAAAAAACAAAAAACGTCTTCAAACATAACAAAAAAACAAAAAGACTGAAGGCGGAGGCAGCTAGCAGCAGCGCCACCGGACATCCATATGCCCATCCGAAAGGAGTGGGTGACGTTTTGGGTCGCAAACTTTCTTCAGACCCAAAACGTCACCCATTCCTTCTCTCCAGAGATGCTGCCTGTCCCGCTGAATAACTCCAGCATTTTGTTAAACCTTCGATTTAAACCAGCATCTGCAGTTCTTTCTTACAAACTGCCTGTTCTAAAGTCTCCTAAATGCCACTATCATATTTACCTCAATCACCAATCCGAGCAGCACGTTCCAGGTACTCACCACTCACTACGTAAAAGGTTTCACTGCACATCTCCTTTAAACTTTGCCCCTCACACCTTAAATTCGATTGTTGCAATCACTCTCTTTCCCCACCCCTACCCTTCTGAATGGACCATCCATACCCTAATTTTTTGTACATTGGACAATTTATTGCACCTGCGCAATGTCACTAAGGAAATGTTACTAAATGCGATTTTCATCTGCAATCATAACTAAAACAATTTTGCTGTGGAAAGTTTGAGTTTAGCAGCACTTTGCAGTTTAATACTTTCAGAGGTGTCCAGGGATGAACTCAGGCTTGATGGCACCATAGTTCTTACATCTGTCTTGAAAATCCTGTGGACAGCCAGATCGTGAGTGATCGTTGGGTGCCAGTTATTGACTTCAAGAAATGAGGTGGAGTTCATGCCTCAGTATCCATGGTGTCAAGGTGGAGATTGTCAAGAGCTTCAAGTTTATAAGCGAAAATAATACAACAATTTGCCCTGTTCCAACCACATTGAAACTACAGCCACAAAAGCACACCAATGCCTCTAACTGGTGGTTACAAGGTTAGGTGACTAATGGCCCTGTCTCACGGTGCGAGTTGACCCACGAGGTACCCCGAGTGAAAGACTCGTGGTTGTGTACGAGACTTCAAGTTTATGATCAAGTGTTTAACCAAAGTGTCAACAAAATAGAGAGAGTACAGAGGAGATTTACTAGAATGTTGCCAGGGTTCCAGCAACTATGTTACAGAGAAAGGTTGAACAAGTTAGGTCTTTATTCTTTGGAGCGCAGAAGGTTAAGGGGGGACTTGATTGAGGTCTTTAAAAGGATACGTTTTTCCCATTGAGGGTAGGGAAGATTCAAACAAGAGGGCATGACATGAGAATTAAGGGACAGAAGTTTCGGGGTAACGTGAGGGGGAACTTCTTTACTCAGAGGGTGGTGGCTGTGTGGAATGAGCTTCCAGCAGAAGTGGTGGAGGCAGGATCAATTTTAACATTTAAGAGTAAAGTGGATAGGTATATGGACGTGAAGGGAATGGAGGGGTATGGTCTGAGTGCAGGTAGATGGGACTAGGGGAAAACAAATGGTCGGCACAGACTGGAAGGGCCGAGAGGGCCTGTTTCCGTGCTGTAATTGTTATATGGTTATATGGTTAACCGAGTTCCCACGGGTATGTCATTCCTGCGATGTTCCAACTTCCTCTCCCGAGTTACCAAGTCCTCTCTCGTTACTCGTGAATGAAGGTATGTTTTAATAAAGCAACAATGTTAAAGAAGACATCTCCATCCTGTGGCTTTGAGTTATTTCAGCGCGGCCGCATCTATTGATATGCCTACAAAGGGAAAATGCGCACCCTCCAGTAACCAATAACGTGGTAAGTGCATTTCTTGGTGCTTTGTTTTTAAATGCTGTATTTCCCGGGGTAGGGGGAGAGCTCAGTTCACAGTGTTTGGGGAGTCTGGCGTTGTGAAGGAGGGGATTGGGGCCAGCAACCCACTTGCCACGCTCCGGTCTGACTGCAGGTAGATGGGACTAGGTGACAGTAACTCAGCGGGACAGGCAGCATCTCTGGAGAGAAGGAAAGAATGACAGTTCGGGTCGAGACCCTTCTTCAGTGTTTTGTTCTGGTGTAGAGCTGCACGGGAACACCAATGTGTTGCGTGTCACTAGAATATGGATAACGGCAGCCTGTCCCGTTGAGTGACTCCAGAATTTTGCGTCTATCTTCGGTTTAAAGCAGCATCTGCAGCTGCTTCCTACAGCCTGACACCAGGTTGGCCCGGGGATGGTGCCCTATCTATTGTGTATCAGATTAGAAACCCGACGTTCATACTCTATTGTGCGGGAAGGGAACTGCAGATGCTGGTTTACACCGAAGATAGACACGAAAAGCTGGAGTAACACAGCGGCTCAGGCAGCATCTCTGGAGAAAAGAAATAGGTGAGGTTTCGGGTCGGTTCTTCAGACACTATATCATCTTATCCCTTTCATGTGTGTAGTTCACTATAAGTAGAATTTCAATTCAAATTTTTTAAAGAGCAAATCTCTCCCCGAGCACCACAGCCAGGCATTATCTCATGACTGCCTCCCATTGGGATCGGGATACCTTCCAGGCTGGGCATCATCATTACCGTGGCTCAGCCGTGAGTGTTTGATGCTGGTCGAGATGGAACCTGCCCTTCCCCTCATTGCAAGGCTGCACCCTGGAACCGAACGAAACTCCGGGCGAGTTGGACAGGTGTGTTTCTAGGTCACTGGGAGAACGTGCAAACTCCATACGGACAGCACCATTCGTCAGGATTGAACTCGGGTCTCTGGCGCTGTGAGGCAGCAACTCTACTGCTGCGTCGCCAATGTGACATTCCAATTTTTTGAATGAAGTTAGCCGCTTCACCGTGGAGCGGGTGCAGTAGAACGAGAATGAACGGATTTGCCAGCGGTGATATTGCAGCCGAGGTCCGGGGAAAACAGAGAGGGGAACAATGAGGACACGGATGTTTAGTGGGGAATCTCATTGGTTATTGTGTGGGAAGGAAGTCCAGATGCTGGGTTAAAGATAGACGAAATGCTGGAGTAACTCAGCGGGACAGGCAGCATCTCTGGGTAGTAGTCTAAGGAAGGGTCTCGACCCGATACATCATCATTCCTTCTCTCCGGAGATGCTGCCTGTCCCGCTGAGTTACTCCAGCATTGTGTGTGTGTGAGAGTTACTCCAGCATTGTTCGTGTGTGTGTGTGAGTTACTCCAGCATTGTGCGTATGTGTGTGTGAGTTACCTTAGCATTGTGTGTGTGTGTGTGTGTGTTACTCCAACATTGTGTGTGTGAGTGTGTGTGACAGTTACTCCAGCTTGTGTGTGTGTGTGTGTGTGTGTGTGTGTGTGTGTGTGTGTGTGTGTGTGTGTGTGTGTGTGTGTGTGTGTGTGTGTGTGTCTGTGTGTGTGTCACCCCAGCATTGTGTGTGTGTGCGAGTTACTCCAGCATTGTGTGTGTGCGTGTGCGAGTTACCCCAGCATTGTGTGTGTGTGTGCGAGTTACTTCAGCATTGTGTGTGTGAGTTACCCCAGCATTGTGTGTGTGTGTGAGAGTCACTCCAGCATTGTGTGTGTGTGTGTGTGTGTGTGTGTGTGTGTGTGTGTTTGTGTGTTTGTGTGTTTGTGTGTGTGTGTTACCCCAGCATTGCGTGTGTGTGTGTGTGTGAGTTACCCCAGCATCGTGTGTGTGTGTGTGAGTTACCCCAGCATTGTGTGTGTGTGAATCATGATTGCCAAGACACAAGGCACTGTAGATACGAATAATGTCATACACAAGAAAGGGCAGATACTAGTTGAAAAAAGTGAACACATGGAGAAATTTGGAAATGTCATCCCGTCACCATTCCTTCTCTCCAGAGATGCTGCCTGCCCGCTGAGTTAAAAGAGTTCCCACGGTAGACTCACGAATCACTAAGGTAAACGCACGGGCCACCACGTTATAAGCGAGTTTCAAATGTTTCAATTTTTAACTTGAACTGTAAATTTGACTCGTGGGAAAAAATCAAACATGTTTGATTTTTTTCACGAGTTACCAAGTTTCACGGGTTCCTGCCATTACCGCCACGAGTCGCTAAGTTGCTCGCAAGAGTTCCGACGTTCCCGCTACGTTTAGTGTACGTGATTACCGCGAGTGACAACTCGGGGTCACTCGTGGGTCAACTCGCACCGTGAGACAGGGGTTTAAGGAGGTTAGACTTGTTTCCAACAAATCTTACCAACTTGTACAATGCACCCTAGAAACATGCATCACAGCTTACTTTGGGAACAACTTTGCTCAAAACTGCAAGAAGTGGATCTTCTTCTTTCGTGTGGCGTGCACAGCCTAAAGTTGTTGGACAACTTTTTCTATTTGATCTTCTGTTTGTGCACGTCGACTTGATTGCATTAGTCGAAACAGGGCGGACCAAGTGAAGGTTGCAATCTTCCACCCCAAGAGAGTGGATGAAGCTCAGTCTATCCACACATTGATTATTGGGTGAGCAGCCATAATCATGCGCCATTTAGACTCCGGTCATTACCGCGTCTCCCCTCTGCCGTTGGGCAGAAGGTGCAAAGCTTGAAAGCACATATCACCAGATTCAGGAACAGCTTCTTCACCCTCGTTCTCAAACTGCTGAACGTTCCACTTATGTGTACGTAATGGTGTAGTCCCAATCTCCCAACTTACCTTATTGCAGATCTTGCCATTTTTGTTCATCTGCTCTTGCTTTGTCGCTGTATTGCTAATGCTGTAACACTATATTCTACACGCTGGTATTTTTTCTGTGCACTACCTGTTGTACTTGCATATGACTTGATTGTATTCATGTACAGTATGATTTGACCGGATAGCACTTAAAACATTTTTCATTCTATCTTGGAACATGTGGGAATAATAAACCAACACTAATCTCTGCCTATATGGTGCTTCCAGCATTTTGGTCAATTCAGAGCCTGGTTTAGAAACTCATTCAAATGTTTCCAGATTCCGCACAGTATGCTGGGATCTGAAGCTTGCTCACATTTTACATGTTAAGGCCACAAACCACCTTCACACTACAGCAGCACGACCTCTCTAATGTGGATTTATTTTGAGTTAATTGCATTACTTCTGTAAATTTGGCTCATACCCCTCCCCTGCAAATGACTGGTTTTCTGCAAGCTCAGTGGATCCGTCACCTTTAAACCAACTTCACCTAATCTTGCTGAACCAAGACTCCACCTAATAACCTTCACTCCTTCCTCTTCATTAGCAATTCTCTGTCACTGCCAAATTTAGCAAATGGCTCTCTGTGATCAATTGGTTCTCAAGCAATACCTGAGACATAATTCGATTTAGTTCGATTGCAGTCCCCTAATGCTATATTTCCTGCCACTATGTTGGTGGTCTGTATGCCTTCCTCCCTTCACTTTAATTCCTATAATGAATGCTAGGTGATATCATAATCATGCAATAGTTGAATTAGTTTAACCTCAACTCCAGGTTAAACTAATCAATATCATAATGATCAATAGCACATGAATAGGCTCTTTGCAAAGGGTCAGTTCTATAACTGGACATAAATTATTTTCATCATTAAAGGATTTTGGAGCTGTGGTTGAACGAACAGGTGCCTTTCCTCATGGGAAGTGTTAACGTTTTCATTTCCCCCCCCCCGAGGTAGATTGCACAGCTTATTTCACCCGCATTCCAAAGAATTTCCAGGTTAATCATGCATGATTATGTAGCAGCAATTTACTGGTTCTCTTCACTGCTCCTGCCCTCCTGCAGATCTGATTTATGACAAGTTCCTGCAGATCTCAATCTCACTGTTGCCATATCACCAGAAACTCTGTCAGTGCTTTACAAGAACTGTTGGATGCTGTCGGGAACTCACTGAGTTGGTCCCTGCATATGCACTCTGCTTACTGAATACTCAGAACATTCTGTAATGTGGTGATCTGCCTACATCTTCCTCCTCTTTTGATATAGAGTCATTGGGTCATAGAGTGATACAGTGTGGAAACAGGCCCTTCGGCCCAACTTGCCCACACCGGCCAACAATGTCCCAGCTACCCTAGTCCCACTTGCCTGCGCTTGGTCCATAATCCTCCAAACCTGTCCTATCCATGTACCTGTCTAACTGTTTCTTAAACGATGGGATAGTCCCTGCCTCAACTACCTCCTCTGGCAGCTTGTTCCATACACCCACCACCATCTGTGTGAAAAAGTTATCACTCTGATCCCTTTTAAATATTTTCCCCTTCACCTTGAACGTATGTCCTGGTCCTTGATTCCCCTAATCTGGGCAAAAGACTCTGTGCATCTACCCAATCTATTCCTCTCATGATTTTGTATACCTCTATAAGATCTCCCCTCATCCTCCTGCGCTCCATGGAATAGAGACCCAGCCTACTCAACCTATCCCTATAACTCACACCCTCTAATCCTGGCAACATCCTTATAAATCTTTTCTGAACCTTTTCAAGCTTGACAATATCTTTCCTGTAACATAGTGCCCTGAACTGAACACAATATTCTAAATACTCTGACTGATGAAGGCCAAAATGCCAAAACCCTTTTTGACCACCTTATCTACCTGCGACTCGACCTTCAAGGAACCATGCACCTGTACTCCTATATCCCTTTGCTCTACAACACCTCCCAGAGCCCCACCAGTAGGTCCTGCCCTAACTCAACATCCCAAAATGCAACACCTCACACTTCTCTGTATTTAACTGGATCCACAAACGTAAAGCATTCCTTCCCTGTGGCTGTGTCCATTTTAAACCCTCCTCTTATTTCCACAATCCTTCCATCCTACATAGTCGTGGTTTTCCATTTGCCCCGTGTTTGTTGCAAGGGTTCAGGTGGTTTAATAATCCCACCTTTAGATCTCCTGACCCTCACGGTAAAGTAAGACACCATCCCTTCTTTAATCCTGAATGGGATTCAAGCGTTGCACTCAGGCAGGGTGGAGCAAGCAGTTAATCATAAAACTTCCCACCCCCTCAGCAACCATAACAGCTCTCCCATTCATCTTCATTTTATTCCATCACAAACTAACCTTAATAACGTTCACTAAGCAGACTACAGGGATGATCACCCCTACTTGACAAAAACTCAGTAACAAAATTAAACAGATTTTTTAGTGATTGTTTCTCATAGTTACAGAATCATACAGCATAGAAGCAGGCCTATCAGCCCACCAACTTCCACACCAATTCACCCGATCTTCCAGCACTTGGCTGTGGCCTTCAATGCCAAGGTGATTCACATGCATATCTCGATGTGCCAACACCACTCTCTCCAGCAGTGCATTTCAGGTACTCACCATTATCTGGGTTAAAAAGGCTCCTCTAACTCTTAATCTTTACCGAGTTCCTATTAGTAGTCAATTAAACTAATAATTTTAACTTGCATTATGTAAGCTAAAACATTTCTTTACTGTAACTGAATCTAAATAAATATATTTTTTAACTCAATGGTTGGCACAAGTCCACTTTAAATCTTTAAGTTTGTCACTGACTTTGAGAAAGCAAACTCATAATTCTGTACATTGTCATATAGGGACATTTCACAGTTAAATCATGTTAAACGATAATTCATGGAAAATAAAACAAACTCCATGTTTGTGATTTACTGCTTCATAAATAATTGCGATTCCGAAAAAATATATATTTCCACAGTGAAAACACTTTAACATTCACACCAAAGAATGCAGCAATAAAATAAAGACGGACACAAGAAACTGGAGATGTTGGTTTTCAAAAAAAAGACGCAAAGTGCTGGAGTAACTCAACGGATGAGGCACTGCTCTGGAGAACATGGATAAGTGCCAATTCAGGTCAAGACCCTTCTTCAGGAAATAAAATAAAACGAGGTTAGGCCTCACACGATTCTTAAACTCATATGGCCTCTTTGAAACTGTATTTCACTCTATATGAAACAGAATGCAATAGTTACATCATGTTCACAGGTACATAATTAAGTTAGACGTAACGTAGAATTAATTCAAATTTTTCTGCATGTGTTTTTTCTCAAAGTCTCATGCTGATCTGTGTTCTGGATCCTGAGATCACCTTTCCCTTCCTATGGCCATTTCCTATCCCATGGCACATTGCACTCACATTAAAACTTTCCATAATTATATAATTCCCTGACATCCCTGCCACCTTGGTTGCTTGCATTTGGTTTTCCCTTAGGTGGCCCCTCCACATTGGTTTATTTATATTGGCATTATCTACTATAACCCTACTTAGTGGCTAAGTTTGGACTTTTCTGGGGACGGTCTTGGACTCTTCCTCACTTCCCCACTTCAACCTATTCCCCACATCATGCAACATCTTTTATCGGGTAACAGGGGCCTGATAGTATTCAGAAACCATCTCAACAATTGCCCTGGCTAAAAGCTATCCCTCAACGCCTCTGAGATACAGATCTGTTCATTTAATCATTGCTGGTTATGGAATTTGCAAATGGGCTGCCTTGTTTCCTCAATTGCCTGTAAAGGACTTTAGGATTTCTTGACAGCAGGAATAGGCATTCTAGAAAAAAAAGAATTTCTTGACAGCAGGATAGGCATTCTAGAAAAAAAATATTCTTGAACTCCTCGACCCAATTTCGCATTGTCACTTTCTAAACATCAAGTATATTTATTTTTCTCAAGTGACAGTTTCAATTACACTTCATTTGGCTTACTTTTATAAAGTGACATATGGTTCATATCAAAAATAATTTCTCCAAAGCTAAATCAGATTAAATTGAAGAAAGTCTTCTTACTTGCTGGAAATTAACAGCACCTAACTGTTATTGGCACTCAAGTCACAATTACATTTTCATTCCTTTCAAGGACACGGGCATAGAAAATAATGCTGTTGGTTTGCATGCAAACATTAGCAAATAAAACACTTTGACCTGCCATTCCCTTTCTCTGCTTTATATGGCGGTCGCTAAACATTAAACACGTTGATGAAACATGCATGTACAGGGAGAGGATAAATAATCTCTACGTATTTATATTCACAGGAATTAGGTATTGTTAAAATCAAATGTGCTCCACATATCAAAGCCAATTTAAGGAGAACATCTCAATGCAGCATTATGTTTTGCCTTCTGTATTGCTTGTCGTGAGAACCAAAATGATATTTTACCAAAGTGGATAAATGTCATTTTAACAGGATTAAAAATAAATTGATCCACATTCCAGAAACTGACTGAAATAGCCAGAATGACATTCAAAGGACATTTCTAAGATTGGAAATAGTAGGAACGTAATGGTTATATAATGCTACACTTGGGTTTTAAAACGTGTAGGCAATAATTTCATGGTAAATTATGTGTTGGAGACAGAAGATGAATTTTAATTTGAACACGGCAAGGGCGTAAGGAAAAGACAGGCTGCATGCTAGGAGTACATCGACTCTGGTCCACTTGCATGCACCGAGCTAGGAGACAATAATTTCATTATTTTGAGCCTAGATGAATGCCAGCCACACTCTTCATCCTTGATCCTTTAGCCTCCATTGGTGGGCACTTGATGTGAGACAATTGCCTGATCGACCAAACCTCCATCAAGAATGCAAATCTCTGTTCACATCAGGGGATATGGAGCTGTCTGAACAATTATTGGGTCAAAAAGCAAAAAGCTGCAGTTGTTGAAAATCTGAAATAAAAACAGCAAGTGCTGTTTACACAGCAGTTCAGGTAGCAACTGTGGAAAGAGAAACAATCAAAGTTTTAGGTCAGAAAAGTTACGTTAAAACTGGGAAGCTGAGTAAAAACGTTTTAAGTTTCTCATGGGTGGGTGGGCAGGACAAAGGGAACATCTTTGAAAGCGTCCAGATTTATGGAGATTATTGAGGGTCTTTACATGGAGAAAAAAAACAAATAAAGAACATGTTATAGCTGTGAAATTCGGGGCAGAACTGTGATAAAACCTGATGCCAGAAGGAGATTTCAGGAAATACTAGTAATGCAGGCAGTGTCAATGGAAAGAGAAAAATGAAGTTAATATAAGAGATGGATAACCATTTAGCAGTATTGGGCAGTTCTGATTCTGATGCAAGTACTGGTGATCATTTCCAATGTTCTATAGATTCAGGATCCGTTCCTGAGGATTGGAGGGTAGCTAATGTTATCCCACTTTTCAAGAAAGGAGCGAGAGGAAATTATAGACCAGTTAGCCTGACATCGGTGGTGGGGAAGATGCTGGATTCAATTATTAAAGAAGTAATAATGGCACAATTGGATAGCAGTAAAAAGATTGGTCCAAGTCAGCATCGATTTATGAAGGGGAAATTCTGCGTGACTAATCTTCTGCAATTTTTTGAGAATGTGACAAGTAAAATGGATGAAGGAGAGCTAGTGGATGTAATGTATCTGGACTCAGCAAGCCTTTGAAAAGGTCCCACACAGGTGATTAGTGTGCAAAATTAGAACACATGTATTGGGGGTAGGGTATTGACAAGGATAGAGAATTGGTTGGTAGCCAGGAAACAAAGAGTAGGAATAAACGGGTCCCTGTCAGAATGGCAGGCAGTGAGTGGAATGCAGCAAGGCTCAGTGCTGGGGCCGCAACTATTTACAATATATATTAATGATTTAGATGATGGGATTAAAAGTAACACTAGCAAATTTGTAGATGACACAAAGATGGATGGCAGTGTGAACTGCGAAGAGTATGCTAGGAGGTTGCTGGGTGACTTGGACAGGTTGGGTACGTGGGCGGATGCAGTATAATGTAGATAAATGTGAGGTTATTCACTTTGGAGGCAAGAACAAGGAGGCAGATTATTATCTCAATGGTGTCAGATTAGGAAAAGGGAAGTGCAACAAGACCTGGGTGTCCTTGTACACCAGTCATTGAAAGTAAACATGCATGTACAGCCAGCAGTGAAGAAAGCTAATGGCATGTTGGCCTTCATAACAAGAGGATTTGAGTATAGGAATAAAGAGGTCCTTCTGCAGTTGTACAGGGCCCTGGTGAGACCACACCTGGAGTATTGTGTGCAGTTTTGGTCTCCTAATTTGAGGAAGGACATCCTTGCCATTGAGGCAGTGCAGCGCAGGCTCATGAAGTTAATCCCCAGGAAAGCGGGACTGTCATATGGGGAAAAATTGGAAAGACTGGGCTTGTATTCACTGGAATTTAGAAGGATGAGAGGGGATCTTATAGAAACATATACAATTATAAAAGGACTGGGCAAACTAGATGCAGGAAAAATGTTCCTAATGTTGAGGGAGTCCAGAACCAGGGGCCACAGTCAAAAAATAAAGGGGAGGCCATTTAAAACTGAGATGAGAAAAAACTTTTTCACCCAGAGAGTTGTGAATTTGTGGAATTAGCTGCCACAGAAGGCAGTTGAGGCCAATTCACTGATGAATTTAAAAGAGAGTTAGATAGAGCTCTAGCGGAATCAAGGGATATGGGGAGAAGGCAGGCACGTGTTACTGATTGTGGATGATCAGCCATGATCACAATGAATGGTGGTGCTGGCTCCTCCAAATGGCCTCCTCCTGCACCTATTTTCTATGTTTCCAAGTAGATCACTAGGACATAAAAACAGAAAATGCTGGAAAAACTCAACGTCAGGCACGTTTTCCAACTTATTTTCTCTTTATTTCAGATTTCCAGCTTCTGTAGATTTTTTTGATGATCGCAACTCTTGCCTCACCCTATCAGGAGCATTCCCTTTATCATGTCCATCCTTCCTCCATCCTCGCTACAACTTTAACTCATTGTTTTCACTTGCCCAATTCTGATGAAGCATCCCAGATCTGTAAAATTAACTTATTCTCTTCCCACATGTGCTGCTGAGCTTCTGCATGTTTTCAATGTTCTGGAATGGAGAATCGTTTCCAGTCAAACAGATGGAATATTTATGTGGGGAGTGCATACATTTGTTGTACACACCCATGAAAAGTAAGAAACCCAGCCACCCTGATCCCTTCTAGGTCTATACTGGGGTTATGCTCAATATTAAACGGCAATAGTCATGATGAAGGAACATACAGAACATAGATCAATAGGTCACAGCATAGAACATACAGTAGAACAATATTTCACAGAACAGGCCATTATGTCTGTAGTGATCTGGATGCCAATTTAAACTGTACATCTGCCTGCACATGTACTATATCCCTCCATTGTTGCTCATTATATTAATCTATATGTCTAAATGAATCGCAAATGTTTTTTGTAATGGACGTTCAAGAATCCAGAGGAGGCGCAATAGAATGGGAAATTGGAGATCCCATCATATTCTACAGATTATTCATGCAATTTGCTAATATTTAACAGTCAACATAAAAAATAATCTGTCCCCAAAGGACAGTGAAAATTCTGAGTTTGAGATGGATAATTCTTGCCAGTCTGAAACTGAAGTAATAAGGCGCACAAATCACGAATGGTCTATTCAATATTGTCCAGGACTCTTGGGTATGACGCTACAAGCTTGCCACACCTGTATTTGGGTAATTTCTCCCATCTTTCTCTGCAGATCCTCTCAAGCTCTGTCAGGTTGGATGGGGAGCGTTGATGCACAGCTATTTCAGGTCCCTCCAGAGATGTTCGATCGCATTCAAGTATGGGGTCTGGCTGGGCCACTCAAGAACATTCCAGACTTGTCATGAAGCCACTCCTGCATTGTCTTGGCTGTGTGCTTAGGGTCATTGTCCTGTTGGAAGGTGAACCTCCGCCCCAGTCTGAGGTCCAGAACGCTCTGGAGCAGGTTTTCATCAAGGATCTCTCTGTACTTTGCTCCGTTCATCTTTCCCTCAATCCTGACTAGTCTCTCAATTCCTGCCACTGAAAAACATCCCTACAGCAAGATGCTGCCACCACCGTGCTTCATCGTAGGTATGGTATTATCTAGGTAATGAGCAGTGCCTGGTCTCCTCCAGACGTGACGCATGGCTTTCAGACTCATCAGACCAGAGAATCTTGTTTCTCATGGTCTGAGAGTCCTTTAGGTGCCTTTTGGCAAACTCCAAATGGGCTGTCATGTGCCTTTTACTGAGGAGTGGCTACCGTCTGGCGACTACCATAAAGGCCTGATTGGTGGAGTGCTGCAGATATAGTTGGCCTTCTGGAAGGTTCTCCCTTCTCCACAGAGGAACTCTGGAGCTCTGTCAGTGACCATCAGGTTTTTGGTCACCTCCCTGACCAAGGCCCTCTCCCCCGATTGCTCAGTTTGGCATGGCAGCCAGCTCTATGACGAGTCCTGGTGGTTCCAAAGAATGACTGAGGCCTTCGTGTTCTTCGGGACCTGCAATGCTGCAGAAATTGTTTTATACCCTTCCCCAGATCTGTCTCTCGACACAATCCTGTCTCGTAGGTCGACAGACAATTCCTTCATCTTCAAGGCTTGGTTTTTGCTCTGACACGCACTGTCAACCGTGGGACCTTGTATAGACAGGCGTGTGCTTTTCCAAATCATGACCAATCAATTTAATTTGCCACTGGTGGGCTCCAATCAAGTTGTAAAAACATCTCAAGGATAATCAATGGAAACAGGATGAATCTAAGCTCAATTTTTAGTGTCATAGCAAAGGGTCTGAATACTTATGTAAATGTGATATTTCAGTTTTAAATTACTTTGCAAAAATTTCTAAACACCTGTTTTCGCTTTTTTATTTTGGGGTATTGTGTGTAGATTGATGATAATTTTTTTTCAATCCATTTTAGAATAAGGCTGTAACGTAATAAAATGTGGAAAATGAAGTGGATCTGAATACTTTCTGAATGCACGATAATGTAGGCAAATATGATTAGTGTAGATTGGCATCATGGTTGGCATGGATGAGGTGAGCCTAAAGGGCCTGTTTCTCTGCTCTACAATTCTTTGGTTCAATGAATGGAACTATTTTGGTTGTGAAATTCACGGCCTTAGCGTATGTTGTTTGGGTGCAAGTATTCAGAGTAAGTAGATTGGGATCAGAGGGTGCTGTCTTGATTTGTTGCCAGTCTTCACTGATGCAGCTATCATCATGCATTCACTAAACATGGAGAATAGTGTTCAGCAAGGATGGGCTTTAAATAGCCCTCTGCAAAGGTTTGAGCTAGAGTCCCTGTTGCTGTATCTCTACTGATCTCTACAGCTATATTAATACAGAGGGAGGCAGCTGGCTAATGAGTCATAAAAATCATTAACAATGTTTGCATGATGCCTTACATGACTGAATGGCTGTCATTTTTGTGTGAAATATAGATGTGAGGTGTGCCATAGCAAGGGGTATGCTAGGATGCAGAGGGACGCGTGCACGTTAGGCCCCTGTGCTGATTAATGAAGCTTGTTGCAAGATGGATAGGAGGAGCAGGGTGCATTGAAAAGCTAGTGGATGGGATCCGAATACGATTTTACAGACATGGACTACATGGATGAGGTAATAGAATATCATTAAGGTCTGGTGCTCAGGGTTTGGCTCTTCATCTGCTCCCTCTGTTACTTTAGCTTGTTCCAGTAATTCTTCCCACAGCTGTGTGACCTGTCTTCTCATCAACCAATGCTGTGTCTGAAAGCTAGCTACCTGCTGCCAGCATTGTTTAGCCATTGTTTGGGCTAAACTGCCAAGGCCACAGGATGACTTTGATCTGCAAACCCTGCCTTAAAACATCTCCTCTTTTATAACACAGCTTTAATTGTTATTGGCATCGGCTAACTTGACCCAGTACAAGCCAATGACAAATTTGTATCCTGTGATGATGCTTTAAGGCAGTAAATACCACGTTATTGTTAGTTGTTCATAAATGCCATGATACTGACTAGGCAGCTCAAATCCCATGCAGATGGAGTGGGTTTAGCTTACCTTGTGTTATCCTAGTTTACATTTGCCAGAGCTATCTGCTTTTGAGTCTTGACTGGAGAAAATTAAGCTGTTACCAAAGGCACGGATCATTCTCATTTGCCTCTTCCATCCACAGGCAGACCTCATCAGTCAGCTGCCTCCTTAGTTTAGAAGATATGGAAACAAGCCACTGCAGATGCTGGTTTACACTGAAGATAGACACAAAATGCTGGAGTAACTTAACGGCTCAGGTGGCATTTCTGGAGAACATGGATAGGTAACGTTTTGCGTCGGGATCCTTCTTCAGACTGATTATAATGGGGGGAGAAAGCTGGAAAAGAGGTGGAGGTGGGACAAAGGCTGGCAAGTGATAGATGGATAAAGGGGAGGACATTAGCTGGATTATTCCTCACTTCACAAATACTGCCTTGAGTTAAATACACCAGTATTCACCTTCCATAGTATCTGAAGAAAGGTTATGACCTAAAATGTCGCTATCCATGTCCTCCAGAGATGTTGCCCAACTCACTGAATTACTCCGGCACTTTGTGTCATTTTTGCTTCCTTAGTTTCCCTTCCTTCCTCTATCACACCAGGCCAAACATATATTACCTACTAGCCTGAACTCAAAGGAACATCAGGCAGCACAGTGGCACAGTTGTAGAGCTGCTGCCTCACAGCGCCAGAGACCCAGGTTCGATCTTGGCTTTAGGTGTTGTCTGCATGGAGTTTGTATGTTCTCCCTGTGACCGCATAGGCTTTCTCAGGATGCTCTGGTTTCCTCCCACATTCCAAAGACCTGTGAGTTTGTAGGTTACTTGCCTTTTGTAAATTGTCCCTGGTGTTAGGACATAGAACTATTGTACGATGGTCGATGGTCGGTGTGGACTCAGTGGGCTGAAGGGCCTGTTTTGACGCTGTATCTCTAAATTAAGCTAAGAAAAGAGAGTAGGACAATTGGTTCCTTTAGCCTGTTCTGCCATTCATTACAATCATGAACTCAACACCATTTTGCCACTCTCTCCTCACTTGTGGATCAAACATCAATAGCTGTCTAGATATCCACACAACATACTATCCTCATTTCTCATTAAACTGCTGTGCACTTTTCTGGCTCTCCAATCAGCTGATATACTTAACAATGCTCTCTCCTCAGTCACTATTCTGCTTTCTCTTGCATTGCAAATCTGCGATCATCTTTCCTCCAAAAAATAAAAATGACCCTCTTGATCTTGCAAACTGTTTCTCTTCTCAAAGCTCTTCTTTTCCAAAGCCTTAAACCTGCTATAGTCCATAAAATGAATCACCCCATTTCCTGGAACTCAATTGAATGCCACCAGTGAAACTCTTGTCATTTCCCAACTGGCTCTTATCGAAGTCACTAGAGTATGAGATGAACAGTAATGTCCCCTAGCCAAGCACTGTGAAGATTAAAATCATTGTCTTTGCTTTCCATCACAATAAGTTATGCAGGATCCAGGAATGAGCAGGTTAACCTATGATGAGCATTTGTTGGCACTGGGTCTGTAGTTGCTGGAGTTTAGAAGAACGAGGGGGGACCCCATTGAAACATACAGAATAGTGAAAGGCTTAGATAGAGCGGATGTGGAGAGGATGTTTCCACTAGTGGGAGAGTCTAGGACTAGAGGTCATAGCTTCAAAATTAAAGGATGTTCTTTTAAGAAGGAGATAAGGATAAATGTCTTTAGTCAGAGGGTGGTGAATCTGTGGAATTCTTTGTCACAGAAGGCTGTAAAGGCGGTCAGCGGATATTTTTAAAGTAGAGATAGATAGATTCTTGATTAGTACAGGTATCTGTTATGGGGATGCCTGAGAATGGGGTTAGGAAGGAAAGATAGATTAGCCGTGATTGAATGGTGGACTTGATGGGCCAAATGGCCTAATTCTACTGCTATCCCTTATGACCTATCAGTCCCTTTTCCAGTTATTTCAATGAAATATCTTACCAACTATTGGAAACTCATTTGGTGTAATAATGACCCTGAGCGTCACTGCAGACTTGCACTTGTGAGGATGAGAAAATGATTTATAGTGTCCTTAGCTCGTGGACAAGTCCTGAACTGAACATGACCATGCAGATCTTGTTCCTTGCAAAGGACAGATCGATGTTTGCTTTAGTCATCATCTCTCTTGTGGCTATAATGAGATCCGTAGGCAATCCAACATTGCGTTCATTGGATCCTCCATCTTCGTAGATTCCTCACCTTAAGCAAATTTGCAATTCAGATGATGTTTTAACTTATGGTCCTGTCCCACTTAGGCGACTTTTTAGGCAACTGCAGGAGACTATGTAGTCGCCACATGTTCACGGGTGGTTGCCGGGGAGTCGACTTCATGGTCGTGAGGAGTTCCCACATTTTGGGAACTAGTCGCGGCCTCATTATGGTCACCGTGAATATTTCAACATGTTGAAAAATTAACAGCTATTAGAATAAAGCCGCCATGAAGAGTAGCATAGGTAGGTCGCCAGGAGGTCCTATTGGGTTGCCAGGAGGTCGGAGGTTCTCAAAGGTTCTCGTAGGTTGTAGCCAGTGCTGAACGGTGAATTTCATTGGCTCATTGGGGAGAAAAAAAAGTAAGCGCTGTTTTCAGAATCAAGGATAACCGACCAGTAATGTTAATGTCCGCCGAGCTTCACTGCCGTGTATCTCTGGCTTCTTAAAAGTTGTATTCACTCCTTCTCCTACCTTCTCCATCCCTGTCCCCCCCCCCTCTCTCCCCCTCTCCCCCCCCTCTTTTAAAGGATTTACCGTACACTGTGCTTAGCCGTCTTAATTACAGCGCCAACCTTCCTGATCATCAGGGTTTGTGTCTGTATCACCTTGGCTTTGCACCATGTGGATTTTGTAAACAGCGCTCCCCCCCGCTTGCCCTGTCCCCTGCCTGCATAACAGGCTGGTGAAGGAAGTGATGTGTTTGTGTGTGTTCCATTCTGACAGTCGCCGTTCCAGTTGCCGGTTTTTCAGGCGACTGCCGGCAATTTGACAGTTGCTGGCAGCTGCCTGAAAAATCGCCTAAGTGGGACATTAGAAGTTCCATATTTTTATTTTAATCTTAAAAATTCAAATCTACATCGAAATTTCCCATTTTGCATATCTTATTCATTGCTCATACATAAACTATACATCTCTCTGGTGCATTTCAGTTGGTAGATGTCTAAACCCCCTCCTCTTGTGTGAATCCTATTCTTGCTTACTGCATTGTGCCCGACTTCAGGGCGATGTGTTGGAGAGGAGTAGTAACTAAAGGACCTGTCAAAATTACGTGTTCTTGGCACGCTAATTACACGACCTCGTGGTCGCGTTGAGGTGCGACGTTCCCGCGAAGGACATGCGAGACTTAATTGGACCGCACAGCCTTCTGGAGCATGTGACATCATTTGAAGATGGACACAAAATGCAGGGGTAACTCAGCGGGACTGGCAGCATCTCTGGAGAGAAGCAATGGATGATGTTTCATGTCGCGACTCTTCTTCAGTCTTGGGTCTTGACCAGAAACGTCACCCTTTGCTTCTCTCCAGAGATGCTGCCGGTCCCGCTGAGTTACTCCAGCATTTTGTGTCTATCTTCAATTTTCTTGGCCCCCCCCTCTGGGAATAGAAGTGGGGGCGGATCCGAACCGCAACGGCCGTGAGCTCCAGGCCGAGCTCGCCGATCGTTTGCCTGGTTCTGCTGCTGTTGAGGGTGAGATGTTGCGTCAAGCCAGGGTCTTGGTCCTGTCCCACTTTGGCCGTCAGTTCCACGACAGGCCGTTGGCGCGCAAAGATTTAGTTCGCTACAAAAATTTCAGAGCTTCGCGCAATGTCGCGCACAACTACATACCCCCCCGCGCTTCTCAGTGGGACCGGCCAAGCGCGGCCATACGATGCCCGTGCACCTCAACACGACGACAAGTGACACGTAAGTGGGACAGGCCTTTAAGCTTATCAAATCAAGGTTATGCACTTGTTGCTTTAGTGAACTTACATAGAGGATGGTGAGCTTTTAACTTGAAGACTAGAAAGCAGGAAGAAAATCTTGGCAAATATTATGTGGGGAACAATCATCTCCAATGTAACGGACAGTGATAAAGTCACGGAGTCTCAGGAGTGTGCCAATATTCCAACTCTTTACACTTGCAATTCAAGCAGTCCATGGACCATGCGAGTGCATCACTAATGCTGTATCTCATGAATTGTTAGTTATTAACATCACGTTATCTTGTAATTGCCAGAATTTAAATCTGTCAAAAGCACTAATTATGTGAATGCAAACTATTTATAGCAGTTGATCTTCGCTAATAAGTGCTTATAGAGTTAGAAGGATGTACCTAGAAGTAGCTCTGATTGTTGACATTATTTGTATGACACATCCCTCTGCTAATTTGAAGATGTTAAGTACCTTCATTTCACCACCACCTTCCATCCGGCACTCAAATACACTTGGACCATTTCCGACATTTCCCTACCATTCCCTGACCTCACCATCTCTATTGCAAGTGATACACTCCTGACCGACATCCACTACAAACCAACTGACTCCCACAGCTAGCTGGACTACTCTTCCTCCCACCCTGCTTCCTGTAAGGACTCCATCCCCTATTCCCAATTCCTCCATCTACGCCGCATCTGCTCCCAGGATGAGGTGTTCCACACCAGGTCATCACAAATGGCCTCATTCTTCAGAGAACGGGGATTCCTCTCCCCCACCATTGATGAGGCTCGCACCAGGGTCTCCTCCATACCCCGCAACACTGCCCTCTCTCCCCATTCCCCCACTCGCAAACAGGGCAGAGTCCCCCTGGTCCTCACCTTTCACACCACCAGCCGGCAAATACAACACATAGTCCTCCGCCAGTTTCGCCACCTCCAACGTGACCCCTCCACCCGCTACATCTTCCCATCTCCCCCCCTGTCTGCCTTCGGCAAAGACCGCTCCCTCCGCAACTCCCTTGTCAATTCTTCCCTCCCCACCCGCTCTACCCCTTCCCCGGGCACTTTCCCTTGCAACCGCAAGAAATGCAACACTTGTCCCTTCACCTCCCCCCTCCACTCCTTTCAGGGACCCAACTAGTCCTTCCAGGTCCGACAGAGGTTCACCTGCACCTCCTCCAACCTCATCTACTGCATCCGCTGCTCCAGATGCCAGATGATCTATATCGGTGAGACCAAGCGGAGGCTTGGCGATCGTTTCGCCGAACACCTCCGCTCGGTCCGCAAAAACCAACCCGACCTCCCGGTGGCTCAGCACTTCAACTCCCTTTTCCATTCCGTAGCCGACCTCTCGGTCCTGGGCCTCCTCCACGGCCAGAGTGAGCAACACCGCAAGTTGGAGGAACAGCACCTCATATTCCGCTTGGGGAGTCTGCATCCTTTGGGCTTGAACATTGAATTTTCTCAATTCTGTTAACCCTCTCCTCCCCTTCCCATCTCTCCCTCAGCCCTCGGGCCCTGGCATTCCCTCTATCTCTATCTCCCTCCCCCACCCTAGTCGCACTAGCTTCTCATTTTCACACCACAAACAGCTTACAATGGCTTGTTCCTTTTATCATCGATACTTTTTTGCATATCTTTCATTCATTGTTCTTTATCTCTCCACATCACCGTCTATATCTCTCGTTTCCCTGATCCCTGACCAGTCTGAAGAAGGGTCTCGACCCGAAACGTCGCCTATCTCCTTCGCTCCTTAGATGCTGCTGCACCCACTGAGTTTCTCCAGCTTTTTGTGTAACCCTTAGGTAAAATATCAACTAGTTTTCTAATCCATTTGCCTGCTTTGTCTACATCGTAGCAAGTTTTCAGTATTTCAAGTTTTTCAGGATTGTCACTCTCTCAATTGTTAAGGATAGAAACATAGAAAATAGGTGCAGGAGGAGGACATTTGGCCCTACGAGCCTGCACTGCCATTCATTGCGATCATGGCTGATCATCCATAATCAGTTACCCGTGCCTGCCTTCTTACCATATCCCTTGATTCCGCTAGCCTCTAGAGCTCTATCTAACGTTCTTTTAAATTCATTCAATGAGTTGGCCTCTACTGCCTTCTGTGGCAAAGAATTCCACAAATTCACAACTCTCTGGGTGAAAAAAGTTTTTCCTCATCTCAGTTTCTGATTCTGGACTCCCCCAACATTGGGAACATTTTTCCTGCATCTGGCATGCCCAGTCCTTTTATAATTTTATACGTTTCTATAAGATCCCCTCTCATCCTAAATTCCAGTGAATCCAGAAGTAGGAATTACTTTTACGACTCAGCGTTCAGTGCTGGGCCCATTGCTGTTTGTAATCTATATCAATGATTTGGATGAGAACGTATATGTCATGGTTAGCAAGTTTGCAGATGACACAAAAGTGGTGGTATTGTAGATAATGAAGCTGGTCGTCAAAAATTGCAGCATGATCTTGATTAGTTGGGCAGGTCGGCTGAGGAATGGTTGGTGGAATTTAACGCAGAGAAACGTGAGGTGTTGCATTTTGGGAGCACTAACATGGGCAGAACCTACACAGTGAATTTCTTGGAGCGCAGGAGGATGAGGGGTAATCTCGCAGAAGTGTATAAAATCATGAGAGGAATAGCTCGGGTAGATGCACAGTGTCTCTTACCTAGAGTAAGGGAATTAAGAACCAGAGGACATAGATTTAAGGTGAGGAGGGAAAGAAAGAATCTGAGGTGTAACCTTTTCATGCAAAGGGTGGTAGGAGAATGGAATGAGCTCCAGAGGAAGCAGGTACTATCGCAACGTTTAAGAAACATTTAGACGGCTACATGGATAGGTCAGGTTTAGAGCGATATAGGCCAAACACAGGTAGGTGGGACAGTAGCGTAGATGGGACATGTTGGCTGGTGTGTTGGACTGAAGGGCCTGTTTCCCTGCTGTAAGAATCTATGAATCACACATTGAAATTGGTATATCTGAATCAGCTTTGGCTGAAACACACAGTGACATCTTTTTTGAGGTTTACCTTCACCCAAGCAGTAAAGCAAATATTAAGCACTGGTGGACCTGTCCAGAGGACAGATGGACAAACTGTTCAAAATGTCCGACTCACAAAATTTTCTTCCCATGACTTTGCAACTCTTTTCCCAACTGACTGCTGTGAAACAGCTGGGAATCAAATGTTTTCAAATATTGTGTCTAACTTCCCTTCATGTTTGTCACATGTCCATCTCGGTTATTGTCCTTACAGATGTCACTAAGCGAGTCTTTTTTTATAATTTAATTAAAGCTTAGTATGGTAATTTCATTGCAAATGTCACAAATTGGAGTTTAAGAGAGTCTCTTTGCAAGGTAGTGCTTTCTTGCATTGCTCATTCTGTAGTAAGTCTTCCTTGGATATGAGCTGCAGTTTGAGAATTTTACTAACTTCCCTGTTTCTCAATTTATCACCAAATAGTTTTGAAATTCAGGTTACATTATATCCACAACCATGATCAGCCATAATCACAGTGAATGGCAGTGCTGGCTCGAACGGCCGAATGGTCTACTCCCGCACCTACTGTCTATGTCTATTGTAATATAGCAAGAGTCCCAAGTGCTTCAGAAGTGTATTTTCAAACTAAATTAAAGTTTATCTTGTGATGACACCTCTTCCCTCATGTGCTGCTCTGATTCCCATTAACGGCAGACAGGCCAGGAGGAGCTATGTACCAACACCATGGAAGTGCCTGCCTGCTGGATAACACCCGGCACCCTGGACACTGCTCTGGACTGAGTCAATGCCTATGGGTGGGCCAATCTAATGGGGCTGTATTCGCCCACCTGCCCCTCGACAACCCCACTCCTTAAAATCCAAGGCAGTTGTAGGAGTGAAAGAGAGAGGGAAAAAATCATGGTCTCTTCACCTGGCCACAGACAACAATGGACTGCACTCACACAGGGAGAGCAAAGCCTGAGCTGCCAGGACAAGCCTGAGATCACCAGAGCTTCCTCTTCCAGACCAAGGCTGAGCAGCTGGGACAATCCCAAGACAGCCAGTTGCTAGGGCTGCAAGGGCAAGCTTGATACTGACAGCATTCCCTCTCGAGGCTAGAAAGAGCCGCTGGGACAAGCTCGAGATCGGCAGTACCTCTTCTTTGAGGCCAAGACTGAGTCGCCAGAACAACCCCAAGAAAGCCGGCGTCTCCTTGAGGCCGACTGAGCCGCTGGGACTGATCCAAGATCACTAGCACATCCTGGTCAGGCCAAGACTGAGCCACCGGGACAAGCCTGAGACCACCAGCACTGCATCTTGAGGCAAGAGTGAGCTGCCAGGACTAACCTAATTTTTTGTTTTTTGTTTTTTTAGCTTTTCAGCCACTGCCGTTTTTTTCATTATTTTCAATATAATTGCTGACCAGGCAGATAAACCTGGAATAATGTGTAGGAAATAACTGCAGATGCTGGTTTAAATCGAAGGTAGACAGAAAATGCTGGAGTAACTCAGCAGGACAGACAGCATCTCTGGAGAGAAGGAATTGGTGATGTTTCGGGTCGAGACCCTTCTTCAGACTGATCTGAAGACTGGAATAATCATTGGGGGAAACCGAGAGAAATGGACATTGCTTATGACCAGGTTCAGTAGAAACAGATTTCTCCACAGATGCTGCCTGGTCTACTGAGCTCCTTAAGCACTTTGTGAAAATCAAAACATTTGCAGTCTCTTGTGTCTTTGCTTGTGTCTTGAGAAAAATAGCAGAATATAACCAAAGATTCTGTCGCCTATCTCAAATTTGTTTTTAGTCTCGAGATGGCTAAACTTGGCAATGTTAAACATTTCTCCAGATGTAGCTCAGGAAATAGTGGATGCATTAGTGATAATCTTTCAAAACTCTTTAGATTCTGGAGTAGTTCCTGAGGATTGGCGGTAGCAAATGTAACCCCTCTTTTTAAGAAGGGAGGGAGAGAGAAAACGGGGAATTACAGACCAGTTAGTCTAACATCGGTAGTGGGGAAACTGCTAGAGTCAGTTATTAAAGATGGGATAGCAGCACATTTGGAAAGTGGTGAAATCATTGGACAAAGTCAGCATGGATTTACAAAAGGTAAATCATGTCTGACGAATCTTGTGGAATTTTTCGAGGATGTAACTAGTAGCGTGGATAAGGGAGAACCAGTGGATGTGGTATATCTGGACTTCCAGAAGGCTTTCGAAAAGGTCCCACATAAGAGATTAGTATACAAACTTAAAGCATACGGTATTAGGGGTTCAGTATTGATGTGGATAGAGAACTGGCTGGCAAACAGGAAGCAAAGAGTAGGAGTAAACGGGTCCTTTTCACAATGGCAGGCAGTAACTAGTGGGGTACCGCAGGGCTCAGTGCTGGGACCCCAGCTATTTACAATATATATTAATGATCTGGATGAGGGAATTGAAGGCAATATCTCCAAGTTTGCGGATGACACTAAGCTGGGGGGCAGTGTTCGCTGTGAGGAGGATGCTAGGAGACTGCAGGGTGACTTGGATAGGCTGGGTGAGTGGGCAAATGTTTGGCAGATGCAGTATAATGTGGATAAATGTGAGGTTATCCACTTTGGTGGCAAAAACAGGAAAGCGGACTATTATTTAAATGGTGGCCGATTGGGAAAAGGGGAGATGCAGCGAGACCTGGGTGTCATGGTACACCAGTCATTGAAAGTAGGCATGCAGGTGCAGCAGGCAGTGAAAAAAGCGAATGGTATGTTAGCTTTCATAGCAAAAGGATTTGAGTACAGGAGCAGGGAGGTTCTACTTCAGTTGTACAGGGTCTTGGTGAGACCACACCTGGAGTATTGCGTGCAGTTTTGGTCTCCAAATCTGAGGAAGGACATTATTGCCATAGAGGGAGTGCAGAGAAGGTTCACCAGACTGATTCCTGGGATGTCAGGACTGTCTTATGAAGAAAGACTGGATAGACTCGGTTTATACTCTCTGGAATTTAGGAGATTAAGAGGGGATCTTATAGAAACTTACAAAATTCTTAAGGGGTTGGACAGGCTAGATGCAGGAAGATTGTTCCCGATGTTGGGGAAGTCCAGGACAAGGGGTCACAGCTTAAGGATAAGGGGGAAATCCTTTAAGACCGAGATGAGAAAGACTTTCTTCACACAGAGAGTGGTGAGTCTCTGGAACTCTCTGCCACAGAGGGTAGTTGAGGCCAGTTCATTGGCTATATTTAAGAGTGAGTTGGATGTGGCCCTTGTGGCTAAGGGGATCAGAGGGTATGGAGAGAAGGCAGGTACGGGATACTGAGTTGGATGATCAGCCATGATCATATTGAATGGCGGTGCAGGCTCGAAGGGCTGAATGGCCTACTCCTGCACCTAATTTCTATGTTTCTATGTTATACATTTCTCCAGATGTAACTGAGCCAAGGAACACACCATATAGAGACAGGCTCCTGAACCACACCCCAAAGTTTTACCTGCACGAAAGCACTGTGATAAATCACTGTGCCAGTTTTAGACCAGGTTTTATAAAGCATGGTTTCATTTTTTCTTTCAGGCAGTATCAATTATTTATGAATATGATCACGCAACATTTACAAAATTTCACTTGCCTCATGTCATCAGATACCTGTAGAATTTTCAAAGAAATAAGTGACCCTTTTAAATCAGTTACAAATCTTCACAACCCCTCTCAAGCAGCAATATCATAAATACCGTCAATAGGTTTATAGTTATTTTCACAGTATTGGGCTCGAACTTTAATTGAAAAGTGATTCATTTTAGTATTTCGGTCCTGTAATAGATTACACTCGCAAGCGCACCTTTGGCATAATTTAGTGAAGATCCAATGCTGGCAAATTAGAAGTGACAGTGAAAGTTCCAGTTATAATTGAGTAATCAAAGTGCTGAACACATCATTGCAAGCAGACTATTTGAGACTGACAGAGAGTTCATTGCCTGACCTTTGTCTTGCACTGAATGAATTTCTATATCTTTTACAAAAGGACAGTCTGTTTGGTAAAGTTATCTTATGAAACTAATGGATGTTTCTGGTACATTAACTGCAAAGTAACCACAGGTAGGCATCATGCAAAATGGGTTGCTATTCAATAGACCAGAATAACGAAGAGATTGTTATATGACTGCAACAAATTGATTGCGTGAATGATTGTACACAAGGAATCAGAAGAGAATGTGTTCATAATGGCTAAGATTACTGTGCTTTTATGAAATAACTGCAAAGACTGTCTCAGCCTATTTTGGAAATGAAATGTGCTTAAGGTGGAGTGAATTAGATTCATCTGTGTTTGAATCACCATTACAGAATAGCAAGCTCAACGGATATAAGAAGCCTACTCAAAACCTAAACCATTATCTAGTTTAAGTGGACCATCGAAATTGACATTTCTCCGGATAGCATAGGATGTAATGGAACAATCACAATTGAACACATTTTCTTTGTGGTCTCAGCATTCAAAGCTACGGTTAGGTTTGACAGCAATGCTTGGCACAGTACAAGTACGTCACATTTAAAATATAGGTCATAGCCTCTGCTCCCTGGAATAGATACTGGATATAGACAATAGACAATAGGTGCAGGAGTAGGCCATTCGACACTTAGAGTCAGCACCGCCATTCAATGTGATCATGGCTGACAAAAATGCTGGAGAAACTCAGCGGGTGAGGCAGCATTTATGGAGAGAAGGAATAGGTGACGTTTCAGGTCAAGACCCTTCTTCAGAGTGATCAGGGGTTGGGGGGGGGCAGGAAGAAGAAAGGAAAAGATGGAGACAGTGGGCTGTGGGAGAGCTGGGAAGGGGAGGGGAAGGAGGGAGAAAGCAAGGACTACCTGAAATTGAAGAAGACAATGTTCATACCGCTTGGCTGTAAACTACCCAAGCAAAATATGAGGTGCTGCTCCTCCAATTTGCGGTTCTCCAATATTGACTTCTCCAATTTCAGGTAGTCTTTGCTTTCTCCCTCCTTCCCCTCCCCTTCCTAGCTCTCCCACAGCCCATTGTCTCTGTCTCTTCCTTTCTTCTTCCCACCATCCCCCCACCCTCGCATCAGTCAGAAGAAGGGTCTCAACACGAAACGTCACCTATTCCTTCGCTCCGTAGATGCAGCCTCCCCCGCTGAGTTTCGCCAGCATTTCTGTCTACCTTCAAGTTTTCCAGCATCTGCAGTTCTTTTTTAAACAATGTAATCATGGCTAATCATCCACAATCAATACCCCGTTCCTGCCTTCTCAACATAACCCCTGACTCCGCTAACTTTAAGAGCTCTATCTAACTCTCTCTTGAAAGCATCCAGAGAATTCCAGAGATTCACAACTCTCTGGGTGAAAAAGTTTTTCCTCAACTCCGTTCGAAATGGCCTACCCCTTATTCTTAAACTGTGGCTCCTGGTTCTGGACTCCCCCAACATCGGGAACATATTTCCTGCCTCTAGTGTGTCCAATTCCTTGATAATCTTATATGTTTCAATAAGATCCCCTCTCATCCTTCTAAACTCCAGAGTATACAAGCCCAGCCGCTCCATTCTATCAACATATGACAGTCCCGCCATCCCAGGAATTAACCTCGTGAACTTACTTTGCACTCCCTCAATAGCAAGAAAGTCCTTCCTCAAATTTGGAGACCAAAACTGCACACAATACTCAATGAGTGGTCTCACTAGGGCCCTGTCCAACTGCAGAAGGACCTCTTTGCTCCTTTACTCAACTCCTCTTGTTATGAAGGCCAACATGCCATTAGCTTTCTTCACTGCCTGCTTTACCTGCATGCTTACTTTCAGTGACCGATGGACAAGGACCCCCCAGATCTCGTTGTACTTCCCCTTTTCCCAACTTGACACCATTCAGATAATATTGAATGGAATAGATTCCATTCTCAGGAATAGAACTAATCACTCCACCATATAGTTTTGGTAATTTTCACGTTGAGCTTAATTAACATAACCTGCTGTTCAACTCTTTATTCTTAAAAGATTTATAAGCAGAATCCCAATTATTGCTGATCTAGTACAATAATCTCCCTTGTGAATGAGTTCATCAAAACTGTGCAGTGAATAGAATGTAGATACAGGTAGTTTTGCTGATACATGATAGTTGCATTCCCAGGAAACATTGTTATAGAAAATCATGTTATAAAAACAACAGTGTCAATGGGGATAAGGGGGTTAGGGATAAGAGAGTTTCATATTTGCAAGAACAAAGTTATTTGTCCAACAGGATTTTCAGGTCTTTCTAATAGCTATGTTAATTTTAGTTAAAAGTTAAAAATACTAGAGGTTGTATATTACACAGTTTAATAGAGTACCATTTGCAAGCATCAATTAAAGCTTTTTTTATTTGCCATTTTAATGGCCACCTCCAGTGAAACAGACAGTCTGTGTTCTGAAGAGACAATGTTGTCTGATTACTAACAGGTTACATAGAAATAGTTTTTTTCCCCCCAGTACTTTTTCTTTTACAAAGACAGTTCTTTTTTTCTGCTTGTCAATTTTCAAAGTAACTTCTAAGTTATTCTCTTGCTTCCTATAGAAATTGCATTCTAACCAATTAGGCCTGCTTAATATAAATAATGATCCCTAATTTATCAGTTGCATTAACTGTAATTCACATCATGATAACACATTATAACAGAACCACCTATATTTAGTGTATTCTAAGTGCATAAAAGCATTTATCATTTAAACTTGAATCTTTAATAATAAAAATACAGCACTCAAGCTGATAATTGCCAAATATAATTCCTAAAGATGAATATTAACCGTTTTTTTTCTCCAGGATAGGAGAATCCAAAATGAGAGGGCATTGATTTAAGGTGGGAGGGGTAAGGTTTAAAAGAGACCTAAAGGGCAACTTCCACTGGGTGGCACCAGCAATGGCTGCCTCGCCAAGTCTATCTGTTCCTTCCTTCATTGTTGTTTTTTTTAGTATGTGTTAAATGTATGCTTTTAGTGTCCTTTAGCTTGTTTTATGTGGGGATGGGGAGGGTTGGGGGAAATATTTTTTTAATCTCTTACCTTAGCGGAGATGCGATTTTTTTTTCGTATCGTATCTCCGTCCGCACTGCGGCCTAACATCGAGGAGCTGAAGGCCTTTGCTGGAGACCGAATTCGGGACCTACAACCATGGGAGCCTGTTGGACTTACCATAGCCAGGGATCGACCTTTGAGCTCCAACAGCCTGGGAGCCTGCAGACTTTAACATCGTGGAGTTCGTGATCTCTGGTTAGAGACCGTCAAGCCCCAACGTGGGAACTTCGATCACCCCGACGTGCGGGCTTCGACCTCCGGCTGCGGGAGCATCGATCGCCCCGACTGAGGATGGTTCGACTGCCCGACCGTGGGAGTAAAATGAGGGCAGAAGATTAGACTTTATTGCCTTCCATCGCAGTGAGCAAAGTGGGGAATCTGCTGTGGTGGATGTTTATGTTAACTTTTATGTAGTTGTGTGGCTTGTTGCTTATTTTTAGTATGGCTGTATGGTAATACGAATATCACTGTACCTTAATTGGTTCACGTGACAATAAAAGACCTTTGCAACCTTTAAACCTTTTCACACAGAGGGTGGTGCATGCATGGAATGAGTTGCCAATGGAAGTGGTAGAATCAGGCACAATAACAACATTTATAAAACACCTAGACGGGCATGGACAGGAAAAGTTTGGAGAGATAATGTGACAAGCACAGGCAAATGGTTAGAGCTGCTTTTCACAATTTGGTTGTCACTCATGAGTTGGATCTGAAAGCTGAATGACCTCTATGCCATATACAGTGGCTTGCAAAAGTTTTCATACCCCTTGAACTTTTCCATATTTTGTCACGTTACAACCACAAACGTAAATGTATTTTATTGGGATTTTATGTGATAGACCAACACAAAGTATCTATCCTTCCATGTGGTACTTGGTCGAACCTTATACCACTGATCAAAAATGCAATTGGACTAGCCATGTAAGTATTGTGCAATGAAAGAAGATCAGAGGGTGGGAGTTCTGTAGTGAATGACACAACTCCTGACATCCTAACATTGCTATTTATAGGCTATGTCAAGAAAATGATGGAATACACTTCTCTTAGCTGGATGAGTATAACTCCAACAACATCCAACTCCAACTACAGCACCTGTAGTCAGGATCAAAACCAGGTCGCTGGCAATGTAAGTCAGCATTGCAAAAAAGAACCTTCCACCACCACCCCCTGCTTCTGACCATGAAACCTATTTTACAGTAAGCAGCTCTCCCTCGAGCCCAAGTGATTTAACCTTGCAGAGCAGCCTACCATGTGTATTATGTGGAACCTTATCAAAAGGCCTTGTTGAAGTCCATATCGACTACATCGATGGTCCTTGTTTTTATCAACCTTGTTGGTTACTCAATCAAAAAAACTCATTCAAATTCATGAGACATACTGTCCCATGCACAAAACCATGCTGACATCCACAACCTCCTCAACAGTAATACAGACTGTCCTCAAGACAGCTCCATTAGCAAGTTTGCCAGTCTTTGTGTTTTTCTCTGTGGAAAAAACAGAGGAGAAACATTCATTGAATTACTGGTATTCCTTGAATTGAATTACTGGCACCTGCCCAACATTATCTAGCTATTGCCCCAGTTTTTTACCATCTCACCCTTTACTGTTCAGTGTTATCTTTTCTCATGATGTCAGCATCTTCTTAATGTCCCCAAATCTGCCGTTGTTACCACCTGTTCATCATCATCATCTTAGATTCTCCGCTGCTACTCATTGCAGCTTACAAATTCAAATATGATGGTAATCCAAAATGTCTAGTAAATATGAAATAACATCTCATTCTGTCATCTTATCCTCAGCAGTTTCCTTATTTATTTCCATCAAACTTCAATTGCGGGTTTGCAGACAAACCTAGTGATAAATCAAAAGCAGGCAGCCAACTGTAAATGTGAGATCTTATCGCAATCTTCTCATTCAAACATCAGATCATTTTCCCCGTTTCATCCTCAGCTTATTATCTATCTTATCATCTCCTTGTCACTGTCCTCTGATTAGCTACTTTTTTTCCATCTTCTGCTCTCTGCCCCATTCCATTACTTTCCAATCTAATTCAAATGTGAAGATTAAACTGATTGCGGTAATTTAAATCTGGGATCCGCACATTATTTCCTCTGCATTTCCATGGTATCATTTATTTTATGACAAACTTTAACCGTTTCATTAGGGGTCCAAACAAAATAACAAGCAATGCATTTAGCATTACTGAGTTTGTGTTGCTCACAGTAATATTTTGGCTTTAATATTTTGAAAGAGCTGTGGATTCTGAAATACAGGATAGAGTCTGGGGAAGAGCTACAGTTACTGTAATAGGTATTAAGTGCAGTCAATCTGATATGCCTGTGATTATTAATAGTGACTGGCAGTTGTATGATAGAGGTTGCTGCAGTTTTAACAGCATGACTCTACCTGTCTCCTGGTTTCAGTATCCTGATTACTGGCTTTCAGTGCTGGGCTTGGAAGCTATTGAATGTAAATATATAAAAGTCATGAAGTCACTCGAGATTCTTAACTCATTGACTTTTACACACAAGCTTGTTCAATTCTACTGTCACGTTGCAGTATTCATAATAAACCACATGAAATGAAATTAATTTCCCCATCTTCTTCTTTCGTGTCCATCTTCTATGTTTCAAGTGTTGACATCGCTGTCATCGTCCGTCCTGAAAAGGACGCAAGCTTCCGGCGACAATCAGTGGGAGCCATCACTTGTTGCAATAGATGATGGTGGTAGCAGAGTCAGCTCGGGATACTTCCAGTTTCCAGCCCCGCGACGTGGACGCTTCTGCTATGAGACCATTTCCCCATGGATATACAGATCTTCCATTGCTCACATTATAGAAATAATAATCTGTAAGTTGCCATTAACATGTCTCAGAGTTTTTCTAATCAAGTTTATCGCTTCTGATTTATTTTTAATACTCTTTGATATTTGGACAACTTCCTATCCTGAAGATATCTGATTTATGCAAATTTGCTCTGATGAATGTTTTAGTTTGGTCTAGTTAGTTTTGGTTTAGTTTATTATTGTCATGTAAACATCACTCCCATTTCTATTTGTTGTTGGCCTTGCACTAAACGTTATTCCCTTACCATGCATCTGTACACTGTAAATGGCTCAATTGTAATCATGTATCACCATTCAATGTGATCATGGCTGATCATCCCCAATCAGTACCCCGTTCCTGCCTTCTCCCCATATCCCCATGACTCCGCTATTTTTAAGAGCCCTATCTAGCTCTCTCTTGAAAGCATCCAGAAAACCTGCCTCCACCGCCCTCTGAGGCAGAAAATTCCACAGACTCACCACTCTCTGTGAGAAAAAGTGTTTCCTCGTCTCCATTCTAAATGGCTTACTCCTTATTCTTAAACTGTGGCCCTTGGTTCTGGACTCCACCAACATCGGGAACATGTTTCCTGCCTCTAGCGTGTCCAAGCCCTTAACAATCTATTGAGGGAGCTATTCCATTATCGCTCGCTGTGCATGGCAACACACAGGAGTGTTAGATTGGAATTTGTCTGCACAGTTGCCGGCAGATACTGTTGCTGATTAAAGGCAAAATCTATTCCTGATGACATGTTGCCTTTCCGAATCTATAGTCAGGGCAACAACATTACATGGGGTGCTGGGTAAATGTTCAAGTTCCGTTACAGGGCATAAGACTTCCTGAGGATGAAACTTTAGGTCTTCAGTGACTGGGGAATGCAATGGAAAGGCAGAAAGAGATGCGGTTCTTCTACAATGAAAAAGCAAACAATGTCCCAAGAAGGATAGTGGAAAAAGGAGGAAGGAAAGATGGCAAAGAAAAATAAACTTCAACAAGGATTGTGGTGTAACATCACAAGAAGGCAAAGAGTTATTTTAACAGTGTAGGAAGGAACTGCAGATGTTGGTTTAAACCAAAGATAGACACAAAAAGCTCGAATAACTCAGCGGGACAGGCAGCATCTCTGAAGAGAAGGAATGTTGGATCAAGTCTGAAGAAGGGTCTCGACCCGAAACATCCCTTCTCTCCAGAAATGCTGCCTGTCCCTCTGAGTTACTCCAGCTTTTTGTGTCTATCTTCGAGTTATTATAGATTCTGGGAAGGTAAAGAACAGGAGAAACAGGCTGGGAGTGAAGAGTGAAGAGAGAGAGCTTCTCAGCAGGTCATGCAGCTTGTGGAAAGAGAAACAATGTTTTATTTCGGAAAAAGACTGTCAAACTTGGCAAACATCGGCTTGGACAAAGAGTCTCAGACCTGAAACATTAATTCTTTTTCTCTTTCCACAGATTCTGTCTGATTTGCTGAGAGTTTTCCAGAATTTTCTGTTGTTATTTGCCGTTTTGTTGGCTTCATTGACTTTATGCTAATTAATTGGATGCCACTAATAGGAAATTCCAGACATGATTAACTGCTGCCAATGCAGTTACAACAAAATGTGGAAATTCATCAACTGTAAACATTTCCAAATGAAAATATCCTGGCAATGAGAATGATTGCTGCAATAGGCTGAGCAGTTCTTCCACCTTGGCAATCTAGGTTCGCATTCGGGTCAGCCTGATGGGATGGAAGCCTCGTTATATTTCTTAAGTTGGAATTCTGGGTGAAATGAGATTTGTGTGGTCATGATTCACCTCTTGAGAATGGGTTATAGCTTCACATAGTTGAGGCTGGTACCTGGAAATAGTCTCCTCTGTGAAGAGAAAATATTTCTGAGGACTGGATTAAATCGGGTTGTCCAGAGAATTTACATCCACCCGCCCTCTCTGATACTGAAAATAAAAGGGCCCCTGAATTTCTTATGATTGCACACATAGAAAAGTAGACACTTCATTAACATGTTAATAAGCATGCACAATAATAATAAGCAGAAACAAGGAACTGCAGATGCCAGCACACAGTGCTGGAATAACTCAGTCTGAAGAAGGGTACCAACCCGAAACATCACAGATCCATGTTCACCAGAGATGTTGCCTGGCACAACGTTACTCCAGCATTTTGTGTCCTCACAATAATAAGCATTTCACAAACATAATTTAAGAAGCCTTACTCAAACAATCAAGCTTCAAAGTACACATCCTCTCTCGCTGCCTTAGCATCATCCACTAGGTCTCTTCTTAGCCGTGTTGATGTTGAAAAACAGCAGGCCTCATCTTAGGTGTGGATGTTTCAAGGTGTCATTTTAGTCCTTTGTCAACCGGGATTGATACATAAAATGGATTTGTGTAATATGAATAGAGAATGAAGCGGCAAGCTATGTTCACCATATTACAGACGACTCTATATGCATGGATCAGTGTGAAGTGCTCCTGCCCTGTACTTGCTGCAACAAACTCCCATTCAGCCCAGCTAAAAATTTCTGGACTCCTTGGATCCTCCTGCTCCCCTCACAACCTTTTGGCTTTACACTGTGATGTTGATAATGAGTCTGATGCACCTGACGCTGATTGAAAATTGGAAGGGCACCAAAGGCAGAAGCTGTTAGCTTTGTACTTTCTCACCATGTAAACAATCTGCAAAATGTGAAAGATCTCAGCTTGCACATGATATGCAGCTAGGCTTGATAATTATGCAGTGAAGAACAAAAAAATGTGAACAGACATCAAAAAGCAAATGAGTATATTGCTGATGGGAAGATTGATTCAACATGCTGGTATATCATCAATAGAGCCTTCAGTGAAATTTGAAGGAGCATATTTTGAATGCATGAATGATGGATTAATCTGTTCTTGAAAACAGGCAAGAGGAATTTCTGCTGGAGGTGTTAAGATGGTATCCCCACAGAATATTGAGTGGACTGGAAAAATGCAGAACTGAGTATTTCTGTGCTGCTGTAAACAGACAACCCCTAAATCTCCCAGCATAAGTGTTGGGAAAGATGTAATTTTCCTGTCAATCATACTGATAGGTAGCATGAAATCAAAGGGCATCAAAGGGAATACACTCCATTTCCTGAAGTCATTCTTTGTGTAAAGGAAGATGACCGTGGTTGTTGAAGGTCAATCATTTGATCCCAAGGACATCACTGCAGAAGATCCTCAGGGCAGTATCCTCAGCCCAGTCATCTTCAGCTTCACCAATGTCCTTCCATTCATCATAGGTCAGAAGTGGGGCATTTTGCTGATGATTGCATGATGTTTAATTAATTTCACAATCCTCAGCAAATGAAGCGGCTATTGCCTGAAGGTGGCAAGACCTAGACAACATTCAGGCATGTGCTGATGAATGCCACAAGTGTCCCAGGCTATAATGATTCAAACAAGAGGGTCTTAACCCTTGACATTCAATGGTGGTTTCATCACCTAATCTTCCAGCATCAATATTCTGAGAGTCATAATTGAATGGAAAATCAACTGGATCAGCCACATTATTACCACGTCTACAACAGATTAGACGTTGGGAGACTTGCCTTCTGACATCAGAAGGCCTTACTGCCATGTACAAGATATGGATTTGTTGGAATACTTTCCAGTGGCCTGGATGTGGCAGCTCCAACAACATTCATCAACCACCCTACACATTCATTCATATGCTTAGCAAATGTTTACCTATAGAGTCATATAGCATGGAAACAGGACGGTCAGCTCAACACGTCTATTCCAACCAAGGCCCTATCTAGGCTTGTCCCATTTGCCCACACCTGTCTCATATCCCTCCCAGGGGTTCTCAACCAGGGAGGAATTCCCCCCAGGGGGAATTAGGACCACAGATTAGCAAACTCAAAGTTAGAAATAAAGGATTTTCAGTATTATATGCATATTATTTGGAATGCACTTTTAGAGGCAGACAATCTTGGAAAGGAGGGGGGGAATGACATTCTGACATATGGTGAAAGGGGTGCATGGGGCAAACAAGGTTGAGAACCACTGCTCTAAACCTTTCCTGTCCACGTATCTGTGCAAGTATCTTTTAAATGTTGTTATTTTATCTACCTCAATGGCAGCTCTATTTGTATGCCCACCACCAGCTGTGTGAAAAATTCCCCCCCCCCCCCACCCCCCAGGTTCCTATTACATTTTTCCCTTTTCAAAAAAAACAATGGTCATCATTCATGATTCTCCAACCCTGGGAAAAAGACTGTGCTGAAGATCAGCGAATAAATGGTGCAAACTGCGCATCCTCTCAGGTAGACCCCACATCTTCCAAATCAGAGAGCATGGAGCTAAGGTGTGTTGATGAAGTGGTGAAGAGGGGGCAAGGAGCAACATTTGTCTGATTAACAAGGGAGATAAGCATAGTAAATGTGGTGACAGACTATTGTGACTGGTCCCAGCTTTGAAGAAGCCCAGGTTCATAGTACAGAAAAACAGAATAATCATTCTAATTGCATCATTAATTGCCACAACGTGATTCACAATGGTAACGGGGCCAGAAGGCAAAACACATCAGCCTGGCCACTTATTCCTGATTACCAATTAGGGGTCTGAAGATGGGTCTTGACCCGATAAGTCACCCATTTCTTCTCTCCAGAGATGCAGCCTGTCCCACTGAGTTACTCCAGCTTTTTGTGTCTATCTAGGGATCCTTGATAGATTGCTTATGAAGTAAAATGGGGACGGCATTGATCCTGGCTGTGATTCCTAACACTTAAAATGACTCATCAACTCTGTTCACATCCTGATCTTTAAGATTATCTAGCTTTCCCTGTACATCAGTCAGGGAGTTTTAGTTTTAGAGATATAGTGTAGAAACAAGCCCTTCAGCTCACTGAGCTGCACCGACCAATGATCAGCCATATACTAGTCCTATCCTACACACAAGGAACAATTTACAGAAGCCAGTTAATCTATAAACCTGCAACATCCTTGGAATGTGGGAGGGAACCGGAGCAACCAGAGAAAACCCATGTGGTCACAGGGAGAACGTACAAACTCCCTACAGACAGCACCCCTAGTCAGGATCGAACCGGTTCTCTGGTGCTGTGAGGCAGCAACTCACTGTGCTGCTCTAAGTGGGTCACCCTGAGTGTTCAAGGGCCGCTTCAGGCAGATGTTGGGAAAAACAGGAGGAGATGAGCAAGTTCATGATAAACACCTGCATGCTAACGACAGATCTGATCTTGGAATGCCAGTGGATCAAAAGGCAGTATGAAGATAGTTCTGCTGCCTCATAGCTCAAGAGAAACAGGTTCAATTCTGAACTCTGGTACTGTCTTTGCACATTTGCCCTCAAATAGCATGTTTTCCTACAGGTCCTATGATTTTATTCTATATCCCAAAGATGTATTGTTTAAAAGGTTAAATGACTGCTATGAATTGTCCCTGAAGTTGGTGGGTGTCAGGAGAATAAGGTGGTGGTGTTGGTGGTGAGAGGGGAGGAGCATTGCCAGTAATAAGGTACAATACAAAAAGGAAGATTACATGCATGTTTGATGATCAGCACACACTCAGTGGGCCAAAGGGCCTGTTTCTGTTCTGTCTAGCCCACTGTTGGATGGGAATCTAACCTATGAACTGGTCTACTCTGAAACTATAACTTTGCTCCATACTTCAGTTTTTGAAAGCATATTGAAAGCTCTTTCATTGGATCATAAGAAATGGGAAGGGATAAGGGGAAATTGCATTGTTTATTCTGACAATCAGCTTAGTGCATCTCCATTTAAACACATTCATCATGAACCACCCTTGAGACAAGAGGAAAAGACAGAATGGAAAGGTGAAAAAAATGACAGGAATACCAACCGAGTTCTGACAGCTGCTTCAATTGATTCTGAAGCTGAATCATACTGTCAAGCTACTTCAGGAGATGAGGGCCGCAGGCTGCATTAAATGTTATGCCTTAAGCAAGATGAACTGTTGGGTTTCACACATTCTGAGCACATATCACCTGTCACAGGTTGATAACAGCCACAGAAAAATAGTCTTAAAAATATCCCTTACTTGATTCATGTTAAACAAATTTCCATCTACCAAAGTAGAATCAATTTTACGAATGTTTGAATCTGTTAACTGACAGAAAGGCAGGTGCTGAAGTACTTTTCACTATATGCTGGCTAATGACAAAATAACACAACAACGACTGGGTCCAAACCAACCCCTTCAGAGCTGAGCTGGAAATGCCATTAGTGTGTAAGAAGGAACTGCGGATGCAAGTTTGCACTAAAGATAGACACAATGCTGGAGATGTGCAGTCTGGTGAAGGTTCTTAACCTGAACTGTCACCTATTCCTTTTCTCCAGAGATGCTATCTGACCCATGGAAAATTTATAAGTTTTACAGACTTGCACTCCTTGGAATAGCAGGAGTGGGCTTCAAATATTCCAATGAGACTCATAGACAATACATTTGAATGCAGGGTACACAAAATGCTGGAGAAACTCAGCGGGTGCAGCAGCATCTATGGAGCGAAGGAGATAGGTAACGTTTCGGGCCAAAACCCTTCTTCAGACTGATGGGGGGTGGGGGGCGTGGGGGGGGGGGGAGGGGGAAGAAAGGAAAAAGGAGGAAGAGGACTTCCCCCCGCCTTCCCCCTCCCCCCATCGGCCCGAAACGTTACCTATCTCCTTCGCTCCATAGATGCTGCTACACCCGCTGAGTTTCTCCAGCATTTTGTGTACCCTCGATTTTCCAGCATCTGCAGTTCCTTCTTTAACACATTTAAATGCAGATGATTTGACCTTTGGACCTGAATCCATGGTAAGCATGAAACTCAGCATTGAGGACATTCATTCATAGAAAATGAAATGGTGCTTTACAAAATGGAACGTGAGATTTTACAAACATAGGCTTTTAAAATAAATTGGGTATATCGTTCTGTATTTTGCCGAAAGATGGTAACTCATAGTGATGTTGGGTGGTGTCTCCATTGACTTTATTTGTATTTCAAAGGTCATGAGAGGGGAGTTCACAACTGTTCCTACTTGGCATCTAAATACAACTAGCAGGTAGTTGTGTAATTCTATGTACAAATATTGGTCATCTTAATTTAAGGAAGGATATCAATGCATCGGTAGCAGTTCAGACAAGATTCACTAGACTGATGACCATTTTGCCTCATGTAGAAGAAAAATTAAAATCTCCAGATACTTAATTATTGATCAGCTGCAGAGGAGATCATGAGAATATTGCAAAATCAATGTTTTCTCGTCTGGCCGAAGTCTTCTTTGAAATAGATAATACTCTTGGAAAATGAGATGGAATAATGTCAGGATGCCCTTGTACTATGTTTGACTTGTATTAACCATCTGTTGTTGAATAAGATTAACATAAACAAAAAGTATATTATGACAAATTGAATAATTCATAACCATGTAGTAGATAGCATTATCAGGAAAACATCTAGTCAAGGACAAAGTATATTTTCATATAATTGTATCTAATCGGAAAAAAGTTGTTTACTGCACTTTATAAATATCGGCTAATTCTGCTGCAAAGACAGAGCACTGGTGAGCAGTCGTCTGCCACCATCTCTCCATGATATCATGCAATAAAGCCTCTTGAAGCGAAACTCAAAGTCTCCATTTTTCCTTTAAGATAATTTCCTCGACACCTCATGAGGGAAGATTGGACAGGTAGGAAGATTGGACAGGTATGACGTATTCATTGGAGTTTAGAAAAACCTGATTGAAACATATAATTCGGAAGGATCTTGAAAGGTTGCATGAGGAGAGGATATTTCCTTTCTTAGGAAAAGCTAGAATAGATTCATAGTTTATAAACAAGGTTGAAATAAAATCTTTTTCTTTGAAAAGCTCGTGAATTTTTGGAACTCTGCTCCTCAGAGGTTGGGAGAAGCGTGTCTTTGAATATGTTTAAGGTCGCGGCAAGTAGCTTCTTGATATGTAAAGGAGGTGATGGGATTGTGTTGAGGGGTTACAATCAGATCAGCCATGATCTGATTAGAGAAGTAGGCTTCAGAGCTGAATGGCTTAATCCTGTACGTATCTTGCAAGATATCCAGGACGGGGACACCAACAAAGATGAGGATGAGCTTATTCTAATGTTGCAACCATGAACCTGGTTAGATCACTACTGGGCAATGATCAAACCTGGAATTGACTTATTCTGTCTGACTGAATAGCAAACATTCTATTCATTTATCAATTTGATAAGGAGTTCAAAGACAAAGACAAAGAGGCAAGAGTAATGGGAATTCTGCAAATAGACACTATGTAATCAGTTTCACTCCACCTACGCATCAGACCAAAAGGCAATCACCATCTGCTTATCTCTCCCGCATCTCCTGCATTATTTGCCTGACATCCATCTGTGGAACAGCAATTGAGTTTCACTCCTACCATCTACACCAGTGCAGAACAACCTGGGAACTCGGCTTTTGCTCCACCCATTGCACCATGAAAACCTGATTACATTGGAGATGTCTGAATCTAGGTACACGCAAGACACAAAACCTGCTGCGGTAAAATAGAAAACAGCATGTACACGGTAATTCGGAAATGCAAATGTCCTTGAAGGTCTGAGGGTGCTTACATATGGGGAGGGGAAGGGGTAAATATTGAATTGGTCCACATTGAATTGCACACCAGTCCAAGAGGTAAAACTTACATTTTGTATTATTAACATTAGTGCACAGCATAGGATTGTTTCAACGCTACCAAATAAAAGCTGGTCTATGCAACAGAGTACAACATAAGAGGTACCAGAAGATCCTTGTGAGGAATGTGACATTTGGAGATAATGGACCTGCTCAAGGCATTACCATGAGCTTAGCTGGACAAAGGGACACTTTAAACACAAGACCATCGGCATACTCCAAACTTAAGTATGCATCCGTGAGCACAAGATGATCATACAGACATGGTGATGTCAGAACAGATGATCATGCACCTTCTCATCTTGGATTAATCCAGACATGATAGCTGAAAGCCTGCTTATTTGTGAAATTGTTTTACTTCACCCACAATGAGTAAATAAATATTACAGTTTGTATAAGTGAGTCACACCAGTGAGGTGTAAGGCACTCTCTCTTCCATCTTGAGGTAAAAGATTGATTGAATAAATACATTTCTCTTTGACCTGAGGACAGACAGAATGGTTCTTTTACACCACAATAAAATCATGACTAGAATCTGTGACCTGAAAACAGACTGGGGAAGACTGACTGTTAAGAGGGCATCGGGTTAGATAAGCAACAGCAATAGCTCAGAAAATGTTATCTTATCTATATATTACAAAAACTCTCATCTTGTTGGTTTGTTTGTTTTTATGTGTGCAGCGTCTTTCCGAAACTTCGCCAAATCAGTACACGATAGCGCTACAATTTTTGGCCCACTTTACTCACCATTGTCATGCGATGTAAATTAAACAAGTTTTGTTCAGATTGATGTTATATTTTACATAATTGACATTTAAAATTTAAATTAACTTAAAATAGTGCCCCCCATATGCACAGTTGGGGGAGTGTTCTTATGCGCATCACAACAGGGATCTCTGGCATAAAAATGGGGGGCTCCTCAGCCACTCCTGCGCAGTTGGAGCCTTTGCAGGCTTCCAGATCAGCATTTTTTTTTATTTTAGCCTGTACTTGCCTGGCCTCACAATGGGGACCCAACGGCTCCACGGGTAACTTTCGTTCCATTTTACGAACGCCTGCACAGGTCCTCTTTTCACTTGATTAACCTTAACTTAATTTCTGCCGTCAACGGCACAGCTTTGAACGCGGCAGCCACGCATGTGCAGTTCAGTGGAATATTGCATTGGGAGAATGGAACCCAACGGGTCCGCACTTGGTCTAGTTAAATATAAGAATCTGATTTTTGCCTTTGGTTTTGAATAAAACCCAATCAATTTTTGAAGTTAACAAGTGCTTAAATGTAACTAGCACACATAACTATTAGTCAACCTTTGAAAACAATTAAGGGAACCCTGCCCCATCCCCATCCCCCACCCCCTCCCCCACCCCCTCCCCCCAAATCATAACTTGATGTATCATCAATCCCACCAATTAGATTTCCTCCCCATGTATGTGTGTTTTTTTCAAATACAAATTAAGTAATGTAGTGAAGGTAGACACAAAATGTTGGAGTCACTCAGTGGCGCAGGCAGCATCTCTGGAGAGAAGGAATGGGTGACGTTTCGGGTCAAGACCCTTCTTCAGACTGATGTCAGGAGTTGGAGACAGTAATGGGCCTGACCCACTTAGGCGACTCTCTAGGTGACTGCAGGAGATTATGCAGTCGACACATGGTCATCACATGTTCACGGGTGGTTGCCGGGGAGTCACCATCATGGTCGTGAGGAGTTCCCACATTCGGAGAACTAGTCGCAGCCACAATATGGTCACTGCAAATTTTTCAATGTTGAAAAATTAGCGGTGACTAGAATGAAGCCGCCATGGTGTGTGGCGAGAATTCTCGTGCCCTAAGTGGGTCGCCAGGACGTCCTAGTGGGTTGCCAGGAGGTCGAAGGTTCTCGTCGGTTCTCGTCGGTTCTCATAGGTTGTAGCCGATGCTGACAATGGTGAATTTCATTGGCTCATTGGGAAAAAAAAGTAAGCAGTAATGTTAATGTCAGCCGAGCTTCACAACCGTGTATCTGTGGCTTCTTAAAATTTGTCTCCACTCCATCTCCCTCCTTCTCCCCTTTCTCCCCCCCCCCTTTTGAAAGGACTTACTGTACACTGTGCTTAGCCGTCTTCATTACAGCACCAACCTTCCTGTTCATCGCGGTGTGTGCCTGCTTCACCTTGGCTTTGCACCGTGTGAATTTCACTCGGACAGCGCCCCCCCCGCTTGCCCTGACCCCCGCCTGCATAACGGGCTGGTGAAGGAAGCGATGTGTTTGTGTGTGTTCCACGCTGACAGTCTCCGTTCCAGTTCCCAGTTTTTCAGGCGACTGGCGGCAACTTGACAGTCGCCGGCAATCGCCTGAAAAGTTGCCTAAGTGGGACAGGCCCATTAGATTGGTGGGAGAACTGGGAAGGGGGAGGGGATGGAGAGAGAGGGAAAGGAAGAGCTGTTTGAAGTTAAGCAATATTGTGACCTTTACAATTCTACATTGCAAGGCCTGTAACTTGCCTCGCTTTAATCTATTGGAGACAAATCGCAGGATTTACAGGAACATGTCAACTTTTTCAAAGCGTTTGGTTAATTATATTATTTTCTGTGTCAACCTGAATGCACAGTTTACTTCTCTTAATTATGGTTTCATCACTGCCATTAGGGGTCATTTCAAGGGGTCATTGTTAGGCAAGTAAACTGATTAATTAGCAATAATATCTCTTGATCAAGTTTAATTAGTTAATGGTATAAAGACTTATTTCCCAAGACAATTGCTCTCCTGTAACTCAGTAGGTCAAAATGTATTGTTATTGCTATTTCAGGACTTTTATTGCAGTATTCGTGAACATAAACAGCAATCTGTGGGCAGCTTTCACCAACTGGTGTATCAATGGGCACAGACCTACCAACAGGGAGTTTCTATCCTGACCATCACCAGGAGCACCAGGAAGCTGGTAGCATAGAACCTGCTGAACAACATACTGGCATTAATTCAAACCTCTTCCGGGGCATGCTCTAGAAGGAAAAGCAAGGAACAGATTGAATATTTTTCAGGGTTCAAGGGGAAAGCGAAGGCTGATGATTGAAAGACCAGATAGATGCCAGGCAGTGGGTAAGTGATTTAGCCAAAGCCAATTTCACTTATAAAGTGATGCTGGAAGGAGATGGGAGAATACAGGGGAACACAAAGAAACAATGAGTCAATGAAAACTTGCATGTGTATAGACAATAGATAATAGACAATATATAATAGGTGCAGGAGTAGGCCATTTTGCCTTTCGAGCCATCACCACCATTCAATGTGATCATGGCTGATCATCTCTAATCAGTACCCTGCTACTGCCTTCTCCCCATATCCCCTGACTCTGCTATTTTTAAGAGCCCTATCTAGTTCTCTCTTGAAAGCATCCAGAGAACCTGCCTCCACCGCCCTCTGAGGCAGATAATTCCACAGACTCACCACTCTGTGAGAAAAAGTGTCTCCGTTCTAAATGGCTTACTCCTTATTCTTAAACTGTGGCCCCTGGTTCTGGACTCCCCCAACATCGTGAACATGTTTCCTGCTTCTAGTGTGTCCAAGCCCTTAACAATCTTAACAATGTGTAGGGTTCAAGCCCATTTTTAGAGGAGTTTGTGTGGGTGGAACCATGTCACAATGGAATGGAGCCATCCCTCAGCTTAACTGTATATTGAATATGAATAAACAGGCTTCCAGGATACATGCCCCACTAGCTATTCATAATTGCACCATTCACACACCACAGCCTGTCCCCCTTCACCAATCCATGTTCCCCGATTCCCGGCCTCCAAAAGCCAAGATAATTTACCATATGCTGAGATTAAAAGCTCTCAGATTTCCATACTGCAGTCTGTCGCCCCAATCATTCCATTATAATAAACACTGAGGCCCAACAAATGCAGTGCCTCATGTCACATTGTTCACGTACAGGAGTGAATTCTGCCTTCACTCAGTTTATGCACTCATGTCATTGTTTGTAACCACACCATAGTGTGCAGCCGTTCAATAATATAAGACTCAACCTTTCTTTGGAAACATAACTAGAGTAACATGAAAGCACACTGCAGTCCATTGATGTAAACAGCAAAGAGAAGTAACCATGATATGAGTTATTGTGTTGAAAGGAGGAAGCTAAAAATTTAGGGAGTAACTGCAACTTCCTAAAATTCTATGGACTCTAATAAAAACTAATGGAACATTATACCTACACACAAAATGAAATACTTTCAAATGCAAGTATTTGAAGTGAAGTGATTGATACATATTTACGTGTCCCAATGTTCCTGTTCACTTCAGATGATACATTTCATTCAGTTTCTGTGCTGCCTCACTGATTTACAGTCTGCTCCATCAATTATTCTCATTTTACACAAAAAGAATGAAAGGGTTCGGTTTCAGGCTTTATTCATTCTCAGACGTGTTTGTTCAGAGATTATTCTGCTTTGTGTAACATCTTCCTTGCATGAAGCTCCATTATTATTTCATAAAAGCACATACCTTTGTCATTAACTGTTCGGTTATAATAACTCCTAGATCACGTTGTTCTCCAAATGTAATTCTCAATTAACATTGACCTTTAGAAATAATATTAATGAGTCTTTCCATGACTGATTGGAACATGCCAACATTTAACTGTTTTATTCTTGAATATTAAGAATGAATTGCTAAGTCTGTACAAAAGCTTCAAATATTATGATCTTACTTGAACTATTAGTTCATCTCCCCGACTATGAGGATTTTGAATCATTATCAAAATTGATTGTAAAGTGAGGACATCAAGTCCTGGATTGTGTTTTATTCTGACTGAAATGTGCGTGGAATTATTCTGTTGGCTTGCTTGGGTGTCAGATGTGCTTTGGGCAATGTTGTGGAAGGAACCATTATACAAAGGATCCATGTATATACAACATGAGACCGAATTAAGATAAACAAGCTCTGTTGACCTACGATCCAGACCTCACTAACAACTGCATCACTCAGTCAGTTGCAAGTTTAGGTCCTACGCTCAAAGACTTGCTTTCATTATGTTATGACGACTTCTTAATGCCAAGCTAACAGAGTCTGTCTTCAGAGGTGATCTTAAACCAATAATGCCTTATCTGCTTCTCAAGTGGATTTTTAAAATTCCCCTTAAATTATTTAAGGAAGATTAGAGTACACCCAAGTGAGAAGGATAGCAAATATTCCCCAAACAACATCATGGAGTCAGAACACCTGTTTGTCATGTAGAACCTGTATTCAAACTGCTGAAGTGACCTGGTATTCCTGTTGCCTTTCACATTCTCCACCTCACTCCCACTCTGACCTATCACTGACCTGTGATCTCTACACTATTACAATGAGTTCCATGCAATTTGAGGAACACACCTCATCTTCCAACTGGACATGGTGGACATTGCAGGTATTTAATGTTCCAGCATTAGATAGTTCTATGTCTCTGTTTCTATCAGAATGTCCATTGCTGATGCAAGCCATCCATCATTGACATATCTTAGTTTTCCTCTCTCTATTAGTACAGCCTGACCTGCTGGACATGTCCCCATAACCCTGTAATTAGCAACAACTAACACAGACAAAGAAGTGTAACCACCTTCTAACAACCCCCTGTAACCTATTTCACTGGCCTCTCCCTATCACGGATATCCCCTCCGTCCTATCCATCCCACCACATCCTCTCTGCAACTTAAAACTAATTTACTTCATTCTCTTTCCTGTTCTAATGAAGACCCCAGACCAGAAAAGCTAACTCTGTTTCTCTTTCGACAGATGCTGCCTGACCTGGTGAGCATTACCAGCATTTGTTTTTATTCTCTTATTATTATTATTATTAATTTGACCTTGTTATACTCAAAATGGCTGGAATCACATTTCCTACATTGCAGCAGTAACTAGATTCCAGAGGAGCTTCATTGGTTACTGATGTGCTTTTGGCATCTTATGATAATGAAGAGTGCTATACAAATGCATGTCCTAATGTGCTGGTTTCTGTGCTGCCAACTGCTGTGGAGATGATCTAACACTCACAATGCAGAGGATGGATTTGGGTAGTGAGTATTATCCTTGTGGTCAGGTATTTACTCTATTAGCCTAATACTCAGCATAATAGACCACAAGACTTTGCAGTCTATCCTCAAACAATCAATGGGTAATTTTCACTGGGCACGTGTTATATTGTCAGTAGGAATGGTGTAGAGTTTAATATGCTTCTTGTATGACGGTGGCTTTCAGAGATTGTGCTATAAATAACTAGTGCTCTCTTTTTGCTTCTCACCAACTTGATGCACGTTAAATCGAGAAAGCTCAATATTTCGCTGAGGAATTGACTGACAGACCATAAAGATCCGCGATTGATTCTCAGCTTGCGATGCATCTTAATTCAGCTGGAAGTAGAGTCGGTATATGATCATCCGTTTATACAGTATATGATCAGTCTGAAGAAGGGTCTCGAGCCAAAACATCACCCATTCCTTCTCTCCAGAAATGCTGCCTGTCCCATTGAGTTACTCCAGCATTTTGTGTCTATCTTCGGTTTAAACAAGCACCTGCAGTTCCTTCTTACACAGTAGAGTCAGTATAGTTGACCTCAGTGTTCCTGGGCCTGAGAATGGCGAAATTCTCACTGTCAATCAGAATACAATGCACATGTAGAAACAAATAATTGCAGTTGCTGGTTGATACACAAAAGGACCCAAAGTGCAAGAGTAATTCAAACAACAGTCTCTGGAGAATATGATGTTTCGGGTCAAGACCAGAGGATATTACTGAACGAATATGGAGGTCTGAACAAGGGTCTCGACCCAAAACGTAACCTATCCATGTTCTCTAGATATGCCACCTGACCTGCTAAGTTACTGTGTCCTTTAGAATACAGTGCGTTCTGATGCAGCAATCCACAGTGTAATTGTTGACAAGGCCTTCCCTTCTCTGCCCATCCCACTGTTTCTTGAGCAGACCTACTTGAATTATTACAGTCCACCTGTTGAATGTATACCCACAAAGATGCTGAGTTGGGGTTTCAAGCATTTTGTCTCAGAGGTAATGATGGGACAATGGATCTTTTCCAAGTTAGGGAGATGAATGGCATGAAGGCAATCCTACTGCCTCTGTCCTTCTTCTTCGGAAATACCATCAGAACAGGCCAGAATAGTAACAACAGTAGATTGTGTATCTAGCATACTTTGTAGCTGCTATAGTCGTGAGATGGAGAAAATGAATGCTCAGATCCCACTTGGGTAGTTTACAACACAACGGGATGAACATTAAATTCTCCAATTTGAAATAATAGCCCCCTACCACACCTCCTTCCTGCGATCCCAACACCCCCTCACCTTTCTCCAACCCCTACAGTCATCCTGTTCTTTTCCCTTCCTTATACACTCATCTCACATCCATGAGAGAGCTCTTAACGATAGTAAAAGGAGTTAGCTAGAGCTCTTAAAGATAGCGGAGTCAGGGCATATGGGGAGAAGGCAGGAATGGGGTACTGATTGTGGATGATCAGCCATGATCACAGTGAATGGCGGTGCTGGCTCAAGAGGCCGAATGGCCTACTCCTGCACATATTGTCTATTCTCTATTGTCTATTTAGACCCTCATTTCCCAGTTACCTGCCCTCATCTCCCTTCCCCTATCATTTTCCATCTATATTCCTTGCCCTGGCTTTACATTTCACTCCTCTTCTCTCCTTATCTGACACCCTTTTGACCCCTTTTCATCTCTCGTCCTAGTAGCTTACTCCACCCACCTGCCAACCAAACCCCCTATCACTTACCAGACATAGTCCCGCCCCCACTTTTCCAACTTTCTCTTCCCTCCACTACAATCAGTCCAAAGGAGTGTCCCAACCCGAACGATCGCCTGTCCATTCCCTCTACAGATGCTACCTAAGCTGCTGAGTCCCTCCAAGATTTTGTTGTTTACTCAGGATTTCTGCATTTGCAGTTCCTTGTGTCTCCATATTCCTTCAGTAATGTCCTATGATGGGTTCATTGGCCTTCAGCTTATTCCTTTGTGTAACGTGCAATCCCCCCATTGGGGGATTTTTCCTTGTTTCACTTTAACTCTAAAACTCCTTGTTGCCAAACTCAATCAAATGTTATCACAATGTCAAGTGCAGTCGTTCTCACCTCAGCTCTAAAATTAAACTCTTTACTACTTATTTAGGCCAAGACGACAATAGGAACTGCAGCTGAACAGGTCAGCATTGGCGAAGTAAAAGGGAATATATATTGTGCAAGGAGAAATAGAATTAATATTTCAGGTCAGAAGTGTGAATGCTATTTATTGATCTGGTGAGTCAAAGCATTGCTGCTATGAAGACAGGGAGATCTCTCCTGGGTTTATAAACTCCATTGAGTAAGGATGGAGTAGGGAGGACCTCAGCCACTTCTACAGCTGCATTTTGGTTTGTTCCCCCCTACCCTCCACTCCCCTCAACCTCGTTAAGAATGATTGGATAATACACCCAACCAGTAGGCATGATGACTAAGTACATGTTGATTATCCCATAGAGCATTCATGTTTAGTTTACTTTAGTTTAGAGATACACTGCGGAAACAGGCCCATCGGCCACCAAGTCCACACTTCCCAGTGACTACTTCAATCCTACACACTAGGGGCAATTTACAATCTTTACCGAGGCTAAACCTACAAACCTGTACGCTTTCAAGTCTTAGAAGGAAACTGGAGCACCTGGGGAAAACCCACGCAGTCACGGGGAGAACGTACAAACTCCTTACAGACAGTACCCATAGTCAGGATCGAACCCGGGTCTCTGGCACTGTAAGGCAGCAACTCTACCGCTGCAGCTCTGTGCTGCCCCTCAAAGCACCTTCTGGATAGAGGCAAAAGATGATGTGAAAGGAATGAACAGTTTGGGAGATGAAGATGCAGATCTATAAATATCTATTCATTGGAATTCCATTTCAATTACATGTAATCAAACAATACAGGTATAAAACTGACTGCAGTCTTCTTGACTGCTTTTGAAATGACTTTCTATTAAGCTCAAATATTAAATAAATCTTGCACATTAGGTGAAATTATTTTTGACAGCCAAGATGCTGCTCATGTTAATTCAAATTAAGTCCCAAATCTAGTCTAAAATTGAGAAATGTGCAGAGGAGGTGACAAATGCACAAGCATTCAGACCACATGGATTGTGATGGGGAGCATGGTGAATAGTGGAAACACAAACACTCACTGATTACGGAATATCATGATGGGGGATCAAAGTGAATGGTACACTGTCTCCAGTATAGTGTAGTGAGGGGATACAGGAGCAAGGGTGGTGAATTGTGCACCATTACACACACACACACACAAATACTTAGACATGGGAGAGGATATTTAATTGTGCGCACATACACGCATACACACTCATAACCACACACACACACACACACAAGCACACACAAGCACACACACACACGCACAGCCGCACGCACGCACGCACACACACGCACACACACACATACACGCATACACACTCATAACCACACACACATGCACACGCACATACACGCATACACACTCAGAACCACACACACACACACACACACACACACAACCACACATGCACACACACACACACACACACATAACCATACATATACACATAACCACACATACACACAAAACCACACACACACACACACAAAACCACACACACACACACATAACCACACACATAACCACACACACATATACACACACACACACACACACACACACACACACACACACACACACACACACACACACACACACACACACACACACACACACACTCATAACCACACACACACACACACACACACACACACACACACACACACACACACACACACACACACACACACACACACACACATACACACACACACATATACATATGCTCACATACATACACACACATATACATATACACAGTACTTATTTGTCCACCAATATTCACATCCGGGTATGAAAGGACTGCAATGCTTTGACCTATTTCTTGTTGCATTTGTCGCTTAGCATACATGATGTTCTGTGTGTTGACTTCATTAGGCTGAAGTGTCATTTTTTTTGGTACATCTGCTGCTCTTCCTGGTATGCTGTCTTATGCTCTTTATTGAATGAGGGTGGCTTCCTGATGGTTGGCAGAGTGAAGGATATGGCAGGGCATGCTTATGCACGTTGGGCTGAAATCCAATCTGCCGCTGCACCTCATGCTTCACATTACCCCATGAATGCCCTGGGAGATGTGTTCTAAATCTTGTGTCACACAACATGATGGAGGGTATAGAGCGTGTCATGTCTGAAGAAGGGCCTCGACCCGAAACGTCACCTATTCCTTTTCTCCAGAGATGCTGTCTGACCCGCTGAGTTACTCCAGCTTTTTTTGTCTATCTTCAGTATGGAGAGTGTCCTCTATTTGAGGGTGACGTCGTCTCCACAGGACTGTGGTGTGGTCACCTTTACCAATGCTGTCATGAGTTTTTTGAGGATAAGGATGAGGATGAATCCTGAAATTTGTTTCTCATACTACCCACTGCAGACTTGGTCTGGCATTGATTTCCTCCCAGCCTCAGGCAGTAGTCATGTTAGACATAGACATAGACATAGAAAATAGGTGCAGGAGTAGGCCATTCAGCCCTTCGCGCCTGCACCGCCATTCAATATGATCATGGCTGATCATCCAACTCAGTATCCCGTACCTGCCTTCTCTCCGTACCCCCTGATCCCTTTAGCCACAAGGGCCACATCTAACTCCCTCTTAAATATAGCCAATGAACTGGCCTCAACTACCTTCTGTGGCAGAGAATTCCAGAGATTCACCACTCTGTGAAAAATGATTTTCTCACCTCGGTCCAAAAAGACTTCCCCCTTATCCTTAATGTTGGATTCCTAGAGTACATTCCTGGAGAAACCTTGCCTCTCCAAAGTCTTGTGAACACAGTGGGATGGCAAAATGAGCATAAAACATAGTAAAGTAGAGCACAGCAATGAGACTTTTAGCCCATTATGTCTGTGCTAACCGTGATGTTCTGATAAACTAATCTAATCTGCCTGTATATCATTCATAGCCCTCAATTCCCTAGATCTCTAAAAGTGTATTAAAAACTAGTATCACATCAGTATCCACCACTCCTGGCATCGCATTCCAGACACCCACTCCTCTCTGTAAAAAAACTTGTCCCGCTCATCTCTTTTAAACGTTGCCCCTCTCACCTTAAAGCTACACCTTCTTGTCTTTGACATTTCCACCCTGGAAAGAAAGGTTCTTTTCTATCTATGCCTCTTTTATCTCTGTCCACCCTATCTATGCCTCGTTTATCATTCCCATGTTAGGGACTAAATCCATGACATGGGGATCTCACAATATCTGAAAGGAATGACTGTTCACCATTGTGTAACAACTTTAGCAGTTGTGGTGAAGTCTGAGAAGTCAGCTGTCATAGGTCAGGTGTGACTAGTCTGTGGGACAGCACAACAGATTGAGTGTTAAAGAAGGAACTGCAGATGCTGGAAAATCGAGGGTACACAAAAGGCTGGCGAAACTCAGCGGGTGCAGCGGCATCTAAGGACCGAAGGAGATAGGCGATGTTTCGGGTCGAGACCCTTCTTCAGACTGGTAAGGGATCAGGGAAACGAGAGATATAGACGGTGATGTGGAGAGATAAAGAACACTGAATGAAACATATGCAAAAAAGTATCGATGATAAAGGAAACAGCCCATTGTAAGCTGTTTGTAGTGTGAAAATGAGAAGCTAGTGTGACTTGGGTGGGGGAGAGATAGAGAGAGAGGGAATGCCAGGGCCTGTTGTAGGAAGGGGAGGAGACAGCAAGGGCTAACAGAATTGAGAATATTCAATGTTCAAGCCCAGAGGATGCAGACTCCCCAAGTGGAATATGAGGTGCTGTTCCTCCAACTTGCGGTGCTGCTCACTCTGGCCGTGGAGGAGGCCCAGGACCGAGAGGTCGGATACGGAATGGGAGGGGGAGTTGAAGTGCTGAGCCACCGGGAGGTCGGCTTGGTTATTGCGGACCGAGCGGAGGTGTTCGGCGAAACGATCGCCAAGCCTCCGCTTGGTCTCACCGATATAGATCATCTGGCATCTGGTGCAGCGGATGCAGTAGATGAGGTTGGAGGAGGTGCAGGTGAATCTCTGTCGGACCTGGAAGGACTCTTTGGGTCCCTGAAAGGGACCTCCTGTATCATAGATCCTTTTATGTCTGATTCTCGGGCCAAGATTAATGGTGGGTGGTCTTGCTAGATTTATTCTTATTGCAGTACATTGTCCTGTCTCCAGAGCAGAATATAGCAGATTCGTTTTGCAGATACAGCGTTGGAACGGGCACTTTGGCCCACCGAGATCACACTGGCCAGCAATCCCCGCACATTAACACTATCCTGCACACACTCGGGACAATATACAATTTAACCAAGCCAATTAACCTACAAACCTGTACGTCTTTGGAGTGTGGGAGGAAACCAGAGCTCTTGGAGAAAACCCACACAGGTCACAGGGAAAATGTACAAACTCCATACAGACAAGCACCCAGAATCGAACCCAGGTCGCTGGGGCTGTAGAGCAGCAACTCTACCGCTTCACCACCGTGCTGACCCTATTTTCTTCCCCACGGGTCGGTCATAAGTGAAGCATATGAGTTTTTATGGCAAGGAATCAGTTTTAGGCCCACTATTACTGATCCTATCTTTATTCCAGAATTTGTGTAATTAACTGAATTTAAATTCCCAGCACAGTGGGGATTTGAACTCTTGTATCAGGATCATTAGTCCAGCCCTCTGCATTACTAGTTCAGTAACGTAGCCACTATGCTCCCGAGCCTAATGTAAGTACAATAAATTGATAGGCTGCAGTCTCCGTGAGAATGAAGCAGAATGATAATGTAAAGACCGCAGAATAGAATACTTGGCAAGGGAAATGCAAGCAAATGATCTATGAAAATCAAGGCAAGGTCATTAGAATGATTGGTGAGAGATATGCAAAGCAGAGGGAAAACCCAGGGCAATTAAATTAAAATGGATGGGTGGATTATAATTGGGAACGGTATAGCACATGAGGATCAATTCATCTCCTGCTGCACATGAGATGGTCATGGCAATTCTGAGAATTGAGAGTAAAGGTAACGTATAAATCAGACAGTGGCTAACAGGCGGTGGTGGATTGAAATATGGAGGCCTGCTTGGTTTTAACAGCAGATATTAGCACAAAAAAAATCCAGGTCGGGTTAACAATATTTCAGAAAGAAAAACTGAAACGGCCGGCAAGAACACTCCAGCATGATTTATAGCCCAATGAAAGACTGTATAGAATATTCCAGAACTGATTATAAGAGAACTTTTAATCTGTTCTGACATTTATTTGAAGAGAACTGATTTTTTTTTTAAAGGAAAAGAGCAAATCATTTTATTTCTGCCCTGGTGTATTTCCGATGGCAATACTTAATTTAAGACTGTGCTGAGACAGTTTTGTAAAGACACGCATGCCTGACAAAGTATGTGCACTAGGAGCTCTCAATGGAAATGACTGTGGACTGCCCAGAACCAACTATCACATTACAGCTGCCTCTCACATACTCAGAGCCAGCCGCAAGGGAAGAGGGATTCATAAAATTACCTTAACTTACTACTGCGAAGTAAAATGGAGGTGTAATTAAAATGGCTTACACCTTTAAGCCCACAATAGTCAAGTCAATAGGTCAAGCAGAATGTAATTGTTTCTCTATAAATTTATCGACCACTTCTCAACACCTAACTACTGCCAATGTCAGAAAAATCACCAGGGAGTAAAACCACCAGAAAGTGACAAACACTAATCGAAATCTAATACATGGTGTTACATGCATATGGATAGAGGTTATACATGCAGATTTCTTGTATAGTTGTGCGCAATGAGGTAGAAGATATGCTGCTTGCAGGACAGTTTGTGGGTTCCCTATGTGAGATTTTTGGCACAGCCTTTGGAAGAAACAAAGAATTTGCAGAATACAGGAAAAAAACATTATTTATGTGATGGAAAAGGCAACGGATGGGCAAATTGTTCCTAGAAATCTACCTTTATCTACAATGATTTCCTTTCAATTTTTAAATAATAGCTTCTCACATCAACACACCCCCCCCCCCCCCCCACCCATTTTCCCAAATAAACCCCCTTCTACAAACATTCCAAATGGGCTATTGTGTAAATGAGGAAATCTTTATGCTCCAAAGCTCTTCAGTCACAGAGTGGATAGGACGGTGATGACAGTGGCCATCATGGCTTGTAATGTCTTCCCCAAGTGCCCCCCCCCCCACCTCTCCCCAATTGGCTCCCCCTGCACTTCCCTTGGTTATACTTGACTGTCTCTTTGTATAGTCTATTTGCATCAATTTCACACAGAAACGGCAGGGGATATGAAAGCCAAATGGCCGCATTTTCCTGTGTGTTTTCCGTATGTTCTGCTTTTAATTTTCCGAACTTTGCATATGGTTAACTATTCTTATTTTTCCTTCCTTGTGCCCATGTTATTTATTCACCAAATTCTTGTAAAGCATTTTGCAAAGTTTCACTGCACTTTAGGGACAATATAAATGTAAGTATATTTTTGGCCAAAAATCAACAATGTCAGTTAGAAACCCACGTAGTTACTGAACAGCTGAGTAAACTGGACAATGGGCATATCAATAAGCCACTGGTAAGCTGTTGTAGCCAAACATGATCCTTTAATAAGCGTAGGTGCCTTGTCCAGCAAGTAACCCCTAGGTAGTATTGCACAGAGCTTCTCTGTTTTAAGCACACCTTTCTCCACTTCCTCCATACTGCACAGAACATTCAACCCACACCAACAACTCCTTCAGCAGAGATATTCCAATACTGTTGACTCAGAAGTTATGATCAAGCAGCACTGCAAATCAAAGTGTGACATGTAATGCCAAGCACATCATTGCCTTCCATTCATTTCTACGCTTAAATTAATATCTAATAACGTTACCATTCTTATTGAGATCTCCAAGTAACTGTTGGAAAATGAGATGCTTGCAATTATACCGTGTCTTCTCAAAACCATCAGGACATTTCAAGAAACGTAGGAAATGTAATGTAAATGTAATCGCTGTCAACACAACAGCCACCTTGTATCAGCACTGTCTTCACCAACAGTGGTGATATGAGGAGTTGCAATAGATGGAGGCAGAGAAAAATTCTCCACTCGTTTGTGAAATAGGATCTTTTACATTCTCTTTGTAGCTCAGATGGTAAATGATCAAGAGCTTTCATACATTCACAAATTTCATCTGAAAGATAACATCTCTGACAGGGCAGCATTCTCTCAGTACTGTAAACATATTGTGCACATCGTAAACTGTGAATCAAGTCCACACATCAGAGGCAAGAGCGTAAGATAGTGAGCCAGACTGACACTGAAGATTGCCTTCCTCAGCTAAGAGGCATGAATGGGCGTAGTCCTACCTGTTTGAATAACCACACGGGGCATTTTTTTCCAGCTAATTTACTGGCACCCTGCTGGGCATTGGTTGAAGAGGTGGGGAAGGAATAGATAATCTGACATCCTGACATATTGTTTAGTTTAGTTTAAAAATACAGCGCGGAAACTGGCCATTCGGCCCATCGATCCCCGCGTATTAACACTATCCTATACATAGACGCACAAGGGACAATTTCATTTTTTATTATACAAAGCCAATTACCCTACAAACCTGTACGTCTTTGGAGTATGGGAGGAATCCGAAGATCTCAGAGTCACGGGGAGAACTTAAAACTCTGTATAGACAGCACTCGTAGTCGGGATCGAACCCGGGTCTCTGGCGCTACAAGCGCTGTACGGCAGTAATTTTGCCGCTGCACCACCATGCCGCTACCACTGCGCCACCACGGGGGCTCACCAGTTCAATTCTGTGGGAGAGCTGATGGCTGAAGATGTGCGAATCCTTGAAAAACCATCAATCATCTTCAACTTGAACCTCAGAGCCCACACTGTCAACATTTGAGATTCCACCTAAGCTGTAGTGTGTAATATGGATTACATTGAGGGCTTTATTGAAGATATCCACGGCCTCCACAGTAGATGGAAGAGTCACCCTACAAAGTGACACTATACAGGATGAGAAAGTATCCTCCACATTTTGACATCATGACGAAGCTCCTTGGAAGGGCTTCCACCATAACACCTCTGGAAACGTTCCTCGGGACTATAATCATAATCATAATCACACTTTATTAGCCATTTATGTTTTGCAACATATGAGGAATTTGATTTGCCATACAGTCATACCAATAAAAAGCAACAGAACACACAAAGTACATTTTAACATGAAAATCCACCACAGTGACTCCTCCGCATTCCTCACTGTGATGGAAAGCAAAAAAAAATTCAATCTCCCTTCTTTGTCCTCCAGCGGGGGCCTCTAACATTCCGTTGACAGGACGATCTTACTCCCATAGCCGGCGGTGGACCTCCTCGCAGGGCGATCAAGCTCCTGCATCGGGGGTGGGGAATCTCAGCTCCCCCGCTTCGGGCGATCTACCCCGGGTCGGGGCTCGTCGAACGTCATGTAGCATTTGGAGCTTCCCGACGTCGGTCCCAACCCGAGACCGCGAGCTCCTTGATGTTAAAGTCCGCAGGCCGCGGTTGGAGCGTCGATCCCAACAAGGAATCGGCTCCGTTGGTAAGTTCACACCCCGTGGTGGGGCTCAAAGTCAGTCCCAAGCAAGGCCTCCAGCTCCACGATGTTAGGCCGCAGAGCAACCGGAGATACGATCCAGAAAACAATTGCATCTCTGGCAAGGTAAGAGATTGAAAAAAAGTTTACCCCGACCCCCCCGACCCGCCCACCCCCCACATAAAACAAACCAGAGAACATTAACATGCACTTTTAAAACACACTAAAAATAACAAAAAAAAGACAAAAAGAACAGACAGACTGTAGGCGAGGTAGCCATCGAAGCGCCACCCGCTGGAACCTGATAGTTTATTCAGCTAGTTCTGACCAGGCAGAACGAGCAAAGACAGGACGTGACTGATGAACTTGATTGAATGTCCCTTGATGTTATTCATGGGAACTTCCCAAAGGTGTTTAATGAAGGTCCACACAAGAAACTTTTATTTCATGTAGATACTATTGAGCTGCAGAAAAACTGTTAATCTGTCAATCTGATAAGCAAATTGACTAAGATGCAGGATGTGGAGAGCAGAGATAAGGCTTGTTACTCATTCTGGCAAGATGTGATTAGTGGTTTCCAGCATGGATCCTTGATCGGACTATATTTATTCACTGTGTTTATAAAAGACTTGAATGATGGAACAGAATGCCAATGTCAAAAAGAAAGGTGAGATGGCAAGCAGTGCAGATGGAACATTATAAAATAATATTAAATGAAACAAATAGGCAGTCAAAATGCGGTGATCTACTTTCGTCTTAACAGGGATGAAATAGAATATTTCTAAATGGTGAAAACGTAGAAGTGGCGAGGCCCAGAGATATCAGAGTTCATGGCATTAATCTATCAAAAAATAATAACACACACTAATAGGGATTCTGTCCTTCATCTCCAGGGAACTAAAATTTAAGAGTATAAAGTTTTGGAAGTAATATAAAGGTCTGGTCAATCATATCAGTTTTGGATGATGCAACATAGTAATTAAATATTGGCCTCAGAGGATGTATTTTACAGAAAGACATTCGAGAGTCCTGGGGTAGATTACTTGGATAGATGACATAAGCAAGAATTGTATTCCCTGACTTTAGAAGGTTATGGGTGATTTGTCTGTTTATATTGAAGGGAATCAATAGGAGAAGTTAAAAAAAAAAGGATTCTGCTTGTTGGGAATCTAGAAATGGGGATCATAGGGGCTGATGGCAGAATTTACAAAGGACCTCACAGCATCAGAGACCTGGGTCCAGTCCTGACAGCTCACTGTGCGTGTGGAATATGCACGTTCTCCCTGTGCTCCGGTTTTCTCTTACAAGATGTGCGGGTTTGTATTTTAATTGGCCTCTGTAATTGCCCTTAGTGTGGAGAGAGTGGATGAGAAAGTGGGATAACATAGAATGGGTGTGAATGTGAATGGGTGATTGGTGTTCGGCATGGATTCGGTGGGGCGAAGGGCTTTTTCCCTAAAACTAAAACCACAAAACTAAATTTGATCCACTTAGAAGAGGCTAGAAATACGTCTGCATAGAAAATGTGATAGATGTTTGGAAATCTCTTCCGCATATAATACCAGATCAATTGTTAGTTGATACTTATAGACTTTGTTCAAACAAAATGGAACATACGCAGGCATATAGAGCTAAATTACAGAGACGATAAACCTCTTACAGGTGGTACAGGCTTAAGAGAGTAAATACAATGTTCCGTTGTTGCCACATATTGTAACTGTATGCAACAGCAAATGATGGGTCGGTAATTAGAGTCCCATCTCTGTCTAGGAAAGAACTGGAGATGCTGGTTTAAATCGAAGATAGACACCAAATGCTGGAGTAACTCAATGGGACAAGCAGCATCTCTGGTGAGAAGGAATGGGTGACGTTTTGGATCAAGACTCTTTTTCAGACTGATGTCAGAGGAGTGCGAGGTACCGCCCCCTGCCCTGACATCAGTCTAAAGAAGGGTCTTGACCCGAAACGTCACCCATTCCTTCTCTCCAGAGATACTGCTTGTCCCGTTGAGTTACTCCAGCATTTGGTGTCTATGTCCCATCTCTGAGCTTTTATTATAGAGAAGAAGTATACTAACTTGTGACTGTTGCTTGTTTGCTCAGGAGAATGAACAGCTAAAAATATATTTTTGAGCTAATTCAGCAATCTCTCCAAAGCCCATATTAATTGGCTCTGCTCAAGCTTTGATTTCCAAGCTTGCTTGTTCTTCTGGGTTAAGATGATATTGCAGGATGTATAAAGTGATTGGGAGTGTGCAGTACAAAGAGGGGAAAGGAAGCATTGAACGTGCTAGGAGTGGTAAAGGTGGGTGTTGTAGTTTGATTTGTGATTGTATGATTTGGGATGTGTGAGAATTAATGGTAATGGGGGAGCATGGAATCGGTAGGAGTTCCTTTCCTCTCTTCACATGATACACTCCAATTCGCTTTGTACATCCTGCCACAATCTGCAATGTCATCCTAGCCCTGAAGAGTAAGAAAGCTTTGAAATCGGGACCTGGGGCAGACCCATTGGAGGATGTTGATTTAACTCAGCTGCCTGGCTTTGTTTATAGCTGCCGGTCATAAGGTCATAAGTGATAGGACTAGAATTAGTACATTTGGCCCATCAAATCGACACAAAATTCAGCGGGTCAGTCAGCATCTCTGGAGAAAAGGAATACATGATTGGGTAAAGAATGTGCTGCCACAGAAGGTCACTGAAATGTATCCTGCACTAAGCCCACGTCACAAGGTGATGTCAGCCACCGGCTGCCTGGGCAGTGGAATTAGTTGCCGCTGTAACTTCCACTGTGTCTAACATTCCTCCATCTGAACTTCTGAGGGAGCATTGAGCAATATGACTGGTCTCCTAATCACCAGCTCACACACCTACCGCCTCTGATTTTCTGATGGGACCTATGCATAGTGGGGAGTCCTATATAGTCTAGGGGCGCTGCACTGACAGCAGCCTCTGCCTGCAGCCCGTTTGTCTTTCCTTCTTTTTTTTTTATTTTTAGCCAGTTTAAAGTGTGTTTTTGGGGGAAACTTTAACTTTTCTATGTGGGGGGGGGGGGCAGGGTAAGGGGGAAACTAACTCCCAGTCGCTTCCTGGCGGGGACGTGACTATTTCTCCGAGTCGTGTCCTCGCCCCCCAACTCATGGCCTACCTCCTGGATCGGAGCGGCCTTTCCTGCCGGGGACCGGGAACCGGATCAGAGCTGCAACAGCGGCGGCGCAGCGCTGGAGTCACCGCGGAGCGGGCGATACCTACCTGGGTCGCCGTTTAGAGCTCCGGAGCGTTGGGCCGCTGCTCCAACATCGTGGAGCTCTGGTTTGGGGAGCTTCCAACGTGGGCGACGCTGAACAACTTTGTGGAGTCCTGGGGCCCTTTGCCGAGGGCCGCCAGCGTTGTATCTCCACCCGGCGCGGCCTGCGGACTTTGGGAGCCGCGGACTCCGGTAGGAGGGGGCCAACTCAGGGTCCAGGCCGCTGAGGAGGTCCCCCAGCCCCGACGTCGGACTTATATCACCCCGGCGAGGGGGCCTGAACATCGGGCCGCCCGTAGCGGTGACTGCGGAGGGCTCGGGGAGGCCCCGACCACGGGTGAACAGTGGGGAGCATCGGGGGAAGAGACTGACTTTGGTGCCTTCCCTCACAGTGGGAAACTTTGATCCTGCTGTGTGGGGATGTTTTATGTTGAATTCTATTTACTCTGTGTTGTGTTCTTTATTTTTACTGTATGGCTGTATGGTGATTTCATTTCACTGTGCCAATTGGCACACGTGACAAATAAATGTATCTTGTATCTTGTATCTTGTATCTTGAGTCCCTCTCAGAGAGATGTTGCTTCACTTGTTCATGTCCTTGCTTCACTTTGTTCATGTTGGTAGTGGAACTGAGTGTAGTTTAATGGCAGAAAAGAATCAAAGAGGAGTTCCTGTGCATGTGCACAACAGAATTATGTCGTCGAAATTTAAGGAAATATGGAGGCAAGAACAAATCAGGAGCTGACATAAACACAACAGGCTGAATGGTCTCCTCTCATTATACATATGTGAAAGCTTACAGGATTGACTAGCCAATCATTTCAGTAACCTATCTAACTTTCCTGATAGAAGTGAAGAAACGTCACCTTGACATGTGTGCCAAGGTTAAATAGCCCTCATGTTTTGCATCAGGGAACAAGTGTGGCAATTGTGTGAGCTTGTGTTTAGAGAGCAGTCGTCGGTCAAACGGAACTAATCTGCAGGAATTAAAATTCAGCCAATATTGTTCTATGTTTAAGCCGACTATTTATTATTCTGTATCTTTATATATTTTGGGATCCGAGTATCGCTACTGGGGCTTTTCAGGATTCAGACCCAGTGATGGAGCAAAAGTGAAAAGCAATGGTCTGTGAACTCGGAGAGATTCTGCAAGGAGTGGGATCACAAACGCCAGCTGCCCTTCCTCAGACCAAGTTTGGTCATATTGGTACAACTAAATTAACTCAGAGTGGCGTAAATCAGCAGTTGACAGCTATACAGTTGACCCAAAATGTCACCCATCCCTTTTCTCCAGAGATGCAGCCTGATCCGCAGAGTTACTCCAGCACTTTGTCTCTATCAGCAGTTGACAGATTTATTTTCCTCTAAGTGGACTGTGGATCAGAATGGTTTTCATGGCAATTTGGTCATTTTCTGATTGCTATTATTGAAAGTAGTTTTCCTTTTATTTAATTACTGATTATTTAGTTAATTGATATTTAAAACCCGTGTTTCCAGATTCTTCAACCTGTGGGAATCCCAGTCCAGTAATTTGGCCACTGTGCCACCTACTGAACTCAATTAATTTCTAGACTGCGTCTGATATCTGCGCAACCTCTGCCATACTTGCGAAAGAAACCAAACCACTGGATCAGATTGCAGTAGCATTTACTGTATGCCTTTTTGAATATGACGGTCCAGTTCCTAGGATTTGAGAATCTAACAACAAAAACGTTCTGCATTCAAGGGATGTGTAGCAGTGCATGAAACCAGAAATCACACTGCATCCACATAGCAGCACCTTAGATCCTGCCGGGTAATTTTACAGCCAGGACTTTGTGGCCGCCAGCATTTTGTTCCCTTCATGTTCCAATTGTAATATATAGATTTTCTCTCTGTGGCCTTGACTGGGAAGCTAATTCCATATTTTACAATGTCTGATTCCATTCTTGTAAAAATCAATGTGTTAATTGTTTTGCTGAACAAGTGGTTTGATTAGCCACTGAAAACCCTCATGGAATAAAATGATTGGACAAAGGACAAACATTGAAAGAATTTAGGGAAAAAGTAAAAGGGTAATATCAAAATTATTTATTGCCAGGCGGTAGCAGATCATTACTCCCAACGAAACTTCGACATCCCAAGACAGCGACATTGAAAATACTTTCAATGACAGAAGGATTTATGGAAGTGATCTCTTCAATGGGATGCATGCAGTCAATGTTTGCAACACTCTTCATTCAGCCTGTCTATGGATGGACGATATAATTATCACCATTGTACCATAGGATTTAATGTCTCTTGCTGGGGAAACAGTGCACAGCACTCACAGAGCTTTGATAGTGCAAGTTGCAAAGGCACTACAACTGTCAGAGCAGGGTCAAAGCATGGGGCCATGCTGCAGCAGGGGAATAGAATATTGCCCTCAAGGTTAATGAAACTATATGCCAGCCTGTAAATTCATTATGCCCCAGATAAAAAATTGTTACAAATTGATTTAGGCTGTGGGCCGAGGAGCTTTATTCTAATGTTTCGTGACCCAAGACACAGAACTATATGAAATTTTCACATATTGTGTATCAATATTATATAAATCATCCCCTGAAACTCGCCAGGACCAGACTTGCACATTTTTTTATTAAATTAGAGAAGACCGGAAAATTTTCAGGTATTTTTGGTCCAATCAAAGCACGTTTAACATTGAGTTGTATTGCCAGTTGGCCAAGCACGCGTTTGTTGCAGGGTAGCTAGGCAGGGAGCTCACAACATGGCTGACAGTGCTTCTACTGATGCCAGTTTTACTGGAGATTCCGATGAAGGATCCTTGTTGTTCTGTGGAACACATGTCGTGGAAACTTGCAGCAGGGTAATTGAATTTAGTGAGAAAAGCATTAAGAAGTCTGAAGACTGTGCTGCTAAGTGGATTGAAGTGGAACAAAGTCTTGAAGGTAAAGTCGCTGCTAAGGTGCTGCAACACAAAGAAGCCAGCCAGGAATCAACTCGAACAGAAAGGTAAGGTCTAAAGTCTGAATGTATGAAAATATATCTGTATGGACTTTAATTAATTTAATTGCACCCTTTTATAATGTGAGAAAATGAGATTTGGAGGCTGTACATTCATTAATTAATTCATTCATTCATGAAGTTGAGCGCCTAAACCATGTGTATCCATAACACAGTAAATTAAACATTTTCACTAATGCCAACTCGTTGAAGTCTAATAAGCTTTATTTAACATATAATCTCGGAGCTGCCTGCGATAACTTACCGGGAAAAAGTGCTCCGAGCGCGGGGCCTATGTACTTAACATAGTGGAGTCGCGGTCTCAATTAAGAAGCAAACCCGGAGCCGCGGGGTGTGTTTGGATCATCTCCGTGGGGGGGGGGGAGGCTGTACATAGTGCTGTCCGTAGCGGCCAATTTCCAGGCCCGACCACGAGAGGAAAACGGAGGGATATTAATCGCACTTTATAGGCTTCCATTGGAGTCAGAAATGGTTGATGTTTCTGTAGAAATTAATTGGTTTATGTGAACTTGAACTAATTTTTCTATGGTAGTAACCTATTGTTATTCTCATTAACATTAAGAAGAGGTTGAAATTTTGTGAATTGAAGTCCATGCAGACTTAATGACTATGAGATTTTTAATTCTGTAGCCTCTGCCTGACCTTCCATTTGAACTTGAACTAACTTATCAATGGTAGTAAATGACAGTGGAAGTCTCATTGACATTAAATAGAGTTTGACATTTTATGAATTGAAGTCCATGCACACCTAAGTACTATGAGATGTTTCTTTCTCTAGCTATTGTGCAGCCTCTGCTCCTCCACTTGAACTTGAACGAACATATCTATGGCAGTAAATTACAGTGCAAGTCTCATTGACATTAGGAAGAGATTGAGATTTTATGAATAGAAGTCCATGCAGACCTAAGTAATATGAGATTTATTTTTCCTTGCAACTTCTGCCCCTCCACTCTTCAGAGCCTGTCCACACAAACGTTTTTTGTGTGGGCATGCACTGTGCTTTAATGAACACTAATTTGATAATTTGAAGACTTGCCATCCCATCTACCTGGACATGCATGCATGTTTAATTTCCTCATTAATATGTCGATATTGTCTTACATAATATAAAAAATGAAATACTGAAAGAGATGTAAAATACTCCCTGACACATATTATCTTCTATTATTAGGAGGCAGCAGTGTATCTCGGGTTATCATGCCGAGTGCTATCGTCACTTCTGCAACATAACAAAAATAAATCCAGCTATAGCAAGGTCTAGAAGGAAGAAAGGTAATGATGGGACTCAAACAACAATTAATTTAATTTATGGTCATTTGATGTTACTTTGAAAAATGAAAAGATATATTTGAGGATGTTGATTTATTTTACTTTTCATTCCTTTTCTGTTTTCTTTTTCCTCTTTCAATTGAGTTCAAGACGCTGAAAAGCCTGAAGCAGGTGAATCACCTCAAGAGGCAGTTCCTGATGGTGAAGCAGATGAGCCGGCCCCAAAGAGACTGCTTCGATCCATGACAAGTCATAGTCAACAAACAGCAACTGTCAAGCACACTGACCGCAGGCATGTCCTACCAGTGCAGTTGTAAAGGTTCAAAGTACACAAGAGAAAAAACACGGGAAAAAGAAAAGTGAAGAAATCAATGCAATGTGAAACAAAACAAGGTGGCCATTTAATGACTGCTGCAACCATTGATGAAAGATGAGGCATTGCTGTTACACATAAGAGAAAGAGACCTTGTAGCTCTTGAAGCGAGATACCATAAATCATGTACCAGAGATACACCAAAGTTGTCACTGAATTTGCACAAGATTGTAAACAAGATAATCAGCAGCAGATGTATGAGAAGTTCTACTCTAGTTTCTGCAAGAGAGTAATCGAGAAGAGATTCATCCACGGCAAAGAAATCTTAAGACTTGCTAAACCTAACAGACTTTTCATAAGTGAGGTTCGAGAAGTTGAGGGCTTGGATGCATCATCTCACAAGACAGGCCGCCTGAAGGCAAGGTTGAAGAGATCCCATCCTCTCTTATGTTTCACAAGACCATTTAGGCAAGTGGAAAGTGAAATTGTATTCGTGGAATCACTTGTTGTTGAAGAGCTGGTTGAAGGTGTTGTGGAAGATAATTCAAATGAGGACAGTGACAGCAGTTTAATTGTCGGTGACAATCAACAAGGAGGATCATCGTCCCATTACCTCAGAGACATGCTTCATGCAGCCCAGATAGTTCAGAATAGCATCATCAACTCAACAAACCACATCCAATGGCCCCCGACTCCTGAAGACACTACAGTACATACAGCCGAACAGATTGTCCCAGATGAACTTTACAACTTTTTGGCATGAACCACTGGAGCAAGCAACGAGCCAAAAGAATCTGGTAAAGTTGATGTGCCTGACGAGATGCATCACTGTCTGCTGTCAATTGCCCAGGATATCATGTACCTGAAAGCCGAAGGAAGGATACTCCTTCCAAAATACACAGCCCTCTCCATGGCAGTCAGACATTTAACAGGCTCAGCAAGGTTAATTGGGCTGCTCAATGGATTTGGTCATTGTTCATCAAATTCATTTACCTTAGAACATGACCCAGCACTGGCAAAGAGGCAGATAGAACAGGGGATTGGCCTACTTCCAGCTGAGGCTCAAAAAACCTTCATCACGTTTGTATGGGACAACAATGATTTTGGGGAAGAAACAATAAGTGGAAAGGGAACCCACACACAATACGAATGGCATTCTTCCTCAGTGGAGCCCATCTGCCACCTCTACCACCTGTGAATCAACCCAGTCATCGCAGCTTGTGCCAAGTGCAAGAGATAGACGATGTCCAGCCACCATCTCCTAACATCAAGAAATATCTTGGGAGAAAAAAAAATGGGATCAAAAGCTTACGGCGATAAGGTTGATCTTGTGGACAAACATTATCGATCAGTCCAAAGTTCTGCAAGAACACTTGACCTGGCTCTTCGTGTCATGAAATTGGTGGATTCATCTGAGAGGATCTTCCCTGGATGGACAGGCTGCAACACTCTTCTACAGAATGATATTCCAGGAATGTGTAACATCAGCTATCTACCAATTATAGATGCTAGTCCAACTGAGTATGACACAGTCTAACACAGTTTAGTATGACACAGTCTTCACCATTCTTGAGAAGTCTCTTGAAATTGCCGATGCCTTGGAGCAAGAACAGGTTATTGTAGTGTTTGACCAAGCCATATAGTCTAAAGCACAGCAGGTCAGATGGAATAATGAGAGATTTTTCATGGATTTGATCATGGATTTTCACAAGTAGCATGTGATCAAGCCATAGAGCAGACCTGCAACCGAGACACGAAAACAAAAGGAGGCATAGTGGGAGTCTCAACTCGCAAAGGAGCTGTCTCAAGATTGATTTTGTCACAACCCGAAGGAGCAGCAATTTCCAGGAGATGTGAAGAAATGGCAGGAAAAGACCAGATGACAAGGGGTCGCTAGGACTTGCAGCAGTCGCGAATAAAGAGAGATGAAGAGGATGTCTGCAAGGTTATATCTGTCCTTGAGTCTATCCTTAATCTCTTTGAGGACATCCAAGACCAATTGGTCCACATAGCATCTGGATGTGTTGCTTCCAAGGATGTAACTGAGGCTTACATCACTGCGTGGGAGAAGGGAGATGAAGCTTTCATCACATACTCCAAACATCGTCTCCAGGGCAGTGAAGATATGTTCAAGCCGCTAAAGAAAGAAAAAACGAAGACTTTCCAGTCAATGAATAAGTCAACTCAGTCCAAAATCAAAGGAAAGGATGTGGTGTTAAAGGCTGACAGAAATCTGTTTCACATACTAGTGATCATCGCTAATGTACGGAAGCTTGATATCCGTAACATGCTGACATACAACTTGGGCCCTCTTCCTCTCTCACTTGCACATCCAGATGGGTCACTTAACAAAACAACAAATCATCCTTGCTGCACTACTTTGAATCGCAAGTACAACCATCTCCCCAAGTTGACATTCTGCCAGGGACCATCTGGATTGTAGACGGCATGGCTATCGTGCAAGAACTGTCCCTGAGAAGTATTCCAATGAAACATTTGGCAAGCTCGCTGATCACCTTCTGAAGCAACTCGTTGAGTTGGCCCTTAGTAATGTTATCCACTTTGTTGTTGATACTTACAGGAAAGATAGCATCAAGAATGCTGAGAGAGGGAGATGCTCCGTTGCTGGAAGCTTAATCACCAAAATATACAGTGGAGACCAGCAAGTACCTCACCAATGGAAAACATTTCTTGCAGGTGGTGACAACAAATCAGAGCTTATCAGGTTCTTTTTTTCAGACTTGGCAGAACAAACCATGTGCATGCCTGAAGAATGTGACAGTTTTTGTTGCTCATGATGGGGAGTGTTACGAGTTGACAGATGACAATGGGCAAATGAGTGCTCGCTTGGTACCAGAACTGGAGTGCAACCACGAAGAAGCAGACACTCGCCTTTTCTTTCATTGTCAGTATGCTGCTAGTCATCAGCCATCAACTTCAACAGATACAGCTAGATACCCAATCCTCATCAGGAGTCCTGACACAGAGGTGTTAGTGATTGGACTCGCTGTGTCACAACATATTGGAGCAGACTTATTATTGAACACTGGAAAAGGCAACAATAGAAGGAGTCTATCAAAGATTAGCTCATATCTGGGACCAGCTGTCACCAAAGCTTTGATATCTTTGTACTGTTTCACAGGCTGCGATTCAGTTAGCTCATTTCATGGAAAATATAAATCAAATGCCTTCAAGTTGCTTGCAAGTGACACAGCTACACAGGCCACCTTTCATGAAATGGGAAGCTCATTCACAGTCAGTGATGAATTGGTGAAAGGTGTAGAGAAATTTGTTTGCAAGTTATATGGGCAGGGCTGTGAGAAAGTAGACAAAGCTAGACACAACCTCTTCCTTATGTTAACTAAATCAGAGGCTCGTCTTCCACCCACCGCAGACTCGCTCAAAAAGCATGTCCTGAGAGCAAATTACCAGGCTGCTATACATTCCAAATGTCTGGAACAGTTTCCACAAATTCCCAGTCCAAAGGGACATGGGTGGAAAAATGTAGGTGGTGAATTGGACATTGACTGGGTGATCTGCCTCCAGCCCCAAGCACCTTGCTAGAATTAACATACTGTTCGTGCAAGAAAACAAACTGTGAGAAATCAAGTGTAGGGAAAGGAAGATGCTCATGTCAACGGCATGGTGTGCCATGTACAGATTTATGTAAGTGTGTTGACTGCAGAAACTCTATTACTGCAAAAGACTTTGAATCTGATGAAGAATATTCTGATGAAGATCACATGTAATGTAAACTAAATAATTTTGGGAAATAAATGATTATATAAAGTTTTATTTTAATGTTGATCGTTTCATTGTTTATTTGGTCAAATTATTTAAACAATGAGTGAGGTACTTATGATAATGGCGTGCTGGTGAATGACAGTGCAACAGTCCACCCACCCATCCACACATACACACACACATCCATCGTGCGCACACTTCCATGCATGCAAACACACACATACATGCACACATACAGCCGCACACACACACATCCACACATCCATTCGCACGCAGACATACATCTACACATCTACACATCCACACACACATCCACACATCCACCCACACATACATGCACACATACATCCATCCACACCTACATACACACTTACATCCACACATCCACAGACACACGTTTGAAAGGTATACACAGACACACACACAAACTAGAGATAAACAATGCAACACTTTTAGGGTTCTTTTAGGTCAAAGGTAATGGCCCTCATTTGCAAAGGCACCATCGGGGGGTCTCTAACATAAATATAAGCTCATTGTAGCTTAAAATGAATACTCATCGAGTAAACATCAGAGCATTCGATTCTTGGCCAGGAGGTGACATTTACATCAGAAATAAGACAGGTCTCTTACAGGTCTGTCACCCAGCCTGGCACTTCCCCAGTCCCACTATGGCTGTTACCCCCACTCTCCCCACAATGGCAGTCAGTGGGGTTCAGTAAAAGGGGGAACCCAGAGGATCTGTCCTGACCCTTTAATTAGGCAGGTTCATGAGCCCTTAAAACCTGGGACCTCAGCTGCAGTCTCATTAAATGTCCTATTAAAGCGACTGGAAGATGCCTTGCAGGACTGTCCCGCAGCCTGGAACTGCCACAGTCTCACTATGGCCGTGACCCCCCACTCTGCACACTTGGGTTCAGTAAAGGGAGGAACCCACAAGAACTGCCCTCACCCATTATTTAGGCTGGTTCAGGAGCAGGACCTCTGCGACAGTGTCATTAAAAAAACACTCACAATTATATTCATCATATTATTTATATATAATCTAATTATACTTAATCATATATGATTACAGTCATATTTACAAGTTATATACATATATATATAGGTATAATAATATATAGTTAAATGGACTGCAACGCGGAAATAGGCTGCCCATGGTGTAATATGGGCATTGGCCACTAGATGGCGTTTACTTTCCTGATCTCATTTTCTAATTAGTTTAATTAATTAATGTGCAACTTAGGGCAATGGCGAGTTATGACATCCTTCTCAATTATATTTCATCTAAATCTGTGGAAATGTTCATGTAGTTCGGTGACCTGGGTCACGAAAACTGATTTCTAGACACATTTTTGATGCTCGGCCCACAGCCTAATTATTACAACATGCACATTTCACATTAAAAAGGGAATTGCTTTATTTCCCTGCTTCTGCATTAGAGGCTTTTTTTTAACTGTAGCTTACTGCAGTCATAGGGATCCCAAATATGGATTTCCTTTGCAAATTTCCAACAAGACAATATTCTGACCTTCACCTCCTCACAAAGCCCTTTGCCTATACACTGCAACACAATGATGTGAGGTTATATTAAACAGGAAACCCTAGATTCATCCCCTGATCAGCAGAACATATTTGATATTCATTTCACAAATGCTCCATAATCTGCTATGCATTTCCACCACTTTCCATTTTCATCTTAGGTTTTCAGTGTCAACAGTATTTTGCTTTTTTTTAATACATTATTTAGCCATTATTACTTTTCTAGGACCTGGTTTTGAATTGATTTGGTTATGTGATGCACACGTCATGACAGTGACCACATTCTAGAAACATTTCTTTGGCAATAAAGTATTTTCGCCAGTAGTAAGACCATGCAAGGCACCGTATAAAGGCAAATGTGGTTTTCTGTGGGCAACCGGGATAGCAGTTGTTACTTGGCAAACCCAACAGGTGTGGGGGAAGTTAAATTAGTTCAGTATAGCTTTGAGATGCAGCACGGAAACAGGCCCTTCAGCTCACCGAGTCCGCACCGATCTGCAATTTCCGCACAATAACACCATCCTACACACACTAGACTACACTGAAAAAAACCTTAGGAGGAAACCGAAGATCTCAGAGAAAACCCACGCGGTCACAGGGAGAACATACAAACTCCATGCAGACAGCACCTGAAGTCGGGATCGAACCCGGGTCTCCAGCGCTGTAAGCGATGTAAGGCAGCAATTCTACCGTTGCACCACCGCCACCCTTAGTCTTGGGAAGTTAAATTAGTCTTGGAAAGTTCAGGCCATTTTAAAGGATCCCACATGTAGACTTTGATGAGATCATTTAGCTTAGTTTATTATTGTCCAGTGCACCGAGGTACTTTAAAAGCTTTTGTTTGATGGATACTCATTGAATGGAATGGAAAATGAAGAACAGTTTTTCACAAACATATACAAAATGTATTTCCTATTTTAGCAATAATGGTTTGGAGATTACATTTATGCCTTATATCTTTAATATCTCCAATTTGTTTGTTGAAAACCTTTAGGTTACGATAAGAAGTTATATTAAATGACAGTGAGTCTGAAGAAAGGTCTTGACCCAAAACATCATGTTCTCCAGAGATGCTGCCTGACCTGCTGAGTCACTCCAGCATATTGTGTCCTTGGGTCTATTAACCAGCAATTGCAGTTCTTTATTTCTCCATTTCCTAACTTCAAAGGTAATAAAATCTGAGGGTAGTACGCATGGAGAAAAGGCTACAAGTTGTACTGGTGTAGGTCTTACCAGCGATGTGTGATCCTTGCTATAGGCCTCTGGGAGCTGTTGAAAACTGGAAGCCAAACAAGTTAAAACATAAGTTTTAACATATTAACAAGTTTTAACAAGTTAAAACATAAGTTTCAACATGGATTTGTGCCTGGAAGGTCATGTTTGACAAACCTTCTTGAATTTTTTGAAGCGGTAACTAGGGAAATTGATGAGGGTAAAGCAGTGGATGTTGTCTATATGGATTTCAGTAAGGCCTTTGACAAGGTTCCCCATAGAAGATTGGTTAAGAAGGTTCAATCTTTGGGTGTTAATGGCGGAGTAGCAAGATGGATTCAACAGTGGCTGAATGGGAGATGTCAGAGAGTAATGGTGGATGGCTGTTTGTCAGGTTGGAAGCCGGTGACCAGTGGGGTGCCTCAGGGATCTGTGTTGGGTCCACTGTTGTTTGTCATGTACATCAATGATCTGGATGATGGGGTGGAAAATTGGATAAGTAAGTATGCAGATGATACTAAGATAGGTGGTGTTGTGGATAATGAAGTAGATTTTCAAAGTCTACAGAGAGATTTGGGCTATTTGGAAAAGTGGGCTGAAAGATGGCAGATGGAGTTTAATGCTGATAAGTGTGAAGTGCTACATCTTGGCAGGACAAATCAAAATAGGACGTACATGGTAAATGGTAGGGAATTGAGGAATGCTGTGGAACAGAGGGATCTAGGAATAACTGTGCATAGTTCCCTGAAGGTGGAATCGCATGTAGATAGGGTGGTAAAGAAAGCCTTTGGTGTGCTGGCCTTTATATAATCAGAGCATTGAATATAGGAGTAGGGAAGTAATGTTAAAATTGTACAAGGCATTGGTAAGACCAATTCTGGAGTATGGTGTACAATTTTGGTTGCCTAGTTATAGGAAGGATGTCAACAAAATAGAGAGAGTACAGAGGAGATTTACTAGAATGTTGCCAGGGTTCCAGCAACTATGTTACAGAGAAAGGTTGAACAAGTTAGGTCTTTATTCTTTGGAGCGCAGAAGGTTAAGGGGGGACTTGATTGAGGTATTTAAAATGATGAAAGGGATAGACAGAGTTGACGTGGATACGTTTTTCCCATTGAGGGTAGGGAAGATTCAAACAAGAGGGCATGACATGAGAATTAAGGGACAGAGGTTTCGGGGTAACGTGAGGGGGAACTTCTTTACTCAGAGGGTGGTGGCTGTGTGGAATCAGCTTCCAGCAGAAGTGGTGGAGGCAGGATCGATTTTAACATTTAAGAGTAAAGTGGATAGGTATATGGACGTGAAGGGAATGGAGGGGTATGGTCTGAGTGCAGGTAGATGGGACTAGGGGAAAACAAATGGTCGGCACGGACTGGAAGGGCCGAGAAGGGCCTGTTTCCGTGCTGTAATTGTTATATGGTTATATGGTTATATGGTTAAGTCACAAGAGTCGAAACAAACGTCAGGAGGCCATTTTCAAATGTTCAAAGTTGAATCACAAATCTCTGGTGCCGCGTTTAATGGTGAAAGAGGACTAATTTCTTTCAGCACTGTGGAAAGCTTCAGCTGTTTTGGCAGCTCTTGCTGTTTATTCATGCATCAGCAATTTCTTCAAAACCAGACACAGAATGAATTTAAAAACTATAATTTTAAGGACTTTGTAATTTTGCATGCATTTGAAACAGAAAAATGTAGCTTGTGTAGTGGAACGGATGAGATCCTCTATCCAGTAGTCCAAATACCAAGGAGTAATCTGCTAAGCCAGATAAGTATGGGTCGTGGCAGCTAAATGCTAATGTATCTTTTTTGTTGAAAATAACATTTAAAAAATCCAAAACTTTATAAACCATAAGAGGAACATTGTTTCCGCTCACAACTCATGAATTGGAGTTTGCTATTGATTTTTAAATTGTCAGGTTAATAACATTTCTGTTAAAAAAATGTTAAACAATGCAATTGAATTTGCAGAAATATTGATTTTTTTTCTGGCTATTGCAATCAATGCACTCAATTCGATTTAACAAACACTATTACACGCCTAATGCAGAATATAATTCGAACAGTTCCCCACATAAGTGTAAACTCTTCCCATCAAATAGTTTGTGATTCTTTTGCTGTTATCACGTGCAAAATTCATCTTTACAATTGTTTTCATCTTTACATCGCGTACGTCCGAAGGTCTATATTATCATCATTTGTTCAAAGATGATTGTTAGAACATGCTAGGCCAATCATAGAAACATAGAAAATAGGTGCAGGAGGAGGCCATTCAGCCCTTTGAGCCAGCACCGCCATTCATGGTGATCATAGCTGATCGTCCGCTATCAATAACCCGTGCCAGCCTTCTCCCCATATCCTTTGACTCCACTAGCCCCTAGAGCTCTATCCAACTCTTTTAAACTGTAGTTGGGGTAAACATTTTAGAAGAATCAGAACAAAATATGGATAAACATAGAGAAGTTTAAGTTGATCAAAACAAAGCAGCACAGATTTGTTAAAAGAAAATGAACTTTTCTGTCAAGGCAACAAAGAAGGTTGATATTGGGCATGCAGTAGGTGCTGCTTATGTTGATTTTCAACCTATCCATTCCTTCTGGCACAACATTTTTATTTCTTACATTAACACTATAGCCTTTAGTTTTAAGAGCCTGTCCTACTTGGGCGACCTAATCCACGAGTTCTGGCGAGTTTGCCCTCGACTCATACTCGCAGCATGGTCGACACGAGGTCATAGGAGGTCTTCGAAACTCTCTTTCATGCTCGAGAGTGGTCTCCGTGCACTCAAGGCCTCAGCTACATCGCGGCGTTTTTTTCAATATGTTAAAAAATGCCTGCGAGTAAAAAAAGGTCGCCATGGAAAAAATCTATGCTTTTTTTACTCGTAGGTTTAGTTGTAGTAGGTCGTAGTAGGTTGGCATGTTAGTCGTAGGTAATCGAGGGTAGTCGAAGGTAGTCGTAGATAGTCTTCATCATAGTCGAAGGGAGGTCGAAGGGTGGTCGAAAGAGATCGAAGGGGGTCGTCTTCACTCTCCACTATTCGGTGTCCAATTTTCCCGAAGTTAGTCGTAGCTAGTCTTCAACATAGTCAAAGGAGGTCGAAGGAGGTCTTCAACAGGTCATTCTTTAAAACTCTTCTAAACTCGCCAATTAGGTCACCCAAGTTGGACAGCCCCTTGACACATCTTTGTTCTGAGGAAAAATGTCATCCTATATATCCTATCTTCGCCCGTCTTAATTTTGTATTCCTTTGTCAGATCCCCTCACAGCCTCTTCTACTCCCAGGTGGAAGAGGGAGTAAACTCCCAGTATGATGAATATTTTTTATTAGTTGTAAATACATATTAATAAAAAATACTTCTTACATACATTCATAATATTATTAATATTAATATTAACATTTAAGACTTTATATTTCTATACATTTTTTTTTTTTAAATTTTAAAGTAGGAAAAAATAGAGAAAAATAATAGAGAAAATAAGGAAGTGAATGGAGTATTAAAAAGTTATCCATCGTTGGAGATAAATCCATGATTTATCATACGTAATTCTTCATCCATTCTATTATTCAGGCCTCAGTCAGGCTCTCGCACTGAGCCACTTTGACCCTGTAGATATTCAATATATGGAGAACATATCCCTCTGAAAAGATCCAACCTATCCATTAGGACAAGCATCAATCTTTCCAGATGGAGTGTCTCCGACATTTCTGTATTCCACATTTTGATTGTGGGGGATGTAGGACCTTTCCAGAATTTTAATATTAATTTTTTTCCAATTATTAAACTATAATCAATAAAAAATATTTGATTTGTTGTTATTAATTGATCTATTTCCAGTATTCCCAGTATTATTAACTTTGAGTCAAATATCAGGTTCGTATTAACAACATTCGAAATTATCCTAAATATTTCTATCCAAAATTTTTGTAATTTTTACACAATTTGTAAATGAGTGTGTCAGATTAGCTTCTAAGTGCTGACATTTATCACATATGGCAGATACATTTGGAAAAATGTTATGTAGTTTGGATTTTGAGTAATGTAGTCTATGTAATATTTTAAATTGTATAAGAGAGTGTCTAGCATTTAACAAACAGTGGTGTATGTGTTGTAAACTTTCATCCCATACTTCTGGTCTGATAATTTGACCTAATTCGTTTTCCCATGATTCGCTCTCCCAGTAAACCCAGACTATCCTCATCCACTGGCTGAGTGTCCATAACTAACCAAACTGAGACTCTCATTTAGATCGCAGGTTGATAAGCATTATCTAGCCTTAGCTTGTGGTTAGTATGACCACAAGCATGGCCTTCTTGTTCAGCCAGACATCACCTATGACACCGCCATCCTTGTTCTTAATGCTTCCTTCTTTAACAATATATTGCAGTTAATGGAGACCACAACATTAAAAATCATTCCGGCTGTTCGGAGATACAAATGAACAGATTCTCTTGACCAAATCTAATGTAAAGAAATTCAATTACAATTGAACATAGTTAACATTAAAATATAATTTAGCAAAGCTTTAATTTTGAGAAATGTTAAAGCAATTATTTTTGACAGTAGCCATGACAACATAAAAAATGTAGCAGTACAGATGGTTCCTTCCCTCAAACTGGTCCTTCCTTCGTAGTTTGCAACAATAATATACTTGTTCAAAACAAACATCCTCCACCTCCCACCATCTGATGCAAAGGCCTTAATGTAATTCTATTTTTGCAGAACAGCAATTACAGCAAAAGCTTTAGCATTTAACCTTTTCAATCCCAGTTAATGCTCCCCTAAGGTAATATGCTTACACATACAAGCTCAAAGGGTGATGTCACTTTTGACCTAACTCAATTTTTTTCTCTGTCACCTCTCTTTCAAGAATGCTATCCTTGAACAACATCCATTTCGCTCTCTGACGGGATTTCAGTCTGACTCTTTGCTTTGTCACCAGCTGTGAATTCTGTTTCCACTTCAATAAAATCATTAAATCATAGAGTGGCACAGTATGGAAATAGACCCGTTGATCCACTGCGGCCACACAACTCATCAAGCATGCTCATCCTACACTTGTCCAATTTATTATCTCCGTATTCACTTTCAACTGCCCTCGGGTTCCACGTCTTATTGGAGCAATTTACAACATCCAACCAACCTGCCTTGTGAGAAGAAACCAGGGATGGAAGATTCCAACCTTCGTGTAATCCGCCCTATTTCGACGAATGCAATCAACCCGGCGTGCACAAGCAAATAAGATCAAGTAGAACAAGTTGTGCTACAACTTTAGGCTATGCACGCCATATGCAAGAAGAAGAAGAAGAAACCAGAGTATCCCAAGGAAATGGTCGGGAGAACAGGTAAACTCCATACAAATGTCAGGATCATACACGGGTTGCTGGAACCGTGAGGCAACTGCTCTGCCAGCTGCACGATTGCGCCACCAAGTCGTTGAGTCATACAGCATGGAAGCCTGCCCTGAGACCTAACTTGCCCATACCGACTAAGATGCCCCATCTACTCCAGTCCCTCCTGCCCGCATTTGGCCCTAACCCTCTAAACCTCTCTTATTCATGTACCTGTCCAAATGTCTTAAATGTTGTAATAGTACCTGCCTCAACTATCTCCTCTGGCAGCTCATTCCATACGCCCACCACCTTCTGAGTGAAGTGTTGTCCAAAAATCACTTCCGAAGACAAAATTTATTTCCTTCACAAATATCTCTAGCACCAACTTGTTCCATGTGGATTCCAACCAAAAGTCCACCTTCACAATTCTGATCATAGTCTGACCAGCCGGGCATGCCCTCTAGATCCACATTTTGCAGCTTCTGTGATGGTTTAATTGTGTTCTCACTCTCACTCTGCAGTGCCTTCATCCACTTCAGGTTTACAATGAATCCCTAAAGCACCCTTGGCCTCATCTTAGAGATATTCCATTTGCCCTATCTATTTTAGTCTCATTCTCTCTGACATTTAAAACGAAAATGTTCCTTTCTTTCACAGTTTTGATGAGTTTTTAACCTTAAATACAAGCTGTGTTTCTCTTTCCACAGATGCTGCCTGACCAGCTAGTTTTTTTTAGCTTGTTCAGACATACAGAGATCTTTTGTTTTCTTTTCTACTTAGAATGATAGAGCCCTTTGGCCCAACTTGTTCATACTGACCATGATGTCTCAGCTAAGCTGGTCCCATTTGGCCAACATCTCTCTAAACCTTTCCTATCCATGTACCTATCCAAATTACTTTTGAATGTAATTATTGTACCTGCCTCAACTACTTCCTCTGCCAGCTCATTCCATATACCCACTACCTTCAGTGTGAGAAAGTTGCCCCTCAGCTTCCTATTAAAACTCTTTCTCAATTTCAATCAATTCAAATTTAATGTCATTGCACAGATACAAGTATGGGTACAACGAAATGCAGTTTAGTGTCAGTACGTAGTGATAGCAATGTTTAGATAAATACAGATAAATAAATACAGATGTGGGAATCTATCGGCGGGACTCCGAGTTCAACAGTGCGATGGTGTTATTGTAGAAGCTACGCCTCATCCTGCTGGTGCGGGACCTGAGGCTCCTGTACCGCCTCCCCGATGGTAGGAGGGCAAACAGTCCATGGTTAGGGTGGGAGGGGTCCTTGATGATCTTCCCAGCCCGTCTCAGACACCGTTTTCGGTGGAGGGCATCCATGGCAGGGAGCGGGGCACCGATGATGTGCTGGGCGGTTTTCACCACCCGTTGTAGTGCCTTCCTGTCTGCTACGGTGCAACTGCTGTACCATACCGTAAAGCAGGTGGTCAGGATGCTTTCGATGGAACAGCGGTAGAAGTTGGTCAGGATCAGGGGGGACAGGTGGGCTTTTTTGAGCCTCCTCAGGAAGTAAAGGCGCTGCTGCGCCTTTTTGACCAGCTTGGAGGTGTTGAGGGACTAGGACAGATTCTCCGAGATGTGTACCCCGAGAAATTTGTAGTTGGAGACCCGCTCCACCTCAGTCCCGTTTATATGGATGGGGGTGTGTCTGCCCCCTCTGTTCTTCCTGAAGTCGACAATGATCTCCTTCGTCTTCTGTGAGTTGAGGACGAGGTTGTTATTGGCACACCAGGTTGTCAGGTGCTGGACCTCCTCCCTGTAGGCTGACTCGTCGTTATCGCTGATCAGTCCTACCACCGTGGTGTCGTCGGCAAATTTTATGATGGCGTTGGAGCTAAACTTAGGGATGCAGTTATGGGTGAAGAGAGAGTAGAGGAGAGGACTGAGCACACAGCCCTGTGGCACGCCAGTGTTCAGTGTTATAGTGGAGGAGGTGAGGTTGTTGATCCTAACAGACTGTGGTCTGTTAGTGAGGAAATCCAGTGTCCAATTGCAGAGGGAAGTGGAGATGCCAAGACCGCTGAGTTTGGTGATCAAGCTAGCGGGTATGACAGTGTTAAAGGCGGAACTGAAGTCAATGAACAGCAACCTGATGTAGGTGTTATTGCTGTCCAGGTGGGTCAGGGCAGAGTGTAGGGCCGCCGATATGGCGTCCTCTGTTGACCTATTGGTCCGGTAGGCAAACTGATGGGGGTCCAGTGTGGGGGGGAGGCTGGCTTTGAGGTGAGCCAAGATCAGCCGCTCGAAGCACTTGGCGATGACAGGGGTGAGTGCCACTGGCCGGAAATCATTGAGACTCCCTGTCGCTGATTGTTTCTCCCCTCCAAGCCTAGTTCTTGATTCCCCTGCTCTAGGAAAAAGACATTGTGCATTTGCATTATCTATTCCCCTCATGATTGTATACACCTCTGAGATCATCTCTCAGCCTTCTGCACTCCCTGGAATAAAATCTGACCCAACCTCTCCCCTAAGCTCAGGTCCTCGACTCCTGGCACTGTCCTCTTAAATATTCTTTGCACTCTTTCCAGGTTAATTGCATCTTTCTTACAATAGGGTGACCAAAACTGAACACAATGCTCCAAGTGCGGCCTCACCAACTGCACAACTGTTACATAACGTCCCCACTTCTATATCAATTCCCTGACTGATGAAGGCCAATGTGTCAATGGCAAAGGCTTTTGTGCGATCTTATCAAAATATCAAAGATGTCTGGAGATAATGCCTCTCAAGTAGTGGCAAAAGCATTATTGATCAGCACAGGCAAGGACTAACCTCCAACAGAAATCTATCAGTTAGCAATTCATAACTGCAGCTGCATCCTATCTTTCAAATGATTATACATTAATAGAAGATTTTATTTTTAATACATTGTCCTCGTGTGATTTATTTCAATTCACTTCAGAAAATTATTTTAGCAAAATCCTCATTTGACGGAATTGTTTTTATCTTATATCCTCAATTGATTCCTCTTTTTCAATTTTGTACTGTAATTACCAATCCATCTCACTCACGAATTATGGAGAAACATTGGTGTTCAAGATAACATTAAAGATAGCTATTAAAGTTCCCAGTTATTCACACAGAGGACATTTTATTCTCCAAAATAACTCTGCCTATTGTGCCTGAGTCCACCTCATCACCTCTAAATGACCTCAGTTCCAAGTAGCAATACAGCCGGACAGCAATTCTTGTTAATGTTCCATTTTATCTTACATCAAAAACGCATAGAATTCCCATTTTCTTTGATACACGGGAGCCTAACTTTTAATGACAATTTGATTATCCCCTTATATTTCTGCTAATCATTTTTGCATTTTTCGTCTTGGAAAACTATTTATCTCATCAATACTAATTTCAGAAATAAGTGATGCTCAGACCTGATGGTTTCACATGAATTTAGTTTAGAGATACAGCATGGGAACGGGCCTTTCAACTTACCCAGTCCACATCAACCATCGATCACTCGTTCACACTGGATCTATATTATCCTACTTTCTCATCCACTCTGAGTCTACAAACTAGGGGCAATGTACAGTCAATTGATTTACAAACCCTCACGTTCTTTTTGGGATGTGGGAGAAAACAGGAGCATCCGGAGAAAATCCATGCAATCAAAGGGAGAACGTGCAAACTCCACGTTGACAACAGCCGAGGTGAGGATTAAACCTGGATTTTTGACACTGTGAGACCAGTTGCACCACTGTTTGGAGGTAATAATCACAGCTCCCTTCCTCAAGCACCCTGTGTCAGATAATCAACTGCTTAAAACTACTGCAGTATGTGTCTAAGACAAAGTAAATTGCAACATTTTTATGAATTATACTCCTAGGGTATTTTCACTAATAATTTAAAAATTTAAAGCAAAAAATTAACTTTCACAGTGAGACAATAGGGAAAAATTGAGTGGAGTCTTGCCACAGCTTGTGTACTCTGAAACATTAGGCTGAATCAAATTGACTGATAACTAATAGTTCTATAGGGAACCATTAGCTATCAACTATTTGGGTCTTAGTTCCAGACAGTTCCATGCCTGTTTGATCAAACATGGTAGCCTTCAGTGAGAAGGAAATTAAATGCTGGCCTTATCAGTCCCTGCTTCCCAATTGAGCTCATCACTGTCTGGTGGCACAGGTACGAGGTTGGAACTTTCAGGATTTAGACCTGGTAATAATGGCACCTGCTTCATTTCAATGCTCCAACATTTGACTCACAGTGGTGTAATGGTAGAGAGTTACTGCCTTAAAATGCCAGAGACCCAGGTTCAACCATCACTGCAGGTGATGCCTGTGTGGAGGTTGTAGGTTCTCCCTGTGACCACGCGGGTTTTCTCCGGGTGCTCTGGAATTCTCCCACATCCCAAAGAATTGCAGATTTGTAGGTTAATTGGCATGTAAATTTCCCCTAGTGTGTAGGACGCAAAACTGGGATAACATACAACTAATGTATGGGTGATCTTTGGTCAACGAGGACTCAGTGGGCCGAAGGATCTGTTTCCATGCTGTATCCCTAAACTAAACTATTGAGTGGAGGGCTGGAGTAGTGATTGGTTCAGCTTTACACCATGGAGGATGACATGTGTGCTTCAAATTGTATGAATGGAATTACCGACATTTTGGAAAAAGTATAGTTATGTGCTTTCTTACTTTGCTATATTTCCATGTTTTAATTATTTTTTAATATTTCAATTATTTAGATTTAGTTTTCATTTAGATCCAATAATTCTTGAATGTTTCTGACAATCAGGGACATTTCAAAACACTTTAAGAGCCTTTGATGGTGGGAGCTGTGGAAAGTCAGCCCATCCAACACTCTGCATCCAAAGGAGTAAGAGAGGAATGGGCACAACCAGTGGTGAGTCCAGGCAACAGACCATGTTAGGAGAACCTGGTCCATTGGCACAGGGTTTCTGATGGATAACCATCAAATAACCATAATCAAATGTTTAACTCAGTGGTTGATGCACGGAGAAGTTCCTGCTCCATCCTCGATATCATGATTCGCAGCCTTCTGTGTGATATTTATTGCAGCTGACATGGTTGAAGCTAGCCGATTGAAGCCACAGGCATTCTAATTGTCAGATGTGACTTAGGATGCCTTGCGCAACATAATGCAAAGCGGGGGAGCAAATTGGGCGGTTCCTACTCCTCTGATGCCCTTACAATGCACCGCTGATCAATATCAGTACAGCTGGCACAGCGCAAACTGTTTGCAGTGGTGCAGAAACCTTTGAAGGTTACAGTCAGTGTTGTCAAACACAATATTCTTTCCCACAAAGAAACAGCAAAATGCTGAAAATCTTCAGCGGGCGGGTGTGAAGAGAAACTGAGTTAACGTTCCAGGTTGATGACCCTTCATTTGAATTCAAAGGACTCACAGACCTTAATTCCGATGAAAGGTGCTTTTTATTTCCAGCATTTTCTTTTTAACTTTAGATTTCCAGCATTCGATTCTTTTTAAAATTTTCAATACTTTCCACATTGCACTTTTCCCTCATCCCAAAGCAACCAGATTTAGATAAGGCAGTATAAACTGGCACCTCTTACTTGACCTATCCCATCCCCATGACCACACCCTTGATTGTTCGGTTTTCACACAGCCAAAAACACCCACCTGTCAAGGCAATGGATTCTGAGAGACCAAACAACATTAATGTTTTCACTCAGTTGGTTCTCAGGCCCCAGTTCAAACACAGAGCCCTTACCTAAAACACAGAGTAGGTTTGAAGTGGGAACTTGGTGGGTCACCAGCCTGGAGTGGTCAGCAGTTCTCTGGAGGGCAGTATTGCTCAAGAGTTCAACGCCAGAAGATGAAGAAGCACAGACAAAGACTGATGACCAAGCACAATAAATCGCTTGAGGCATTGGCAGGCTGCCTGGAGCCTACATTAATCCTCCGTGTGGAGCTTGGAGCCTAATCCTTCACAGCATAAAAAAATTGCCCAGCTTTATCTTAACACTTGCAAAACCTTCCATCTGTATGTCTTGCATTCTAATACAGGTAGAGGTTACACTGCACCGGAGTGTTGCAGAATATAGTTCTGAGTTTCACTGTTCACAAATGTTTGGAGACGCTTCCTAAAGGTTACTAGGATCATTGGACAGGGCCCAGGGGAGGACAAGGACTTCAAGAAGCACAAGCTAACTGGTCTCTGGCCGGATGACAGCATTTGTGATTGCACCACTGACACTCTGTTAGCTCCCTTCCTACAGCTGCCCACTTAATCCCAGGGTGCCGATACTTTGCCGGCTGATGGCAAGACAGCAGAACTTGCAGGCAGGCTGCCTCGGCCCACAGCCAACCATCACTCAGGTCCAGTGCATCCTCCTCCACTAGAGGTAGCAGCTTTCCACAAACCACGCTACTGCTGGTCATGGAGGATGGCATCAAAGATGCGATGGAACAATCTGTGTGCCACATCTAGTTTAGATCTACAAAGATGGATTGATAATTTTGTTTAATCAACAGCAATATAAGGAATGTTGGAGATAACTGAGACGCATCATCTGTCTTCTTTATTTTCTTCATTTATATTTACGAGTGGGATGTAGGTGTCATTGCAAGGCCTGTGTTTAATGGCTGATTACTTTTGAGGGATGTCACCATATGAAACCACTTCAACCTCTTGCTGTGCATATGCGTCACTGTATAGCAATTCCCAGGGTTCTATCAGGGTGCTCTCTGGCATTGGTTTCAGTTGTAAAAGGGTAATGGCAACTTATTACCAAGTCAGTATGCTATTGGTGCAGCTTAGAAAGTATGCATTACATAATTGGATTTCTAGTCTTATGTCCCTCTTTTAATTACAGGCGGATAAAAGTGCTGGAGAAACTCAGCGGGTGCAGCAGCATCTATGGAAATAAGGAAATAGGCAACGTTTCGGGCCGAAAACCTTCTTCAGATCACAGGCATGCTTCCTGCCACGTGGGTTTCCAACTGGAATCTTTTTGGAAAAGTAAGAGAATGATGATCAACACAGGGGCGGCACGGTGGCAAAGCGCTGGAGTTGCTGCTTTACAGCGCTTACACCGTCGGAGACCCGGGTTCAATCCCAACTATGGGTGCTGTCTGTACGGAGTTTGTTCATTCTCCCCATGACCGCATGGGTTTTCTCCAAGATTTTCGATTTCCTCCCACACTCCAATGACGTTCAGGTTTGTAGGTTATTTAGCTTGGTATTAATGTCAATTGTCCCTAGCATGTATAGGATAGTGTAAATGTGCGGGGAACGCTGGTCGGTGCGGACTCAGTAGGCTGAAGGGCCTGTTTCGACGCTATATTTCTAAACTAAACTGGGCAGCCTGAGAAAATATAATCAAGAAATCCATTTGTGATAACCCAGGCATTGGTGCCATGGAAGACCCAACGTTGGTATTTATCATGTTTTGCAGCTTCACCAAAGTGAGTCAACTCAAAGTGCACTGAGCAGTAAATGAGGAACACCTATCAGTACCTGGAACGTCAGCATCATATTCCACATCATTTTTAGCAACGTATGCTTTATGTTGGTTTCTCGCAATCAGCCACTTGGTTTCTTTCAATTAGGTTCCACCTATCTGGTTCAAGTTTCACACTTAAAAAAACATTCCTTTCAATGTTTAACGGCAGTACATGGCAACTCTTTAACGGACTGGTTCCAGTGGATGATTTTACTTCGGAGTCACGTGAGTGACTACATGAAGAAGTCCCGCCTGGCGCATGATCGGCATTACGTCGACGCTGTCGGTAGGCAGAGAGCTGCAGAGCGCAGCTCCACCAGCGGTAAGGAACAGGCCCGCAGGTAAGTAGATTGAATTATTTTACAGGGCGTGTTCAAACTCCGTGGTGCTGGCGTGCAGAGCCAGCAGGAGTTGAAAGGAAAAGAGGAAATACTCCGGAGGAAAAACGGAGGTTAAAATGCGTCCCGGGTAGAATCTCAGTATAGATCGGGACAGCAGATTAGTGCGGAGCCGGTTCCGATACCGGTGGCTGTTAAAATTAACCGTAGGGAGCATTTAGTCGCTGCACAAACAAAAGCCACAGGAAGAATCTCCAGTGGGAAAATAAAGAAGTCTGGGAGGCCGTGGTTTTAAATGGTTTTAAATGATTTTAATAAGGAAAGGCCTCCAGACAAGAAAGCCTTATGGCTCAGAATAAATTAAATGGAGAAATACTCCAAATTATTTTCAACCGAGGGTCTAAAAAACCCAGAATATTCCCAGGCAGGCCCTGAGGGGTTTCCATATACAAGTATATGGTGCTTTTACCACTGTGGGAATATAAACCTCAGATTGGGCTGGAGATGGTCTCCTTGAGCAAGTCTCAGGAGGACCAGGGCAGTAAAGAAACTGACCCTAAAAGTGGTGTTTTTGGTCATAAGTCCCACCACAGCACATGTATATATCTAGGTGTACTTAATGGGTACAAAGTACGATACCTGAAGGAAGCAGTGACACCATGGAAGGTAACCATGGTGGCCAACATCAATTGGTTTCTCACCAGCTTCAGCCGGCTGTTATGCTTGAAACAGCAGATTTATATGAAAACATTTGTGCTTTACTAGGGTGCCAACGGTGAATCCGATTAAGGCACCCATGTCTTCAATAGTGTGGAGGCACAGGGAATACGATTCCAAATTATTTCAAGTTACGGGTGGCATTACTGCTTATGGGAAGCAAATGAAAGATTGTGCAATGGAAAAAAATTAAAAAGGATAAGTGGCATTGTTTTATAGCTCATATGTTGAGCTCAATAGTATGAGAGGAAAATTGCCATTCGGACCATTTTGCATTTTAGATTTGCAGGTCAATACAGATCAAGCTATGTTCAAACTCCTGGTTTTTACGGAGTAAACCTGCCTAAAAACAAATCAAAGACATTGATAAAGAGGCAAAGATATCAGCCTCATTAAACTTTTGCAAAATTGGCTGGTCCAATGTGAAGGGGATTTGATATGTGGATCAAACAGAGGCAGGAGTATGGTGAGTAAGTATTTTTATCCAGCACAGCCTTATGTTAACCCATATTGTGGGGGAAGAAGGCCATCACGTGCATTTGGAGAGGTACAAAAACTTTATTCTATCACAGAGGAAGCTTTTGTTGAACCTCCGATTGGTAGATTACAGGTGTGTAATGATAAATGATATTGCATAACAGCTGAACGGTTTATATTCGATACTGTGTAAGGATCTACAATAAAATTTGTAGAAGAAGTTGATCCACCTGTACAGAATTAATCTAATCCTAGTTTATGTTTCTGCACCTGAAAAATCTCAAATAAAGAAAAGGTAAGAAATTATTTAGGGAAAGTGTAATGGGGAAAAAAACGGAGTAAGCATCCACAACAAATTATATCAAATAATTTCCCCAAGCAGAAGAAGATGGTGGTTGAAGAGTCATTTTAGACATCACACACTTTAATACATTTGTCCAGTATAAAACATTTCAAAATGGACACCTTCAACATTGCAAGGCAGTTGTTATCAACAAGTTGTAATTGGTTACTATAGACGTCAAGGATGCGTATGATTCAGTACCAATTTATCATCATGTTCACAGGTAAGAGAGATAAGAGAGCTCTTACCACCTAGTATTTCCTCCAGTCTTTCCATCGCCGTTGGAAACTTTTATTGCTGTTTATCAACATGAGGACCAAAGTTGTGCCAATGAAAATCAAACAAGCCATTATGAGACTGGGAAACAAAAATAAAACTGTTAGAGACATCAGCCAAACCTTAGGCTTACCAAAATCAACTGTTTGGAACATCATTAAGAAGAAAGAGAGCACTGGTGAACTTATTAATCGCAAAGGGACTGGCAAGCCAAGGAAGACCTTCACAGCTGATGACAGAAGAATTCTCTCTATATAGTAAAGAAAAATCCCCAAACTCCTGTCCGGACAGATCAGAAACATTCTTCAGGAGTCAGGTGTGGATTTGTCAATGACCACTGTCCACAGAAGACTTCATGAACAGAAATACAGAGGCTACACTGGAAGATGCAAACCACTGGTTAGCTGCAAAAATAGGATGGCCAGGTTACAGTTTGCCAAGAAGTACTTAAAAGAGTAACCACAGTTCTGGAGAAAGGTCTTGTGGACAGATGAGACGAAGATTAACATATCAGAATGATGGCATGAGCAAAGAATGGAGGAGAGAAGGAACTGCCCAAGATCCAAAGCATACCACTTCATCTGTGAAACAAGATGGTGGGAGTGTTAAGGGGCTCTCCCACTTGGGCGACCAAATTGGCGAGTTTAGAAGAGTTTGAAAAAATGACATGTTGAAGACCTCCTTCGACTATGTAGAAGACCTCCTTCGACTATGTTGAAGACCAGCTTCGACTAGCTACGACTAACTTCAGGAAAATTGGACAACGCATAGTGGAGAGTGAAGATGACCTCCTTCGACCTCCCTTCGACTATGATGAAGACTATCTACGACTACCTTCGACTACCCTCGATTACCTACGACTAACATGCCGACCTACTACGACTGAACCCACGAGTAAAAAAAGTATAGATTTTTTCCATGGCGACCTTTTTTTACTCGCGGGCATTTTTTAACATATTGAAAAAAATGCCACGACCTAGCTGAGGCCTCGAGTAAGCGGAGACCTCTCTTGAGCATGAATAAGAGTTATGAAGACCTCCTACAACCTCGTGTCGACCATGCTGCGAGTATGAATCGAGGGCAAACTCACCAGAACTCGCGGATTAGGTCGTCCAAGTGGGACAGGCCCTTTATGGTTGGGCATGTATGGCCGCTGAAGGAACTGGCTCACTTATCTTCATTGATGATACAATTGCTGATGGTAGAAGCATAATGGATTCTGAAGTGTGCAGACACAGCCTATCTGCACAAGTTCAAACAAATGCCTCAAAACTCATTGGCCGGCGGTTCATTCTACAGCAAGACAATGATCCCAAACATACTGCTAAAGCAAGAAAGGAGTTTTTCGAAGCTAAAAAATGGTTAATTCTTGAGGGGCCAAGTCAATCACCTGATGGGAACCCAATTGAGCATGACTTTTATATGCTAAAGAGAAACTGAACGGGACTAGCCCCCAAAACAAGCATAAGCTAAAGATGGCTGCAATACAGGCCTGGCAGTGCATCACCAGAGAAGATATCCAACAATTGGTGATGTCCATAAATCGCAGACTTCAAACAGTCATTGCATGCAAAGGATGTGCTACAAACTACCAAACACAACTACTTTCATTTACTGTGTTTCATTGCTGTGTCCCAAACATTATGGTGCCCTGAAATGGGGGGGACTATGTATAAACATTGCTGTAATTTCTACATGGTGAAACCAAAATATATAAAAATGGCCTTCATTAAAATCTGACAATATGCACTTTAACCTCATGTGGTTTTTTTCTATTACAAATCTCAAATTGTACAGTACACAGGCAAATAAATAAATGATGGTTCTTTGTCTCAAAGATTATGGAGGGTACTTGTAGATTACATTAATATTAAATCATATTCCCTGTTTAATCAGATAGTAGTTTCATAGCTATATCAATGGAGCTGTATCTTTCTCTGCAGTGCACTAACTAGCACAATGCCTGAGCCACATACTCAGAATGATATTATCATCTGTTACTTGGTTTGTTTGCAGTTTTCATCTTTTTTCAAGCAGCCAATGTTTAAATTATCAGTGTCTGGAGATTGTGCCAATGGTAAACAATAAATTCTTCATTAATTTATGTTTTTTTGCTTGCATCCTGAAACTTGAAAAGAAATAGATCAGAAATTAAGGTAAAATCAAAAATATTCTCAGGCCTCATGATTATTATATTTAAAATGCTCTGTGCAATCAGACCCACCATTCACATTCTGTTCTGCATTCAAGTCCATGTCACTAAGACTCACCTCAACACAAAGTGGAAATTGCCACAAGGAATGATATTGTCGATAACATTGTCTTCAAATGGTTTGCTGGCAAACAAGAATTGAATGCAGATATATCAATGAATGAAGAATGAAGAATTGAATGCAGTATTTATATCAATGCCTGGAGAGAGCCTGTGGCGCACACGGGTGCAGCTGGTAGGACTGCTGCCTCACAGACCCAGAGATGCAAGCCTCAATCCTGACCTGGAGTGCTATCTGTGTGGAGTTTAAACATTCTCCCAGAGTTTCCCTAGGTGCTCCAGTTTCTTCCAACATACCAAAGACATGCCAAAGGTTTGTAGTTTAATTGGCTACTGTAAATTATCCATAGTGTGGATGTTAAAGTGAAATAACATAGACCTATTGTGATCAGGAGATTAATGTTCAGTGGGCTGAAGGGCCTGTTTCCATGCTGTGTTTCTAAACTAAAATAAACTTAAAGATCAATCATTTAGACAGCATGAGTCACAGCCAGCCTACTAGATGTCCTTTCCAGCAGACTCAAGCCAGCAACATGGCAGGAAGGCCCAGTTGCATTAATGGTTCCACTGTTCTTTCAATGGGTACTTGCTCTACTGAGTTAAGCCATAATGCTTTGATTATTGAACTCTAGAGGTAGCCCTGCCCATATTTGGTGGTCTCTAACATCCAATAGGAAAAGTTGCCAGACAATTGAAAGCGATACCTGTGATGATAACAGAAAATGCTGGAGGTTTTCAGCAAGTCGGACAGCATCCGATGAGAGGGTAACAGATGAATTTTTTGAGGTGGTGACCTTTCATCCGAAGATTATCGAGCTGCAGTTCTGTTTTCCTCTCCACAGTCTCTACCTGACATGAAAATTGTGTCTTACAATTGCTGTTTTTGTGGTGTCAGTGAGCGGTCTGTGGGGGAAACAAATGTGATTGTAAGTTTAGAAGACCAGGGCTGGTAAGGAAACCATTTGTAGAGGATATCAGGTAAACAGTTCTGCAACTTCTAAATATATTCAGCCATGCGCAAATTTAAAGGTAGAATGGGGTTGAAGGGCTGAATGGTCTACTCCTATCATTTGTTTCCCTTCAATGTCATCTCCTCAAAATTAGTCTTTATTGATCAGGCAACATCATTCCTACATTGCGGCTGTCATGTATCCAGTTTATTTTGTACCTGTGTTCATCCATTTTGATTTTTACTATCCTATTACCTTTACAGTCACTAAGGTCAATTGATTCAGTTTATAATTTCAACTATGACCTTGTTAATCTTCTTGAAGGTAGGGAACTATGTTTGTCTGCTATTACTTTGTTAAACTTCTGCAGTAATCACGGTCTTCCTCAAAATAACTTGTTTCATAAATCTTCTCCTTTTGTCTCTTTAACTACCTTGAGGTTAATTGATGTGTCAATGAAATTTATTGTTTTTCACCTTTTCCGGCTATCAAAACCTTGCTTCACTTCTGTCATCGTCCCTCAGCACATAAGTCTGGTAATGCAGTGGCAATTTTGGAAGTCTGCATACTGTATATTTGAGGGATGGGGTATTTGTTAATCCATAGCAAAATCTATTTGCTCCTCACACTGTGTTTGTTGACCTTCACGGGTATCTGGAGAGCTACAGTAATTATATTTGTCTCCTTGTTGTTTGCAGCCCCTGTTAATATCCAGTCTCTCCCTCCCTCTGCATTTATCCAATTCTATCTCTTAGTTTTACTTCAACCACTGGCAATCAAAACACAGTGATGCAACTGTTAGAGCTGCCTTCCATCCTGACCTCTGGACCTGTCTGTGCAGAGTTTGTACATTCTCCGTGATCACCTTGGTTGCTTCAGGAGCCCTCCTTTCTTCACGAAGGTGTGCTGGTAGGTTAATTGGCGTTGATGAGCAGGAGTTGATGAACATGTGAGAGATAGTAGATTACAGGGAAATAATTGGGGGCAATTGGACTGTTTCTCTAGGATAGAATGTCCTCTTTTTGTGCCATAAGAAAATATGAAATGCCACCAACATTCAGAATTCCCCCACTAAATCACCTTTTAAATCACCTTGCCTTAAAACACATTTCTTCAACTATGCCTCTGATCCTGATGTGGCTTGATATCAAATTCTAATTGAAAATGTTCCAGTGAAATGTCTAAAGATATGTTAACCTACATAAGGTGTTATATCAATACATTGTGGTTATAACACTCAATATGGAGTATGTTATAGCTGAATACCATTCAGAATAACCAATTTTTAGTATTCATGGAACCAAATATAAAATAAAATGCATTAACTGCATCATTGCTTGCTGGTCAGCGTCAAGGTCAGTACCTCAGCATGTGAATGGCTCTCAAACCTCTTATGCTCAGCAGCCAGGAAGAACAAATCTGCTGCCTTTCTCTTTTCATTTTCACAATTAAAAATCCCATTCTCATTGTGTGTCAATTTAGTATCTTCAATTCAATTCAATTCAATTCAGTTCAATTCAATCTTTAATTGTCATTGTGCAGTGTACAATACAGAGGCAACGAAATGCAGTTGGTATCTCCGAAGGGCGACCTGTAGCGTCTCCCGGATGGGAGGAGTGTAGACAGCCTATGGTTGGGTGTGAGCTGTCACTGACGATGCTGTGCGCCCTGCACAGGCATCGATTACTATGGACAGACTCAATGGAGGGGAGTGAGGAGCCTGTGATGCGTTGGGCGATCTTCACCACCCTCTGCAGAGCTTTCCGGTCGGCGACAGAGCATCTTGCAGTTTCAAGAAGAGTCACAGCCTGAAACACTCGTAATACAACCTCAACCCTGATTGTGAGGCACTACCATGAAAGTACAAGTGCCGAGAGAAATAGAGTCTTAAAGCCATACAGCACATATTGATCTAAGATAATCCCATTTACCCACACTTGGCCCATATTCCTCAAGACCTGTCCTTACCACATACCCATCCAAATTCTTTGAAGTGTTGTTGTTGTACCTGCTTCAACAACGTACTCCGGCAGCTCGTTCCACGTACCCACCACCATCTGTGTGAAAAAGTTGCCCCTCATGTACCTAATCAATCTTTCCATTCTCACCTGAAACCGATGCCCTCCTCGATTCTCCTATCCAGTGAAAAAGAATATCTGTGTTCACCTTGCCTATGCCCCTCATAGTTTTATGCACAACTATAAGTCAACCACTCAGTCTCAACTGTAGCCCAATCGAATCTGCAGTCATTCTGTTGTTGATTCATTCAAGGGACAAGGCTGCTTTAGTTAAAAACATACTGCTGGAGGAACTCAGCAGGTCAGGCAGCATCTGTGGAGAAGGAGGGACAGTCGATTTTTTTGGGTGGGGAACCTGCATGCTAACAGAAAGTGCCTTCACCCTCTTCAAGGTCTGATACAGGGTCCCAATCCAAAAAATTTCTATCCCTCTGCCTCCACAGATGCTGCCTAATCCACTGAGCTCCCCCAGTAGATTATTTTGTGCTCAAGATTCTAGTATCGATACGGGGACACAACAGTAGAGTTGCTGTCTTACAGCACCAGAGACAATGGTTCGATCCTGACTATGAGTGCTTGTCTGTACGGAGTTTGTACATTCTCCCCGTGACCTTCATGGGTATTCTCCGGAATTTCCGGATTCCTCCCACGCTCCAAAGACATACAAATTTGCAGGTTAATTGGCTTGGTATAATTGTAAATTGTCCCAAGTGTGAGTAGGATAGTGTAAGTCTGCTGGGATTGCTATTTGGCGCGGACTCAGTGGGTCTAAAGGGCCTGTTTTTGTGCTGTATCTCGAAACTAAACTAATCTGCAATCTCTTGTGTCTCCATTGGGCTGCTTACATTCCCGCATTACATCAGCTGGAACTAAAATTGAACTTGACTGTGATAGATTCAACAGTTGACAAGCCTGACAATCATGGATTCTTCCATGCAGCTGTCTGGAGATACTGAGACCAAATCCATTAATCAACCAACTCAGCAACAGCCAGGATTTATCAACTTGAAATCTTTTTCCCACACATCCAAGCAATTACCAGGTGGAACGTCGCCAAGAAAGAGATAAAAACAGTGCCAACCAATTTGCATAATTATGAATCAAGAGATGAAGGCACTTTCAGTTAGTAGTAAATAAATATTAAAAACTATTCACAAGGTCTTGGCTAATCCGAGGAAATTTACATTAAGTCTTACTCAGCTAATAGATTTTAATCAAATTGTTGCTGGGAATTGTAACCATTGGCCAGATTGTGATATATCTTCATCAAATCAATCTTTCACAAGAAAGAATATTTATTCCTGAGTCTAGATAAATTTTAACATTGTCATACATAGTTGTTGAAAAATTAGAAGCACTTATTTATTATTTATGCAGGGTTTTGCTTCACCATTAGCTTAGAAGAAAGATGATAACCACAGTGTGATTTATAAGATACTACAGGACACATCAGTAGCTTTATGCACTACTTAGAGTAATCATTATTTTCTCAAGTGGGCGAAAGGCAAGGATCTGCCAACTAAAAGTACAACAATTTTGAAGACAGCTTGCAGTACTAGTCTTTGAATCCATCAAGGTACAGCAGTGATTATCATTTTGAGGGAGCTGATGAGTACAGGGAAGCTCTGACAGATTGATTGAAAGGTTGCAAGATATATGGATGAGCCAAACCCAAAATCGACAGGTATATTAGACCATCATTAATTATCAGAGATGTAATTGTCTTCATCTTAAATGAGGAGATGTGAACAGAGCAGTGGATGGGAAGGCACTGATGTGCTCCCAATGCACAGAATTGTTTGTAAAATTTCTTATTAAAGTTTACTTCAGGTTTTCCATCTCCTGCCGTATTTGAGCAGTTATTTAACACACCCACGTGTCTCAGCACCTATTTAAAGGCACGGCTCACACGATGGAGGAGGTCTGGAGTTTTCAACAAGGGTTAGGAGGAGATTGGGCAGATGGAAGAAAGGCTGCAGGTAGTGCTGAATGTTGCTCCAGATTCCAGCATCTGCAGTCCCTTGTGTCTCCATGCAGGAGGTGTCCACTGCACTCAACAACACAAGAAAGGTGATCAAAGATGCACATTCACCAACATGTTGGTGTATTCCATCTCACTCACACATACTATTCATGTTGCTCCGCGTTCCCATTTAACTTGCAGCAGCACTTAATCCTTCCTTCCTCCACACAACAACGCCACCCATTAATCTGATAGCACCACAATCACCAGCACCACTCATTCTTAAATAACACTGACAATGCATGCCCCAGATGTATACCATGTGCCACCTCATATGTTTGGTTGATTGTTACCCCATCAAAGGCATTGCAATCATCAGCATAAAATTGCCCTATTTTTGCCCAGTTTCGTAGATCCTTCGTGTACTTTTGCAGCAGAGAAAAGTGTACTCCCTGCAGAATGTGTAGCTTTTTACAGCAGGGTAATTGCAGCACTGTGACTGTGCTCAGTCCAAGAAGATGAATACTGATTGAGCAAAGCCCAAGTTCCCCTTCAAAAACAGTACTAACTTTCTGGCTGCTCCAGCCCCAAGCTCTTTCTCATGTACTCCCTCCTGACCCGGAAACTTTCCACTTCAATACATTGTTAATCACTTGGATAATTCACAAAGATGCAAAATTATGGATATATCAACAAAGTTCCCTTTAAATTAACTTTCAGTCAGTAAGATTTTGTATGTTACTACTTCCAGTTAGGGAAATAGTTTTTAAATCTTATTTTTCTGACTGAAGAAAGGGTTTGAATATGTGTACCTACACATGTTCTATATCCATCTTTACTTCTAACCCTTTATGTTCTTCACTTGTCCTGATGCTTAATGCGGATTTATTTTCTTTGCAGAAACCCATCAGTGTATGTTCCTGGGGCTTTCTTCTATGAACGCCTCACCCCAGGTTGTGCTGATTATATAGATTGTCCCTCTCATGTTAAAGCTCTGCCCTCTAGCATTTGATTTTTCCATCCTGGGAAAAAGGGTCTGACTATCTATTCCATCTACGCCTCTCATAATTTTATAAACACCTATCAGGGCAGACAATGGCACAGTGATAAAGTAGCTGCCTAACAGCACCAGAGACACAGGTTCGATCCCGACTACAGGTGCTTGCTTGTCTGCAGGGAGTTAGTACGTACTCCCCATGACCAGCATGGGTTTTCTCCGGGATCTCCATTTACCGTCCACACTCCAAAGACATACAGGTTTGTAGGTTCATTGGATTGGTATAACTGTAAATTATCCCTAGCGTGTGCAGGATACTGTTAGTGTGCGGGGATAGCTGGTCGGCGCTGAAGATCCTGTTTCCGCGCTGTATCTCAAAAGTAAACTAAAATAAAACTAAAGGTCTCCTCCAACCTCCAGCATTCCAGAGGAAACAATCCAAGTCTGTCCAACCTCTCCCAGTAGCTAATACCCCAACAGCCAGGCATTCTGGTAAACCTCTGCACCCTTTCCAAAACCTCCACAGCCTACTCTCATGGACGAACATAAGTGCCTGCAATACTCAAAATCCATTTATAACAAAATTATAAAAATATAATGACATTCTGAGATATATAATTTATTTGCCACTGCTTTCTGCAAACAAAGTAAAGCCAGATAACATCAATTTGACAGAAATGATAAAATTGGACTCAAAATAAATTAATCTTCCTAAATTATATTTAATTAAACCTATGGTGTAAATAGAGATTAGAAAGGAAAATTCATTGTGGAAATTCATCTGAATCATCAGAACTGAAAAGAAAAAAAGCTAAATGGCAGGAAGCCATAAGTATAGATTAGTGAAGTGATGAGGGGTCATGCAGAATGAGAGTGGGTGAGTATTGATTTGGTTGTCACAGGGTTCAATTTTGGAACTTGACAACCCAAAAGTGTCAGTTTATTGGATTAAAAGTAGCAGTTCAGAAGTTGTTGAATAAGTTGGCTAAGGAAGTAAAAGATTAGAACAATCGCATGTGAAATTTCATGAAATAAATATTAATTGTAGACAGAAATAAATCCCACACATTTTCCATGAATATTGAGAAGATTTAAGAAACGGAAACAGAAACATTGTGTAAGAGACAGTTAAACAGGTACATGGGTAGGCCAGGTTTGAAGGAATATGGACCAAGCATAGGCAAATGAGACTAGTGCAGCTGGGACATTGGTGGCCGGTGTGGGAGAGTTGGGCCAAAGGGCCTGTTTCCACACTGTATCACTATGACTATGACTATGCAAAAAGATCAGACAGCAATTTTAATATTCGTAATGTACGTTGGCAAAGCATATGGCTAGAATGACAAAATTCACAGTCAACAAAATGGTTCACATATCCTGTATTAGAAAAGGCTAATATTTCTGTAAAGCAAACTGACGGGTTGAAATTGGGAAGCATTGCTCAAATCAATGAGAGGTAACTTTAGAGCAGATATTAAGAAATCCTCTCACATACAACAAAAATGTTGACATTTTAGGAAAAACTATTTGATACTTTAATGGAGTGAGTAGGGGGATCTCTGGATAAATGATGAGAAGCCAAATGGTCCTCCTCATGTACAGTTCAGATGATGATTTGTTACTAGCTCTGGAGGGTTGATGTGGGGAAACCTTTCTTTGGACAAGCGTAGTGTAAACCATTCATTCGATTAGCCATTAAATTGGAGCTTAATAGAAAGTGTAAATTTTCCTGTGTGATAGATATGGGAAAGAGTATGGAGGAATATAAAATAGAGGAATGGGTTTCACGTGCAAATGTGTCAAGACCGTATTTAGTGGCAGTAAAGGCTATAGTCACTGAATGACCTAATCCCCTTCCCATGCTGATCCCCTATGTGAGAGCTGTCAGCAATAGAGGTGGGGAAGCTGCATCATAATAACTGCATCAAGCAGAAGCAGAATCAGGCCATTCAGCTCATTGCGTCTACTCTGACGTTCGATAATGGTTGACTTATTTTTCCCTCTCAACCCCATTCTCCTGCCTTGTTCCTGCAACCATTGACACCCTTACAAATCAAGAATCTATTGATCTCTGCTTTAAAAATACCCAATGTCCAGACCGCCACAATCATCTGCGGCTATGAATTGCACAGATTCACCACCCTATGGCTAAATAAATGTCTTCTCATCGCCATTCTAAATTTACATCCTTTTATTGTGAGGCTGCACACTTTATCAGCAGTATGGGCAACCAGACAAGGCAATCGATTGGCCAGGCCAATGCTTTTCTTGTGGACCAAATGTTGCCTGTGCACAAACAACAGTTCACATGACACTGCAGGCTGCTGTGCATTGATCTAGTTTTTAACTGTTTAGAGGTGCCAGTACACTTTACCAGCATGTTCTTATCACAGAAAAGCACTGGGCCTGGCCTATCAGAATATACCAGGGCAGATATTAAACAATATGTAGGAAGGAACTGGAAATGCTGGTTTAAACTGAAGATAGACACAAAAACGTAGAGTAACTCTGCGGGACAGGCAACATCTCTGGGGAGAAAGAATGGGTGATGTTTCAGGTCGAGACCCTTTTTCAAACCTTCTGAAGAAGGGTCTCAACCTGAAACGTCACCCATTCCTTCTCTCCAGAGATGCTGCCTGTCCTGCTTAGTTAAACAATGTGTAACCATTTGAGGAAGAACAAGCTATTGTGCTCTGGTCAAGATTCTTCACATAAGCAGCACTATCAAAATTATTATCTGCTTATTCTTCCACTGCCTTACAGAATTGCACTCTTTGCAGAATGATTACTAGATTAAAAGTTATCATATTAGCCACCACTTTAATTTATGGTGAATACACACTTTCTGAGAAGTCTGATAGGGTGTTTTAAAAATGTTGCATTATTTAGATGTTTCCAAAGAGATGAAGGCACAAAGCTGAGCTCACCACAGCAAACCTGCAGTTGCTGCTCAGATCTAGTAATCAGGGCAAAAGAGGCTGATTAGCAAAGTTTGCCCAGATGGCACACAGCTTGCCTTTGACATGTTAGCTGTCAAAAATTCATATTGTAATTAATGATATCAGAAAGTAACACGGCAATTATTCCATCTCGGCGTAAAAAGTACATGGCATTAACTGTTAAAACAGCATGTGTGCATTTGTATAAAAACTATTATTTTATTCTAACATCTATCTTTTTGATGCCTGCCATTTTTTTTCAGTTCATGCATTTTCCAATTTTCCCTCCTCCCTTCCTGTTAGTGGGAATGGTGCAAAATATCTCAGCCGTACCATTAGCAATATCTTATCCTATTGACCATTCTTCTGATTTACACGCAGCTCAGCTCATAAAGTTATTACAGCATAAAAATAGACCATCTGGCTCAACGAGCCCATACTGACCTAATCCTACCATTCTTCAAATCCCATCAAATGTCTTTCTCTTCTTTGTTCCCTCATGTATTTATAAAACTTTCTTATGAATCCAATTATTCCTTGAGGTTGTGGGCTTTCCATTCAAACCAGTTTCTGGATGAAGAAGTTTCATCAAATTCCCTGCCATAAATATCTGTTAAAATCTGTATAAATACTCTATCTGATAAAACCCACTTCAGGTTTCTCTCAAAATGAAAGTGGAACTAATCTTGACATTAAGCTCTTTCATAATCTTACTTACCCCTATCAGGTCACACCTCAGCCTTCCCTTTTCCACAGCGAAAGAGACTGACCTGTTCATTCTGTTCCCACAACTACAGCCTTCCAGTTGTACAGTAATTTGAATAATTCCTACACCTTCTCCAGTGCATCAACGTCTTCCTATTATGGCAGTGAAACTGCACATGACATTCCAAATTTGGTTTAACAAAGGTTTAATGTAACTTCACAATGTTAATTCCATTCCTCTAAAAAATAACGTCAATATAATGCTTGCTTTTTTATTGCCTAATTTATTTCTTCATTAGTTCTGTGATTTATGTATGCTTCTCTAGATCTTTTTGTTCCTTAACTGTTATTTTCTTCCTGCGAAAAAGCACAATATTGCATCTGTCGACATTGAAGTCTAGTTGCTAATTGCCGATGTGACCCAAGGCACTCAGTATACTTTGGCTAGTCGCCTCAGGAAGGAAGCCTGATAGCATGCTCAGCCACACACTGTGAACCAGCTAATTTCCTTTCACTGAGCTCGGACATACTCAGAAACCTAACTCAGTGCAAACCAGTTATCTAATAGTTGACCTCATGTTTACTGCCAAAGTGCCCAGTGACTTCAGGATGTGGGGAAGGAGAAACAAACAGAGGCAGTAGGTGGCAATGCAGGAAACAATATGGGTGGTAATAAGCATGGAAATATAGGAACTATCAGTAAGTCCAGGAACAGAAGAGTTCAATTAGGAATATGCTTATCAAAAGCTATAATGATTTATATTCCAATAGCCAAATTATTCAATAGGGATATAAAACTAATGGAAGGCTGGACCTAAGAAAAGTAAGCATTGACTCAAGTTAACATGGAGAACTAGCTTGAGGGCTTAATTAAATGTTAATAAAATCAATAGGAATTCAAAGGGCCGAAGGGCCTTCTCCTGCACCTATTTTCTATGAATTCATTGCATTGACAATATAATGTCACAGCGAAATGCTTTGGGAAGACATGATAAGAAGCTAATGCTACATTTACTGGAATCCATGATTAACATTTTGTTTATGATACCACATCTGGAAACATTACTTCATAAAGAATGAATGACATACAAGTTCCTCTAAACTGAACATTTTTTCTCAACCTTTATGGAGGAGTTAATGGGCACAGTAGTAACTGCTTTTGATGTGAATCCAACACCAACATTCACTGTTCTGCAGGAAAGAAAAGCATTTGAATCATTAGCTTCACATGGAGCTTGCCAATGTTATATTCATGTTCTCTGATCTCATGAGCAGAATATAATTATCTTATTTATTTAATCTCAAGTTTCTGATCCTTCCCAATTTTATTTCCAAGCTCTTTTCAGAATATGTGAAAATCAAATGGAGGAAATATAAGAAAGAAAGAAATATATTAACTATCACTTTTGCTTTTGAGAACACATGGAATGTATGAAGAAAAGTGATAGAATATACGTAGATCATCGAACAGTATAACATGGGAACAGGCCCTTCAGCTGACAATGTATGTGCCAAACATGATGCCAAGACCAACACTTATCTGCCTGCACATAATCCACATCCATATTTTCACTGCATATCCATGTGCCCATCCAAAAGTCTCTTGGATGCCACTATCGTATCTGCCCCCACCACAATCGCTGGCAGCATGTTCCAGGCACTCACCACCCTTTTTGTAAAACAAAATAGTAAGATTAAACGAGAACTTACCGAGTTTGAAGTTTGATCTGTATTTTACGAGGAGTCGCGGTGAGGGATTTCGTGAAGACCCCGCCAGCACGCCTGCGCAGCATCCTTCAAAGCAGCGGTGTGGAATCACAGAACCAACCATGACTGAAAATAGTAAGATGAAAACCGTAGAACTACCTGTTTGACCTGATGACAGAGGGTGGGAGCGGTGGGCACAAAATCCCTCACCGCGACTCCTCGTAAAATACAGATCAAACTTCAAACTTGGTAAGTTCTCGTTTAATCTTACTATTTTACTTCGGAGTCACGTGAGTGACTTCGTGAAGATTTCAAAGCTCTGTGATTTCACGCCCTAAACAACGTCCATGCTTATCACACTGCCGCCATTCTGATGGAGTAAGACTGTTAATGGAGTTCAGTTGACAGTGGCTGAAAAATCAACACAATTTATTAATCAACTAGACAACAACCCCTAATTCGGGGCCAGACATTTACTGAGCGGTACCCAGGATAGCTTCTGCGAATGTCGCAGGAACGGCCAGAGACTTGTTATAGAACCGTTGAAAGGTTTTTCCCCCACTGGCCCAGCCCGCAGTGGCGAAAATGTGGTCCATGGGCACCTCCATGGCTCTCGCTGCAGCCCTGGTGGAATAAGACTTAAAAATGTTAGTAGCAACTCCTGCTGCATCCAGCACCACCCTGAGCCACCTGGCGATCGTCTGTGTAGTCACCCAATGATGCGGAGGTTTTGTGACTGATGAGGAGCCCCTGTTCCTTCATCCTGATACCTCCAATAACTCGGATGTAGTGGTGGAGATGGGTGACTATGCAGAGTGTGGCATCTATAGGGTACGCCTATAAACTCTTTACCAAAGAATTTTATTTGACCAGGGTTGGCCACCATGCTGTCCAGTCGCAGTTTTTGTAACATCTGGACTCGTTGGGCTGTCGCCAGTGCCATGAGCATCACCACCTTAAGGGTGAGCTGTTTCAAATGGTAGCTCATCTATTGGAGCCCAGCTCCTCAGTAGGGTCAGCATGATCCCCACATCCCACGTTACTGTATATCTGGGTCGTGGAGGGATTGGTATTGAATACTCCCCTCATTAGTTTAGACACCAGGTGGTGGGAGCTGATACTTATATCCAGGTATGAATACAGCGTACTCCTGTCGCTGTTGATGGCACTGTAGCTGAGGCCAGCATCAAAATGGAGGCCTGCTAGAAACTCCAACACATCCAGTATTGTTGCCGAGTTGGAGGACTTGTTGTTCCGGGCACAGAAACCTCCCACTTTCTGATTTGAGTGAGGTATTGTTTGCGGGTGGATTCCCGACACGATGCTGCAATAAGGTTCATGGATCTTGATGAGATGCCTGCCCGGTTGAGCGGTCTTTTCGGAACCTGCAAGCCAACAAGTTTAATGACCATGGCAAGGATGACTGACCCCCCTGTAATGGAGTGAGTAATCAATTTGGGATGTTTCCCAATCGCCATCCATGGTTGTTGTACATTTCTACAACCATCGGGTACCATGGTTGTGTAGGCCAGTCGGGAATGATCAATATGTCAGTTGCAGAGTCTAGTTTAATTTCCTGCAATACCCGACTGGTGAGGCAGCATGGGGGAAACGCGTAGCAACCCATTTCCCCCAATGGATAAAAATGCATCCAATGCTATTACCCCAGGGTCTGGTTCCCACAACACATACGTTGGTATTCGATGGTTCAGCCTGGATGCAAATAGGTCAATATCTGGTGTCCCCAATTTGAGCTATAATATCTCCAAAATTTGGGGGTTCAACATCCACTCAATGTTGTCATTGAAGACACGTGACCTGGTGTCCGCCACTGAATTAAGCTTCCCAGGCAAATAGGTCGCAGTAATCCAAATATTTCTTTCAATGCACCAGTGCCAAATTGTATTAGCCAATTCATTGCAAACTAGCGTCCTAATACTACCCATATGATTGATGTAAACCATTATTGTAGCATTATCTATTCGAAAGCGGACATGTAATCCCATGAATTAGTACAGAAGCCCGCAGTCCATGAAATACCCCCCAGCATTTCTATATAGTTTATCCCATGTGACTCCAGGAATGTAGACTCACGAGAGTTCCATCTGCCACCACAACTGGACATCGTACCAGTTGCTCCCCAGCCTGGTGCACTTGCGTCAGTTAGTAGCACAACATCAGGGTTGCTCCATATAATAGGTCAATGACATTCTTTAATATTATCTACCCACCATTATAGCTCGTTTCTAGCTTCCGGTGGTAACCGAAGTGGCCGATCAAAGCAGCCAGCATTTGTTTTTAATGCTGTGATTTGTGACCTTTGTGAATTTCGGTAGTGTAGCGGTCCGAATCGTGCAGCTGGGAATGTAGTTACCAATTTAGAGTTACCAATACCAATAACTTTTGCTGTTTGCCGCATGGTCGATACCCTGGCACAAGCAAGAATGTGGCACTCTTCTGATATAGCAGTAGCTTTATTAGTGGGGATGATAAACTTCATTAAATTAGTGTCTAAGGTGAACACCAAATCCATAACCCGTAGCGGGTGCAGTTTTTGATTTGTCTGGATGGATTACAATCCCAGCTTCTCAAGCAGAGCCTTGGTTACAGTCACTCCTTGAATTGCCAATTGGAGGGTCTGCCCCATTATAAGGATTTCATCCAACATGCCATCACTATAATCTTGTTGTCGGAGAAGAGCCAATACAGGTAAATACCAACTTGGTAAACAGCCTAAGCTGTGATGGTTCCATTAGGCAATGCACCCTTCCAGACAACTTCAGAATTCCCTGTGAGCCTCAGCGATGGGCACCGTATAGCATGCTTCTTTCAAATTGATACATGCCATAAAGTACCCTGAGTAAAGCATCCACCTAGCTGTTCCAAAAGCATCCATTTTGACATGGGTATATTGTACAAAAGTGTTCAACTCATCTAAATCGATTATAACCCGACATTCCTCTTCTTTTTACTGCTGGTGAACATATTAGGCTCAACTCAATATGTCCATGCTTGGTTATGCCAATTACCACTTTTCCCTGCTCGCCATATAATTTCAGCATGCCCTGCCTCCACCTCTTTTTGGGATAGAGTAAATTCCTACGAGGCGAATGCTGGGTATGGGAATCCATACCTCCCACGAATTATATACCCTTGAACACTTTGTAAAATAAACTCATCTGTGGTTACAGTTCTTCCCCATATGTCCAAGGCCGCCCGCAATCACCCACCTATTCGTACAGGAGGGATACTACGGCGTGAGAGGAGCCAGACCCCCTTACCTCCATAGTGAACGGCGGTTCCATACATACGGTGCTTCGGGTGGACGTTATGGAGGTTGACGGCCCGGCGGCCGCATTTCCCATGCAGGCCGCTGTTGGCCTTGCCCTAAATGGTCGTTGTATTTATTGAGATGGAGGTAGGTAGAATCTTTGTGCCCTATCCGGCAGCCTTGGTTCACAGGTTGTATTAGGCTGTTGCCGGTGATAAGGGTGAACTCTGGCCGATGGAGTTTCATGAGGCCCACTGTTTTGGCCTCCTTTGTCCAGTCCCTTCACCTGTTTGTACAGGTCTCCAAGCAACTGATGCGGCGGTGGAGCGGTAATGGTCGGCACAACCCCGCGAATTTGGGGTTTAGTGTGGGCTATATGGAGCTCTTACGCAGGCAATTTATCTCATACTGGGCGTTGCATAGGAGTGCCAGTGCATCATGCTATTTACTGGACACATTATCCCCGATCAGGGTTTTGCAAACGCCGTTATGCCCATGGAGAACCTTTCTCCAAGGTATTATTGAGAATCTGACTCCAGAGTTGGTGCATACGTAGGCAATCAATGGTGCCCGCCAATTCGTGGTGCAGGGTTCACCTGTCTGGGTAGAAACGGCAAACTTCACTCACCACATCCAGCATCCTCCTCATGCTCTGGTTCAGCGGTCACTGGCTGTCCCTGGTCGTCGTCAAACTCAGCAGCTGGGCAATCATTAATGCTTCTGGCTGGAGACGATGAGGAGCTGAGCGGAGTCCTTGCACGGCTAGTGGATGCCCCCCGAGTCCCGTTCTTCTCGTTCTCGGTCCCGCTGGAGATGTTGCACCATTTAAGAGCTCCAACCGCTCAATGCGACCGTCCCTGCGAGATGCAGCGGACAAGCCGACTTCCCCAGGCCCTGCGAATTCACTGGGGCTTCCACCATCGGACCTCACCCCCTTAGGGTCTATGGTCCAATGGCAGGTCGTCGTGACCTACAGCCCAAGTAGGGTCATACGACTCCCGCACGGACTCTCCGCTAGTCTGTCTTCTCCCAGACTGTGGCGGCCCACCTGGCTGATAAGAAGGCAGGTGAGTTGACTCGGCGCCGGCCCCCGGAACCTGGCTCCCCGGAGTCCGTGCAGGCTTACCTCCACACTTACACCATTACTTGGCGTGGAGGCGCATGGTCGGCCACTCGCAGCGCTGAGCTGACCGACCGCTTCCTGCTGCCACCTCCGCCCTTGACCGCAGCCTGACGGGGTGTGTTGTCGGCGGTATCTGCTCCAGCAGGCCTACACGACGCAGCAGTGTTATGCCCGGGCTGCACGATGGCAGATATCCCTGGCTGCGGTACGTAAAGCACTTTGCAGGGCTCCCCTGTCGTGCGGCTGTCCCCCGGCCCAGCCCCCTCGGGTCTACTGGAGCTCGGGGAGAGGTTGCCTGTAAAGAAAACAAGACCCCTTGCCACGTACCTGTATCCCCCCTTATTCTCTTGGGGGACGGGGAGCTCGGAGTCTGGACCCGTTGCTTGCAGCTCCGTCGCGGTAACCCATTTGGGTGAGTCGGCCCCTGTATTAGCGGGAGCGCCCGACTTCCACATTCCTGCCCCCACCGTTGCGTTAAAGCTGCCGGCGTTCCTTGCAGCTCCGGGGACAAGGGCCGTCGGCTGGCCGCAGCACAACTCAGCTCCCCGACAGCGTCGTCCTGCGGCCCTTGTCCATGCTGTAAAGGAAGGTAATACTTACCTGCCGGTCTTGTGAAGGAGCCGGTGGGGAGAGCGCACTCCCCCCCCCAGCTGCCGCTGCAGATGCGCGCGACGATATGCCGCGCATGCCTGCTGGCGGGGTCTTCACGAAGTCACTCACGTGACTCCGAAGTAAAATTGTCCAGCACATTTCCTTTAAATTTTGCTCCTCTCATCTTAAAGCTTAGTATTGATAATCATCCTGGGAAAAAAAAAATTCTGACTGTCTACCCTATCAATGTTATATACTGCTCTCGGGTCTCCCTGCAACCTCCAGCATTATAGAAAAAAACAATCCAAGTCTGTCTAACCTCTCCCTGTAGCTCATACATGCTAAGTCAATCTTCAGCTCTACCTGGATTAGGGATACACAGAACTCATACTGAAGAATGGAATATGGAGGACACGCAGTGAAAACCTTTGTAAAGCATAGACAGTATAAGGGGGAGGGATGGAGAGCGAAGGAATGCAGGGTTTAGGAAGTTAGAGCAACAGCTTCTCATTCTCACCCAGCAAGCAGCTAAAAATAGCCTGTTTCCTTTATCATTGTTGCATTTTTGCATATCTTTCATTCATTTGTTCTATATCTCTCTACATCACCGTCTATATCTCTTGTTTCCCTTTCCCCCAACTCCCAGACTGAAGAAGGGTCTCGACCCGAAACATTACCCATTCCTTCTCTCCAGAGATGCTGCTTGTCCCGCTGAGTTACTCCAGCACTTTGTGTCTTTCTTCGGTTTAAACTAGCATTTGAACTTCCTTCCTGCTGCATTCTGGTAAGATGTGGAAATAAACAATTGCAGATGCTGGTTTACAATTCTGGTATATCTCTTCTCTCTTCTGCACCTTCCACATCCTGCCAGTAATGAGGTAACCAGAATTGCACACAATACTCCAAATACGGCCAAGCCAATGTCTTAGTAATGTTGAATGAGATAAATATTTGCCATTACCCTACAGATAACACATCTGTTTCTCTGCACAATTATCCCAAAAGTAAAAGGGTCTTTTACATCCACCTGAAAGGACAAACAGGCTCAATTTAACTAGTCAGCACCTCTAGCTGTGAAGCAACCGTGCTGTATTTCACAGACGTTGTACTCAAATCTTTTTGAGTGGAACCTAAACAAGATCATGCTGCCCCAGTGCCGGGAATGTTATAAACACAGGTGACTTATTAGGGAATTGCGGGATATGGCAGACACACATTGAAGAAGAATAGGACATGGGAACATAGTGGATGTAATGGAGAATGAATAAGCCATGCTGCAAGAGCAAAATCAACGCGGACAATGCAGCATTCATGGAACGAGAAGCAGTCTTCATGGTTCTTGGTTCTTGGTTACTTGGTCCTCCAAAATATTCCAACTGGAATTTAAACTGGAGGTGGTGAAGGGATGGGCCATGTTACACTAATCTTTGCCTGTAGCTCTTGGTCACTGCCTGTGTTAGCCTCCCAGCTGAACTTCTATTTTCCCATGTGATCAAAGATTGTGGTCCACCTGGCTTGGCTGCTGTCACACTTCCACACGGCATAGTGGACAGCAAGTAATGTCCAGGTTCAATCCCGAACTCCGGTGCTGTTTGGGTGGAGTTTCTACTTTCTCCCCATGACTATGCGCAGTATTTTCAGTTTCCTCCCACATCTCAAATTGTTTACAAAACTACCCATTAGGAGCAATAAAGAATGAAAGGGGGATTGACGGGCATTTTAAACATTGTTTGCACAAGTATAAGGCAGGGCGATTAGAACTCATAGGATTGCTGTGTTGGGAGCCAGTATCGACCTTCTGGGCTAAATGGCCATCTTCTATATCATTGTAAATAAATTACATAGCAACAATTGGACCATAGGCTGTGGAAATCTTGGTCTCCGTCCACTAGGCACAATGGCGAAAAAAACTTTAAAAAATGAAAATGATTTTTAAAATACTAATGAGAACGCAATTTCAAAATTGAAAATATTCTTAATTAATTAAAAACATAAATACACGTTAAAATCTTTTAAAAATCAAGCTTAGCTAAATCTCTGTAACTGAAGGTATGTGACCTTGTTCAAAGCCAGATCGCGAGTGTGTGTGGTCCCTTGAATAACAACTCTGCAGGTCTAAAGGCCATGAGTGTGGGAACCTGGTCATCAGTATGTTGCTGAACTCAACCCAACAGTGAGCAAGCAGGCATGTCAGGAACTCACTGCTTACACACTCTACATTTTGGGTCAATGGTTCAGATCAATAGTCTTTCATCCAAACTCGAAATAGGAAGTTTTAAATTCAGATACATTGGGGGAGAAGAGGAAAGAATGGAAGGGGGAAAGGGACTCAAAGGTCTGCTTCGCTTGCAGCATGGAGACAGGCTCTTCGGCCCACCGAGTCCATGCCAACCAGAGACCACCCGGTACACTAGCTCTATCCTATACACTAGGGACTATTTACAATTTTATTGAAGTCAATTAACCTACAAACCTGTACGTCAATGGAGTGTGATAGGAAACTGCAGCACTCAGAGAAAATCAATGGGGAGAACGTAGAAACCCATAGTCAGGATCAAACATGAGTGTCTGGCGCTGTAAGGCAGCAGCTCTACCACTGCACCATTGTGCCGCCCCTTAAGTATATTCACTGTAAGTAAAAGGTCAGGGAGTGTCTCTGATAGGATGGAAGGCAGGAAAGAAAACAGATGATGGTGGAAGACAAGTAATTTCTTTGACTTTGATGTTCCATAAGTATAAGTATAAGTGTCTTCAATCCCTCCTTATATCTACAGTCCTCCATTCCAGGCATAATCCTGGTCAATTCCTTCTGCACTCTCTCCACTGCTAGCACATCCTTCCTGTAGAATGACAATCAGAAATGTACCCAATTCTCTAAGTGTTCTAATCAAAGATTTGTACATGTACTTTGGAATCATTCCAAAGCTACAAATCAATAAAGAATGATGCTTAATTGTCTGAGGATGAACTAGATCCAAGAGTTATCATTTGTGTCTTTTGTACTCTCATCTTTTCACATTTGAACAAGCAGCAGAAACCACATTCAGAATTCCAGAATATCATTAATCAATAAATTGATCATGTTTGTGCCATGGGCCTGCACCAGCCTATTTCGTCCAGTTCCTGTCAGTGCAAATCAGTGGAAAATCCAGCACTAATGCAGTCGTGGTGCGGAAGTATTCAGTGTAACATGAATAGAACCATTCTGAAAGTGATGAGTAGATCAGAGACCATAAGCAGAAATACGGGGCTGCTACTTTGCCCTCATCATTAATTTCATAAATTCATCAAGGTAATTCACAATTATTTAAATAGTCAAGTAATAATTTGAAATTGAGCTATACATACAGTTAATTAACTGGTAAACTAAGTTATTCAATGAAATGGATCAAGGTGCAATAATGCAAATTAAACAGTTCAATAACTGGGAACCAAAATATACATGTTAAAGTTATATAGGGCCATCTATTGGTCTGGGATGGGATTGATAATGTATATTATGGTGCAGGATAACAATTGTCAGCACGTTATGGCTTAATCTCAGGAAACAATCCACCAGGACACACCAAGGAAAATTGTTAGGTCCTCCCACATCAGATCACTCTGACGTACCACAGGATGGCAGGGGGCGAAGAATCTGTTCAGGCTCAAAACTGCCTTTTGCAGTGCACACCCCAGTACACTCACCCATTAACCTATATTCCCATATCAAGCCTCAAAGCCAATAGCCTGTGCAAGGCATCCAATTACTTTGTACCTGGCTTGTGTTATAATGGGCGTCTGGTGGGTGAACCAGTGGGTGGGTGAAGGCTCATATTACCCCAGGCTGGCTGTGCTAAGAATCTAAAAGTGTTCAAGATCGGGGTTTCTTCAACCACAGATTCATCTCAGTAGTCCCAGTGCCAGGCAATGCAGTAAAGCTAACATTAAATAGTCACTTATTTGACGATAGAACATTACAAAGGGTTTTAAACCAATAAGTCCCTTTGGCCTTCATTGTAACATAGAAAGCAGAGAATAATCAGAATACACAACAAGACCCCACAAGCAGCAAAATGTCATGACCAGAAATTGCCGAGACATTTAATCCCATTTAGAAAAGGTGACCATTTATTTGCACCATTACATTGCACTATGCCTCAGGGAGGGGAAAAGGGGGGTGGGATTTTGTTCTCACCAGTCACCAACCTTCCACATATTCTGAACAAGCTTGAAGTCACATACTGAGTAATGAGGAATAGTCAAAGCACAGCTATGATGCTGTTCATAAGGTTAGTTGATTTCTTTTATCCAATGCAACATTGCATTACCTCACTTTTATTATTATTATTATTGTAATTTGTATTACATTGTATTGATTCAGTGCACCATTCTATCTTCCCACATTAAATCTTTACTTTTCCTGAGTCACTGCTGCCCCACAGCTCGACAAACCCAAATTCATTGCTTCTGTAGTTCCCCATCTCCCTCCACTTCACCAACCAGAGGCAACGCTTGAAGTGACCATGAAGGGAAAGGTCAACTTGAGCATGGTACTATGGCTAAACGTCACTGAAATTCCAGAGCCTGACTTCCAGACATCTCACGGATGTCTTGTTGGATCCAGGCAAGTTAACAAAATAACTTAAAATACATTTTTAAAAATTGCTGATGCTGGAAATCTTAAAGAAAAACAAAATGTTGGAAGCATTGAATAGGGCATGTGAGGAAAGAGAAACAGGTCTGATGCCCTTTGTCAGGATTGGATATGTTTGTAAATGTTGCTAGTTTTACGCATGAAATCATTCTGGCCTTCCTTGATATCCCTCGAGTCACTTTACAAAGCAATCACACTCTTAAAAGTCTCTCCATTCCTAAAACATAATCAAACTATTATGAACACAGGCATATTTTATATAAAAGAATAACTGGCCAGCTCCAACACTATTTGATTATAAACATCTATGATGAATCTTGTTCCGAAGGGTTTTCTGCTTCATTAATCTAGTACTTGTCATTTATTGATTACATCCTCTTGAGCAGCATAATATTATTTTAACACATGACTTGCTGTATTTTTGTAGGTCTGAAGGGAACAGCACAAAATGTGCCTTATGACTGCCGCAATTAGCTAAGACTCAATGAAAGTGTAGTCAACCACTAATAGAACAGCCACTAGATACCTCATAATGAAGGTGAGGGAGGAGAGGGGGAAGGAAGGCAGGAGGGGGAAGGATCAATAATACGCTCACCCATTACCCTAATTTCTCATATCAGAAGGTTGTCTTCAAATGCCACACGAGAATTCTATGAAACTCTGTGCTAACCATCCAGGATTTTTGGCCTCCCAATTGGGATGTTAATCTTTGCTCCATAAGCCACTTTTGCTCTGATGAAGGGACATTTCACGCAGATTCCTCCAAAATGTCTTCCTTACTTTTCAATAGCATCCTTTAACAGAACAAAGTCTCTGCCTGCATCTCATCTATATCCCACACCTCTGGTCCCACCCATTCTCCTCCTGGATGGAGCAAAAACTACGTAATTCCCCTGGTATCTCAATAATGGAAATCTCCCTTCCATCTCAGCAGCCTCTGCATTCAATGGATCTTCCTTTGCATTATCCTCCTGAAACATTAACCGTTTCTCTTTCTGCAAATTGTACTTGATCTGTGGAAATGTTGTTTCCAACATTTACTGTTTTTTATTTCTGATTTCCAAAACTGACCTTTTTGTTCAAACCTTGGTAAGATGTTTCATAGCTAATATTCATAATATTCTCAGGTGGCAAGGTGCAGAATAGTTCCGTTTATCTTTTTTAGTTCAGTTTTGTTTATTATTGCCATGTGTATCGAGGTACAGTGAAAAGTTTTTTTGTAGCATGCTATCCAGTCAGAGTAAATACATGATTACAATCAAGCTGTCCTCAGTGTGCAGATATAGAATAAAGGAAATAACGTTTAGTGAAAGATAAAGTCCAGTAAAGTTTTATTAAAGATAGTCCGAGGGTCTCCAATGAGGTTGATGGTAGGTCAAGATTGCTCTCTTGTTGGTGATACGACAGTCCAGTTGCCTGATAACAGCTGGAAAGAAACTGTCCCTGCATCTGGAGGAAAGCTTGCTATTTCACCCAACCCCACAACTTATTTTTTTGTTCTGTCAACGCACAGGTTTACCAAGGAAATTATCAATTGATCTCAACAAGCATGCTGTGCCTTGGAGAATAATTAATCAAAACTCCAGAATAAAAGTAGAGATTGCTAGAAATGCCCAATAAATTAGACAGCATCTATGGAGATAAAGCTAACATTTCAGGTTGATGACCTTTTGTGAGATGTGAGAATCATTAAGCCATTCCAAGAGATACAAAAAACGAAGACAGTGGAAGTAAAGGATATTGTGACTTGAATCTCTTTCAGCATTAAAAACAAATCCTGCTGCAAATCAGTGGCCACTTTGTTGGAGATCTTGTGCTGAGAGGAACAATGAGTAAGTCAGGAAAGGAAGTGAAATGACAGTTCCTTTCAGCCAACCCGCCGCGGTTAATGTGGTAGCAAGCATGGCTACCAAGTGACACTGAAAAGCAAGTTCCTATTTGTAACCTATGATAATAATCATATATTTTTCTTCAGTCACGGTGGTCAAAGAATCAATGTTAGCTCGACTTGGAGGATAGTTCTCCGTTTCTTTATAACAGTGCAATGGAATCCTCCCGAGAAAACAGAGTGACCCAAGTTTAACATCTCATCTGAACTACAGCACTCTAATGGTCTAGCAATTGCATACTACAGAGCTGGATATTTGTCTTCAGTTCTCTGGAGTACAATTTGAACCCGGTATCTTTTGATTCAGAGGTGAAAGTGTTACCTGGTGAGCCACAAATGATCAGCAGCTGTGCAAGAGGCAGCCACTCTATCACTGATGCAGAGGAGTTTTGGGGTTGGGAAGCACTGTAGGAAGCTCACCATTCTCCACCTGGTTGGAGGACCAGCAGAGGAAAATAGATTATGCAGAATCAGCTGTATTTCTGCACCCAAGGGAAGCGTCAGACATTTTATCTACAGTGTTTGTCTGCGCAGATCAGCTTAATTATTTATATAGCTGCTTTAAAATTTGCAGAACGAAGCAGGTCTGACACTTCTTTTATTACCTTTTATATTAATGTTACTGTGTACACAACTACAAAGGAAATTCACAGAGGTGATCAATCAACCACCAGAATCTACCTCCCACATCGCCAGGTCAGACCAGATTCTGCCTGTTCTATTCCTTCAGGGTGCGGAAGGCACAGTCTGCATTTATCCAGAGTCACAAATTCGGATGGCCATCGGGAAATGACAGGAAGTTAACTTCTGCAAGTACATTTCGTCTGTATCAGCCCGCAGTTACTGCTCTTTTTAAACAGCCAAATGCAGCAATGGCAGACCCTTCTTGAGCATGTGTAACTGTATTTGCAGTGAGCTCCGTCACTGCATTGCGGCTGAGAACATTGCTCGACATTTGTATTCTTTAGTGTTTTGGCAGCTCTTTGACCTAAAGAGGTCACTGGCCTGTGTATCACTGGCATTCCTCGGTAAGGTTAAGATCCATGGTTCGTGCATGAGGTGAAATCCCCAAAAGAATAGCTCAGCCCTGCCCCCCCATTTTCTGGTTGCACTTTGTCACCAGTCTCCCCCTGAAGTCCAGCCTTGGCTGCAACCCACCGGGATTCCTCTTTGAATGGAGATTGTAGAGCCACAGGGAAGAACATGAATATTAACTTACATGCCTTCAATTATGTATGTTCTGTTTAGTGTTTATAACCGTATAAAAGTGTTTTATAACTTTTAGATTGGTATTTTGTGATTTAATCTTCAATAACTTAAAAATATATGAATTCCTAATTTCATTCTTCACTCCATTGTGCTATAAGATACCATAATTGTCCTAAATGGATCAAACTCTGAACCAGTAATGTAACTCAAAGCTGAGCATCCATGAGGTGTGTGGACCATCAGAATTATGCACCACCACAATTTAATGGGTCAATAGTTCTTTGTTATTATATGTACAGAAGTGCAGTGATTTCATTTTTTGCATACAGTTCAGTAAAGTATAGCCATACCCAAGCACGATCCCCAATTAGTACAAAGTGTATAGAAGTAGTCCACTGAGACTGCATGCAAGAGTCGCCAGGTTTTGGTAATTAATTTATTAGCCATGAATGTAAACATACAAGGAATTTGATTTACCAACAGTCATACAAAAAAGCAACAAGATACATAAAAATGAAACATAGACTTAAACAGCCACCACAACAGTGTGTGAGAATCCCCAGGGCACAGCATAAGCGGAGACCCACAGCCATCAGTTCAATGTCCGGGCCACACACACGCTCCTTCACAGCGAAGTGACCAGTTGTACCGACCGCTGTCACTCTCTCTGCAGTCCCTGTCTGCCAGAACAGTCAGAAACCCGTCCACACTCGCACTAGACTCCGGGATGTCCTCATGGAGCCATGTCCCCGCCAATCACAGAGATCACGGCACTCTTTCCGAGTCCTCACCTCTCATTCCCCACTGTGATGGAAGGCAAATAACTTATACCTTCTTTCTCCCACAGTCGGGGCAATCGAAACTTCCGCAGTCAGGGCAATCAAAGGTCCAGCAGTCGGCGATCGAAGCTCCGCTTTGGGGCGATCGAACCTCCCTCAATCGAGGCGGTCAAAGCTCCCGCTGTCCATCCCTAACAAAGAGACCGCCAGCACCACGATGTTAAAACCAAAGTGCAGACAGAGATACGATGAAAAAGTTGCATCTCCGTCGAAGAAAGAGATAACAAATGTTTCCCCCAACCACCCCCCCTCCCCCCCCCCCCCCCCACACACATAATACAAGACCTAAAAATACACTAAAAACATACAAGTAAACACAGACCAAAACAGTAAAAGAAGAAAAAGACGAGACAGGCTGTTGGTGAGGCTGCCACGTATGGCGCCACCCTGTGGACGTGCAATCTGGCGCCATTTTCAAAGTCCAGCCCAGTCCGTGCACTGGAGAGGCACCAGATCCAGGCGAGCCATAGGCTGTTGCAGGGGCTCTAGCCATCACCTCGACTCAGATAGTCATCATTTGGAATGTCCCTGACTCCAACACTGTAATTAAATCGAGGGATCAGCCCTGGATCAATGAGGAGTACAGAAGGAGCAGGCAACAAGAAAAATGAGGTGCTAATCTGATGAAGCTGCATGCCTGGTAAATAGCATACAACAGCATAGAATAGAGCCTCAAGCAGACCAAAGACACACAGTCCAGTAACATTTAGTCTGTAATGGTAGTAAACAATTAATAAACTAATGGCAGGAGGTGGCTCCAAGAACATCCCCAAGTTCAATGAATACTAGTGCTAAAGTCAAGACTGAAACAGTCACAGCCACTTTCAGCCAGAGGTACCACAGGATTCCTGCCTCCCTCCCGAGGTGATGGGACCAGTGGTGGCATGAAGATCTGTGCCCCAGAACTAGCTACACTTCAAGCAAAGCTGTTACAGGAAAGTTACAACAGTGAGGTCTGCTCAACCATGTCATAAATTGCCTGGGACAACTTTTTCACAAAACAGAGAAGAAATCAATCTGGCTAATTACTGCCAATCAATCCACTTGATCATCAGCAAAGTCATGGCAGCCATTGATGTCAGAGATATTGAGCGATGCTTACTCAGCAATAACCCACTCACTGATGGCCAGATCAAACATGACCAAAGAGCCAAGTCCAGCTTGAGGGAATTGAGACTGCCCTTGACTTCACAGCGGCATTTTAATTCAGCGTGCCATCCAGGAGTCCTGCCAACAAGGAAGTCAATGAGCACCAAAAGGAAAGCACATCATTGATAGCTCATACCTTACACAGAGGAAGAGGGTTGTGGTTGGTGGAGGTCAATCATCACAGCCCCCGGACAGCACTGCAGGAACTAAGCAATATCCAGGGTTCAAGCATCTGCAGATGCATTATCAATGACCATTGTAAAGCCAGGGATAGGGAGCATCACAATTGGTTGCACAATGTTCAATTCTATTTACGTTAAACAGCAGAGCACTGAAATCAAGGCAACCTTCAGGTATATGTTGGCATGTACAATCCATAGCACAAAGTTTCCAGCAGCTAAACATTTCCAAGGAGATGAGCCTAACAAACTAACATTGATATTCAATGACATTGCCATTTGCCAACTGCCTCACTATCAATATCTTGTGGCTCACTGTGACCAGAAACGCAGCTGTCGCTATGAAAGCTGGTCAGGGACTAGACTTCTTGTGCCAAGTGAGTCACTGCCTGTCGCACCAATGCCATGCATGCCGCAAGTCAAGAGTTGTTATTGTACATGATGGCAACATTCCCTTCCAGGTGATCTATAATCTGTGCATTCTCTCTTTGATTGTCCGTAACCTACATTCAGCCTTTATTAAATGATGTGGTTGTGAAAAGGCATTCAATACTCTACTCACGTTCTGTAGCTCAATCCCTGGGGCTCACAGTGAATATTCATTTACTAAAGCAAAATATTGTGCATACAAGAAACTACAAATATAAGTAGCAGGTGTTGGAAATGCTCAGCAGTTGGGGCAACATCTCTGGAGGGATGAACCGAGTTTTGGATCATTGATCAGTCATTAGAACAAAATTAATATTTACAGAGGACATCATAGATTACATGAAACAAGAGTGAACACATATATAAACAAGGAAATGATTTTCAACAGCAACAAATAATATGCTAGGAAACTCAAAGAGTTGAGCACCATCTTGCGATCATTTTCCCTGCTTCCACAGAAGCTTTAATAATTTGCATCATTATTGGCTTGCCATCACTTACCAGTGATTTCCATCAGCGTCTGTCCACCTAGACTGAGCATGATGATATATATCTATCTCTAAAAATATATATTTATTATCATGTGCACCAAGATACAGTGAAAAGGTTTGCTTGGGTGCTTTCCAGTCAATTCATACTGCACGCGAGTACAATCAAGCCATACACAAGTGCAGCAGGTCGTGCAGAGTAAAACACCAGAGTGCAGAATATATTGTTTCAGTGGGATGCAATACTACAGTGGTCTCACAATCATGACGTATATGGTTTCAGAGCGTATGTTTTAGTCTGAATGGGGTCAGCATGGAAGAAAATGTAAGTTTTTGTGCCAAGCCTCGGCCAAGATTTATAAAACACCAATTTGGCATCAGGCTTGATGTTTTTTATGAACTTTGCAGCTGGTAAAGCCAGTGTAAGCAACCTTTTGTGTCTGGCATTTGCAGTCATGACTCGGTGGCATCCACATGGACATTTTCTTCACTATTCTTCAGTTCATAACATCAGTTGTCCTGTGTTCAGGCTAATTTTCGAATTAGAATTCGGGCTAATTTTAATCTTTGCCCCCAGAACACACGATGTATTGTACTTACTGAGTAAATTTAGTGCATGTTGTGAGTTCAATTGCATTTTCAGCCGAAGGTAGATGGATTAATTTCCTGCCATAGGTGTCTCTACTCATTACAGATGATGTTTCTATATTTATCTTTAAGAGTTTTCAATGCTTGCATTGCTAACACAGAAATTCTGTCAATACTATCAGTGATTCTATATGTCACCACATGGATGGCTGTTTGCAGCCTTCTGCAACAAGGGAAAACACTTGCAATGATTTGAACGTATGCCTTTTATTGATTACTCTCACTAGAAAATAACACAGATATTAAAAAAAGCATATGTAATTAGACAAATTGTAACTCATTCACAAAATATGAATAAATTTGAAATTATTTATTTCCAACTTTAGCAAATTTCATTTGTCATATCTCAACCTTAGTGCAACTATCCTAATCTTGTGTTAGCATTAGTGAAATGTTTATAAAGGTATTTAAAAATTGATTTTTCTTCTTCATGGTTTGCTGAAAGCAATCATTTTTCTATTTGCTGCTCATCAAATTTGATGACATCACAGATAGTGAGTGCCAAAGGTCCCTTTGAACCAATGCCAGAGAGCAAGAGATGTCAGATAAGAAGATGACTGAGTATTCAGGGGATTTTTCAACAAGGTCAAGTAACAATGCCGTTGCTTCATGAGTGAACACCATCTAATGGAATGTCATCACCTTGCACAATGGGACACAATGGAGTTTATAATCCAAAAAGAGTAAAAAAAATGCCAAAAGAGGGATTCATCAAAAGTACAGTCTTGAGCGAGAAAGGAAATAGCTCATCTGCAGCTGATAGGAAGTGATCTTGCCAAAATCACCAGCTTCTGTCAGGGCCAAGATGTGATTTGAAGTCACACAATGGATCGGCCTGCAATTAGCCAGGATACCATCTTGAAGATGCTGAAGGATTTGCCTGCTTTTGCTCTTGAAAGATGTGCATTTAGTAATCAATGCTTGCCCTAACATAAACCAGCATTTCGGGAGTACTTTTGATGCAAGTTTACGGTGCTGCTTAAAGCCATACTCACCACCAATTGTTGTACCATCCACAAATCTATTCATCATTCCTTCTACATTCACTTCCAAGTGATAACTTATATCATAAAGAGCAAAGGATCTAAAGCTGATCTCTGTGGTACACTCTCTACTTCCCATCACACAGGCTAATTTTGAATCCAATTAGCCATCTTACCTTAAAGGTCATTGGCCTCTACCCTTTGGAATAATCTACTACACGGAACCTTGTCAAATGCCATTGTAAAGGCCATATATACGACACCAACATGTTGTTTTACCCACAAACATCTGCTACTAATCTATTTTTGCCAAGTCCTTTCTTGCACTATCAAAATTAATCTCCCTCAATTTAAGACCTTAACTCAAGGACCAACCTTTTTCATTTCCGCAGACAATTTGAAACTTACAGAACTGCAGTCTCTGTTTCCACCACCTGGTTTCTAAGATTATCTAAGGTGAGGTCAACCCCTTCTCTGGTAGGAATATCTAAATATTGTCTTAAAAAACTATCTTGGACACACTCAACAAATTCCATGCAATGTAAGCCCCTTAGGCAAAGGCAATCCCAGAAAATACCGCATGTTAAAATCCCCACCACTATAACCCTGTTGCTTTTATATCTTTCTTTTTTTGCTCACGTATCTGTTCCTCTAATTCCAATTGACTGTTTGAATGTCGATAGTATAACTCCAGCAAAGTGATTGCCCTCTCTTATTCCCAATTCAACTCAGGTGCTAATGAATACACTTTCTAGACTAACAATCTGAGTGGAACCCTCAAGTACAGATGCACAAAACTTGAATCTACCAAAACTTCAAACTACCCAGGTCTCTCGGATCCCCTAGAAATGTCTGCCAGCTCATCCCATCTTTGCAGAATCCATTCATTAATCAGCAATGTTCCACTGCAGGTGAAAGAGCGATGTTCATGTTGTGAGGTGTCCCTTTAAGAGCTTTGCGTTGAGGTTGCAGCATTTGTGCTAAATGCCAGCAGTTGAGAGATTATGCTATAGATCACTTAATCTAATCATATTGCAGATATCACAGTGCAATGATACAGAAGGAAACATGATCATGCTGATCAGTGAACCTCATAGTAAAGATCTATTTCACAGACCATGTTAGAGTGATGCACAATCCTGTTGGAACACCATTAAAGTGTGGTGAACCAATTTCAACAGCAGTGTGTTTTATTTCTACAGCATCCAGATATCCTCACCCACAGGACAAAATAATCTTCAAAAAATTATTCACAGGGACTTTTACTGTACACCTCTCCCCCACACAATGTTTTATCCTTGAACTATTGTAAACATTGCACTAAAACTTTGCTTTCTGCCTCCACCTATCCTTCAGAGTGCCACCTATCAGCGTGAGAGACTGGTGGGGAAAATTACAACTCTTCCAAATTCACTGTTGAGGTATGTGATCAGAATAAAATGTCAGCAACTTTACATCATATTAAGTGTCTGCAAGATCAAATCAGACCCCAATTCACCAAAAGATGAGAAATAGAAACTCAGGCTTCTTCGTCAATTGCTATAAAAAATATCACAGAGAAACAAACAGGATGTAGAGATATCCCACGACAATCGCAGAGATACTAAGACAGGTGACTTAAAGGTGGCTCAAATGGGGTAGTTTATTCATTTAAACAAGGTTTATTCAAAGTGAATAAGATTTGAAACATATAAGATTATTAAGAGTTTGGACACGCTAGAGACAGGAAAGATGTTCTCGATGTTGGGGGAGTTCAGAACTAGGGCCACAGTTTAGGAATAAGGGGCAAGCTATTTAGAATGGAGATGAGAAACTCTTATTCTCACAGAGAGTTGTGTCTGTGGAATTCTCTGCCTCAGAGGGCGGTGGAGACCGGTTCTCTGGATACTTTCAAGAGAGAGCTAGATAGGGTTCAGGGGATATGGGGAGAAGGCAGGAACGGGGTACTGATTGGGGATGATCAGCCATGATCACATTGAATTAATGGATGTCATGCTGTCTCGAAGGGCTGAATGGCCTACTCCTGTACCTATTGTCTATTGTCTCTATTGAATACAGTAGGTAGAGAAGACACAAACATATCTCTGGAATTAAATTCGACATAGCATGGCCTAATGTGTATTCTTGAAAGTTGTAAACTTCAAAAGTAAGAGAAAGAATTTGTGAAAAGAACTGAAGTGGCAGTGAGAATAGTAATCATAATGGATGTCATGCTGGTTCAGTAAGAGAGCAGTAGGTAATGGTAGTAAGTAAACACTGCTTCTTGAGCTGCTGCATCAAAACACTTTGTTTCACATTCCATTGGTATTATCTAAGATTTATTATTTTCAAAAAGGGCTTATCAGTCATTCTCCTCTCATTGCCGCACCTCGTATACTGGGTCACAATGTCAATAGAAACCGCAGACACCTTAAGTGATTGAAATGAAGCAATAATGGACTGAGCGTATGTAATGTCAAACTAAATCGAGGACGGTCTGAGTGATTGAAGGATGCAGTCAAGGATCAGGCCTCGGGTGTACCCACCTTCCTATCACTTTGCCAGTTTGTCGATCATGCTGTGACTCTACTCTTCAATCACATCTTAAAAGATGTTTACACCTGTCTGCATCACCATTATAGAGTGGGTGTATTGATGGAAGTTGTGGGCAGTATGCTAATATACCAGTAGCATTAAAAACAGACTGCTTCCCTATATTCTCTTATTCTTGTAGAGTAGAGGGATTATGCCAAACAGCCCCCTTTGCCTGCTCCCTTTTTAAAAGATCACACTTAACATTTTACATCAATGATGATTTACAACACTTACTTTGTATCCCTTGATTTCTTTAATATCCAAACATCTATTAACATTATCTTGAAATATATTTGGTGACTCAGAGTCCACAACTCTCCTAAGAAAATTCCAAAGATTCACCACCCTGTGGGTAAAGACATTTCTGCTATACCCACTCCTGAATGGCCAATGTTATATTTTGAGAAGTGACTTCTGGTTCCAGGGGTAACATTCTCCAAACAATCATCCAGTCAAGTCTATAAGAATTTTGAATATTTCAGTAATATCAACTCGGGGAACACAATCGACTTCATTTCTCCTCTTAGGACAGACCACTACCCACATCTCCTCCCACCCCTGCATATCCCCCAAAACCAGGAATTAAAATGTTGAAAATTTTACAATACTTCCCAATTGCAATATATCCTTCCTTAAGGGCCTGTCCCACTTAGACAATTTTTTCGGCGACTGTCAGTCGTAGCAGGTCGCTGAAAAAGCAACAACTGGACCCCCTCCCACCCCACCCCACGACAATGTCTACAACATCAAGCTACGGCAAGCTACCAACAACCAGCGACCCAATCGTCGCGACTTAGGACGTCCACCTACGACAACCTATGACAGTCGAAGTCAACCTACATCCACCCATGACAAGCTACAACAAGCAACGACCCTATTGAAGACAATTCAGTCGCCGGTACCTGTCGCCGAGGTCAGCACCCAGCGACAACCAACGTCATCTGGCGACAACCTGCGTCATCCTGGCGACAATCTATGACAGCACCTACGACAGGAGAAGACAAGCTACATCAAGCCCACACTTGCTGAAAAGATTTGAACATTTCAAAATCCAGCCGTGACCAGGAAAACATTACAACTCTTTAGGCGTCTAGAGGAGACTACTCACTACCATACAGGCATCACCCCTGGACCATGTGAAAACAGCCTAGTCACCTGTAGTTGCTGAAAAAAATAACCTAAGTGGGACTGGGGCATTGTGGACAAGGGTGCAATCGCACCATGGCTCTTAATATAATTGCAGTAAAATAGTTTTACTCTTGTCCTCAAATCCTCCTTTAGCAAATATGCACATTGTTTTCCTAACTAACATGTGTTGCTTTCCATAAACCCAGGAAATAAGATACATTTTGGTCTCCCATTGGGAAAGAGACTCCATTCTATCTGAACAGCACAATGGCTTGAGTAGTTCGTGGCAATGGCACATAATGATTTAAAAGAGCTTTCCTCTGACCATCAGATTATAAGATACATATTGGTTAAGGGAGGTGTGTGAAATGTAATGGAGTTGAGAGTCACTGTGTTGTTAACATCATGCATTTCCAGGTCAGACGATATTGCCAAGATGCAGAGTGACCACGTTACATGAATCACCAAAAACATACAGAATGTGACAGATTGGTTCTGTTTCCCGTGTTGCTTTTAAATTCATTGGGTACCCATTTTTCATGCTCCCTTTACTGAATTCAAAGGAAAATGTATTATATCATTATACAACATCCAAAAAAACTGAATTAAAAGTATGTTGGAGTATTAATTAAATAATACACAATAATCCAGAAGATTTTTTTATTGAACGGAAAACACTCCCAAACCATTATAAAATAATGTGTCAAAAGCAGCACCATCTAAAGACTCCCTGCTGTAATGTAGAAACCTTCAGCATCAGCATCCACGGGTCAGATGGAGATTGACAGCATTGCAACCTTGGTAGTGGCTCTGAGGATTTTAAAAGGATCTTCAATTGGAAGACACAAAATCCAGTAAGAAGAACATTTTTAAATGAAAGAACAGCCACCACAAGCAGCTGTGGTTTAAAGTATACTTAAAGTAAAGTATATAAAGTATATGGAATTATGAGTATGATATCACAACAATGGACTAATCCTGTATTTGTATTATTGTGTGTGTACGATCTGTAGTTTAAGGTATAATGTACAAAAGCACCCATCAACATACATTTATTGCAAAATCTTCATTGCTGCAACTGAAGTAAGCATTTGCTACAATGTAGATTCTCTGTTTTATTCGAATAGTCTATTCCCTAAACTAGACTTTCAAGAAAGTGTACATTTACTAACTTATTTCTGCAATGATAATGTGGGTCAATAATCTCAGGACAGCAGATCCTTTAGTACTCATGAAAATGTTCTTCCATTCCACACACCTGATGTGCAGTCTTCTGCCAGAGGGAACAGATTTAAGAGCACTTGGAATAAAAACAGTTAAATACATCATAATTTTGTGTTAACGGTGATAACTAGCTTTTGCCAAATTTTTCTAATTCTGTTTTTGTGAAATACAATGATGTACAGTTGGATGTGAATAGCACAAGAAGATCTCAACTTTGATTTCAAACCCCATGAAGTCTCTTCGCTGCAGTTCAAACACAAGAAATCTGGTGAGTACCACCAAATGCCATCCTTCAGCTGATGAATCAGCACTTCGCCATGTTTAACATCACATAGAAGATGTCTTGAGGGTTCTGACAACACTAATACCATCTCAGGAGCACCACCAATAACTATAGTCCTGAGTCCTGAAGGACACAATCACAATGTGTACATCAGGTATAGAAAGGACCACTAAAGCAAGGCACCATTTACCATCTGCTCTCCAATCTCTCTGTCACTGATGAACTCCTGGATATTATTGTTGGGAATGCTTACACAACAATGATGAAAACTCTGAGAACTCCCTCATGCTGTGTGGCATCAATGTTAAATGGAACAGATTCAGAGCACATACAGCAGTTCAGAAGTGGACAGTTATAATCCATCACTAGAGCATTGCTCACACTATCGTTTATTTTAACTGAGGGACCAAACAAGTTCTGTGAGAATTACCAAAGCAGCATTCAACACAACCCTTAAAAAAAGTGCCAAATGGGTAAAGTCTACATACACATCTGCCTATAGTCTCCACAGAACTAAGTAATTGCACAACCTATCAATTAAAGGATTACAAATAACCTCTGCAATCATTCAACTTCAATTTATGAATGGTGGTGGTCACTTCAATGATTAATGGGAACAGAAAGCTCCATAAAATTTCCTGTCTTCAATTACGTACTTATACTTATATACAGATGGAGGTGCCAAGCGAATGATTCACTTCAGCCCATCGAGTCTACTCTGCCATTCAATCATGGCTGATCTCTGCCTCCTAATCCCATTTTCCTGCCTTCTCCCCATAACAATTGACACCCATTCTAATTATTGGAGAGTGGAGATAAGGACAAGTTTCAGATATAAACTTGTCAGCCAGAGGGTAATCAATAATCATGAATTAACTTCAGTCATTTGTGCTGCTTTATCCTCCTGCATATTCCTTTTTGTGAAACTTGTGTACATCTCATGTAATTTTCTTAACGACAGTCAATTCTTTTGATCTGCTTGAAGTACAAAAGTTAAAATGTCAGGAACTATGGTAGTGCACTCCCTCATAATTAAGTGAAATAGTATTTCAGTTCACCACCAATAAACATTTATGGATGTGTTATACTATTCTCATGAAACTGTTAATGCATGTCGAATTTGTTCAAAGCACAACGTGACTCCTTTGTAAATTATCAACAAAACCAACAATGAGACGTATTTTATTGGCGCATATCAACAGTTTAAATATCATCACAGTTATATTATTTTAAAATATCAACCATTCAAATATCAGGATTAACCTAATACCACACATTGCCAATGACCGATAGGTCAGATTCACGTTATGAGTGTATTTCTCATTAATTAGACAACTTCTACCGTTTCTGCACCAGTGAAAGGGAGGTGTATCTTGGTCGTTGCTTAAGTACTCAGCTGTTCTGAATTACAGATTGGCTGTGATAAACTAAAAAGAGGCTGCAGTGTTCAGAAAAATGTCGGAATCCGTTTTAATTGAAGCTTAGTAATGGTACCAAGCACCGCAGGCTGTGTGAAGTAACTGCAACATGTACATAAACACTGGGCCCAATAATAAATCAAAATAAACTCAATAAAAGGAAGAAAACATTTATGTGGCCATCAATTAGAAGATAGAATGAAGATAGATTTTTAAGGTCAGTGTTAGGGACAAACACATTACTCTTATGTTATTCTGGTAATCACAAATATGCATAACTTAATTGGTACACCTGATGCAGATAATGTCAATGGCAGCAGTAGAGGAGGACAGGAAACAAAGTTGCATTGCTGTAGAGATGGCAAACTTTGGCAACAGAATGAGGAACAAAACGGATAGTTTAATGTCAGAGAAAAGCAAATTGTACACAGTTCATGAACAGGGATAGCTGTGTAAATGGATGTCCTTACAATTTTCAGTGCAAGATGAAAATTAACAACTGCATCAGGGCATGAAAGGTAATTACCAGCTCTCCTTCACCTATTTTTGCATTGTTATTAAACATGGAGTATTCCTTTATTACTAGTAAATCCACTATGCTGTTGATATTCGCTATGTTATTAATATTTTGATATTCCTTTATTACCTGTGTATTCTAGTAATAAATGAATACACTATTGTTAATCAGAAACTTGCCAGAAAAAAAACATGGCTTTCCCCTTCTCTGGGATCCTGTTCTCAATGGATGGACAATGCACTTGTTAAGGTTCGTTTTTACTTCAAACAGGTAACAACACAAAAGTTAGTAATACAGTAATGTCCAGGCGGGTGTGGGATCAACTCTCACAGTATGTAAAATACAGACTATAGAGTCACTCTACCCCACACAAAGAGGTCATGTTCAATCATATATATTTATACCCCAATAATCAGCAATTCAGCAATTCTTTATCTTACAGAACGTTGTACAGCCTCTTGCCTGTTAGGATTGACAGGTTCTTCCGATAGAGGGAAGGTTAGCCCATATATGGTTGTGTTGCATAAGCTATTTTTTTGCAGATTCAAGCACTTGTTTTTTGACCTTGTTGATGTAAATTACTATCCGTGGAGTAAAGGGTAGGAACAAATTGTCTAAACATTTTTTGGATTGTTTATATCATAGAGCAAAAACATTAATGTTAATGTGCAGTAATCCTGCTAGTGTTGCAGAAGAAAGGCGAAAACATTAATGTTATTGTGCAGACCTCTTACTTGTGTAGTAGGAGAAAGGATAGGCATTCATTTTATTGCTTCTAAAGGGCCTGTCCCACTTTCACGACCTAATTCACGGCCTTTTTTACTCGTAGACATTTTTCATCAGGTTAGAAAAAACGCCCCGACCTACTTGACGCCACGTGTACCTACGACTAGCATCACGACCTGCAACGACCTACCTACGACCTCCTACAACCATGTGACAACCATGCTGCGAGTACGAGTCAAGGGCAAACTCAGCAGAGGTCGTGAATTAGGTCGTGAAAGTGGGACAGGCCCTTAAATCTACAGCAGAATCCATTTGGTAACTTCTAAATCTTTAAACTCTTCCACACTAGCATGGTAACATCAAATAATATCTCAGAGGAGCTGAATCTTTAAGTAAAAACTTTTCATTGTTGGTACATTAAAATCTGGGACAGGCATTCGACCATGGATAGTTCCATTCTTTACCCAATATTCCACAATTCTCACTTTCTATTCACCTATGCCATGAGATTGTGTTTTTATGCTATTGGAAAATTGCACACTGCACTGGGCCGAACAGAAATTCTGTCATTGAGAGCATCTTAGCAATTTGGTTTGAAGATATTTAAACAACTTTCTTTATAGTTGAAGTTGAAGGAAAGCCATTACAATGTTACTTGCTGGTTGTCACAAGCACCACTTGATGTCAATGTCTGGCCCATGATATCAAGGAGCTGTGAAGTGACTGAAAGATCAGAAGTAAAGCTTTGGCAAAGGTTTGCGGTGCCAGACTGAAGTGCACCTCCGCAGTTCTTCAGCACAATAAGCCACTTTACATCTGCCTCCCACATTGAATCACATAATACACCAGTTAAAAAGCCAAGATTAAATTTCTCCACACATACTCCCAGCCCTAGTCCCCTTTAATAACTGTATACACAGTAAGTGGGGGGGGGGGGATTGGGTTATTTTCAAACGTTTTTAAAGCAACAGCAACAATATTTGGTACAATGATTATAGGCTGCAACAAGAATAGAATATAGAAACTATTTGAATCTCCAAGCCCTCTAATATCAGTGTAAATTCACCAAGGCATGCAATTTGCATATAGACATCACATCATTAATGGGATTATGCAGAAGCTGTATGTTCTCTTCCCCACTGAGGCCATTGTAGCTTTAGAAAACCTTGTTCTAAATAGAAAGATAAACACATTATAATTTAAAAGTAGATTGGTGCAGCCAGTATTGTGAAACACAAAAATAATTACTGCCTGGGGAATGGTTTAAATCGTATAATTTAATTTGCATGGCGAATTATAATTTATCCTGCATTTGAATTAATTTAAATTAGTACATTTTTGTGCATTTTGAAAGCAGTTGTAGAATTCAGCACTGTAGCAGGATGTATCCTACAAGATCCCATTGTCGGACAATCAAAGCGGAGACTTTGCAACAGAAGGTGTACAGGAAAACTGGATGGACTATTTCTATGATTTCACCAACGCACTGAAGTAACCTACAATTTTCTTTAAATTCTCTTTTCAAGAAAATGCCTCATTTAAAAAGCACTCGTAGGCTCAGCAGTGTGTTTTATTTTCAAAACTCACAGTCAAACTCATTCATCGGAAACTACAGTTGTTTGTGGGTAGCTGGACATATTTTGCAAAGTCTTTGGCCATTTGCTTCTGATTTTTATTCTCATTGATTCAAGGATGGTGTTTGTAATCCTGAATGACAGGGCAAAGCAGAAATCTTTGATGTTGCAGTTTTCCTGTACACCACAAAGCAGAAATCTTTGATATTGCAATTATATACAAAATAATCACAAACTACAGTTGTAGGAGAACAAGGGGACAACTAATGTGTCCTAAATATAGGAAATATTTATCACACAAGATTTATTCTATTCCAAAACCGAGTGACAGGTCAGCCTGCATGATTTAGAAAACTAGATCTCTATTGTTACTCATATGCAAGTAAAAGTAAACATATTTATAGACATGTTTAAGAAAGGACTACAGATGCTGGAAAAATCGAAGGTAGACAAAAATGCTGGAGAAACTCAGTGGGTGAGGCAGCATCTATGGAGAGAAGCAATAGGCGACGTTTTGGGTCGAGACCCTTCTTCAGACTGAAGAAGAGTCTCGACCCGAAATGTCACCGATTCCTTCTCGACATATTTATAGACATACACACACATCTACACATAAATTGGAATCAAACCATAGCAAGCAAACTATAATTAAATTATACGTACTTCTGGGCATTTGCAAAGGGTAAAGGGGAGACATGTAAAAGCCAAAGGTTTTTGAATGACAAGAGACAGAAGAACAAAGCAGAAAAAAAGTACATACAACAGATATCAAGTTATGAACAAAACTGAGAACAAGACCGATTACAAAAAGTTCAAAGAGAATTTAAAAACAGCAATAAGCGAGGTAAAGATATAACAGCAAATATAAAAGAGACACACTGAGCAAATTCTGCCCGATCTAATCCCTTAGCACTATGTTTGTCCAATCATTATTACTGACCAAATTCAAGAAAATAGTCTAACCACCTACCCATCACATTTAATGGTGTTACCATCTTTGACTCCTCATCCATCAAAATGTCGAAGGTCGCCATTGAACAGACGCATAAATCTGTGACTCGAGGAGCTTGTCAGAGTCAGCGGCTCCTGTGGTGAATGACTCACCTCTAGCATCTTTCCACCCTAGACTGTGGTCTTTCCCAACAAAGTCTTAGCAGTGGCTGCCTGAGCTGCAGCGCACACTTCAACATGCTCTCCTGCACCCAGCAACATTAGCATGCAAATATCTTCTACACTCGAAGACCACCAGGTTTTTTTGGGAAAACCAAAGTGTAACATGCACCATGTTGACTATCTTCGAGCAGTACATGACGTTTGTCTGAACCTGCAAACCTCTCATTCGATGCCCAAACTGCGAACTTTGAAAACTGGTCTGAAGAAGGGACTCGACTGGAAATATCATCCATTCCTTCTCTCCAGAGATGCCGCATATCCCAGCATTTTGTGTCTATCAAAACTACAAGATTTCTGTTCATCAGTCACAATATCTCTCTTTGATCATGCTTTGTGGTCTGAAAACTCAATTGTGAAGCAGTGTGTGATATTTTACTACTTTAAAGCTGACATTAAATACAACCTTTCACTAGTAAGTTTCGTAAAATTGTGCTGAAGAGAGGGTTGCATCAATCAATTGTCTGCTTGGCAAATTTCCTAGAAAGGGGAAAGGAATTGATTTCTTTGCCACCAACTGCAAAGCAATCGGGTTGTGGACAAGTGCACCAAGCACCAGCGACTCCATGACTCAGAAGCTGAAAGGTGATCAGCTGGCAAACTGCGGCGCTCTGTATGTTTAATAAGGAAAACTTAGATCAAGGTTGATTTGGCAGGCAAGGATTTTGCTGCATTGCCGAAGGGTCCTATAAAAAGGAAAATAACAGTTTTACGAACATTTACAATTTGATGACAGACGGTGTGCGAGGTGAAGATTCCACTGGGGTGGTGAAACAGGGTGGTGATGGGACATGCCTGCTCTTTGGCTGGGGTAGATAACATAAAGTAACCATTGGAATAAAGCAAGCATGATTTAAGGATTGCTACAAGAAGAAAATTGGGGTCACTAATCTGAAATCAGTTTACTCATCTGAATATCTTTCTCAATACATCCATAAAATACAGTTTAGCTCGTAAATTAATCTTGCAAAGTACTATATTAATAAAATAAGCCATGGAAAGTCAGGGCAACATTTTGACTGTGAATGCTTCATAGAGGAAGACGCTCTTTCTGGCAAATTCTACCCTGAACATCATTGCAACATACATTAGCCATAGTCATTAGCCACAATTCTTAATATGTTCCTGCTGGTGTACTAAGGATAATGTGTTCAATTCTTAAAGGAATATAAGGTAGGAAGCCAACGAGGCATTCAAATTGGCCAAGGTTTTGGAGGAAAGTCCTTGCATCAATGAGCCAGCCACACAGAAACTACAGATTGTATCCCGGACAAGATGTTACTAACTAGCATGGCCAACTTTGTCTCTTGATCATGAGAAGAACTAGTTTGTAGAAGAAGCCAACTGTGCTCTTCTGCTTATTAAATCAACATCATTGGAACCACAAACAATATCCCAGGAATAAAAGGCAATTAGAATCAATGCTGTCTGATCTCTAAAATGGATCTGAGCAGACCTTGGTTTAGATTCAAAAGCCTTTTACAACAGTGCTTCAAAGGGTGACATGTTATTAGCTTACAGGAATTGATAGGAGCTCAGAAGAAATGTCTCTCAGAAACATCTAAAGTACTTATTTTTAAAAAGCTTGCAATAATGCAGATAAAATAAAATCTTTTTAATGACTGTGATGAGAGGATGTATAAATCCGACAGCTAACTAGAACAAGCAGGTCTGTCAATGATTTCCCTTATTGCATCCAAATGAAAAATATGAAGTTTGTACTTGGCAGGTAGCCACCCAAGAAGCTCGGAAGTCAGTCAACCCGGTGGGATGAATTAAATCTTTGATGAATTTAGTTAGCTATCTGCCCTTGCACTGTTGTGATTCTTTTTACAAAAATGCCCAAGCGTTTGGAAAATTCAATTTATATTATCCAAAATTGGGCCTTGAGGTTAAAGCCAGGTCTTTGTCTTGAGCATCAAGGAGTGCAGAAGCTAGCCAGACATTCTCAGAAGAGCCACTACATTATGGATTCTCAGAAGAGCCACTACATTATGGATTCTCCAACTCCACAGAATACAGCTCAGCAATATTGTGTCTAAGTCGTATCATTCAGTAGGAAATCCGTAACACACATGAGATTGATATTTCAAAAAGCATATTGAGAACGTCACTTTCTGATTTACTGCTTTCTGTCTGTCAAAGTTTAGTATAGAACTTGCAGTGAAGTGTGTCTTGCTCTGTGAAGTAGGTACATGGTGGAAATACTGTCCTGGCTCTCTATACAGTTTTTTATTAATAAAGTATGTTGTTTATTAATAAAGAATGGAGCACAACTATTGTTACTTTGGGCAATCCAGCAGGAGCTAGCGGCCTTGTTGTAAATGGGTGTCAGGGAATTACAAAGTGATAATATTTGGTACCCCAGAATATAACAGAATGGCAGTTTAGTTCTCCGGGATGCTTTGTGCAGAATCCATGGATGAACAGAGAGGTCAAGCTACTGCTGAAGGCACGTGACACCGCTTTCAGGTCAGGCGATGCTCGAGCCTACAGTTCATCCAGGGCTAACCTGAAGAGGGGCATCAAGAAGGCCAAGCATAGCTACAAGCTAAGGATCAAGGAGCACTTATAGAACAACTCTGACCCCCAACGCATGTGGCAAGGCATACAGGCCATCACGGACTATAAACCCACCAACACCACCCCCACATCCAGCGACGCCTCCTTCCTTGAGGAGCTTAACCACTTTTATGGCCGCCATGACAGGGACAATCAAGAGATGGCCATCAAGGTTGTGCTCCCTGCTGATCACCAGCCCCTCACACTCACCCCCATCTACGTGTATGCGGCACTGAGCAGGATTAATGCACAAAAGGCTGCTGGCCCTGACGGCATCAGCCAGCGCGTCCTCAGGGCCTGTGCTGCGCAGCTGACAGATGTCTGGACTGACATCTTCAGCCTGTCACTTGCCCAAGCAGCTGTCCCCATGTGCCTTAAAACCACCTCCGTCGTGCCGGTTCCAAAACTCTCCGCTGCGGCGAGCCTCAACGACTTCCGCCCAGTTGCACTTACTCCCATCATCACTAAGTGCTTCGGGAGTCTGGTCCTGGCTCAAAGGCTGCCTACCTCCCACACTGGACCCCTATCAGTTCGCCGACCGCAAGAATAGGAGTACGGAGGATGCCATCTCAACGGCACTCCACTCCGCCCTCTCCCACCTCGACAACTGAGACACCTACGTGAGAATGCTGTTCATCGACTTTAGCTCAGCATTTAACACCATTATCCCCTCTAAACTGATCACCAAACTCATCGACCTGGGCATCGAACCCTCACTCTGCAACTGGATACTGGACTTTCTAACCAACAGATCCCAGTCTGTTAGGTTAGACAACCACACCTCTTCAACCCTCACCCTGAACACCGGTGTTCCACAGGGCTGTGTGCTGAGCCCTCATCTCTACTCCCTCTTCACCTACAATTGCACACCTGTACATGGTACTAACACCATCATCAAGTATGCAGATGATACAACGCTGATTGGCCTCATCAGCGACAATGATGAGTTGGCCTATAGCGGGGAGGTCCAGTTCCTAGCAGCATGGTGCGCTGACAACAACCTGAGCAACTTAACAACAAGAAGACCAAGGAGCTCATTGTGAACTACAGAAGGTCTAGGGATGGCACGCACACCCCCATCCATATTAACGGAACGGAGGTGGAGCGTGTTTCCAGCTTCAGGTTTCTGGGGGTCAACATCTCTGTTGACCTCTCTTGGACCCACATTACCTCAAAGCTGATCAAGAAGGCTCACCAGCATCTCTTCTTCCTGAGGAGACTAAAGAAGGTCCATCTGTCTCCTCAGATTCTGGTGAACTTCTACCGCTGCGCCATCGAGCTCATCCTTACTAACTGTATCACAGTATGGTATGGTAACTGCTCTGTCTCCGACCGGAAAGCACTGCAGAGGGTGGTCTGTCCAGAGCAAGCGATGTCTGCGGAGGGCGTGCAGCATCGTCAAGGACTGGTCTCACCCCAACCTCAGACTGTTTACCCTCCTCCCATCTGGGAGGCTCTACAGGTCTTTCCGTTGCCGTTGCCGGACCAGCAGGTTCAGGAACAGCTTCTTCCCTGCGGCTGTTACCCTACTTAACTCTACAACTTGGTGATTGCCAGTCACCTCCCTCCCCCCCCCCCCCCCCCTCCGACACTCCTTCCTCCAAAGACTGATCCCCCCCCCCCCCCCCCACCCCCCCACACGTCCATTATTCTGTGTTCGCACTTCTGGGTGAGATGCTAACTGCATTTCGTTGTCTCTGTACTTGTACACTGCACAATGACAATAAAGTTTGAATCTGAATCTTGTAAGAATATGTGCTTATTGTTTAAAGGATATTTCGTGAAAATTTCCATTCGTACAGTCACACTCAGATACTTAAAAGCTTCGAGTGAAATGTTTATGATTTTTGTCATGCCAGAATATGTTTACTAGTACCCTGCGGATAGATCACATGTTAATCTGTTTTGGCTGGCGTCAATGGAAAATAAACATCCTGAAAACATATCCTGGTTTTCAGGTGGTGCAAGAACTGTTTGGCCTTATATGAGTAGGCAGATAAGATCTCAGTCCAACATTTGGCTGAAGTATGTCCCCCAGGACAATGCAATGCTCCTCAGCCACACAGCAGAGAGTCAGCATAGATTACCACCAGAAACCTGGTGATTTGGTGGAAATTCAGCCAAACTGATAGTTGCAGAGATATTAATTAACAAGCAGGAAGATTTGAAACTCAGAACACCATTGGTTATTTGGAAGTGCTGAACTGTCAAGCAGAACCTTGACAAAGTCATATTAACAGAGTCATATCTTACATCATATTTAAATGGAATCAAAGAGAGATACAGCATGGAAACATGCCTTTGCCCACAACCATGTTTTATTCTCCCTACATTGTCATCCACTTCCACAGGTTCAATACTTATCTGTACACTTGGAGCAATTTACAATGTCCACCAGCCTGCACATTTTGGGGAAAATCAAAACATCCGGAGGAAACCCACCTGGTTTTATAGGAGACGATGCAAACTCCACACAGACAGCACCAGAGGCCAGGACTGAACAAGGTACTCTGGCACAGTGATGCAGCGGCTCTATTGTAGCTGTTCCATTGTGCCTTTACATCCTAGGCTGCTTCACTACAGTTCCTGGGAACGTCCTAACCCACCAATACGATAATCACACCAGATATAGCAATACAATGGCATTATATTCAGGATGGAATGGCCTTGAACTCCTCACCAGTGACTCCTGACCGCAGCGAGACTCATGAATTGATTGCAAAAATTCAAGTTCAATTTGGATCTCCTCAGAAAAGGAAGAAGCCCAAGTCTGCTTGCAGCAAGAACTGGACAATGTGCAGGCCCACGCTGAGGTGGCAAGAAACATACATGCCAGGAGAGTGCCAGGCACAGACAATCTCCAACAAGATCCCTAATGCCATGAGACTATGTGTACCTTTATCATTAATCATGCAAAAGCTGTGTTGATAGGCTGTGTTGATACAATGAATGCTAAGGCACATGTCATCATTGCTGTCTTCCTTGACATGTGAAATAGTGAATCTTTATTGTCAGAGGACAGTGTTGCGCAGGACAGACTTTTTGACAGAGCATCTCTGTCTCCCAGGTATTGAATGTAAGACCCATCCTTTCACATTCTTCAGTAAATAATACAAAGTGCATAGGTGCATAGAACACTGAGATAGACCTAACCATTGTGTGTAAAAAGGAACTTCTTCTTTTGAGTCCATCTTGTTACAAATGTTGACAGAAACATAGAAAATAGGTGCAGGAGTAGGCCATTCGGCCCTTCGAGCCTGCACCGCCATTCAATATGATCATGGCTGATCATCCAACTCAGTATCCTGTACTTGCCTTCTCTCCATACCCCCTGATCCCTTTAGCCACAAGGGCCACATCTAACTCCCTCTTAAATATAGCCAATGAACTGGCCTCAACTACCTTCTGTGGCAGAGAATTCCACAGATTCACCACTCTCTGTGTGAAAAATGATTTTCTCATCTCGGTCCTAAAAGACTTCCCCCTTATCCTTAAACTGTGACCCCTTGTTCTGGACTTCCCCAACATCGGGAACAATCTTCCTGCATCTAGCCTGTCCAACCCCTTAAGAATTTTGTAAGTCTCTATAAGATCCCCCCTCAATCTTCTAAATTCCAGCGAGTACAAGCCGAGTCTATCCAGTCTTTCTTCATATGGAAGTCCTGCCATCCCAGGAATCAGTCCGGTGAACCTTCTCTGTACTCCCTCTATGGCAAGAACTCCCTCTATGGCAAGAAGACATCGCTGTCATCGTCCGTCCTGAAAAGGACGCAACCTTCCGGCGACAATTAGTGTTACAATAGATGATGGTGGGAGCAGAACTAGCTCAGGAGACGTCCGGTTCCCAGCCCCGTGACATGGACGCTTCTGCTATGGGGCCAGAAAGGAACTGCAGATGCTGGTATATACCGAAGATAGACACAAAGTGATGGAGTAACTCAGCGAGTCAGGCAGCATCTCTGGAGAAAAAGGATGGGTGACGTTTTGGTTCGGGACCCCTCTTCAGTCTGAAGAGATGCTGTGTAGATGCTGGATTTGCCAAAAGAAAGTAACGGAGGCTATACTTCAAATTGCCCTGAATCGAACATCCTTAGAACAAATAGTTCAGTTCCACTGTTGGAGAGGCTTTTCTATATAACAATAGCAACTTACATTTATTTAGGACTTGTTCACATGGTAAAGTGTCCCTGGTAAGAACATTATCATGCCAAATACTTGAAAAGGCCTTGTTAAAAGATGTTAGGACAAAGAGCTTGGTGATGGGGATGAAACGAAGGATCCATGAAAGTAGTACATTTCTGAAGGAAACAATGCCCTTGATAAATGGGAAGTATCCAGTGATAAAATAAACTAACAGACAACAGCATATTTTTGTTGGCAGTCTTCTCTTTAAACTGGTAATCAGCTCAGGTATTCAATCAAAGATTTGAAATCTTTGATTGAATTTATGGTTTTTGAAGGACATCCCTAATTGCCCTTGACTAAAAGGTAATAAAACAAATTATAATTCAGCTGGCCATCTTCCAAATTAACTCTCAGAATCCACTGTATATGCACAGCTGACACATTCCTTGTCAGTCTTCTGTTTCTATGTACGTAGTGGTGGGTGGTGTGATGGGTGGGTGGGGGGGATGGGGGGGCGGGGACTAAGAGGGAATTGATAGTGGTTAGGTACAACCTATTCTTAGCAATTAATAGCAACTGTCTCCCTCTGTGACTAAGGAAGGAGAGCTCCCACTGCTGCCAAGGCTAAGTTCAGATAAATCAGTAGGAAGGAACTGCAGATGCTGGTTTATATCGAAGATAGACGCAAAATGCTGAAGTAATTTGTAGGGTCGGGCAACATATTTGGAGAATGGAAATAAGTGATGTTTTGAGTTGACACCCCAGCTGAGTCTGCTAGGGAGATGGTTGGACAAAGGCCAGAGATGCAAAGAACAGAAGGTGTGAGACAAAAGGATTGAAGAGATGTGAAGCTAAAGGAAGGAATGTAAGTAAAAGGGGTGTGGGCGGAGGGGGGGGGAGATAGGTGTGGTTTCAGTTTGGGCAGAGGGAGAGAGAGGGGGAAAGGAGGAAGGGGAGATTCAGGAAGATTCGGGGAAACTACCAATTTGCAGGATGTTGCAGAGTGAACAATACATTTAGTGACTTCCAAGGTGAGTTAAGGGGCTGTCCCACTGCGGTAACCTAATCCGCGAGTTCTGGCGAGTTTGCCCTCGACTAATACTCGCAGCATGGTTGACACGAGGTCCTTGGAAGGTCTTATAACTCTCCTTCATGCTCGAGTGTAGTCCTCGTGTACTCGAGGCCTCAGCTAGGTTGCGGCGTATTTTTCAACATGTTGAAAAATGCCCGTGAGTAAAAAAAGGTCACCATGGAAAAAAAATCGATACTTTTTTTACTCGTAGGTTTAGTCAAAGTCGGTCGTAGTAGGTCGGCATGTTATTCGTAGGTAATCGAGGGTAGTCGAAGGTAATCAAAGGTAGTCGTAGATAGTCTTCAACATAGGGGGGTCGAAGGTAGGATGAAGGAGATCGTAGAAGGTCGTCTTCACTCTCCACTATTCGGAGTCCAATTTTCCTGAAGGTAGTCTTCAAGATAGTCGAAGGAGGTCAAAGGAGGTCTTCAACATGACATTTTTTCAAACTCTCCTAAACTCGCCAATTAGTCACCGCAGTGGGACAGCCCCTTTATGTTCAAAATCATCTTAAGAGTAAGTTTTTAAATCTGTAAGCGAACTGCAAACTGTAATTGTCTCCTTCAAGTAATTGCTGGAGTGAGTCGTTGTCAAAGTCAGGGAAACGTACACATGAATGGAGTCATTGTCACAGTGAAAGATAGGTGTGGTTTCAGTTTCGGGGAAACTACCAATTTGCAGGATGTTGCAGAGTGAACAATACATTTAGTGACTTCCAAGGTGAGTTAAGGGGCTGTCCCACTGCGGTGAGATGTTAGCAGTATTTTACACCACGTAATTATATAACGTCTTATTAGTTTTAGTTTGTGTATCAATATTTGCTTCACAGTGTTTGAATCAATATTATTTTATTGGTGGCAGTTGCTTCATTTTCATATACTTTTAAGCATGGTGCTGTTCTGTGAGTTAACGAGATTTGCACCAACCTGTCAGATTCAGGGAGATCCAGAGAACAGCTACAGAGCCAACTACCTACACAGCTGAAATCTCCAGTAATTTATGTTCTCATAAAACAACATGGCAGTCCTCATGATTTCCTGCCATGGCCATTTAATGGTCATAAAATGTCAATTAGAAATGAATTAATAGCTTTCCTACGAAAGAACTCCATTAGCAGGACCAATTGTGCACTGGCTAAGAAATTACCTGTACCTATTGAGGTAAAGAATAGTTTTGTTTAGATTAGTTTATTGTCATGTGTACCAAGGTACAGGGAAAATCTTTTGTTGCTTGCTAACCAGTCAGCAGTAAGACAATATACGATTACGATCCAGCCATCCACAGTCCACAGATACATGATAAAGGGAATAATGTGAATAATGTTTAGTGCAAGATGAAGCCAGTAAAGTCCAATCAAATATTGTCCATGGGTCTCCATTACGGTAGATAGTAGAGGTGGAGGGCAATGCATGAGGCAGTTGTATCGGAGACTGTCTTGGAATATCATCTATGACTTGTCATTGAGGAGACAAGTGAACAATGTGGGTAACATCTCTTGTAAAGAACTGGTAACTTGGACCAGCTGTTCCCACTGTGACGCCTCAGTCTGGAGTAAGCTAACAAAAAGATTGACTGCTATAATTTGTCAAAATCCCCAGTAAATTATACAATCTGCAGGAAGATAGAGGTAAACCAGATGGATCTTGTTTTTTATCCATATTTAATCATATATTCCTAAATCATCATTCCCACGGTATATATCACTACAGATTAGGAATGAAAGGTCGTGTAAATAGTTCAAATAAATGTAGCTCTTGCTTTTTTTTGGTCATTTCTTTCCATGATTAAAATTCCAAGATGACATGATAACCGTTTAGAGAATAGAAGGATTGCTACCACATCCTCGTTCACAGGCAAATAAACCATTTAGTTTTATGAGAGGCATCACCATTAGTCTTGCAGCTAATGCTGAATGGAGAATTGTGTAACAGGATATTGGAGGAACAGCACATCATATTTTGCTTGTGCAGCTTACAACCCAGTAGTATGAATATTGATTTATCTAACTTCAAGTAACCCTTGTAGGTATGTTACAAAGCTTACCTTCAGCGGCGCTGCAGTTCTGTCACTGGCCGTGTGCGTGACTTTGGCGCCTTTGAGAAGGGGGCGGGTTTAAAATGCGTTTTTTCTTCAGACTATTCAAATCGATTTTGAACAGGCTGTTTAGTTGCTGAAGAAAAATCGCTTTGATTACCATTTTATTAAGTTTATTAAAATTAGCGCTGGATAATTTAATAGCAGGAGTAAATTTAAAATCATCTTCTAAAGCCGTCAACGCCGACAACGGGACGGATCTCACGTAGGGGACGAGGCAAGGTACACCGTTTATTTTTTCATATAAACTTGCTTCTTAGGATGCCATTAATCAAAATTTCACGTCGTGAAAAGGTGACTTGGGACCCATACGAACCAGCAGTATTTTATATGGGGTTTAAATTTACCGCAACCGCAACGTTCCAAACGATCGCATTCCACAAAATCCCACTCACAAGATAATTAAAATGCCCATTAATTTACGGGAATTAAACACTAAGTTCCTTCCATTTGGCCTAGAAATTCATGACAATGAGATTTAAAAATCATGTTATATTGTGAATTCTTGTGTGAATGTTATTTGGACACTTAGGCTTTTTAAAAAAATGTTAACCTTTTCTTAAGAAATGGATAGATGTTTAGATCTAGTAATTGAATTTTGTAATTAGCTACAATTATGTAATTAACTATTATATGCTTTAATTTCAGGTCATCCAAGTAAGATTGTTTCATATTTGTTTTAGAATGCTTCAATCTATAATAACTGAAATTTTTATTCAGTTCTCTTAATTTTTAATAAAGTTTTGGGCTTTTGACTGTCCTTGATCACAGCTTTTGTGTTAAGTCAAAGGAAAAGCAATAGGGAACAAGATGCTAATTTCCAAGTATGAAAATGGCCATACCTTTTTTAATACTGAAGATAGGAAAGTGAATTAGGTGTCAAATTAAACTTCTTTTTATGCTTTATCTGATGGGATAAATTGCAGACTTGATTTTTTTAATCTGAAAAATTTGTAACATTGCTAACCCTTGTATCCCCTCTCTCTCTCCATCCTTCCCCCACCCTCGTTGTCATACTGGTTTAACTGTCGTCCTGTTGAGTTTCACTGTTTGTATAATTGGTATCACCTAGCCCACAGCCAACAATAGACCATTCTGTGCTCCATCATTACTTTTTGCAAATATTTCATTCATTTGTTCTATATCTCTCGCTCTATATCACCGTCCATATCTCCCTTTCCCCTGACTCTCAGTGTTTAGAAGGGTCTCAACCCAAAACATCATCTATTCTCCAGAGATGCTGCCTGACCCACTGAGTTACTCCAGCTTTTTGGGTCTATTTTAGGATTAAGTCAGATTGTTTAAGGGAGGGGAAAACATCCACATTCAGATCATTTCACTCTGCATCCCAACCACTTGCACTGACAAATTATTCAAGGTCTGGGCATTTGACATTCAAGCAACACAATGATACATAGAAACATAGAAAATAGGTGCAGGAGTAGGCCATTCGGCCCTTCGAGCCTGCACCGCCATTCAACATGATCATGGCTGATCATCCAACTCAGTATCCTGTACCTGCCTTCTCTCCATATCCCCTGACTCCGTTATCTTTAAGAACTCTATCTAGCTCTCTCTTGAAAGTAGCTCCCTGATCCCTTTAGCCACAAGGGCCACATCTAACTCCCTCTTAAATATAGCCAATGAACTGGCCTCAACTACCTTCTGTGGCAGAGAATTCCAGAGATTCACCGCTGTCTGTGTGAATCACCACTCTCTGTGTGAATCTAATGTTTGTTGTGCTTTAGTAACCTACTAATCTTATTAGTATTTATATATGTAGTTCCCTTTTGTGACCAAGTACTGACTTGTTCGAATTTCTGACAGCCAGGTTGCCAACATTCATTCACCTGACAGGCAGTTTAGCTGAGAGTGACATCCTTTGGTAGCAGCTGGATATTCAACTTCAAAGATTTAGAGCGGCATTAAGCTCCTCGATAATCTAATGACAATGGCTAGATCATCCTTTATAAATGTGTACCTGTATTTCTACAAATATGGATGCACAAATCACAAAATTATCATTTTGCGTGACTGTAATCTTCGAAAGAGCCTCACTGGAGAAAAGATTTCATTAGATAAATACATCTCTATAATCAGCTTCTAGTTGGTCCCATGTTGGATATAATATAGTGAAATGAGCCAAATTTACTTAGTAGTCTAACAGAGTGTGAATATATATTTGGTTGTAATCATAATTTGATTGAATTCAATGTATTGTTTGAAAGAGAGAAACGCAATTTTAAAATAAACTAGCAGAGCTGCTAATTGGTAAAACCTCAAAGCCTGAAATCTCAGAGAATGGTGTTTAAAACAGAATTTACGATGACATTGAACTGTTTTATACTGCTGTGGGGGAACAGCCCTGGTTCCAATGCAAAGCAACCATGGATAACTGCAGGGGTAATGGTTAAAGCTAAAATTAAATGCAATGCAATAAGGCAGAAAGTGATGCCGCTGCTGCAAATTGGGAGAGATTTTAATAGTAAGATTAAACGAGAACTTACCAAGTTTGAAGATTGATCTGTATTTTACGAGGAGTCGCGGTGAGGGATTTCGTGAAGACCCCGCCAGCACGCCTGCGCAGCATCCTTCAAAGCAGCGGTGTGGAATCACAGAACCAACCATGACTAAAAATAGTAAGATGAAAACCGTAGAACTACCTGTTTGACCTGATGATAGAGGGTGGGAGCGGTGGGCACGAAATCCCTCACCGCGACTCCTCGTAAAATACAGATCAACCTTCAAACTTGGTAAGTTCTCGTTTAATCTTACTATTTTACTTCGGAGTCACGTGAGTGACTTCGTGAAGATTTCAAAGCTCTGTGATTTCACGCCCTGAACAATGTCCATGCTTATCACACTGCCGCCATTCTGATGGAGTAAGACTGTTAATGGAGTTCAGTTGACAGTGGCTGAAAAATCAACACAATTTATTAATCAAATAAACAACAACCCCTAAACCGGGCCAGACATTTACTGAGCGGTACCCAGGATAGCTTCTGCGAATGTCGCAGGAACGGCCAGAGACTTGTTATAGAACCGTTGAAAGGTTTTCCCCCACTGGCCCAGCACGCGGTGGCGAGAATGTGGTCCATGGCTCTCGCTGCAGCCCTGGAGGAATAAGACTTAAAAATGTTAGTAGCAACTCCTGCTGCACCCAGCACCACCCTGAGCCACCTGGCGATCGTCTGTGTAGTCACCCGATGATGCGGAGGTTTTATGACTGATGAGGAGCCCCTGTTCCTTCATCCTGATAACTCCAGTAACATAGAAACATAGAAACATAGAAATTAGGTGCAGGAGTAGGCCATTCAGCCCTTCGAGCCTGCACCGCCATTCAATATGATCATGGCTGATCATCCAACTCAGTATCCCGTACCTGCCTTCTCTCCATACCCTCTGATCCCCTTAGCCACAAGGACCACATCCAACACTCTTAAATATAGGCAATGAACTGGCCTCAACTACCCTCTGTGGCAGAGAGTTCCAGAGACTCACCACTCTCTGTGTGAAAAAAGTCTTTCTCATCTCGGTCTTAAAGGATTTCCCCCTTATCCTTAAGCTGTGACCCCTTGTCCTGGACTTCCCCAACATCGGGAACAATCTTCCTGCATCTAGCCTGTCCAACCCCTTAAGAATTTTGTAAGTTTCTATAAGATCCCCTCTCAATCTCCTAAATTCCAGAGAGTATAAACCGAGTCTATCCAGTCTTTCTTCATAAGACAGTCCTGACATCCCAGGAATCAGTCTGGTGAACCTTCTCTGCACTCCCTCTATGGCAATAATGTCCTTCCTCAGATTTGGAGACCAAAACTGTACGCAATACTCCAGGTGTGGTCTCACCAAGACCCTGTACAACTGAAGTAGAAGCTCCCTGCTCCTGTACTCAAATCCTTTTGCTATGAAAGCTAACATACCATTCGCTTTTTTCACTGCCTGCTGCACCTGCATGCCTACTTTCAATGACTGGTGTACCATGACACCCAGGTCTCGCTGCATCTCCCCTTTTCCTAATCGGCCACCATTTAAATAATAGTCTGCTTTCCTGTTTTTGCCACCGAAGTGGATAACCTCACATTTATCCACATTATACTGCATCTGCCAAACATTTGCCCACTCACCCAGCCTATCCAAGTCACCTTGCAGTCTCCTAGCATCCTCCTCACAGCTAACACTGCCCCCCAGCTTAGTGTCATCCGCAAACTTGGAGATATTGCCTTCAATTCCCTCATCCAGATCATTAATATATATTGTAAATAGCTGGGGTCCCAGCACTGAGCCCTGCGGTACCCCACTAGTCACTGCCTGCCATTGTGAAAAGGACGTAGTGGTGGAGATGGGTGACTATGCAGAGTGTGGCATCTACAGGGTATGCCCGAAATTCCAGCTGCAGCCCATGCGCCCCTGGCCTGTGCTGTTTTAATAACTCTTTACCAAAGAATTTTATTTGACCAGGGTTGGCCACCATGCTGTCCAGTCGCAGTTTTTGTAACATCTGGACTCGTTGGGCTGTCGTCAGTGCCATGAGCATCACCACCTTAAGGGTGAGCTGTTTCAAATGGTAGCTCATCAATTGGAGCCCAGCTCCTCAGTAGGGTCAGCATGATCCCCACATCCCACGTTACTGTATATCTGGGTCGTGGAGGGATTGGTATTGAATACTCCCCTCATTAGTTTAGACACCAGGTGGTGGGAGCTGATACCTATATCCAGGTATGAATACAGCGCACTCCTGTCGCTGTTGATGGCACTGTAGCTGAGGCCAGCATCGAAATGGAGGCCTGCTAGAAACTCCAACACATCCGGTATTGTTGCCGAGTTGGAGGACTTGTTGTTCCGGGCACAGAAACCTCCCACTTTCTGATTTGAGTGAGGTATTGTTTGCGGGTTGATTCCCGACACGATGCTGCAATAAGGTTCATGGCTCTTGACGAGATGCCTGCCCGGTTGAGCGGTCTTTTCAGAACCTGCAAGCCAACAAGTTTAATGACCATGGCAAGGATGACTGACCCCCCTGTAATGGAGTGAGTAATCAATTTGGGATGTTTCCCAATCGCCATCCATGGTTGTTGTACATTTCTACAACCATCGGGTACCATGGTTGTGTAGGCCAGTTGGGAATGATCAATATGTCAGTTGCAGAGTCTAGTTTAATTTTCTGCAACACCCGACTGGTGAGGCAGCATGGGGGAAACGCGTAGCAACCCATTTCCCCCAATGGATAAAAATGCATCCAATGCTATTACCCCAGGTTCTGGTTCCCACAACACATACGTTGGTATTCGATGGTTCAGCCTGGACGCAAATAGGTCAATATCTGGTGTCCCCAATTTGAGCTATAATATCTCCAAAATTTGGGGGTTCAACATCCACTCAATGTTGTCATTGAAGACACGTGACCTGGTGTCCGCCACTGAATTAAGCTTCCCAGGCAAATAGGTCGCAGTAATCCAAATATTTCTTTCAATGCACCAGTGCCAAATTGTATTAGCCAATTCATTGCAAACTAGCGACCTGATACTACCCATATGATTGATGTAAACCATTATTGTAGCATTATCTATTCGAAAGCGGACATGTAATCCCATGAATTAGTACAGTAAGCCCGCAGTCCATGAAATGCCCCCCAGCATTTCTATATAATTTATCCCATGTGACTCCAGGAATGTAGACCCATGAGAGTTCCATCTGCCACCACAACTGGACATCGTACCAGTTGCTCCCCAGCCTGGTGCACTTGCGTCAGTTAGTAGCACGACATCAGGGTTGCTCCCTATAATAGGTCAATGACATTCTTTAATATTATCTACCCACCATTATAGCTCGTTTCTAGCTTCCGGTGGTAACCGAAGTGGCCAATCAAAGCAGCCAGCATTTGTTTTTTAATGCTGTGATTTGTGACCTTTGTGAATTTCGGTAGTGTAGCGGTCCGAATCGTGCAGCTGGGAATGTAGTTACCAATTTAGAGTTACCAATACCAATAACTTTTGCTGTTCGCCACATGGTCGATACCCTGGCGCAAGCAAGATTGTGGCACTCTTCTGATATAGCAGTAGCTTTATTAGTGGGGATGATAAACTTCATTAAATTAGTGTCTAAGGTGAACACCAAATCCATAACCCGTACCGGGTGCAGTTTTTGATTTGTCTGGATGGATTACAATCCCAGCTTCTCATGCAGAGCCTTGGTTGCAGCCACTCCTTGAATTGCCAATTGGAGGGTCTGCCCCACTATAAGGATTTCATCCAATATGCCATCATTATAATCTTGTTGTCGGAGAAGAGCCAATACAGGTAAATTCCAACTTGGTAAACAGCCTAAGCTGTGATGGTTCCATTAGGCAATGCACCCTTCCAGACAACTTCAGAATTCCCTGTGAGCCTCAGCGATGGGCACCGTATAGCATGCTTCTTTCAAATTGATACATGCCATAAAGTACCCTGAGTAAAGCTTCCACCTAGCTGTTCCAAAAGTATCCATTTTGACATGGGTATATTGTACAAAACTGTTCAACTCAGCTAAATCGATTATAATCCGACATTCCTCTTCTTTTTTACTGCTGGTGAACATATTAGGCTCAACTCAATAGGTCCATGCTTGGTTATGCCAATTACCACTTTTCCCTGCTCGCCATATAATTTCAGCATGCCCTGCCTCCACCTCTTTTTGGGATAGAGTAAATTCCTACGAGGCGAATGCTGAGTATGGGAATCTATACCTCCCACGAATTATATACCCTTGAACACTTTGTAAAATAAACTCATCTATGGTTACAGTTTTCCCCATATGTCCAAGGCCGCCCGCAATCGCCCACCTATTCGTACAGGAGGGATACTACGGCGTGAGAGGAGCCAGACCCCCTTACCTCCATAGTGAACGGCGGTTCCATACATATACGGTGCTTCGGGTGGACGTTATGGAGGTTGACGGCCCGGCGGCCGCATTTCCTATGCAGGCCGCTGTTGGCCTTGCCCTAAACGGTCGTTGTATTTATTGAGATGGAGGTAGGTAGAATCTTTGTGCCCTATCCGGCAGCCTTCGTTCACAGGTTGTATTAGGCTGTTGCCGGTGATATGGGTGAACTCTGGCCGATGGAGCTTCATGAGGCCCACTGTTTTGGCCTCCTTTGTCCAGTCCCTTCACCTGTTTGTACAGGTCTCCAAGCAACTGATGCGGCGGTGGAGCGGTAATGGTCGGCACAACCCCGCGAATTTGGGGTTTAGTGTGGGCGATATGGAGCTCTTACGCTGGCAATTTATCTCATACTGGGCGTTGCATAGGAGTGCCAGTGCATCATGCTATTTACTGGACACATTATCCCCGATCAGGGTTTTGCAAACGCCGTTATGCCCGTGGAGAACCTTTCTCCAAGGTATTATTGAGAATCTGACTCCAGAGTTGGTGCATACGTAGGCAATCAATGGTGCCCGCCAATTCGTGGTGCAGGGTTCACCTGTCTGGGTAGAAACGGCAAACTTCACTCACCACATCCAGCATCCCCCTCATGCTCTGGTTCAGCGGTCACTGGCTGTCCCTGGTCGTCGTCAAACTCAGCAGCTGGGCAATCATTAATGCTTCTGGCTGGAGACGATGAGGAGCTGAGCGGAGTCCTTGCACGGCTAGTGGATGCCCGCGAGTCCCGTTCTTCTCGTTCTCGGTCCCGCTGGAGGTGTTGCACCATTTAAGAGCTCCAACCGCTCAATGCAACCGTCCCTGCGAGATGCAGCGGACAAGCCGACTTCCCCAGGCCCTGCGAATTCACTGGGTCTTCCACCATCGGACCTCACCCCCTTAGGGTCTATGGTCCAATGGCAGGTCGTCGTGACCTACAGCCCAAGTAGGGTCATACGACTCCCGCACGGACTCTCCGCTAGTCTGTCTTCTCCCAGACTGTGGCGGCCCACCTGGCAGATAAGGAGGCAGGTGAGTTGACTCGGCGCCGGCCCCCGGAACCTGGCTCCCCGGAGTCCGTGCAGGCTTACCTCCACACTTACACCATTACTTGGCGTGGAGGCGCATGGTCGGCCGCTCGCAGCGCTGAGCTGACCGACCGCTTCCTGCTGCCACCTCCGCCCTTGACCGCAGCCTGACGGGGTGTGTTGTCGGCGGTATCTGCTCCAGCAGGCCTACACGACGCAGCAGTGTTATGCCCGGGCTGCACGATGGCAGATATCCCTGGCTGCGGTACGCAATGCACTTTGCAGGGCTCCCCTGTCGTGCGGCTGTCCCCCGGCCCAGCCCCCTCGGGTCTACTGGAGCTCGGGGAGAGGTTGCCTGTAAAGAAAACAAGACCCCTTGCCACGTACCTGTATCCCCCCTTATTCTCTTGGGGGACGGGGGCTCGGAGTCTGGATCTGTTGCTTGCAGCTCCGTAGCGGTAACCCATTCGGGTGAGTCGGCCCCTGTATCAGCGGGAGCGCCCGACTTCCGCATTCCTGCCCCCACCGTTGCGTTAAAGCTGCCGGCGTTCCTTGCAGCTCCGGGGACAAGGGCCGACGGCTGGCCGCAGCTCAGCTCCGCTCCTCGACAGCGTCGTCCTGCGGCCCTTGTCCATGCTGTAAAGGAAAAGGTAATACTCACCTGCCGGTCTTGTGAAGGAGCCGGTGGGGAGAGCGCACTCCCCCCCACAGCTGCCGCTGCAGATGCGCGCGACGATATGCTGCGCAGGCATGATGGCGGGGTCTTCACGAAGTCACTCACGTGACTCCGAAGTAAAATAAAACAGCAAAAGGTGCAAAACAGACAGAAAAATCTGCAACGAGGTATTATTAAATAAAATTCCAGAAATCTCCAATCAACAGGTAAAAAATAAATCACAACTATATTAAGAAAAGGAGGACGGCCAGAAGCAATGTTGGCCTCTTAAAAATTAAACTGGGAATATTAATGTTAAACATGGTACGAAAGGCTGGTTCCCAATCCAAACATCTAAGGATTAAATGAAGGCATTGCAGACACACTTGGTATAATTTTCTAAAGCTCTCATGATTCAGAAACCATCCTTTTGGACTGAATTCTAAAGGGCCTGTCCCACCTGGCCATCATTTGCGCGCCATTTACGCAACCTGGTAGCGTGTAGGGACGGGCGCATGGAGTGGTGTGGAGGAGTGTGGAGTTGCGCGCGGTATTGCGCAGCGTTCCAGGATTTCGTTTTGCACGAAATCTTCGCACGCCACCGGCTTGTCGCGTAAATGACGGCCAAGTGGGACACCCTGGAGCAGCGCAACGTCTCACCGCCAACAGCAGCAGAAGCAGGCAAGCGATCGGCGAGCTCAGCCTGGGGCTCACGGCCGTTGCGGATCCGGATACGCCCCCACTCCTACTCCCAGAGCGGGGCCAAGACGATTGGACATAGACATAAAATGCAGGAGTAACTCAGAGGGACCGGCAACATCTCTGGAGAGAAGCAATGGGTGACATTTCAGGTCGAGACCCTCCTTCAGACTGAAGAGAAGTGATGTATGGAATTAGAACATGAGCATCAATTCAAAGGACCTTTTTCTGAGCAGTTACAATACTTTACTACAATTATATAAATAATACTGCAGTAATTTAGTTTAGTTTAGAGATACATTGTGGAAACAGGCCCTTTGGCCCACCGAGTCCATGCAGACCAGCAATTGCCGCACATTAACAATACCCAACACACACTAGGGACAATTTTTACATTTACCAAGCCAATTAACCTACAAACCTGTACGTCTTTGGAGTGTGGGTGGAAACCGAAGACCTCAGGTCATGGGGAGAAAGTACAAACTTTGTACTGACAAGCACTCGTAATCAGGATTGAACCAGGGTCTCTGGCGCAGTCAGGCAGTAACTCTACCGTTACACCACCATGCCACTCCATGATATAAAAGTATAATCATTCCAGGAGCAACCAACAATATTGACCATTCAAAACAGTGTAATTTAATTTAATGGGCATTATAGAATCCAATGCATAGCTGACACAAAATCTGTCAGTGGCACAAGATTAATTTGCAGCAGAAAGTATCTGGGCAAACAACACAATTTAAGAGATCTGAACGCCACATGTTCACAGTTGTAATCCTCTCTGTGAAGAGGCTATTGCCAGTCATGTAGCATAGATATAAATACACTATCAGATTATTCTTCCCACAACTATCCAAACACAGTCACTGTTAAACATATTACTGCTTGTGTTAAGAGCAACGTTATACTATACAGAGCAATGTCAAAGAAATGTATTCAACATTTGCCTGATGATATTACTAACTCACCTTGAGGCTAGTATTCCCATAAAGGATAACTAATTTGTGCTCCTTTTCAATCTAGCTACATTTTTATTTTATTTTTTCAAACCATTTTTTCCTCTAACATTTTTCCTACATTTGATTGCTTTTCCTTTCTATTTTGCTTCTATTCTTTGCTAGAAGTGGATAAAACATCAAAGCTGACAAATATGTTACGGTTCAGTGAAATATCTTAGTGCAAGTCTGCACAAATCTTCATTCTGCAAGAATACTGTTATCCACTTACTTTAAGAGCTTATTCTGCTCACAGTAATATGTCAATGTTACTTTCCTCTTAAAGTGCCAGATTTATGAAAATTCTTCCCCTTACTTTAGAATATTGTTTCAGTTGTGAGCATTCGTGGTCTGTTTAGTGTGGGATTAAATCACCATCAAATGTTTCATTCGGTGGTGTGGGGTGGGGGGGGGGGGGGGTAGGGAAGGTGGAAGAAACTGTGGGAAAACCTTGAGCAGTTTATACTATTGCCAATAACAATCATACCAAGATGATGGCCAAAATAGATCCTTGCAAAAGTGTGAGTCATGTATTTACATGAAACGTATACTCCAGGCAGTAAACCTTGGTCATGCAGAGACTCTATCATGCCTTGCTCAGACCTGCAAACCCATCACCATGGCCACATGACAATTCCTGTGGTTGTGAGTCTGAGAGCCAGCAGGTATCCCAGACTGTTGGCTCTAATGTCTGATCCCAGTGTCACTTAATTTCCTCAGGAGGCAGGCACCGTGGTGAAAAGTATGAGCTTAAAATAAAATCAGCGACAAATATAGACAATAAAACAATGAAGTCCTGATCAAAATAAATTTGGATTTTTATGAACTGCTATCCTCTAGTTTCCACTTCCAGGTTTTGGCTTTGCTGCCTGCAGTTTCACCTCCAGTTGCTGAGCTAAACATACTCCACGAGATCAGCAGTGCATCGCGAGCTGCTTCTGACGCACAGTTCCAACCATCTCTCTGTGAGTCCATAATTCAGATTTTTCTTTCTGCTCTTTTCAGAACAGGTTTGAACCTGCTTCAACTAACCTGCAGAGAGAGTTTTAAAATAGCACCAGCCTGCACTTGTAGTAAACTTTTCAATGCACAGCAACACCTCAGGATGGGTCCCATGAACATTTTCAAGCTAAAATGAATACCGATATTAAAGCAGGCGATCAAAACATTGGACAAAATTCAGATTTAAAAGAAAGAAAGAGCTACCATTAATTGACAGTCATACAGCATGCAAGGAGGCCAGGCAGCCCATCAGGTCCACGTCGAACAGTGTGCATCCCTCCATATCAGTTCCATCTTCCAATACTTGGCCCCTAGCCTTCTCTGCCTTGGCAATTTAATATTTTCCAGACACTTCTTAAAGTGATTCTTCCTCTGCCACTCTCTCAGGCAGTGCATTCCAGGTACTGGTCATTCTCTGGGTGAAAAAAAATCCTCCTAGGATCTCCTGGCAGCACAATGGCACAGCTGGTAGAATAATTAAGACAGAAATGAATCCTAGATGATCATGAGTCTTCTTTTACAGGGTGGTACAGTGGGGAGATCTGCTGCCTCAAAGAGCCAGAGACCCGAGTTCTGATCCTGACCACGGGTGCTGTCTGTGCAGAGGTTTGTATGCTCACCCTGTGTCCCAATGAGATTCCTCAGGACGCTCCGGTTTCCTCCCACATCCCAAAGTTGTGCGAGTTTATCGGTTGATTGGTCTCTTTAAATTACCCTCCAGGTTCAGGAACAGCTTCTTCCCAGCAATCAAGATGCAATCAACATGACAAACACCAGCTAAACCTCAAGCTACTGTATGAACTGCCTTGGTTGCATAATGGGCTTTGGGTTTTTGTTTTGCTTTGCTTTGCACTATATTGGGATTTTTTAAATATGAATTGAACATTGTTTATTATGTTATCTATTGAGTACTCTGCTTACAAATCTGCTGTGCTGCGGCAAGTATGAATGTAATTGTTTTGTTTCAATATATATGACAATTAAACACTCTTGACTCCCAACTACCCAGCATCCGTAGAGAATGGAAGATGCTAGTTGCATGAGAGTTGCTCAAATATACATTACTGTATATCGCACACTAGTAATTGATGTATAAATCTTTAAATAAATTGCCAAACCAGGTCATCTCCTTACCCTTTCAATTAACAATATTTTATATTTTGGATAAATAATATAATGTAAAATACACAGAAATAAGTCAAATTAATGTACTCAACATCACATCATGTGTCAACTCTGTGGAGAGTGTGTTGGTGCCAATTAGTCTATTACTGTATGCCCTTAGGGTATAATTATAAAAAAACAAAAATGCCTTTTAGTATAACACTTGAAATAATATTCACTGTTGAGCTTTTTTCCCAAAGACACAATTTAATATTCTTAGAATGTTTTGCTGTTTGCATGAGCCAAATGCCAACTAAACAAAAGCTTACTGTATATGGAGATACTAATTAAGTGACGATCTTATCATTATCAGGATCTTTGATATCAAAATGAATGAAATAGTTTAGTTTAGAGATACAGCGCGGAAACAAGCCCTTCGGCCCACTGAGTCCGCATCGACCAGTAACATTAACACATAACAGTACCCTATACATGCTTGGGACTATTTGTACACTTATACCAAGCCAATTTACCTACATACTTGTGTGTAAGAAGGAACTACAGATGCTGGATGAAACCGAAGATAAATACAAAAAGCAGGAGTAACTCAGCGGGACAGGCAGCATCTCTGGAGAGACAGAATGGGTGACGTTTCGGGTCGAGACCCTTCTTCAGACCTACATACATACCTACCTACCTGTACATCTATGGAGTGTGGGACGAAACCGAAGATCTTGGAGTAAATCAATGCGGTCATGGGAAGAACGTTCAAACTCCATACAGACAGCACCCGTAGTCAGGATCGAACCCAGGTCTCCACTGCTGCAAGCGCTGTTATGCCCCTGTCCCACTTAGGAAACCTGAACGGAAACCTCTGGAGACCTTGCACCGCACCCAAGGTTTCCGTGAGGCTCCAGGAGGTTTTTGTCACTCTCCCTAATGGTCAAAAGTGGTTTCTGCGTAGTCGAGCTTCTTCTATGTTCGGGCGATTATTTCAAAAAATTCAAAACTGGCCTCGACTAAAAATAGATTGCTGTTTTAAAAATCTGTAATTTTTTAGTAGAAGCCGGTTGCGATGCTAGTTAGAGGTGGTTTCCGGACGTTGCAGGTAGTGGAAGGTAAGAGCTCCCTGGTGGAATAAAACTGGGTGAAAAAAAGGTCAATATTAACATAAGCATGTGACCTCTGTCACTCCTGGACGTGTTCAATCATAGTTGCAGAGTCCTTTTAGCAGAGAAAAGTTTTTTTTCTTACAATAAAAGCCTCCCAGGTTTTTTTTTTAAATCATTCTGAACCATGAGAGCAGGGAAGGAAGTTAGGTGGATGTTACTAAAAGTACATCTACTGGCATCAGGAGCAGCCCTTTTGCTTCATCAGCCGTTTATTTTTTTTTTAATGCAGACAAATCCTCCTCTTGCAGCACATTCATTAGGTTATCATACTGTCCAAGCATCAATCTTCTTTGCAAGAAGGGCTTCACCATCTGACACCTCTTATTCTGCTTCCTCTTCACCCTTGTGCTTTCCCTTCTGCCTTTCTTGAAAGGCTGATGAAGCAAAACAGTCAGGTGGAGAGTTTGTGGATAGTTTGTGGATAGGTGGTGCACTTCTTCAGTTACCTACACCGTTCATCTTTGTGTTTCTATTCAATCTCCTTGAGATTCTCAATACCATTCTTCTCCACACTGAGTATTTATGGGCCAGAAGCTCCCAGGAGTCTGTTGCACTTCTTCAAGGAAGCTTTGAACATATCATTGGATCATTTTTCTCTGCCCACCTGGCAACTTTAACCCACAACCGAGTGTGTGTTTCCAAAGTCTGGAGTCAGGCATGAATTAACATCAGTCTGAAGAAAGGTTTCGGCCCGAAATGTTGCCTATTTCCTTCGCTCCATAGATGCTGCTGCACCCGCTGAGTTTCTCCAGCACTTTTGTCTACCATGAATTAACATTACATAGGTTTAAGGTGAGGGAGGGGCATGATTTAATAGGAACCCGAGGGGTAACATTTTCACACAAAGTGGTGGTGGGTGTATGGAACGAGCAGCCGAAGGAGGTAGTTGTGGCAGGTACTATCGCACCGTTTAAGAAGCATTTAGACAGGTACATGGATAAGATAGGTTTAGAGGAATATGGGCCAAACGCAGGCAGGTGGGACTAATATAGATGGGTCATATTGTTCGGTGTGGGCAAGTTGGGCCAAAGGGCCTATTTCCACGCTGTATAACTCTAACAGTGCCTGCTTAACACAACCAACAGAGAAATTCCTTGTATGCCAGTGGGGTAAGGTGGCAATAAAGAAAGGCATTAATGGACTTTGTTCCAAAATGATTGTTTTCAGCTGACAGCCCGCATTTCAAAACCTGCCTAAAATAAAATTCAACAGAATGGTGGGCAGGGTGCTCCCGACCTCCCATGATATCACCATTGGAAGACGAGGAAACACACTTGTGGACCTCTTTATTCTGTTTCCCTGGCAGATTAAATAATACCCCAGCAGAGAACATCAAAATAAATAACAATGTCACCTCAAATATTCCTGGCACCGCCTGCACTTCATTGCTGCCTTTTGCTGTCCTCTGTGACTACCTCTGCTTTTGCTCAGACCTGCAGTGCCCTCTTGTGCCCTCTACAGCTTACCACCCCACCATTCCTCCCTCTGCAGCCCTAAACCCTCCTCCTGCTCTATACACATCCTCCACTACTCTACACACCCCTCCCCCCACTGTTCTACATACCCCCCCTGCTGTTGCAAGCACCTAACTTTTGTGCCAGATGAATATCTCCACTAAGCCTGCCCACGTTTACAAAGGGCTGAGCCTGAAGGTCTAATAAAGGATGACAAACCGGAACGTCTCATGATGTGAAAATCTACGTGGCATCTCAAACTACAGTGAGGCATCATTCCCAGATGAGCTCAAAGCACTCTATGCACGCTTTGATAGCGAGAACACTGATGTGCCTTTACATGCATCAGGCTGTTATTCATAGACCACAGCTCATCCCCTCCAAACCTGTTACTATGCTCAGCAAACTCGATCTCTGCAACTGGATCCTCAACTTCCTTATCAACAGAATGTAATCAGTATGAATTGGCAATAACACTTCCTCCTCACTATCTGCACAGGGGCACCTCAAGGCTGTGTGCTCAGTTCCCTGCTCTGTTCATGCTATACCAATGACTGTGCAGCCAGACACATTTCCAAATCCATCTTCAAATTTGTCGACGACACCACTGTTGTTGGCCAATTTATGGAAACTGATGAGTCAGATTATACATAGAAACATAGAAACATAGAAATTAGGTGCAGGAGCAGGCCATTCGGCCCTTCGAGCCTGCACCGCCATTCAATATGATCATGGCTGATCATCCAACTCAATATCCAGTACCTGCCTTCTCTCCATACCCTCTGATCCCTTCAGCCACAAGGGCCACATCCAACTCCCTCTTAAATATGGCCAACGAACTGGCCTCAACTACCTTCTGTGGCAGATAGTTGAGGCCAGTTCGTTGGCCATATTTAAGAGGGAGTTAGAAGGGAGATTGATAGTCTGTTTAATACTACGAACTTCAATTAAACTTTGAACAACAACCTTGCTTGGCTGCACTAGGGACTTGGGCTTTGTTTTCTTTACACACTATATTGGGTTTTTATATGTTGAGCTTTTTTTTGGTTTATTTTATATATTATCTATTGAGTTCAGTGTTTAAAAACCAGCTGCAAGTAAGAATTTCATTGTTCCGTTTCAGTACATATGACAATAAAACGGTCTTGACTCTTGAAAAGTTTCCCTGGGAAAGGTTTTGGGTTTATCAGCATTTTGAAGGACTGAGCAGCGGGATGCAGCTCAGCACTAATATGAGCTGTGGCATTTGCAAGGACTTTGGGTGATTAATGTAGAGTTGGTGGAAGCCAAAGTGTCCACTTTTCTGTTAAAGAAGGAACTGCAGATGCTGGAGAATCTTCGAGGGTACACAAAAAGCTGGAGAAACTCAGCGGGTGCAGCAGCATCTAAGGAGCGAAGGAGATAGGCGACGTTTCGGGTCGAGACCCTTCTGTAGGTTTTTATGTCACGCTCAAGAAGGAACTGCAGATGTTGGAAAATCGAAGGTAGACAAAAAATGCTGGAGAAACTCAGCATTGCATCTATGGAGCAGAGGGAATAGGCAATGTTTCGAGCCAAAACCCTTCCTCAGACAGGTTTTTATGTCACGATGGTTCAGAGGAAGAAGCAGATGGTTAAACCTCAACAGATGCACATCAGTTCCTCCAACATTTTCTGCAGTTCATGTACACCCTTGGTCCCTCATGGTGTCCTAGGGCATGAAATCTGGTCAATGAAATCTGGTCAACGGAGTGCTGGAGTAACTCAGCAGGTCAGGCAGCATCTCTGGAAAACATGGATAGGTGACATTTCAGGTTGGGAGCCAAATTGTCACCCATCCATCTTCTCCAGAGATGCTGCCTGACCTGTTGAGTTACTCCAGCACTTTGCATCTTTTTTTTGTACACCAGCTTCTGCAGTTGCTCGTTTCTACACAGCCAATTTTTGTGAACGAAGACCACAAAACAGCTTTTAAAGTACAGCAGCCAGACTCCTTTAATGCAGGTTTATCTTCAGTTAATTGCTTTCTCGGTGAGAGTTTTGTCACATTTGCACATTGTCCTGCTGCTCTCTAATGCCCCCTGCTGATCAACACAGACCAATGCTGCACTTTGCTGCCCTGTCCCTCCACTCTAAAGTCGAGCCCCCACTAGTGCTTTGTGCTGTCCTCTTGTGCTCTAACCACCCCATTTTTGCCCTTACCAGGTCACTGCTGCTGTGTTAATCCTCTCCTGTTCCTTGCTGCCTGAATGCCTGCATTTTGAAACATAATAAAAACCAGGTCTGACCACACGAGGATAATCCAGCAGTTGGAATTTATTTATCGTGCTCTAATAAAACAGCTGAAAATAGGCATAACCCAGAAGGTATTGCCTCCCTTTCGTCAATCCTTGGGAAATTTAACCCATGACATTCCAAAAGAGCTTTTTGTAAAGATTAGTAATATTTTTATTCCTGGATAAAACTTCCCCAAATAACATCACACAAATCCAATAACATAAAATCTGTCCCAGATGAGATTTTCACAGCCACTGACCTGAAAAGCAATTCTCGAGATAGAAAACCAGTATTATTTGCTCACCATTTCCCCTGCTATTTAAAGGGCCAACGCTCAAACTGCATGAAAGAATCAAAGAGTTTTGAGCTACACAGTACGGAAACAGACCCTACTCATCCATTCTGTCCCTGTTGCTGAAGCAAGTTCGGCCTACTTGCCTGCACCTGGTCGAGATCCTTCCTAACCTTTCCTAGTCTTCAATCCGTCTTAATGTCTTTCAAATTACATAATTGTACATCATCTACCACTTCCTCTGCCAGTTTGTTTGTTATAACAGACCACCCTGAGTATGAAAACGTTGCCCAGCAGCTTCATTTTGTATCTTTCCCCTCTCACCTTAAACCGATGAACTCTAATTTTTGACCGCTAAATCTGGATAAAGGTTTGTGGCTATTCACTGTTTCTATGTCCATGATGATTTTATTTACCTCTATAAGGTCACTCCTCGACCTCCTATGTTCCAGGGGAAAAAAAGACACAGCGTATCCCACCTCTCCTCATACTTCAAACCTTCCTTGTAAATTTTCTTTCATCCTTTCCAGATTAATGACATCCCTCCTATAGCATGATGACCAGGACTGTACATAGTACTCCAAATGCTGCCTTACCGACATCTTGTACACCTGTAAAATAATGTCCCAACTCTTATACAACACCTTGACCAATGAAGGTTAGCATGCCAAATGTCTTCTTCACTTGACCTAGTATGCGTGGGGTTAGGCAGCACCCCTGGAGAACATGGACAGGTGACATTTCAGATTGGGACCTGCTATACGAGAATTCTGCCAGAACAGTCTGTGACCCATAGCTCTGTGGCCATAACGCTATGTTTAAAGCCCATTTGCGCTGCGGCCGGTGGTGCTATATTTAGAACCCATAGCACTGCAGCCGACAGCTCTTTGTTTAAATTCCCGTGCACTAACCCAACAGTGCTCTGTTTAAACCTTTGGGCACCAAACCGGCAGCGCTGTGTGTATTACCTTTACGCGCCAAGTCTGTAGCACTGTGTGTATTGATTTGCACGCCAAGTCTGTGGGGCTGTGTATTCCTTTAAGAGCCAGTCTGCGGATGATGGTGCTTTGTTCCCAAAGCGGGGGGGGGGACTCACTCGGATACAGTCCCCTGCCATTGGTTATAGTTTGAATTTGGGAGCAGCGTTATTGGCCAGGCCTTACTGGCAGTTATTTCAACGTCTGATATCCTACCTGTGTAAAGGCAGGCGCCAGGAAGCCATAAGGTAGTTTACGTATGAGAGGGGTTCACCGACGGGCTGAGTCACGATCAGCGCCACGGACGGAGGCAGAGAGAGGCACAGGTGTGCTGTTGTAAACCCTGCGCATACCAAGACAAGTATTGCCAATAAAACTGATTTGTAACTAAACAGGCAAGTGATTAAATGTTAAAGAAGGAACTGCAGATGCTGGAGAATCGAGGGTACACAAAAGGCTGGAGAAACTCAGCGGGTGCAGCAGCATCTAAGGAGCGAAGGAGATAGGCGACGTTTCGGGTCTAGACCCTTCTTCAGACTGGTCAGGGATCAGGGAAACGAGAGATATAGACGGTGATGTGGAGAGATAAAGAACAATGAATGAAAGATATGCAAAAAAGTATCAATGATAAGGGGAACAAGCCATTATAAGCTGTTTGTAGTGTGAAAATGAGAAGCTAGTGCGACTAGGGTGGGGGAGAGATAGAGAAAGAGGGAATGCCAGGGCCCGAGGGCTGAGGGAGAGGTGGGAAGGGGAGGAGACAGCAAGGGTTAACAGAATTGAGAAAATTCGATGTTGAAGCCCAGAGGATGCAGACTCCCGGAATATGAGGTGCTGTTCCTCCAACTTGCGGTGTTGCTCACTCTGGCCGTGGGGGAGGCCCAGGACAGAGAGGTCGGATACGGAATGGGAGGGGTAGTTGAAGTGCTGAGCCACCGCGAGGTCGGGTTGGTTAATGCAGACCGAGCGGAGGTGTTCGGCGAAACGATCGCCAAGCCTCCACTTGGCCTCGCCGATATAGATCATCTGGCGTGTGGAGCAGCGGATGCAGTAGATGAGGTTGGAGGAGGTGCAGGTGGATAGATGTTTAGATCTAGTAATTGAACTTTGTAATTAGCTACAATTGGGTAACTAACTAATTATATGCTTTAATTTCAGGTCATCCAAGTAAGATTGTTTCATATTTGTTTCAGAATACTTCAATTAATAATAACTGAAAATTGCTTTCGGATCTCTTAATTTTTAAGAAAGTTATGGGCTTTTGACTGTCCTTGATCACAGCTTTTGTGTTAAGTCAATGGAAAAGCAATAGGAAACAAGATGCTAATTTCCAAGTATGAAAATTGGCCATAACTTTTTTAATACTGAAGATATGAAAGTGAATTAGGTGTCAAATTAAACTTATTTTTATGCTTTATCTGATGGGATAAATTGCAGACTTGATTTTTTTAATCTCAAAATTTTGTAACATTGCTACTACTAGTCAGATCCTTGAACCCGTTCCCTTGTATCAGGACCTTTATTTAGAACCCTGCTCTGACCAAGTCTGAAGAAGAGTCCCAACCCAAAACATCACTTGGCTGTGTTCTCCCATCATGCTGCGTGACATGCTGAGTTATTCCAGCACTTTGTGTCTTTTTCAGTAAACTAGCATCAGCAGTTCCTTGTATCTCTCCCTTCGTCACCATCCTGTCTACCTGTGTCACCACACTCATGGAACGATGCACCCGCACCCCCATGTGTCTCTGTTCTATGACACTCGCTGGAGCACCACCATTGCTCCGCACACTGAACTCCTGTGGCCTTAATTATAGCTTCACCGCGGAGCCTTGCTTACTTTGTTCAAAGAGTGATGGCACAGTCATCCACAGTTTCAGAGCCTCAGGAACAAGCTGAGCTGAGCTGCTGCTGATCAAGCTCAGCTGCTGATGATCTGTGTCACACCGCACAGCCAGTAGCTCACAGCTGCATTCGGGAGGTCTCTCAAAGAGAGAAAACTTCATCAGCTTTACTTCGGTTCACAGGAGCAGGCAATACTGATGTGGGAATTTGCTTTAGATGCTGGCTTACCCACAGTGCAGGCATTCATAGATCACACTCATGCAGTGTAATTCCTTACAGAGACTTCCCTGCCATTACCGTTTTAAGAGCAGTCGGCAATGGTGTGGGTTCACCAGTCTGTCCTCGAAACACTCCTAAATCAAGGAATGTGCTGATTGTGTTGTGTTGTGTCTCCTTAACCACTGGCTGATGTGATTGCTTCTGCTAAGGCTAAGGGCTATCATCTGTGGAATCTTGCAGTACAGTAAAAACTTTGATAATCTGCTATCTGAGGTTTCAGAAATCCCAATGATTCATCATCTGGCTGGCCTGGTGATGGTTGCAATTACCATTACTAGGCTAAAACACAAAGTGCTGGAGGAACTCAGTGATTCTGGCAGCATCTGCGGAATGAATGGACAGGCAACGTTTCAGGTCTGGACTCTTCTTCACTCTGGCCCCGAAAGATCAACTGTCCATTTCCCTCCACAGATGCTGCCCGACCCGCTGAGTTCCTCCAGCAGGTTAGTTGCTGCTTCAGATTCCACAATGCAGTTCCTTGTGTCCCCCGCCTATAAAATCTGTTTGTCCGTCATTCCCAATGTCCCAAACGTGCATGACTAATCTTTCAACGATCAACAGAGGAAGGCACAATGAAATCACTGTCACACAGCGTAACAAAGGCCTTCCCACCACCATGAGTTTTGCGTTAAGATTTCTGGGAGAACAATGCTTTGCTTATTGCCTCTCATCTCAAGATTTTCTGTTCAAATGGTCAAATAATGGTTCTGCTTAGTTGCTTTAGGTCCTTGTCCTTATTCCTTGCATTACTTCTCCGAGTGAAAGGAACCAATGGGATGTATTGTAACCTCTTACTCATCTCACTTACTAAAAGATAGAGAAAATAATCTTAGTCTGACTTCAAAGCTGCTCTGGGAAGGCTATCTCTGCCACCAGCTTTCAAAGATGAGAAAATCTCATTGTTCATCATCATCTCAGCCCACTGTCAGAATATGTTCCAGAAATATCAGTATCACTTATACCATATTTAATAGTATCCTTTCAAAGTCTGCAGTAAATCAATAGCCATTTTCACTCTCCACATCACCATCAATCTGAGCCAAAGATAAGGATTCTCCAAGAAAAGGCACTTCAACTTTGTCATTGTTTCAACATCTCCTTAATAACATTTTTGGCACTTCCTTATTTGACAATGACTGCACAACAAAACTCTGCAGTCAGAAGAAGGGTCCCAACCCAAAATGGCGCTTGTCCATTTTCCTCCACACGTGTTGCCTGACCTGTTGAGTTCCTCCCACAGTTGTTGTTTTGGTCAAGATTTCAGCATCTGCAGTCTCTCATATCTCCATCACGAACACTGCATCATTCGTCAGAATGTCTTCAGGTCAAAAACTGCGCTCCATAAATGCAAAAGCTGTCTCTCTCTTGGCACACTATCCATATTAATGGTTGCAGAAACTATAGCTCAGAACTCCACTAAATATGCACAGCAGAGAGAAAATTGTCCTTTGTGCAACTTTGTGAATTGTAAGTAAATTTGCATTGAATGGGTTCATGCGGGTTTGTTCGAGAGATGTTGACAACATGCTGGTAATCAATCCAAACAGTTATGAAAGCTCTTTGCATTGGATCTGAATACACTCTCCACATGAAGTGGAAAAGCAATTGTGGGGAGAATAGCTGATTGAGACCATTTTTATACTGAGTTACCTTCAAAGGCAAAAATTCACACATTCACAAGTTAAAGAAGTAGAGTTAGGCCATGCAGCCCATTGAGTCTATTCTGCCATTCAATCATAGCTGATCTCTGCCACCTCATCCCATTTTCCTGCCTTCTCCCCATAACCCTTGACATCTGTTCCAATCAAGAACTCATCTATCTCTGCCTTAAAAATATCCACTGGCTTGGCTTCCACAGTCCTCTGCGGCAATGTGTTTCCCTTTGCATTAAGAAGTTCCTCTTCACCTCCTTTTTAAAAGAGTGCCCGTTAATTCTGAAGCTTATGACCTATGGTCCTAGGTTCTCCCACCAGTGGAAACATCCTTCTGTGCCTTTCATTATTCTGTAATTTTCAATGAAGTCCCCCCTCAACCTTCTAAACTCCAGCGAGTAGAGACCCAGTGCTGTCAAACACTCATCATATGCTAATTCACTCATTCCTTGAATCATTCTTGTAAACCTCCTATGGACCCTCTCCAGAGCCTGCACATCCTTCCTCAGAAATAGTGACAAAATTTGCTTGTGGTATTCCAAATGAGGCCAGACCAGCGCCCTATAGAGCCTCAGCATTACAACTCTGTTTTTGTATTCCAATCCTCTTGAAATAAATGCTAACATTGAATTTGCCTTCCTTACTACCGATTCAACTTGCAAATTAACGTTTTGGGAGTCCTGCACCAGCATTCCCAAGTCCCTTTGCACCTCCGATCTCTGGATTCTCTCTCCACTGAGAAAATAATCTACGCCTTTATTCTTATTACCAAAATGCATGACTGCACTTTGCTATACTAAATTTCATTTGCCACTTCTCTGCCCACTCTCCTAACCTGGCCAAGTCCTTCTGCAGAGTCCTTGGTTCCTCTACACTGTCTGCCCCTCCACCTATGTTAGCATCAACTGCAAATGTGGCCACAAAGACTTCAATCCCCTTGTCCAAATTCAATTTTTACCAGCTCTGTCAGGAACCCACAGGAAGACTTGTATTCAGTGAGATCTCTTTACAAGCACTGCTCTGATGTTTCACAGTGCCGATCCACATCAATGTGCTCTATGAATGCGCCCATGACCAGGTCTTGGATGGTGTAGCACAAGTTGTTAAACACTTTTAGATTGAAAATCAAAAGATATTAAACGTTACTGAAGAAACCATGGCCATTAGGTTTGCCGGCACTTCTGGTCACAATATGTTGGCCAGATGCTGCACACAGAGAGAAAGGAGATGGAAAAGACTTTGTGTCCAGACATCTAATCTGCCAGAAATGTTCAAGGAGCCATGCTCCTATCTCCATCTCTCTAGCAGTCTGACATGGTTCACCAACCCAATGGAATACTCCCACGATAAGGTCTGCAACAAGTGTGTGCATGCTGAAAATGAGTCTATGCAGTTGTCATTAGGTATTTCAAACACACAAACACATGGAGCTGAGGTTTGCTCCCTGTTGACATAAGTGTCAGCTACACATCTAGGAAGGGGTGGCCTGGTCTGTCACCAGAAGACATACATCACAGATCAACAGTGCATTGATCGCCAGATCACCATGTAGTATGCAGGGAAATGCTTGTAACTTAAAAGGAGAGAAGTATCAAAGATTGTAGTCATTAAGTTATTGTAATCTCTTAACTCAAACAATGATATCTGATCACAAATCAGAAATTCTGGTCTGACATTGTACATTAAATCCTGAGCATGCACTCTTGAAGAGTAGTTCAGTCCCCATCCATTGTAAAAGTAAGTAGGCTTTGAGGAACTACTTGATCTACAATACATATCCAATCTCATGTTCACTGTTTTTATTCAGACAGTGCGTTTCACATCATAACAATGTACTGAATAATAAAAAGTTTCTTCAGCCTTGCTCAATCAGTCAGGTATCCTTAATATCACTAATAGCGTTTAAACAATTCTCCGTTCATTCAGAAAAACAGCGTCCTCCCAGATGGCATCAAGCAGGACTCCGACAGAAGCAATTTGAAGTTCCACCCAGGCATCCAAACTGCTGCCTCTGCCTCTCGGCAGGAGAAACTTTCACTTTAAACTCCAAATCGAAATAGAATCAATGCCGGCTTCTCTGGAGATGAGCTCCATGCCCAACTGGAAATTGTGTGTACCCAATTCTGCAAAATATTCTTCAAGAGATTCCAAGTGGTTTCCCATTCTGTCAAACCAGATGGACAATGCACCAGTTATTAACACATACGTCTGCTTTCCCAAACATGCTCCACAATCCTCATCCAAGACCTCCACGGAAGCTCTGACGTGTAAGCTATCCCTTAAGATGAGCTGCCACAGAGCCTTTATTTCATCTGCCCACAGCAGACCACTGGTGCCAAGCGATCTGGTCTGTCGGTATCAGAGTTGATGGCATCAGGTGGCAATGATGCAGTGTGATTTTCCTCTCTCAGGTAATGGGAAGGATGCGTTCAGGGTCAGGATATCAAGTACAGGAGTCAGAATGTACAAGACATTAATTTTTTCCACACAAAGTATGGTGCGTACATGGAACCAGCGGCCAGAGGAAGCTGTAGAGACAGGTACAAGGATGATGTTAGAAAGATACTTCGACAGGTACAAGGATAGGAGAGATTAAGAAGAATATAGTTGTAGGAAAGTAACCGTACCTGAATCCCATAGTGTACGACTTCATATTCCTACCCATTGGTATCAGCAAGGTACAGAATGTTGGAGAGTCATACGGTTAAGAATTTTTCTCTTTAAAGTAATATTGATGCAGGGAAAGTCAGTTTAATGAGCTGTCATTACATGTACTGTAAATGTATTTAAAATGAAGCAAACCAAAGCTCCTCAGAGAGATGTGGGTTTTTTTCCACAGTTTGTCATCTTTAGTCCCAGGTGACCTGTTACTGAGAATCTCTGAGCCTTGATCCAAGCATGTTTTTGCAAACTTACTTGAAAAACATAACAGGGTAACAAATCATAATCGGCATCTATGTAATCTCTGTAGTGTTTCTGATGCAAACACGAGTGTAAAGCTTGTACAGGCCAATGACAGGGTCTCCAATGATCTGTGAAATGTAATTGAAGAATTTAATTCACTTATTACAGAGGATATTTAAACACAAATTTAAGTCAATCACGTTCTCCTTTACACCCAAGGTTCACGAGAGGTGATAGTGAAACAGACATAATAATAAAATTAGATGTTCCATTTTGGGTGGAATTTCCCTGAGGCAGACTGTGCTAAACTCAGCACTTTGTAGGGATGGGGAAGGACCTTTTACAGGACATGACCAAAGCCAAAGCCCCAGGAACGTTGGCAAACCTTTCCTGGGTGGCAGAGCAATACAGGAAGGTTGAGGAAATTATCTTAGTCTGACTTCAAAGCTGCTCTGGGAAGTCTTTCTCCACCACCAGAGATGATAAAAACTAATTGTTCATTATTGTCTCAGCCAACCGTCAGAATATGTTCCATAAATGTCAGTATTACTTATACCACATTTCATAGTTTCCTTTCAAAGTCTGCAGTAAATCAGTTGCATTATTCACTGTCTACATCACCACCAATCTAGTCCAAAAATTAAGATTCTCTAAACTTAGTAATTGTTTCAACATCTTAATAACATTATTGGCTTTTCCTTATTTGACAATGACTGCACATCAGAACTGTGAGGAACAGCACCTCATGTTTTGCTTTACAACCCAACAACATGTATATTGATTTCTCTAACTTCCTGTAACCCTTTCATTTCCTCTCTCTCTCTCTCTCTCTCTCTCTCTCCTCTCTCTCTCTCTCTCTCTCTCTCTGCGTCCTCCTTCCTAGTCATCCTTCTAGTTTCATTGTCGTCCTGCTTAGTTTCACTCATTAGTTTCACTTGTTATCACCTCCACAGCCAACAGAAGACCATTGTAGGCTCCACCTTTCCTTGTTCATCATTGCTGGCTTTGATTTGTCCTTTTGCATACCTTTCATTCACTTGTTCTTCGTACCTCATCATATCTCTAGTTCCTCTCTCCCCTGAACCTTAGTCTGAAGAAGGGCCTCGACACGCAACATCACCTTTTTTTTCCCTCCAGAGATGCTGCCTAACCCTCATTTCCTCCAGCATTTTGTGTCCATCTTCATAGAACAACTCCCTGATTCTAGTAATTATGCACTGGATCTGTTGCTTTTTCAAGTATTGCAGCTGAACATGGAGTAGATGCTCATTTAACAATATTAAAGGATACAGATAACCATATGACGGAGGCAGTTTTGCAACCACTTTACCCATACACAGAGCATCTCAATGGTAAAATGGAGACACAGGTCTACAGATGCTGGAATCTATAGCAATATACAAACAACTCATTGGGTCAAGCGGCATCTGTGGAAGCAAAGATATCGTCAATGATTCAGGTCGAGACACTGCATCAGGACTGACCCAAAGTATTGCCCATTCATTTGCCTCTACAGATGCTCGACCTGATTACTGAGTTCTTCCAGCAGTTTGCTTTTTTCTTAACATTCCAACATGTGGTGGGAACAATTGAGCACTATAATGAATCTCTGGAGAAATAAACTATGACCTGAAGTGAATGCAGATGGGTCTGTCCTGCCTGTTTGCTGAAGTTTCCTTCTCTGAGCCTTTGTGACCATGATGTGTGCACAATTTACAAGTCAATGCATAAGTAACAACATTGGCTCCATCAAGTTTGGTTTGTCTCCATGGGCCTTTGGAAATGTTGAACAGCAGCCTAAAACCCATTCACCAATCCTTCAGAAATTCCGATATTAGGTCCTCAATTTCTTTCCTGTACTTCATCTTATTATCTTTGTAGATCTGATCAGCAACGGTGATACCATCGGTGAAGTTAAAGGTTAAGTTGGTGTTGTACTTGACCACACAGACATGGGTGTACAGGGAGTAAAGCAAGGGGCCGAGATCACAACCATGAGGGGCATTAGTATCGAGTGTCAGGGTGGAGAAAACATCATGACCAATTCTAATTATCTGAGATCTGTCAGTGAAGAAATCAGATGGAGGCTCCAAAGCCAAGGTCTAGAAATTTAGAGATGAGTTTATTTGGTATGATGGTGTCGAAGGCTGAGGTGTATTTAATGAACAGCATCCTAACATAGCTGTTCCGATTGTCGAGGTGATCCAGGACTGAATATAGCACAAGGGCGATGTCATCCTCTGCAAGAGGATAACAATGCTTCTATGCAGAAAGACATGCAAAACTACCCAAAATACTTCATAACAATTGGAGATCTGTGATTGTAATTGTATTAAGACAAATATAAAGCTGCAATAAAGAATAAAATGGATAAGGAAGAGATATATCAGCTGAGTCATTGCATACACAGGAGTGCAGAATCGAGAACCTAAATCAGTCAAAGGGAAAGCTGAGGAGACAACTGATAACGGCCAAGAAAGTTTGACTTCTCAACTACACAGGGTGAAGGGGCGGTGACCTGGTCAGTCACCAGTAAACTTATATCACAGATTAACAGTGCATTGATCATCAGATCAGCTCTGTGTATACAGGGGAAAGCTTGTAACTTAAATAGAGAGAGGTATCGAAGGCTGTAGTGCCAGCCATTACATTGTTATTGTAATCTCTCAACTCGAGTAAAGATAGTTTATCACAACATCAGAAATTCTGGTCCATCATCATATATTAAATCCTGAGCATGTGCTCTTGAAAAGTAGTTAAGTCCCCATCCATTGTAAACGTAAGTAGGCCGAGAGGAGATTCTTGCCCGACAGTACACATCCAATCTCATTTTCACAGTTCTTATTCAGACAGTGCATTTCACATCATAACAATTTACTGAAAAATAAAAAGTTACTTCAGCCGTGCTCAACGTCAGGTATCCTTGATATCTCTAATAAGTACATGACAATATATGCTGTAAGCAATGAATTGGATTCATCCTTGGCTGACTAAATTTGTCACAGAACAATGGGGATTTCATCAAACATCTCAGAGAGTTAATTACTTCCATCTTAAATGCCAAGTATCGAATCCATTCAAAAACAAGGAGACATATTTACACATATCAGCTGTCACACATGAGCCTGGATATCAGTCAGGTCTGATCTCAAAGTCAGGACTCTGAATGAAATGTCATTTGGAAGGACAAGAACAATAAAAGCTGAAGGACAAAGATAGTGCTTCATGATTTAAATTATGTAAATGGCAACACTTGGATCAACAGTTAAATCAAGCATGCTTGCCAATAACCAAACTAAAACTTCAAATTAAGCAAGTGTAACTTGAAATCTTATCGCGTAACAGCTGTGAAACATATTCCAACATTGCAAGGGAGCCAGAAAGATTATTGTGATGTTGATCGACTCGTGCAGCCATGAAGCATGGATTATTACGGCAGTTGGTCTCTGCGTTGGAAATGTTCTGCCACCCTATCACCCTCCCCTAGATACCCCACCGTTGTTGGGCCATGTCCGTCACAAAAGCTGCCCGAGGAAACCAATTGAACATGTATTCTAAAACCTCGCTGTTGCTGTCAGCATGTGCGCTCCAGAGGTTTGGCCGTCAAAGTGACATTTCACACTCGCTGAAAAGGATGGCTTGCCTCCAGCTACCCAAGATGTCACCAGTCATTAGTGTCAGATTGCCCGGGCCTTCGAGGGACTTCTTTACAATTACATGAATATTGGCTTTCTGATGTTGCAGCAGCTCGTACTCAAAAGAGACATTAATTCGCAGCAAGCTTTCAACCTCCATCCCATATAATTTGACTCTTAACATAATTGATTGCACATCAAATGAGAGTGTTGGCTTCATTAGTTCATTTGCAGGAAAACACATTTACTCCCAGAAACTAGGGATGAGATTTTTTTTCCCCCATTGCAGAAAAAGGATGGATGCTTCAGAAAATCTGGCACAAAGGACTGCTGCCCCAGGACAGCCTACACTATCTTTTGGGCATTAATTTAAATTGGATGGCAGATTGGGAAGGAAAGGTTATGAATGTGTGATCATTCCTGCTAATTCCCTAAAGTATGCTGTTGCCCTGCTTTCCTTCCCAGCAACAAGGAAGGGAGTCTTGCCCGAGAGACATTACAGTCACACACCCAGTTGATGATATCTGGAGTTTATTGACAGGAAACACAGACAGCTCACCATTATCACTGCTGTAAAATGTGTCTGCATGTTCCACTGCAAACTATACCTGATATTTTAACCCTTCATCAGAAGTGTGTTTTAACTTGCAGAGCAACATGGAAAGAGGGCACATTTGTGAAAGAGTGGAGACAAATGTATTCCAGTTGATTTCAGCTCCGGCATTTACAGAGAGAAAGGAGAGAAAAGAATGCACTGGAAAAGTGAGGTACAGAATTTCGCAGAGGCACTAGAAAACTGAAACAGAGGGAATGCTGGAAGTACCCAGCAGATTGTGTAGGCTCAGTAGAGAGAGCAAAACTGGGTTAATGTTGCAGGTGAGCTGACATTAGAATGGGCGATTCTGATATAAACTGGAAAAGCTGAACACTTCCGCTCAGTCTGCCTAAACTTACCTGATCTGCCGGTTGCTAAACACTTTAAATCCATTTCCCATTCCCACATCGACCTTTCTGTCCTGGGCCTCCTCCACTGTCAGAGTGAGGCCCAGCGCAAATTGGAAGAGCAGCACCTCATATTTTGCTTGGGCATCTTAGTGGTATGAATATTGATTGCTCTACCTTCAGGTAACCCTTGCTTTCCCTCTCTCTCCACCCTTCCAAGTTCTCCGACCAGTCTCACTGTCTCCGATTATATTTTATCTCTGTTTGCTTTGTTGTTATCTCCTAGCTAACAATGATCTATTCTACATTTTTCTTGAACATGCGTCTCTTTGATGCTAGTGTTAAAGAAGGAACTGCAGATGCTGGAGAATCGAGGGTTACACAAAAAGCTGGAGAAACTCAGCGGGTGCAGCAGCATCTAAGGAGCGAAGGAGATAGGCGACGTTTCGGGTCGAGACCCTTCTTCTGAAGAAGGGTCTTGACCTGAAACGTCGCCTATCTCCTTCGCTCCTTAGATGCTGCTGCACCCGCAGAGTTTCTCCATCTCTTTGATGCTTTGTTTTCACAATTGGCCCTTCCTTATCTCTGCGATAGACATACGGAAAGGTGCTTCACAAAATGCAATGCCAATCGGCATTTAATTTCTCAAACAAATGAACCCATTTATAAGCACCAAATACAATAAATCCTAAATCAGAAGATGCACAAATGAATTATTGGAAGACTATTTGGGCCCCTGGATAATGCATCCCCTGTGACTGTGAAGGGAAATGCTGTGAGAGGCGATGATTATTGAAGATCATGGAAGAACAAACCAGGGAGCTGCAGAGGGAAGGCTCCATTCAAATTTTGAAAGGGGAGGTGGAGTAGAAGATTGGTCTGATGCTGAAATCCCATTCAAAGTGGAGGAAATTATTGGGAAGGTCAGATGAACATGGAGGCTGGTGGGGGTGAAAGGAAGCTCTTTGTTTGTTCAAGCTGGGAAGAGAACACATAATAGAAGAATTGTTGAGAACAGGAGACACAATTGACAGCACTGTCAACTCGGCAGAGGGAGAACAATGGTTAGGGAAAAGAGGCAATCATGTGGACTCATTAAAGAGATGTAATAGGTTTTAGGTGCTTCCATTTGTGCTGCTGAAACATTCTTGATTTATGAAATTAATGTGTAATTAACTGTGGTAACTCTTTGTGCATTAATTATATCACATTCAGTAATTGCTGCAAGGGCCATTAATTCATTCTTTTATTTTTACAATTACGGCTCTGAACCTATTTTGAGGAAGCTACTACTTCAACTTACACTCGTCTCACACATTTCCCATGATGAGTTCTTAACTATAGGGAAAAAAAAAATCTATTAAACATTGGCTAACTAGCCATAAGAGTTTATTGAGCATATTGCAGAGGATGCGTGTGCTTGTTGAGGTTGGATTGCAACTTGAAATAGCCATTGGAAACGAAAGAACAAACCAGCAGGAATCAAAGGGAACTGATATTAGGCACAGCTTGATAAGGGGTAGTTTAATTTAGGTGATACAACGCTCTAATCTTATTTATGTAATTTGTGAATATACATATATAAATATTTTAATATGAATATAAATCTGAATGTGATTTAAATTTGTTCAAGTTGCAATTCATCTGATATGTCGCATAAAAGTCAGCATGAGTACAGTAAACCCTTGTTATAACAGACCATGGGAAGGACAGGGAGGAGGTAAATTATGTCTCTTATTGCCGATTGTCTATAACCGAGTACGGTATTATCATGTGTAGGGAGGAACTGCAGATGCTGGTTTAAACTGAAGATGTACACAAAAAGCTGGAGTAACAGCTTGACAGACAGCATCTCTGGAGAGAAGGAATGGGTGAATTGTAGTTGCTGCTTAATGCATGGAAAGAGAGAAAGCGCTGGAGTAATTCAGCGGGTCAGGCAGAAACTCTGGAGAATATAGATAGATGTCGCTTCTTCAGGCTCAGACTGCTACTGCTGTAGAAAAATTCATGGGTCAGTCAGCATCTGTGTAAGGAAACGGACAGATGATGTTTCAGGTTAGGCCGGAATGTAGTCAAAGAGCAGGGAAGCTGGACTCCCATCGGAGCCTGAACGTGAAGCTAACAGGGTGTGATGGAATACCAGACTAAGTGGTAGTGGGAGTCACACGGGAGGCCTGGTCCCCCAACGCAACCCATTCCCCAACGCAATATTCCACCACTAACCCGTTCCCCCAATGTAATATTCCACCACTCACCCATAGCCCCTAAATGCGCAGGCGCGGCTCATTTCCCCTCCTCGCCGAACACTCCCTACCCCTCCTCTTCATATGTAGGAGGGAAGTTGGGTGTGTGGCGGGTAGGGGGTGGGGTGGGAGGAGAGTGTGTGGACGGGGAGGTAGGTGTGTGGGAGTTGTGTATGTGGGCGGAAGGGGTGTGGGAGGGAGGGAGGAGAGATGTAGGGAGGGGGAAAGGAGGGGTGTATGGTGTGGGGGGTGTTGGAGGGGGGTGTGCATGGGCGGGGGTGTGTGTGTGTGGGGCGATGTGCGTATGTGGGCGGGGGGAGGGGTGTGCAGGCAGGGGTGTTGTGGGGAGAGGGGTGTGTGGGCGGTGGGAGGGGTGTGGGGGTGGGGTGGTTGTGGGGGCGGGGGGCTGTGGGGGTTGTGAGGGCCGGAGGGGGTTGTGAGGGCGGGGGGGAGATGTGGGGGCGGAATTGTGGCTGGAATTGGCGGTGCGATGGGGACTTACAGCTGGGACTCACAGCGGGCATTGGTTGCTCTCCTCTGCCAGGATCAGAGTCTCCGCTTTCCATTTGGCGACATCTCCGACTCCGGGTTGGGCTGGGTCTCCGACTGGGCTGGGTCTCCCACGCTGGGCGGGGCTGGGCTGCGCAGGGCAGGGTCTCTGACGCTGGGCTGCTTGGGGCTGTGTCGCTTCGGGTCACTCCGAAAATTGTATCCGGTAAACCTCCGCCTGCCATCCTCAGCTCCAGTAAAGATGCGATGGCACAGGCAGGGCGCACCATACCAGGGAGTGACAGGGGAAGAGACTAATCCCTGACTGGCACGAGAAGAAATCGATCTGCGCATGCGCGGTTTTTAAGATTTTTAAAACCTCGTTAACTTTTACGACATTCAACCGATCGGAACGAAACTTGGTGCACTCACAGTACAGGATAACGGTGAGTGAACTGGCGAAAAATCGTAGTGCTGTCACGAACCGTTATTGCGCAAATAGAAAGACCGCAGAAACCGGAAGATAACATAATCAGAGTTTTAGTTATGTATTGATTTGCTGTTCTACTATCATTAGCTGTCTAAGTTCATTACAGTAACTACAGCAACAAGGCTTAATGCGGACGGTTGGGTATGGTTACATTGTCTGATCTTGCATCAGTACCACCTCACGGTTCATAGCACGCATGGTTGTTCACACGTGTGATACTTTACACTGAACCTTAAAGGAATATCAGTGAAAGCTTAAAAGACGGCGAGCAGAATTTCATCAATGATCGTCCACTTGGTGAGTGTGCTTGAGAAAGCCATACACCAAAGGGACTTCAGGGCATACCTTAGTCCAAGTTTGATTCTTATCCCTCTAAACCTTTCCTATCCATGTATCTGTCCAAATGTCTTTCAAATGTTGTTATAGTACCTGCTTTGACATTTCCTCAGGCAGCTCCTCCCACTGCCCTCTGCATGAAAAAGTTGCCCCTCAGGTTTCTCTTAAATCGTGCACCTCTCAACTAAAACTTATGTTTTTGGTTCCCCTACTCTAGGTAAAAGGACTGTACATTTACCCTAACTCTCCTCTCATGATCTGATACGCCTCCATAAGATCACCTCTTTGCCTCCTGCAGTTTAGGAATAAAGTCCTAGCCTGCCCAACCTCTCCATTTCATTCAGGCCCTTACAACCTGGCAACATCCTCATGAATCTTCTCTGCACAATTTCCAGCTTAACAGCATCCTTCCTGTAGCAAAGTGATCAAAACTGAATACCATACTCCAAATGTAGCCTCACCAACATCTTATACAACTGTAACATGACATGCCAACTTCTGTGCTCAATAACCCTAACAGATGAAACCCAATGTACTAAAACCTTTCTTGACCATCTATCTACCTGTGACGCCAGGTTCTTACTTGCTGCAGCTTTATAGGCACATTTATGCAACATGACAAATAATTTGCAATAAACAATAATACCACAAATTATCAGTTAGCTATGTAACCAGACCAAACTGACGTACATAGTACAACCTGTAAAATGTCTAAAGTAGCCCATTGTTGAGGTAGGATTGTAGTTAGGGTTGTGCAAAGCGGTTCTTCTTCTTAAATGTCCATCATCTATGTTTCAAATGTTTGGCCAGGCTCTTGCATAGTGGACAGCCTTCTCATTTGCCACCACTAGATCGTTCAGGCAGCATTGTTCACCAAGACGTGGGCACCTTAGTAGGTTTGGCGTGGATTGTACAGATGTTCCACATTCACATTCTGTGTCTGCCACATCTGCATTGCCCCATTTGTTCATATTGGTCTTGCATCGGCCCATCCCTGTACGAAGCCTATTGAGGGACTTCCAGGTCTTCCAGTCACAACTGTGATCAGGTGGGAGCTGCTCCTTGGTTGGGATTGGCATCTTTACGTGGTGGTGGTTTTCACTGCATTTCTTTTCCTACAAGGCTAGTCTGGTTGCTTGAGGCGACTGTGACAGTGGCTGGACTGCGTGAAGGGAGCTCATCCTCGACTTCAGCCGTTTTGGGGCTGGGTGATGGGAGTGGCGGGTGTCCCCAACTTGCCTACTACGTTCAGTTCTACCGGCAACTGATCTGCAGATTCCTGGTGGAGCAATACATGCAAGCTATCCACATCTGTTGGTTTTAGGCAGCCAGTGATGCCTCAGCAGCTGTCATTAAGGGTGGCATCAAATTTCTTTGCATGAGATGATCTCTCCCAAAACCGGCAAGCATACTCTGCAGCAGAGCAGCACAGCGCAAGAGCAGTTGACCGAAGTGTGGATGCATTGGTACCCCACCTCAAGATTGCCAGCTTGCATAGGAGGTTGTTCCTCATCCTCATTTTGCCCTTCACCCTTTGATGTGTTGCTTGAAGGTGATGGCTGGGTCCAAGGTGACCACAAGGTAGACAATGTGAGTCACAGTGTCTCAAAGGGACACATTTCCATGTTAAGGATAGCTTCCTCCCAGCTTTGTGATTACAAAGGTGAAGCAGGCTAACTTGGATCTTAGCAGGGTTTGCCTTCAGTTGGTTGTCCTTGTATTAGTTTGTCACGTTGTCTGAGGATGCTGAGAGTAGCTTCTACCTCATCTATGTGAGTGCTCTGGGCTGCTATTCCAAGGTCGTTGGTGGCGTAAAAGTGGTTCAAGAGCCTAATAGTTGTGTAGAAACAGTTGCTCTTGAACATGAGGTAACAGTTCTCAGCTTCATTTTTCCTCATGGTATTAGCGAGATAAGAGCATAACCAGGATGCTTAGAGTCTTTGATGACAATAGCTCCCTTCTAGAGACAACGCTTCCAGTAGATTCCTTTGATGGTGGTGCGGTCAATAGCCATTGTGGACTGGGCAATGTCCATTACTTTCTGGAGGTGTTGGCTTCACTGGTAGTTCATCCACCATCTTAAACATTCATATTCCCCCCCCCCCCCCCCCCATCAATATGGCTGCCCAGTATGTATGCATGTTCTGTGGGTGGAATTAATGACTTCCAACAATTACAATCATGCACATTGTTTAAGTGCAACTATTGGAGAATTTACCTTTGCAAGAATATTGTCTCCAGTTTTTTTACTGGGGCTCCTTGATGCCGCACTTGAAATGCAGCCTTGAAGTCAAGGGCAGTGATTCTCACCTTATCTCAGAAATTCAGTATATTAGTCCATGCTGGAACCAAGCCTGTGATTAAATTTGGAGTCGAGTATTCCTGGCAAAATTTACGCTGAGTAATGGTAAATAATTTATTGGTGAGAAAGTGCCACTTGATGGGATCATTAACAGCAAGTTCTATTGCTTTGCTAATGATTGAGAATAGGCCATGCAGCAATTAGCCAGATTGGATATGTCCTACATTTTGTAGACAAGGCATACCTGGATAATTTCCCACAGAGCTGCTCCTCAATATGTCCCTCTGCACTCTTTATTGACCATTAGTCATTGATGTCAGTGTTGAAATAGTTTAGCTAGAGGATGACTAATTACAGCATTTCTTACCTAACAAAGGATGTAGTAGCATTGGAGGCAGTCCAAGGGAGATACATCAGGCTGGTCACAAAATGCTGGAGTAACTCTGCAGGTCAGGCAGCATCTCTGGAGAAAAGGAATAGATGATGTTTCGGGTAGAGACAAATTTGTGATACATCAGGCTAGTTCCTGGAATGAGAGGATTCTCCTGGAAGAGAGACAAGACAGTTTGGGTCAGTGTTCCTTGAATTTTAAAAGACTAAGGGGTAAACGTCTTAAGAGTATTTAAGATCCTAACAGATGCTTGACACGATAGAGGTTGATGTTTTCACTAGTAGGAGAGTCATAAACATGGAGATATTGGTGTGATACAAGTCAATCATTTAAAACTGAGGTGCATAGAACATTTTCCTCTCAGGGGATGGTGAATCTCTCAGGGGAATTCCTGTCAGGAGGATAGATCTTTAAATATATTTTATGTGCAGTTAGATAAATATTTGTAAGATCTGCGAATTAAAATCACATTTCATTAGTACGCAGATCTAAACATCCACATTTCCAAGGTTGTGCATATAATCCCAAAATCAGGAATACAATTTGGGATAAAACATAAAATGCTGAAATACTCCACAGGTCAGGAACCACCTGCAGAGAAAGCAGCAGATTTTCAGGTCAGTAACCTTCCATCATTGCTGGAAGAAGTTAGTTCGGAATTTTTAAGTTCAAGAGAAAGAGCAGAAGGAAGTTCTTTAATGGGGTGGAGGCTGAGACTACGTCACTTGGAATAGTATTTCGGGGGGTTTCGTATGCAAGGTTAAGTAGAATAGTAAGATTAAACGAGAACTTACCTGTTCGAAGTTTGATCTTTATTTTATGAGGAGCTACAATGAGGGATTACATGAAGAAGCCCCGCCAGGCGCATGCGCGTCATATTTCAAAGCAGCGGCGTGAAAAACACAGAAACCGATAGCCAAAGTAAGATAGTAAGGCTTACAGAAGACTAGAACTACCAGATGAACCTTTAGATTGTGAGGGCCGGGAGCGGAGGGCATGTAATCCCTCATCGTAACTCCTCATAAAATAAAGATCAAACTTCGAACAGTAAATTCTCGTGTAATCTTACTATTCCACTTCGGAGTCACGTGAGTGACTACGTGAAGGTTTTAAAGCTCTGTGATTTTCATGCCGTAGATTCACTCCATACGACACACTGCTTCAGTTGACACAGTAGTGAATAAATAATATATTGAACATTGTTTCAAATTATTCAATAACTATGTTAATAATAATAATAATAACAAGGAAAGTAATAACCCCTCTATCCCAGGGGAAAATTACAACAAATGATATGAAACAAATGATATGAAACAAAGCAAACAAATTGAACAGAACACAACACAGCATGTGCAAACCCTGGCACTGTGACAACAGGTTTATCATAAAATCTAGAAAAAGTTACTTCTTTAAACCATCCTGCGGCCTCTAGAATTTGGTCGAGCGGCACGTCCTGCGCCTTCGCCGCGAACATCGATGCCGCCCTTGTGGAGTTGAGATTTAAACACATGCGTGTGAACTCCAGCTAAATACAGAACCTGTTTTAACCATCTAGAAATAGTTTGTACTGTCACTTTTTTCTTTCTTTTTTTTATGTTTTTATGTTTTTATGTTTTTTTTTGTGTGTTTTATTTTGTGGGTAATGAGCATTGGTGTCTCACAATCTCGGAGACTTTTAGTTACTTCAATATATTCAGTCAGATGCTTAACCACACACAATGTTTGGTCGACAGGGTATGCTTTAAAGATTGCCTTGGTTCCAGCCTTTCCTGGCTTGCTTTGCTTGCTTAGATCATAGACATAAGAAGTAATTTTATCTACAGACAACTGCATACAATCTAACCACAACATTTGTAATGTTTGTACTCATTATGCTGATACTAATGGCATGAGCATAACCACTTTAATATTAAGTTCTGAAAAGACAGTGACGTAATTGGAGCCCACTGCCAAAGCAATGTGAGAACTATACTGACATCCCAGATTTCTGTATATCTGGGTTTGGTAGGATTTTATTAAAATTCCTCTCATAAATCGGGATATTAACGGATGAGACCCGATAGATTGTCGTTCTGAAAATTGTCCTAAATAGGAGGACAAAGTACTCAGAGCACTATTAATGGCAGTATAACTCAAGTGCAACATAGCAAGGAACTCCAATACATCCGATATGTTTGCAGTATGATAAAACATATCTGACTGTATACAAAAGATTTTGCATTTCCTTATATGAGACATATATTGTTTCTTAGTGCTATCTCTCCAAGCTGCAGTTATGACATCCATGGTCCTATCCGACAGTCCATCAGAACCTGCAGATTAACAATTAATACGATTATGTAATGGATGACTTCTCCTGTACTGGATGTACCAACAATTACTGCAGCTGGGGATTGTCATGAATGGCTGAGGCATCATTCTGAGCACCAATGGGAACAATGGCTGTGTAGATCAGTTTGGAACCAACGAACGCCTGCAGCGGAGTCTTGCTCTATTTTGGTGACATTGCCTAATCAGGCAAAATGGGGAAAACATAGAAGATTATACTTCCCCAATGTAGCAAGAATGCATCCACCGCTACTGCTCCTGGGTCTGGCTCCTATGAGACATATTTAGGCAACTGGAGATTTAATCTGGATGCAAACAGATCAATATTTGGTACCCATACCGACAATATTTTTGAAACTTCTGGATTTAACATCCATTCTGTATTGTCATTGAACTTTCGTGATCTGTTGTCTGCCACAATATTGTCTCTCCCACAGCTGTGGTATTGTCTATTTGTAGTTGAACATGCAAGTCATTTATTGTGTAACAATAAGCTATCAATGCATAAAATGCCCCCAATAACTCCAAATAATTGATACCATGTGTTTGGAGAATTAATCGTCTTGGACAGTCCATCGACCACCACAACTGGTGGCGCTGTCCTTACCTCCCCATCCGAGAGCACTCCCATCAGTTTGTAATACCACTGAAGGTTGCTGAACCAAAATATTTTCTAGTAGCTTGTGCAACATTGAGAATCCACCATTGCAATTCAGCTAAAGCTTTAGTTGGTAACTGCATGGACCTATCAAATGACCTGCATGCTTTTTATTTTATTTTATTTTATTTTTTTTTTTCTTCTTCTATGTATTTATTTATTTATTTTATTTATTTTTTTTAAGTTTTTTTTTAAAATTTCTTTTTAGTGCTTGTCCTCTGACTCTTTGCAGACTTTGATAATGCAGAGGTCCAAACTCAACAGCAGGAATGCTGCTACCATTTTACCAATACCCGTAGCTACTTCTCGGATGGAGGGATAAGGTCTCTCAGCGAGACAAGTACAGGCATTTGTAATATCCCCAAACTTATCTGTTAGCAAGTTACTGACATATCAACTGAATTAATGACAAACCCCAAATAATCAATTGTTTGGGATGGCTGTAACTTAGATGTTGTTGGATGGACAGAAACCCTAGCCTTTCAAATAGGCTTATGGTCGCTGAAACCAGTTCTTCAGCTGTCTCCTGAGTGGCATTTACAATTAACATATCCTCTAGATAAGCCATTACAATGTGATTCTGAGCCCTCAGTAACACCAGTGCTGGTTTCAATAATTTTGTGAACAGCCTGAGAGCTGAAGTTAACCCATTAGGTAATTCTTTAAATTGCCTCAGCTGACCCATCCAATTAATTTAAAATACCTGTGATAATGATGAATTGGTACTGAATAATAAGGTATCTTTTTTTTTAGGTCTATAGTAGCCATATAGCAGCCTTGTGATAACAACAGTGTTACAGTGTTGAAGGTGTACTTTTTTAAATGCCTATACTGAACATATGAATTAAAGTTTGTGAGGTCCAGAATGACTCTGCAACCCCCATCTTCTTCTGTCTGGGAATATATTTTCTACCTGACGAGTTTCTGGTGCAGCAAACACCAAACCGATCAAATATTATGCAGCATCATTCATTATAAAAAAATTGTAATCTTACACCCAACCAGAGGTTGTACCCCAGAAGTTCTATCTGTGATGGAATTAAATTCCTGTACCTCCGTAAATGAACTAGAAGATCTCCTTCTCCCAATATAAGGGTTGATGTGGGCTGTATTGGGTATAATACGTTGTACCCATTTCCCTGCCTCTGCTGGTCTCCCAGAATCAAACCCCCTTCGTATTCAACCTGCTCGTTTTCTCAGAGCAGGGATGAGAAGTTTTATAAGGCAAATATCCTGAATTGTTTTGACAGATTTTCACCAATAATTAATCTGGTTATTGTTTGCCCTACATAGTCCTGCATTTTTTTGGTATAATGTTGGCCAAATGGCAATTTTCATCATACAATTAGGTTCGAAAAGGCATTGCAGAGTAACGCAAGCATGTCTTTATAAGTTTTGGACATTATCGACCCTTGTATGTCTTCCCTAAATGTAGTGATGCCAACTGGTATCAGCTAGAGGACATGCTGGAAACACATTTCCTGCCCTCACATCGTTACAGTCATGGGTGCCCAAATTACTGAGTTCACTGTTGGCACCCTGAGCGAGGCACAATAGACGGGTGTTTTATATATATTTTTTTTACTGTTTCAGTCATAACAGTTTCTTGGAGCAGGTGAGAAACCAAATAAATGTTGGCAGCCAGGTCTCATCCATAGCCTCACCAGTCCTTACCAATATAGCAAAACTTGATGCTACATCGGGAACACCCGGAGAGTGGCTCTTGTGCTCTAGTGTATACACATAAGTAGGGACACTAGCTTCAGGGTCAGTCTCCTCCTGCCCTGGTACTCCCGAGTCGTTCTCTAGGGAGACCTCATCCAGATGTAAACAAGGCACTGGAGAGTCAGATTCCTATTTTTTAACAGGCACCATACTCAGTGTATGGAACTCCTTCAGAGGTTGCCTGGGAATCTCTGGGTCTTTGGACCCTTGACTGATTAAAGTTTGGAGCATTTTAGTCTTGCTCTAGGGAGACCTCATCCAGACCTAACAAGGCACTGGAGAGTCAGATTCCCATTTTTAACAGGCACCATACACAGTGTATGGAACTCCTTTGGAGGCTGCCTGGGAATCTTTGGGTCTTTGGACCCTTGACTGAGTAAAGTGTGGAGCATTTTCTCCATTTCTAGTCTCCCCCACATTCTTGTCCTCTCTTGGAGGAGAGTTACTTTCTTTTACATTTTCTTGTGTATTTGTGCATAAACCATATATGTTCATGTTTAGAATTATAGATTCTGACAGGCACATTCTGCTTGCAGAATATTTGTATTAATCTCAGTATCACACAGATCATACACATCAAACTAAGGAAACTGCATCTGGTAACACATACTCAGAGCAGACCTTGTAGACTTCCTATCGTTGTGGCCTCAGCCCGTGCTACTCTAGAGCAGCTGGAGGGTTATTAACTACGGAAATAACGGCCACCGGTATCGGAACTGGCACCGCACTTATCTATTTTCCCGATCGCTGCGATGGGACCGCAATGCTGCGTGAACCACGCTTGCTCCTCCCGCTGTATCACAGGCTCCTGCTGACTCACAAACCAGCCTAACGGAGCTTAAGTCTCGCTGGAAAGTTTTAAAACACTTACCTGCAAGGTTTTCTACTTACCGCTGGTGGAGCTGCGCTCTCCAGCTCCGTTCAATGCGACATGCGTCGACGTAATGACGCGCATGCGCCTGGCGGGGCTTCTTCACGTAGTCACTCACGTGACTCCGACATAAAATTTCTATTTTAAGTCATGGTGGAGAGAATTCACCTGATGTTTCGCCGACTTTCCATTCTCATTTAAATGTGATTTAAATTCTCTGATCTTACAAATATTTACCTAACTCCATCTTAAATATATTTAATGATCTATGAATTTGGTTTGATTTTTTGATTTGATTCAATTTATTGTCATTGCACTTTTCAGAACAACGAAATGGTTTAGCCTGCAGTCATAACATAGAATATATAACAAAACATACACTCAACGCAGATTTTACATCCACCACAGTGAGTCCACCAGGCACCTCCTCACTATGATGGAAGGCAAAAGTCTTAAGTCTTTGGCTCTTCCCTCCTTGCTCTCCCTCTGCGCTGAGGCGATCCAGGCCTCCGATGTTGTGACACCGCCGGGTGATGGTAAGCAAGTCCCGCGGCTGAATCCGAGCTCCGCGAACGGGCCGGTTCAAACTCCGCGGCCCGGGACGGTCGAAGCTGCCGCCCTCCAATCCAGCGGATGCAGCTGTTGTTGCGGGACTTCCTGTGACCTGCGAGCTCCCGACGTTGATGTCGTCCACTGGCCCGCGGTCAAGCCTCCGAGGCTCCGAATTCGGGTCGCAACGCCACCACAGCCCCGAAGTCGGCCAGCCTCGCGTTGGTAAGTCCTGGCTCGAGGTCGGTCCCAGTTGGAGGCCGCCAGCTCCACGATGGGCCTCAGCGGAGACGGAAATGGGGGATACGGCAAGAAAGGTCGCATCCCCCCGAAGGAAGAGTCAAAAAACATATTTCACCAACCCCCCCACACATACACAACTAAAATAAACCAAAATGAACTGAAACAACGGGACAAAAGAAAACAAAAAAAGAAAAGACAAACGGACTGCAGGCAAGCTGCAGCTGCAAGGCAGCGCCGCCCCTTCCGTTTAGGGGGAAGGGGGCAGTAAAACCCAAATTACTATTTGGTGTCATTGTGGATCTTGCTTCTGCAGGCTAAATGCTATCTGGCTTCCCAACCAAAGCACCCAACTCTGAACTCCACTGGAAGTCCCTGAGGACGTGATCAGGTTCCTGTTGATCACATCTTTCTTCTTCATCCACTGACCACTAATGCCCAGGATCAGGTTTGAACTCTTCTACAGTACTCCTCCCTCACAGTCCCACTCACATGTTTGTGACATAATATGTGTGTGGAATGTTAATGAATTGCAGGAAACAATGGAATATGCAGCACCTCTAGAGAGCAGGTGGGAAACAAACAGGAATAGGTTCACACATTTGTTCTATCACCAGTTCCAGAACACAGGCACATTTCATTACTCACAAAATACATCATCCTTTAATCTTTGGCTCAGTATAAAATTCAGTATTTTTAAAGATTACAAACCCGACTGTCTCACTTGGCAAAAGGCTGAATTACCATCAGCCTGTCCTGGGAGCAGTATAATTACGTTCTTTCATCTCGACATGAAGTTTGATTGGATGACTGATGGCTCCCTGTGTAGGCAGTAATTATTCATGGCAGGAGCAACATATTCTAAACTGGCTTTCAGCTGTTGCTCATTACAGCTCTCCCTCTGGACTCTCTCTTCGCTTATTCTCCCTCTAGTGGAGTGTGCCATCTTCTCTGCTAGTCAGTTTCTTAATCCCTTAAAATCCATAAATGCCTTCCCGTATTCCTTCCTTGCACTTTGATGTTAAATCTCTATGTACTCCCACATCATTTTAATTCTGTTCCGCTTTGGGGAATAAATACTGCTTGAACCTTTTGTGTTGTGGTTGCCAAGCACAGTACCTGGGCTTCTTTTGCACCCAGATTACCAATTTACCCAACCAACTCTTTCCCACGACTTGATGTGGCATAACATCTTGCCCGTCTTATTTAGCTTTTAAAAATCACACGTGGCATTTCTTTCCCATTGCATCCCAAATGACACATGCAGAACAATTGTCTTTTACTCTGTTTCCTTTTATACAATCTACTTTCAGTCCTCTTTGTTTAGCTGAGTTTAGAAATACAGCATTTAAAGGGGCCCTTTAGCCCAATGAGTCAGCGCTGACTATCGATCACCCGTTTACACCGGTTCTATGTTCTCCCACGTTCTCATCATCTCCCTACGTGACTGGGACAATTTTACAGAGGCCAATCAACCTATAAAGCTGCATATCTTTGGGAAGTGGGAGGAAAGCGGAGCACCGAGGAAACCCACGCAGTCAAAAGTCATATGTCCCAGATGGAACAATGAAATTCTTACTTGTATACTAGACTAAGTGGGACCCGTTGGGTCCCAGCATCACATGGGAGGGCTGGTCCCCCAACGCAATATTCCACCTCTCCACCAATTCCAATATTGGTGGCCAGTGGGGGGTGGGGCTTGGCTTTCTGGAGCGCTGGTATGGGTGTTGTGGACTGAAGGGACAGTTCAGGTGCAGTTTCATACCATTTCAAGCAGGGTGCAAGGCCACTAAAGATAGCGAGTCATGACCTCTCCCCCCTCCACCTAAGGGGCAAAGCCTTCATGGCATGATTGACAAGAGAGAGAATCTCAACATTTTTAAACACCAGGGACGGGCCGCGCAGCAGCTGATCTGGAGTGGGCAGAGGGAGGGAGGGAAGGAAAGTCGGGTTGCAGGGTGGGCGAGTAGTTTGCGCGGAGTTTGAGTAACTCGCACACACACACTCATACGATGCAAACTGGTCCAATCATCAAGTCAACAGGATATAAACCACAGCTAACAATGAATGACCTGTGGTGGAAGGAACTGCAGATGCTGCTTTTTATGGATGGATGGAGGGAGGGAGGGAGGGAGGGAGGGAGGGAGGGAGGGAGGGAGGTCGTGACTGAGGAAAGGGGAAAGGAGAGGGAGGGAGAGGGGTGGAAGGATTGGGGGAGGGGAAAGATCCTGGGGAGGTGAGGAGGGAGAATGCGGGGATTGAGGGAGACAAAGGGGTAGGGAGGGAGAGGGGGAAAGTGGGGGAGGTGAGGAGAGTGGGGGATGAGGGGAAATAAAGGGAGGGGGGATGGGGGGAGGTAGGAAGTGGGGGAGGTATGGAGTGGGAATTAGAGGGAGAGGAGGGCAGTGGGGGAGGTCAGGAGGGATAGTGGGGGGGATAGGGGAGGTGAGGAGTGGGGGATATAGGAGGGGGGGTAGGGAGGGGAGATGAGTTATGGAGGGAGGGAGGGAGTGACTGAGGGTAGGGGAAAGGAGATGGAGGGAGAGGTGAGGGAGGGATTGGGGAGGGGAGGAGAGAGGGGAAAGAAGAGGGAGGGTGAAGTGGAAGGGGAGGGAGTGCCGGGGGATGAAGGGAATTGGGCTGTGCCTGCACTGTTAGGGGCTATGCGTGAGTGGTGCAATATTCCGATGGGGGGACAGGTTGCATTGGGGGAACGGGTGAGTGGTGGAATATTGCATTGGGGAACGGGTTGCGTTGGGGGACCAGGCCTCCCGTGTGACAGGGATCAACGGGACCCACGTAGTCTAGTTCTTACTTTAATTCCATCGCCCTTAATCACCTTCACATACTGTGCTATCCTGTCAGAGTGTATCAGGGGTGGAAGATTGCAACCTTCACGTGGTCCGCCCTGTTTCGACTAATGCAATCAACTCGACGTGCACAAATGGAAGATCAAATAGAACAAGTTGTCCTGCAACTTAAGGCTGTGCCCGCCACACGAAAGAAGGAGAGTATGTCTGTCTGAAATCTGCCAGCATTGTGCCCACTGCATTCCCTTTCATGTACCATACTTGTAAACTCCCAAACCTCAATGAATTTGCCAAGTAAAATTTCCTTTTTGAAATCCATGCCAAGATTTTAATCTCTTCATTGCTTTGACTTGTATTTATATATTTCTTCTGTTTACCGAATGCACCCTCCTATTTTATTTATTTTAACATCCTTTTCCAACTCCTGTTCCGTTGCCTATATGAGAGTATAATACAGTATTAAACACAAATTAAAATGGCAGGTTTTTCCTATCGCAACAATTTGATCTCCTATTACCCAGAATAATCCACTCCCTCTTTAGAAAACTGAACAATATAATGATTAATCTCCAATCCTCTGGAACACATTGAAATAGGCCTTCAATGCAATTTCAAGCCCCTTTGTACTTTCAGCCCCCAAGGGTGTACAGAACTTCTCATCAGACCCTGTGATATACTGGCCTAATTAACCCATCTAAAATGCTCCTTTTATCTTTCATGTCTCATATCTTCATCTTCAACATTAGGGATTCTTCTAACATCCTATGCTTCACTAAAGATTGACACAAATAATTATTAAATGTCCCTCCCATATTTAGATTATTATCCAGCAAAATATTTTTATCCTCTTAGGAATTCCACGTTGCTTTAAATCTATTATCATTACAGAGAGTCACCGTAAAATGGTGTATAGTTATTTCTAGAATGTCTCTCCACATGGTGGATCCCAGACCTTTGTGATACAGCACGTAAAATACCTATAATCTGATGATTAAATTTGAGAATACATTTCCAACCAGTAATTAGAAATGATTTTGACTCGTCTTGTATCCGAGAGAGCACAGCTCTCGTGGAGATATGATCTTTCGTATGATGAGGACCTAACTTCTATCTCAGATGGGTGACAACAATTACACGATCCATCATGGAAATGTGCCTGACCAATATTTACTCCGCACTTGACAAACATGAAAGTAGATTGTCTAGTTGTTATCACATTGTTGCAGGTGAAAGCTTGCTGTGCAAATGTTGGCAGCACATTTCCACTTTATAATTGTGCCTACACTTCAAAAGTATTTCGTCGACTGCAAAGCATCTCGAGATTAAAGGCTCCATATGGGTCCAAGCCTTTCTTCTTACACGTTTGATTCTCAATCAGTCCCAGTACATGTGAAGCTCGAGAGAAAAGATGAGCCAAGATTCCAATTCCTTTGATGCCTGCCGGGAATGACACTTGCAGGAACCCCAGTGATAGAAATAACTTCCCAACTTATACATGAGGATGGATACTATACTAAGATATTGCTGAGCTCTTAGTGCCTAAGGATCCAACACCTCTAAACCCTGTAAGAGAACACACAGTACTTATGGAAAAATAGACACTGCAGAGACCCAGCATTCACAATATACATGTACCCACTTGCATAGATATAGATGTACACACACATGTGGTATCCAATACATGCTCGCACATCCATAGCACGAGTCATCACCATATCAAATCACATGTGTGTGAACATATGGAATGTTTAGTTTAGAGATACAGCATGGAAGCAGGAGGTCCACACCGACCATGGATCAACCATTCACACTTGCTCTATGTTATCCCACTTTCTCATTCACTCCCTACACATTAGGGACAATTTACCTAGAAACCTGTCGTACATGTGGTAAATATGGCAATTAGCTAAAACATCATGTCAGTCGGCAAGCAAAGTTGATTTAACATGGGAATGACAATCTGTAGGTCAACAATGTAGTGAAATGTGGCCTCCTGCATATCAGCAAGAGGAAGTGTAAACTCAGCGACTGTTTTCCCTAACATTTGGGATCAGTTCAACAAAGCCTACTGGATCTCCCAGTTGCTAACCATTTTTAACTCCTCTTTAATTGTCCTCAAATCACTTCAATTTCCCCTTCCTCATGCCAAAAGCTGTAATTTGAATCAGCATATGATGAAATCAATTCCTAGTATCATAGAACATGGAACAGTACAGCACAGGAACACACCCTAGGGCCTATAATGTCTATGATTAGCATGCAACTAATGTTTACTGTAGCAGCAGGAGAAGGAGGGCGACCTAATCCATGAGTTCTGGCAAGTTTGCCCTCGACTCATACTCGCAGCATGGTCGACACGAGGTCGTAGGAGGTCTTCGTAACTCTCCTTCATGCTCTAGAGTGGTCTCCGCGTACTCAAGGCCTCAGCTAGGTCATGCCGTTTTTTTTCCAACATGTTAAAAAATGCCCGCGAGTAAAAAATCTATACTTTTTTTACTCGTAGATTTAGTCGTAGTAGGTCGGCATATTAGTGGTAGGTAATCGAGGGTAGTCGAAAGTGGTCATAGATAGTCTTCATGATAGTCAAAGGGAGATCGAAGGGAGGTTGAAGGAGATCGAAGGAGGTCGTCTTCACTCTCTACTATTTGGTGTCCAATTTTCCTGAAGTTAGTCGTAGCTAATCTTCAACGTAGTCGAAGGAGGTCTTCAACATGTCATTTTTTTAAACTCTTCCAAACTCGCCAATTAGGCGCCCAAGTTGGACAGCCCTTTGAGGAGAGTGAAAGACATCCAGGAAGTCTCATATATCTGCAGATCCCATGTTACATTCCTGCCTGAGGTAGACACAAAAAGCTGGAGTAACTCAGCGGGTCAGGCTGCATCTCTGAAGAAAAAAGATAGGTGACGTTTCGGGTCAAGACCCTTCTTCAGACTGAGAGTCAGGGGAGAGGGAAGCGAGACTTGAAATTAGAGAAATCAATATTTACATCATTGGGTATTCAGCCCTTGCATTCCTTCTCTCTCCGTCCCTTCCCTCACCCTAGTCGTCCTGCTAGTTGTACTGTTTATATCCCCTCGTAATGATCTCCTCCACAGTCAACCATGGACCATTTTAGGCTCTTTGGCTGTTGGTGCTGGCTCTGATTTGTACTGCACCTTTTCATTCTTCTGGTTTCCCCTCCCCTGATTCTCTGAAGACATGTCTTGACCCAAAATGCTAGCTATTCCTTTTAGCTTAGTTTAGTTTAGAGATACAGCGCGGAAACAGGCCCTTTGGCCCACCAAGTCCGCGCTGATCAGCTATCCCCACACTATCCTACACAATTTACACTTGTACACCAAGTATACAAACCAAAGCCAATTAACTTACAAACCTGTATGTCCGGCATGTGGGAGGAAACCAAAGATCTCGGAGAAAACACATGCGGTCATGGGAAGAATATACAAACTCAGTACAGACAGTACCCGTGGTCGGGATCGAACCTGCATCTCTGCCGTGCAAACAGTGTAAGTCTGCAACTCTACAGCTGTGCCACCATGCTGCCCCCATTTTCTCCAGAGATGCTGCCGGACCTGTTGAGTTACTCTAGCATTTTGTGTCTTTTGCTGGTGTAGAGCAGCATCTGCAGTTCCTCCATGCTGGCCAGTCCCGCGTCCACTTGAATAAATGTTATTAGCCAAGTATGTATACATACAAGGAATTTGCCTTGGTGCTTTGCTCGCAAATAGATCATGAAAAACAGTTAGACAATTAAATCTAAAACATTTTAAATGAATCATGTGAAGAATAAAATAAAATACCAGAGCAAAAGGAGGCTACAGACTTTTGGTTATTGAGTAGAGATACTGCTTGTGGAAAAAAAGCTGTTTTTATGTCTGGCTGTTTTGTAAGTCTGGAGTCACCTCCCAGAGGGAAGTACTTCAAAGAGTTTGTGGCCAGGGTGAGAGGGGTTAGAGATGATCCTACCCACTCACTTCCGGGCCATTGCAGTGTACAGTTTGTCAATGTGGGGAGGGTTGCAGCCAGCAACCTTCTTGGCTGACCGAACAATGCGCTGCAGCCTCCAGATGTCGTGCTTGGTGGCTGAGCCAAACCAGACCATGATGGAGAAGGCGAGGACAGACTCTATTGTGGCAGTATAAAACTGGACCATCATTGCCTGTGGCAGATTGTGTTTTCTCAGCTGCCGCAGGAAGAATGTTTGGCCTTTTTGAGTGTGGAGTCAATGGTCGCTTCCCATTTAAGGTCCCTGGAGATGATGGTTCCAAGGAACTTAAATGATTCCACATCCAGGTTGTTGCAATGGCACCAGGGTGCCAGGTGTATTATTTCCTGTCTTTAGGCAGATTCCTCCCCATCCCGGATCAGTCCAATCAGGGTTGTGTCGTCCGCAAACTTGAGAAGCTTGACAGTGGTGTCTGTGGAGGTTCTGTCGTTGGTGTAGAGAGAGTAAAGGAGAGGGGAGAGTACACAGCCTTGCGGTGCTCCTATGCTGAGGGCAGGTGGTCTGAGATGTGCTTTCCCAGCCTCACATGCTGATTCCTGTCTGTCAGGAAGTTGGTGATCCACTGACAGAGGGGTTCAGGCACAGTCAACTGGGAGAGTTTGGAGTGTAGTAGCTCTGGCACAATGGTGTTGAATGCAGAGCTCAAATCTACAAACAAAATACTTGCATAGGTCCCCTGGTGATCTAGGGACTGGAGGATGAAGTGCAGGCCTAGATTAACTATTGGCCCAGTAAGCAAACTGAATGGGGTCCAGCAGGGGGTTTATGATATTTTTCAGGAGGGCCAGCACAAGTCTTTGAAGGGTTTTGAAGGATTACACACATCAGTGTGACAGGCCTGTAGTGATTTAAACCAGTAATCCTTGGCTTTTTGTGTTACTGGCCTTAATGGTCCTTATCCTTGACAATAATCCCAAAATAGAAGCCAATACAAGATGTACACCTTGACAGGTACCAACTACTACTAAAAACATCAGCTAATCATTCCACATGGATGCGTGTAGTGGCTGACTTCAATGTACCTCTGCCTGCCCACACCCTTTTCAAGTGCACTCCCAGCACCCACAGTCTGGCTGAAGTAAAGCTGGAGGATTTCAGTGGACGGGTCTGCAGCTGGCAACTATGAGCGATGGCAGACTGACTGGCAGGTGACAGGCAACTACAAGGGTTAGAGGTGAGATTACAAATGATGTTGCTCAGAGGGAAGACTGCACATTCATACACCAGGGAGCCACAGCAGGAACCTCCTCTTGTATTTTGCTGCAGAACCTCATATCTGTAAGCCCATTCGAATCTTGAAGAGATAGTATGAAGAACAGTTTTGTTACACAACATTGAATTAGATTATAACATACAATGTTTGAGATCCTTCATTTCCGACATGGGGACAGTAATCCCACAATTTTTGCTATGCTCATTTTCTCCACCTTTTCTGAAGCCAGGCTGAAAAGCCTTTTAACGAGAGCACAATTATGAAACGGTTACAGTTTATTTTGTGTGAAATGCTTGAATGAAAAGAATGCAATTTGCATAATGAGTTTCAATCAGTTTACAATTATCCTTCGTATGATAGACAATAAATGAACTGTTAGCAAGCTCACTACTATCGAATGGAGGATCTCGATATAATCAGTGAACTAAATGGAAGAAAACTAAATCCTATAGGGTTTATATGTTTACTCCATATCTTTCCCTGCGAGTCAAATATTTCTGCTTTTCTCATTCTTCCTGATGCCATCTGCTCTAAACTGATTTATCCAGAGACAAACAGCTGGATTACATTTCTCCTGCAACACGCAGTGCCGCAGACTGATTAACTGTGCTGGAAATCAAAGCTATCATCTTGAATCAGACTCTTCCACCTTGCTATCGGACCCATTGATCCACGTTGTTTGTTCAGCTAAATTCCTTCTGGGCTTTTAAATGAAAACAATTCTTGTATAAGAGGTGCAAACCAATTACTCTCAATGTCTCCCCATAGTCCCATATGTAACATTGTATTTAAGACTATACACCCCTGGCTCCTGGATCACCAGTGTTTCAATTAACTTGGCTCAAACATCATATCTCACTACACATGAATACTAAATCACCAGGGGTTAAAACTAAATCTGAATTCAATATATGAATTTATCCAAAATCTCATCCAAGGTGACAAGGTAAAAATCTGAAATTTCAGAGGATTTGATCTACTGTGTCAGATTTACCACCAGTCAGTGAGGATAAAAGTCTGGAGTCTCAAGGAACTACAGATGTTGGAATCTTGAGTAAAACGCATAGTTCTGGAGGAACTCAACGGGCCAGGCAGCATCTGTGGAGGGAATGAACATGAAGGCTCGGGACCCCTCTTCAGACTGGACGATCATTTAGCGGAACACCTTCACTCAGCCCGCCTGAACCAACGATCTCCCAGTTGCTGCATACTTTAATTCTCCGTCCCATTCCTACACAGACCTTTCTGTCCTCGGTCTCCTCCATTGTCAGAGTGAGGCTAAACGCAAAAATTGGAGGAACAGCATCTCATATTTCACTTGGGCAGCTTACAGCTTACAGTGGTATGAATATTGATTTCTCTCACTTCAGGTAGCCCTGGCATTCCCTCTCTCTCTCTCCCACCCACCGCTAGTTCGCTTCTCATTTTCACAAACAGCTTACAATGGCCTTTCCTTTATGATCGTTACTTTTTTGCATATCTTTCATTCATTGTTCTTGATCTCTCCACATCACCGTCTTTGTCTCTCGTTTCCCTTATCACTGACCAGTCTGAAGAAGCGTCTCGACCCGAAATGTCACCCACTCCTTCATATTTAAAGTGGTTCAGAGAGCAAGACAGAGTCAGAGAGAATTGTGTCAACTCCAGACAGATTTGCAGTAACTGCTCCTTCTGTAGTCGATAGGGGTGGACATGAGGGAGGAACTTGAAGGGCTGGCAAGCTCAGCTCTTTACCTCCAAATCCTCCAAGATCATCTTCCGATCCAGGATCCGCCACGTGGAGCAGGATAAGATGTGCTCACACTTCTACGCTTCTTCTTCCATAAGGTTCACAGGGGAGCTCTGTGATCAACAGCCTTAGGGAGGAGGACGTCTCGGTAACATCCTTACGGACGGACATCTGAGGATCTGCAGATCCTTTTATACGGGTTTGTATGACAGAAAGGCCACAGGCAGCACTGCCTCCCAGAACTTCCTGGAAGAAGAAGTCAGAAGAATTTAGTCCTCAGGTGTGAGGTGCTCTCGGGACTTGGAGCCAGTGTGGCCTGTCCCTCCCTCCTTCCTACGCCACAGGGGTCACCCAGGCCATCTTCCGCTTCATCTGGGGGTCGAGGATGGACCGGATGTGGCGGGCCATAATGTATAAGTCGGCAGACAACGGGGGTAAAAGCGTGCCCAACGTCACCCTCACACTGATGGCCACCTTCGTGTGTGGCTGCATCGGGTGGAGTGTACAGCCAAGGCACGTGGGCACCAAATGTTACTACTTGCTGAGGTTTTTCCTGTCCCCCATGTTGCGAAGGATGGGCCTAGATGCAGATGCCACACAATGTGCCAGTCAGCTGGACATTGCCGCACCCTCTGTCATTCGTGGAAAGGTTCTTCGAGACCAACACCTTTGACCACGTCCATCGGGCAGTGGTCGGCACGGAACATCCTGCAGACACTGCAGGGAAATAGCTCCATGGATCCTGTGGCATGGTTCCCAGAGGAGACTGCCCAGCTTGTCTGGCGAAATGCCTCATCGCCAGAATTCACCAACAAGCACCAAAACCTGGCTTGGCTGACGGTGAGCTCTCCCAGTCAGATCCTCCCTGCACCGTCGGTAGCTCACTACCAGCGCACGCTGCCCTCGGGTTGGCTGCTATGGAGAGGAGACAGTTGACCAACTCTTCGCAGAGTGTGGATTTGCAAAGAGAGTCTGGAGACGTTTGCAAGGGTCCCTGTCACAGCTTTGTCGACCTCCCAGCGGAACAAGATGTCCGCTGGGGAATGTTGCCGACTGGCCCGTTGCAGATTACAGGAGTGCATGCTGAGGGACGCACTGAAGCTTGGTGCAGCCAACGCCAAGGCTCTGAGGGGGAGGACCACAGTCTAGGATCCTTCCTCTGCTGGACAAGGGGGGGGGGGGGGGGGCAGGGTGTGGTGGAGACGCCCCTCAAAAATAAGGGAAGGGATTCCTCGCCAGTGGGCCACATGAGCGGCAAGGGTGGGGGGTAAAATTGTGTAAACAGTTTTGAATGTATGTATAGCCTCCGAGAATGTCGGATGGAGTTTTGTAAGGATCATATATTGTATATATTTATTTCTCAAATAAAATACATTTTGAAATTTAAAAAGAATTCCTGCTCTCCAGAGATGCTGCCTGGCCCGCTGAGTTACTCCAGTTTTTTTGTGTCGGTTTAAACCAGCATCTGCAGTTCCTTCTTACACATAGAAGTCTGCCCTCCTTGCTTCTGTGAAGGAGCACAGGAAGTAACTTCTTGAGCAATGAAAGAAAAATACTTCTAATCTTTTCTATTTTTCAATTACCTCTATCATAGCATCATATAATCCCTGCTTTTGATCTTATGTCAGCATTAAAATCAAATGTGTTGATTAACCATGTTTGGAGAATAGATCTGTGGAATCCCCGCTGGAATCTCTGACAAAACCTTGAATGAAGTGAGCTGTTGCCGGGTGCAATTCAGAAGTCCTTCATCACTGTGAGATTGATGATAATCATTATTCAATTGCACTCACTGTCATGAATTTGTTAAATTAGCCTATCATCTTTATCTATATGGATGTCTGAGCAATTTGTTGAGTTCAATAGGAGTACTTTTGTAGATTAATTCCAGTATCTGAATTTCAGCTCGTAGCATACACTCATCCCTCAACTGAATAAAAGCAGCCCCCCCAAGTAAATTATAGGATTACCAATGTTGTAATGGGACAAAGTTCATGGAACTTTCAAGTTCAAACTAAGCTACTGATCCCATCTTCAAACAATTAAAAAATCATAAAAGGGGTGGCACGGTGGTAGAGTTGCTGCCTTACCGCACTTGCAGCGCAGGAGACCTGGGTTCGATCCTGACTACGGGTTCCGTATGTACGGCGTTTGTACATTCTCCCCATGACCGCGTGGGTTTTCTCAGAGATCTTCGGTTTCCTCCCATACTCACAAGACATACAGGTTTGTAGATTAATTAGCTTGGTATAAATTAAAAATTGCCCCTAGTGCGTGTAGGATGGTGTTAATGTTGGGGAATCGCTGGTCAGCACGGACACGGTGGGCCAAAGGGCCTGTTTCCGTGTTTTATCTCCAAACTAAACTAAACTACAGATGCAGATGCTTGATGCTAAAATAAAAACAAAACATTCTGGAACAGGTGGCATCTGTAAAGAGAGACATTGAGGTAAGGTAGGTAATCCCCTTTAGGGATAAACTCTGATGAAATTGGTAATATTTCATCAACTTGAAATATTAACTGTTTCTTTGATTGCAGATATTTTTTGATCCGCTGAATAATATCAGCGTTTTTGAGTTTTAATTTTCAAAAAACGATTTGGAATTTTGAAGAAACAATACCTTAGTAAAAGAGATTTCTGCTATTCAGCAAATCAGGCATGGCATCTCTGAATTAAGTATGTGTTTTTTTTATTTCAGCAATACATCATGCAACCTTAACAGTTTGTCCAAAGGAGCTAAGGGAATTCAATGTTCACGCTGCTGGGTTGTAAGTTACTGCCGAGTCTACGCTTGTTTAGTTTAGTTTTGTTTATTATTGTCACGTGTACAGCTACGTGTTATCCAGTCAGCGGATGGACTATACGTAATTACAATCGTCAGTCACAGTGTAAAGGGAATAACATTTAGCGTAAGTCCTGTAAAGTCTAATTAAAGATAGAACAAGATTCTCCAATGAGGTAGATGGCAGATCAGGACCACTCTCCAGTTGGTGATAGGATGGTTCAGTTGCCTGATAGCAGCTGGGAAGAAACTGTCCCTGACTCTGGAGGGGTGCGTTTTCACACTTCTGTACTTTTTGCCTGATGGGAGAGGGGAGAAGAGGGAGTGACCGGTGCGAGACTCAACCTTGATTATTCTGATGGCTTCACCGAGGCAGGGTGAAGTGTAGACTTCCAATGGAGTCAATGGAAGGGAGGTTGGTTTGCGTGACGGTCTGGGCTGCGTCCATAACTCTGCAATTTCTGACGCATTTGGATGGAGCTGTTCCCAAGCCATGTTGTGATGCATCCTGATAAAATGCTTTCTACGGCGCATCTGTAGAAGTTGGAGAGAGTTGTTGGGGACATGATGAACTTCCTAAGCCTTCTTGGGAAGCAGAGGAGCTGGTGTGTTTTTTTTTTATGCCTGGTCCAGGATAAGTTGCTGCTTGAAGACTTCAACCAGCTCTACTTCAGAGTCATCAATGTATACTGGGGTATGTGTATCACTTTGCATCGATCCCTCCGTGGTCAATAGCTGTGGTACTAATGAAGCCCAACTGTTGTAGGCTATGTTTAAATTATGATTGCATGAACATACTGCCCCCGCCCTTCCGATAACAAGAAGTGAGGGATTGGAAGTTGCTATTGCTGATGCTTTCGCGGGTGGCTACAGTGCAACGAGTACACAGGTAGAAAAATAAGTTGTTGTGGTGGTGGATGAGTGATAATGATAGTCAAGTGGGTTGTTTTGTCAATGAATGCTGGTCAGATTGTCTATTGTTGGAGCTGGTTATTGATTGGCGCTTACATTGTGTAAATGCTATTTCTCTGAATATTGAATGCAGAATCAGGGATAAAATCAGAGATTCAGGAGACATTTACCACTTTCATTTCAGATTTTCAGCATCTACCTTTTCTGCATTTAGATCGTTATTTGAGAAATCGCTCATGGAACGGAACAGTGTAATGTTCAGGCTCACTTTTAACAGTGGAGAAATACGCTGTTGAAAATGGTTGGACTTTAGGACACTATCTACAATTGCAAGAAACTTGACAACGTATAACCATCCTAGGATAAAGCATTGCAAATAAATGCATGTGATGAGATAGGCACAGAATTTAATTTTGAGAGGTATTTGGTAATTATTAACCTTGGTCTTGATATATTTACTCCAACTTCAAAATAATTTTTGGCTCAATATTTCCCTATGCAGTTCTCCACTTGTTATTCAGGAAATTATTTTTATTATCATTCCACGCTTCTTTCTCCCTTTAGCTGCAGGTAATTTTGAAAAAGGTTGCAAAAGGTTTTATTAATTTTCATCTTCAAAAAAAAAATCTCAACAATAATAATGTCAGGCACGAGACACTAAAGAGGCTGGAATCTTGAGTGAAAAACAAACTGCTGGAAGGACTCAGCAAGGTTGGCAGCATTCATGGAACAAAATGGACAAATTACGTTTCAGTCAGGATGGATGGGGATAGTAACCAAAGCTAGATATAATAAGTGGAGAAACCAAAAGGGTACAGATTGTGTAATCTCATTAGGAAGGAAGATGGGGAGAGAAATGTAGAACCCAAGGGAGGGATGGTGGATTAATGGGATTAGGGGCAGAGGAGAGAGGGACATACAGGACCTGGAGTTGGGAAGGGTTGAATGGGAGATAAGTGAATAAAGGAGAAAAAAAAGAACTAGATCAGCACATTCTGGAATAAATAAAACAAATATAGAAAGTCAATGATTGCTTCTGAATAAATCAGAGCTTGATGTTGACAATGCATTGTTAGCGTAAGTTGCTCTTCTGAATGTATTGCTCCTGGCCTTGATTCCCCCCTTTTGGGTATCAAAACCCCAGACCCATTGTGTTCCTCTTCTCTAAAGTGTCACTGTTGAGTTAGCTGACTTTGTGAGTAAGTAATAGAACCATGAACATGAAGTAGCTCAAGCCTTGCTCCTGCTATTCATTCACTTGTCCACACACATGGGCACTGTCCTGCAAATAATTGTTACGTAAGTAAGTAAGTTTATTGGCCAAGTATTCACATACAAGGAATTTGCCTTGGTGCTCCGCCCACAACATGGCATACAATGACAGTCACGAATGACTCGGAAAACTCTAAACATTAATAATAATAAAACATTAATGATAAAACACCATTGATCAAGCATGTGAACCAACAAATAACAGATGATGTTACACATCATCTATCCCAACATTCGGCACTCCTAACATTTTTTAGAGTTCCTTATTGTTTCATTAGTTTTGTTGTAACCCAGTCAAGTTGTATTTGGTAACATAATTGTACTTCACTAGGCTATTATATATTTCACACTGTGAGGAACAAAATCTGAACACTGCATTGCAGATTTTGAACTGCTTAGTTATTACAAATACACTCACTTTTATTTATGAACAGACAAGTGCAGTAAAAGTCAAATAATTCAGCACTCTTTGGACTTTGCTGGTGCTAGACTAAGAGATTGTTGGATGTAACTCCTAGTTATTGGACGTTACACCTAGTTATACCGCATCACACTTTTATTTCACTTTCTTTTATATGTTTCACAGCAGTATTATAAATTTTCCAGTAATCTCTAAGAATTTAAAGAGAGCAGGAAAGACACAACACACTCCGTAGCTCAGTTCCAACCACATTCACAACCCCCTGGAGCTCCAGAACCCGTCCACGGTTCCAGCCCACAGAATTGACCCTGGCCCTGCCACACTCCACACCATGCTTGGATCTGCTCCCCTGGACTGGACTAAGGAGTGAACCAGATGTTAAACCAAAAGGTTTTGGTTTAATTAATCTGAATAATTGGAGTGGTGCAGCTGGTAAAACCACTGTCTCACAGCACCACAGGTCCGGGCTCATTCTTGACCTTGTGCGCTGTCTGTGTGGGGTTTGCCCATTATCCCGGTGACAGTGGGTGCTCTGATTTCCTCCCACATCCCAAAGAAATTGGTTAATTAGAGTCATAGAGTGATACAGTGTGGAAACAGGCCCTTCAGCCCAACTTGCCCACACCAGCCAACATGTCCCAGCTACACTCGTCCCACCAGCCTGCACTTGGTCTATATCCCTCCAAACTTGTCCTATCCATGTACCTGTCTAATTGTTTCTTAAACATTGGGATAGTCCCAGCCTCAACTACCACCTCTGGCAGCTTGTTCCATGCACCACCACCCTTTGTGTGAAAAAGTTACCCTTCTGATTCCTATTAAATCATTTCCCCTTCACCTTGAACCTCTGTCCTCTGGTCCTTGATTCCCTTACTCTGGGCAATAGATTCTGTGCATCTACCCGATCCATCCCACAATTGGCCTCTGTAAATCAGTGTGTAAGGAGTGGATGAGAATATACAACTATTGTTTATTATTGATAGATTGTTGCGTGGGTTTGACGGGGTGAAGGGCCTGTTTCCTTGCTGTATCTCTAAAACTTAAATACGAAATGGATTCTGGATCATTGCAACTTTGTAGTACTCTGGGAGGTCCTTTAGTCTTCCAGAGCACCAATAACACAACAGACAATAGGTGCAGGAGTAGGCCATTTGGCCCTTCGAGCCAGCACCGCCATTCAATGTGATCATGGCTGATCATCCCCAATCTGTACCCCGTTCCTGCCTTTTTCCCATATTCCCTAACTCCGCTATTTTTAAGAGTTCTATCTAGCTATCTCTTGAAAGCATCTAGAGAACCTGCCTCCACCGCCCTCCGAGGCAGAGAATTCCACAGAATCACCACTCTCTGTGAGAAAAAGAGTTTCCTTGTCTCCGTTCTAAATGGCTTACTCCTTATTCTTAAACTGTGGCCCCTGGTTCTGGACTCTCCCAACATCGGGAACACATTTCCTGCCTCTAGTGTGTCCAAGCCCTTAACAATCTTATATGTTTCAATGAGATACCCTCTCATCCTTCTAAACTCCAGAGTGTACAAGCCCAGCTGCTCCATTCTCGCAGCATATGACAGTCCCGCCATCCCGGGAATTAACAGTGTAAACCTACACTGCACTCCCTCAATAGCAAGAATGTCCTTCCTCAAATTAAGGGACCAAAACTGCACACAATACTCCACGTGTGGTCTCACTAGGGCTCTGTACAACTGCAGAAGGACCTCTTTTCTCCTATATTCGATTGTTCTTGTTATAAAGGCCAACATGCCATTCACTTTCTTCACTGCATGCTGTAACTGCATGCTTACTTTCATAGACTGATGTACAAGGACCCCCAGATCCCGTTGTACTTCCCCTTTTCCCAACTTGACGCCATTTAGATAGTAATCTGCCTTCCTGTTTTTGCTACCAAAGTGGATAACCTCACATTTATCCACATTAAACTTCATCTGCCATGCATCTGCCCAGTCCCCCAACCTGTCCAAGTCACCTTGCATTCTCATAGCATCCTCCTCACAGTTCACACTGCCACCCAGCTTTGTGTCATCTGCAAATTTGCCTCAAGCAGTTGACATCTGCAAACAAGGATCTTCACCATTATCTATTATAAATCCACTCACTTTTACCTGTAAAAAACACATTTGTTTCATCTTCCTGCATTGAGCTAATGTTAAAATCAGTACTCATTTACCTAAATTCATTCTTCCTTTTCACTTGAGCTTTTCTTCCCTTTCCAATGAATTTGTGCAATAGTTACAAGTATTTAAAACTCACCGCAAGTATTAAAACTATATCTTCTTCAGAAATGTATTTAATTAAAGGTAAAGAATTCTCACTTGAACCAAAGTTTTGCTTCTTGACATGTTGATTTTGTCTGTGCCCTTTTCAAACTCAGCATATCACATGGTGTTTGGCATTTCAGTGAAGAGAAAAAAAGCACCAACCTTGCTTCATTCTCACAACCAGCGCTAAACAAATCTAAGCAAACAGCTAAGGAATCAAAGCAATCTCTGGAGAAATGCAGCAAGACAATAATTTTGGCAGCAGCTCTCTGAACCGATGGGCTGTCACTCTCTCCCAGGGGGTTTATCTTTTTGATTTGGATAAAATTCTTGGAAATATCTTCCTCGTCTCTTCAGTACTTCCTCAGGCAGAACATAGTCCTAGTTCTCACTCTGAACTAGATGAAATATCATCAGCTCATGCATAAGATGTCTAATATATTACAATGAACATCATAACGCTATCTAAAAACTGTTTGCATTTGGGCAGCCTTCCCCACCATTGAATACATCTCCATGAAGCGCTGCCTCAAGCAGTCGACATTTGCAAACAAGGAGCTTCACCATTATCTATAATAAATCCACTCACTTTTACCTGTAAATTGTCAAGTGCGGGAAAAAGTCAATAACCCAGTACTCTTGGTACATTGAGTGCCAGACGAAGATTTTTCAGACTATCAGATGTTACTCTGAGTTATACCCCTTCACCTTTATATTTTGCTTTCTTTTATGTGTTACGCAGTAATGTAATACATTTTACACATTTTCAAGTGATCTACATGGGTTTAAGAGGGAGCAGGAAATACACAGCGTACTCTGGACCTCAGTTCCAATCACAAACCTACCACATATCCAAACCCATGGAGCCCAACCCCAGTTCCAGCCTCACCACTGGCCCACTGTGTGGACATTGGCCAAACCCCTTCCCTCTTCTTGCTGCTACCATCAGGCCTGCAGTCTCACATCACCAGGTCCAGGAACAGCTACCTTCCTACAATCTTTATCTCTTGAGCCAACCAGCACCTCCCTATTTCCACCTTCGTAAATGGACTACTGCGGACTTCCTCTTGCATTAGCATGGACTTGTTTTCCTATTGTGTTTTACACTAATGTTTAGTTTAGTTTAGTTTGCAGTCTCTTTTTTAGCTGTCTTGCAGAATGTGTGTAATTTACATGTCATTTGTGTTTGTATGTTGCCCGAGTTGATATGCCTGTGATGCAGCCACAAGCAAGATTTTAATTTCATTGTACCTGCACCTCACCATACTTGTGCATATGCAGAATAATCATGACGAAAGAAGGATGTCTTGGCTAGAATATGCTTCTCAATCCATTAACCTTAATGACTGCACCATAACTATCTGTTATTCCACTTAGACCACCTGGCGCTAGACAAGACACGTATGAAAAATAGGCACTTTAACAGTATGAACAGCAATATCAATCCCCTAGCATCCCACAGCCTCAACATTCCTGTATAGCTCTTTATTTCACAATTTCTGTCGTTATTGATATTTCTTGTCCATTGCTACTTTCTATACATCTCTGGGTCAAGAAAAAACCCCAAAAAAAACTGACTACAGTGCAGACTGCATTGAAATCATTGCTTCCTGGGTTCACAATGAACTCAGACTTTGGATTCAACCCGAAGCCACCAACCTCAAGAAGCTGAAGTTCAACAGGGAGCCTATGATAGAACTATCATCTGTTACCTGAATGTTTACAGATAACATTGCACTTTGGGTTGGTACCACCAGGGAATGGGCAAAATGGCCGTATTCTCCATTTTGCACCTGCAAATCATGAAGCTACCTATTTCAATAAAATGCGATTGAAAATGCACTTTACCCAAGTGAACCCTGATAACAGGCACCCTTGTATCACTCTGGAAATTCAACTGGGCCTGTCTGGGCGTGAGCTGTGCTTGCACAATCCAACAGAATTCCCAAAATAAATGGACATTGAGAAATGACGTTCTGTATGCAATGCATCAGAGATATTTCTTTGTAAACCAGCATCTGTAGTTCCTTGTTTCTACAATTTTACTTTATATATTCTCCTGAGGAACAACCATCTCTGTGCACACTGTCTTAGTTCTCTGTCGAAGCAGAGCACAATAAGGTGAGTACCACCACCTATCTTCTATGCTTGGCCCCAGTCATCTAATAGGTAAAACAGACCAGCACCACAACCCAACTGTGTGGTCAAGTGGACAACCAGACAGACTCAACCCTTACCCCAATACACTCAACCATTACCCCAATACTTCACTTGAACCTCGGACACTGCAGAAGCATACAAACAAACCACAAAATGATCATGTTATAATCCTATTGCAGCACGATACAACTTCTAAGCAATTGACGATGCATTTTCCCATATGGAGGTAAGGCAACGGTTTTAAATGGAAATGACATACATCGCAGAAAATGTCTGAACAACCACACAAGAAAGTATTTTTAAACCCTTTCGCTTTATCCAGTATCTTTCCAATAGAACGGTGTCAACAAGATCACGTGTCACAACAAGCCCAAGACTGCATACATTTAGACCAAATGTTTTATCTATTGTATATCCTGCGATATACAAGACTACAAATATTATTATGTTGCATCTTATCTACACGAAGGGCAGTAGTGGGAAGGTGGCTCTGCCATATTTCTCCTGCTCTTTGCCCTCAGATTCAAATTTTCTAACTAATCATTGCAGATTTCATATGATATAAACAAACCATTCCTCACCTTGCTGCGTTGGTTGGTTCCTGCGTCATTACTGATTAAAGAGGAAGCCACAGCAAACTCTTATCTGCCTATCTGAAATGGAGAATGCAGCTGAGGACTACGAGTGCTGTCTGTACGGAGTTTGTACGTTCTCCCCGTGACCTGCATGTGTTTTATCCAAGATCTTCAGTTTCCTCCCACACTCCAAAGAAGTACAGGTATGTAGGTTAATTGGCTTGGTAAATGTACAAACTGTCCCTAGTGGGTATAGGATAGTGTTAATGTGCGGGGATCGCTGGTCGGCACGGACCCGGTAGGCCGACAGGGCCTGTTTCCCCGCTGTATCTCTAAACTAAATTAAACTAAACTGGGACTTGTTCTTGCCTGCAAGGAGCTGTAGCAACATTGAGCTGTATCGACAGAGAGCGCGCTGCTTTGGGGATTGCTTCTAATGACCCAGTGCTCTGTGAATGCAGCAGTCAAGAGGTGCCAGAGATGTCAGATGACATCAAAGGCCCCGTTCTGACCTGCCATTAAGCCAACATCATATCCACAGATGCCAGCAAGTCCAACTGCCAATTGAAGGGCATTGCCTCGAGAGGCCGAGATCAAACACTGAGCCAATTGCTGAGCTGTGTCATCTGTCACCTGAAGATTTACAGATAGCTTTGTACTTCAGGATAGTGGCAGCATGAATGGGAAGCTGACCACTTTATTCTTTTAATGCTACCAGCTCTTTAGAAGACCTACAATATGCCACCATGTATCAAAGAAGACAGATACATAACTCAGCTAGGTCAATGATATCAGACCAGTAGTGACCAGGTGGGATTTTACAGAATTTTACATAATTATCGTCTTTTTTGTTTAGAGATACAGCCGGGAAACAGGCCCTTCGGTCCACCGAGTCCATGCCGACTAACTATCCTTGCATACTTACATTATCCTACACACACTAGGGACAATTTACAATTATACCAAGCCAATTAAGCAACATACCTGTACATCTTTAGAGTGTGGGAGGAAACCAGAGCTCCTGGAGAAAACCCACGCAGGTGACGGGAGAAACTACAAACTCCATATATATACACTACTGCTGTGCCACCCTATGGAGTTCTGCAATTTAAATAGCCAGCACTCACATCTTTTTACAATTCATGCCCAATGTTTAATGCTGTGCCCAATGTACAAAAATTGATCTTTTAACCTTAAGATAGACCTGATTCACAATCAAACTTGGGACCACTGGGGCCACCTGTACACCGAGATAAACTGAATCTTACCTCTATTTCTTCCAATCTATCACAATGCCTTAATATTGATCCAAACAGCAGTTCTGGTGCTGAAGACATAAGAGACTGCAAATGTCTCTTGTGTCTTCAGAGACTGCAACGCGATAGAGTGAATGTGGAGAGGATGTTTCTAGTAGTGAGGCGTCTAGGACCAGAGGGCACATCTTCAGAACAATAGGACATACCTTTAGAATGGAGAAGAGGTGGAATTTCTTGAGTCGGTGGATGGTGAATCTGTGGAATTCATCGCCACTGATGCCTATGGGGGTCAAGTCACTGGGTATTTGTAAAGCAGAGACTGCTAGGTTCTTGATTAGAAAGGGCATCAAAGGTTACAGGGAGAAGGCAGGCGAATGATCAGCCATGATCAAATAGCAGAGCAGACTCGATGGGCTGAAGGGCCTAATTCTGCTCCTATATCATATGACACTTATGAAATGCTGGAATCTGGAAGAACTATCTGCTGGAGGAACTCAGTGGGTCAAGTAGCATGTGCAGGAGGAAGGAATGGTCGGCATTCAGGTCAAAACCCTGCATCATAACTGCGTCCTGGTGTTGAATGAATTATGGATGACGTTAACCTCTGTTTTTCTGTTCGATAGAGATATAAATTCCCCAAATAACCAAATCTCAGCCCACATAGATGCCGGACCAGACTCTTCTGGCTTTACCTTGATATTCCCTTATGTTATTCCCTTATCATGTATCTATAACTGTAAATGGATTAATTGTGATCATGTAATGTCTTTCTGCTGACTGGTCAGCACACAGCAAAAAGCTGTTCACTGTACCACTGAACACGTGACAATAAACTAAACTGATAGACCACACAGAAGCAAGCCCCTCAGCCCACTGTGGCTATGCTTACCGTCCAACAGTCACACCAATCCCTTTTTAATCTCCCCAAATTCCCATCACCTATCCTGCAGATTCTACTTCTCACCAATAAATCTGGGATTATTTATCGAAATCAAATAACCTACCGATCCGTGTATCTTTGGGATGGAGAAGGAAATTGGTGCACCTGGAGCTAATCCATGCCATCACAGGGAGAGCGTGAAAACTCCACACAGACAGCACAAGGGGTCAAAATTGAACCTGAGTGGCTGGAGCTGGGAGGCTGCAGCTCTACTGGCTGCACACCTATGCCACCCCTAACGGTATGACTCAGATGTGACATTTCAAAAGGTTGAATTCAGTTTAATTTATTGTCAGGTGTATCGAGGTACGCTGAAAAGCTTTCGTTGCGTGCTGTCCAGTCAGTGGAAAGACAATACATGATTATATTGAGCCATTTACAGTGCAGATAGATACATGATAAGGGAATAAAGTTTAGTGCAAGGTATAGCCAGCAAAGTCCAATCAAGGATAGTCCGAGGGTCACCAATGAGGTATATCAGGGGTTCTCAACCTTTTTCATCCCGTTTACCCCTGGCAACTTTAATAGCACATAACAATGTTATTTTGTTTATTTATGAACAACTAATGATGAACAGATACTGGTATACCAGAACCCAACACAGTCAGTCAATGAGAAAAAATATATACAAAACCAGAATCAACAAATTTACCCCCTGGATCGGCAAAATTTACCCCAGGTTAGGAACTCTTGAGGTAGATAGTAGTTCAGGACTGCTCTCTGGTTGTAGTAGGAGGGCAAAGGTGTTTGAGGGGCAAAGGAAGGTGTAAAGGAGCCAACTGGAAGCCAAGGATTGTGCAGGGCAACTGTAGCCATGGCCTGACCTGGTCAGCCTGGCCTTGAAAGAAGGACAAGGACAAAGGACATCTATTATCACATACACCAATTGATGCAGTGAAATTTGACTTGCCATTGCAGCACACAGATAAAGATAAGACACAACATCAAGAGTTTCACAGTAAACATAAAAACATCCCCCCACAATGGTTCCCACTGTGGGGGAAGGCATCAAAAGTCCAGTCCCCGTCCCCTGTTCACCCATAGTCGGGCTTATTGAGGCCTCCGCAGTCGCCGCTACGGCAGCCCGATGCTTCAGGCCCTCTCGCCGGATGACGAAGCTCTGGCGTTGGGTGAACACTCCTCAGCGGCTTGGAATGTCTGGAGCGTCCGCCTCCTCCCCGGAGACCGCGGCTCCCGAAGTCCACGGGCCGCGCTGGTCGGAGTTGAAATAAAATTGCAGTGGCAGATATGCAATAATAAAGTGTTCACATTGAACAGGTCTCTGAAGTGCCAAAGAAATGGAATGCCTCACAACATTCACTGGGATGGTTTGTATTATGTCACATCAGCACTGAGACACCTCATCATGGACACAAAGCAAAAGGAAAAAAAAGAATAATCAGAAAATGGCTCAAGTCTTCCCTACTTTTATGATTGTGGAGCTGCAGGGTCCTGTAAGCACCACACCACCCCCAACCCTCACAGTCGAGTTGATCTTTCCATAGAACAAAAATCACAAAACAGAACCCAGATGCAATATGGAATTTAAAAAATCTGCAGTATTCCTCTTAGACCCCTCAGGCATGAAAGACTAACAGAAACAGAAAAGTAATGTTGCAACGGAACCAACAGCAAAACGTTAGTCGCAACAGGTACTGTGCAGGAAGGCATCACAGCTCATTAATCTAGCACAGGGGAAAACGACAAGATTAATGGTGGTGAGAGGCATGCAAAATATCTTGGATGTTGTTTGATTTATTTTTTCATTTTGTGCCTTAAGATGTGCCCCTGCGAATTTATTTGGCAAAGAGAGATTCCCATTTGTGCTCAAGAATTGAATGAGCTGGTTAAAAATGTCGGGAGCACTAAGAATTTATTTGGCATATGTGCACTTGGTGTTGTGCACACTTTCCCTCAGTGCCAAGCAATCATTAACGCATCAAAATGACAGAAAGCTGGGCATTCATTTTCTGACAACATTTATTCATTAGAGCATAAAACAATATGATGGCAGGAGACAGTATTTGAGGAACTAATTATAAAAGTGGAGGTCAAGGTGGTTTGACTAATTCGATTTCCCAAATATGAAACCAGCCTTTTAAGAAATAAGGCAGCTGCAAAACTCTTTTGGTACCATCTGGATGCAATATCGAAGTACTAGCTTTCGTTAGTCCACTGCTGTTTCTGAGCCTTTTTCTCAATTGCCAGTTTTACTTTCTTACCAGCCTGTTAATGTGAACATTTCATCTATCAAATATGCTTTTTCACTTTTTTTTTTACACTTTGCGTCTAGTTTATAATTAATCGATTATTTGCAACTTAGCACTGCAGATTGGCATAAACCTAGGATCTGAACGCAATTGGGAATGCGAAAACAATTACAGATGCCAGTTTACCACGGAAAGACAAAACACAGGAATAACTCAGTGGGTCAGGCAGTATCCCTGGAGATCATGGATAGGTGATGTTTCAGCTCGGGACCCTTCTTCAGACTGAGAATGCAGCAGGAAGAATCTCTCTTCCATTTTCAGCAAGAATTGCAAGCAGTAATTCACATCTTCCGGGTCATATTAATGCATGCACCAACCAGTGTGATCCAATGGCAATTGTATATTCACTTTTAAAACCACAGTGGTAGACTAGAGGTGTACAGTCCTCCCTGCAACTCCTGCCCAACCTCCACATTCTACCCACTCCACTCACGACCTTGCAACACAGGCTTAAAAACTTCAGCAAACTCCTGTTTGCTTTTCTATTAACAGACTATGCTTTTGAATATCTGAAGATGGGTCTCGACCCAAAATGTCACCAATTCCTCCTCTCCAGAGATGCTGCCAGTCCCGCTGCGTTAATCCAGCATTTTGTGTCTTTCTATGTTTTGAATATATGTACTACAGAAATCTTGGGGAGTATTGTGCCATCTCGGTCAGTTTCTTTTTCCAAAATATTCTTCCAGCTTCCATTTCACAGATCGCATTAAGGGAATAGTTTGAACTGAAGGGGAGCAGCAACAGAAGTGTTAGTGTCATGGGTCCTTGTCTACAGCTTCTCCATCGAAAAGGACCATTTTTAAACCTCCCTGGAGATTATTTGCATTGCCTTCAATTGCACGTTTTTACAACTCTCAAAAGAGCACATATAAAGCTTGTCGAAATGTGTCTGAAAGATGTGATGAAAAGCAATATAAACACGTTCTTTTTAATTGGGGTTGTGCCCGCTGAAGGCTACAAATTAGTCAGTATGCAGACCATATCTCTCTGTCCTGTAATTTAATGCAAGGTTATTTACTGTAGATTAAATATCCCTCAAGAAAGTGGTATTGAATCTCACACTAAACACGACTATTTAATCTGTGTAATTTGTCTTTCCAACAAATTGTTTCCCTTTATGTCCTTCAAATTGACTTTCTATTTCTCCACATTTTGTTATCCAGTTAGAAAATCTGAATCCACATTTCCTTTTACTTGGACAACTTTTAACATTCTTTCAGTGTATTTGGTATATCAGGTTAATTGCAACAGCAACAAGAAGGTATCCAGGAAAAGTGTAGGACCTCTTAAGGACCAAAGGACCAAATCTATGTGTGGAAGATAGACACAAAAAGCTGGAGTAACTCAGCGGGACCGGCAGCATCTCTGGAGAGAAGGAATGGGTGATGTTTCGGGTCAAGACCCTTCTTCAGACTTGCTACAGGGTCTCGACCCGAAACATCACCCATTCCTTCTCCCCAGAGATGCTGCCTGTCCTGCTGAGTGACTCCAGCTTTTTGTGTCTATTTTCGGTTTAAAACAGCATCTGCAATTCCTTCCTACACACAATCTATGTGTGGAGCCTAGCAATGTGGGACCGGTCCTAAATGAACATTAATTTGCATTCTCCAAGGAGTAGGACAGGAAAGATAGGGATTTCAGGGAGGGGTACAGGGATAATATGGAGCAGGTCAGTTTTAAGAAGAATGAGGCATTCAATGTATTACAGGATACCATAAGGTTGATGATTCCCCCAAGGCCAAAGTTGCTCTGGGAATCAAGGGAGGAGATAGCTGGAATCTGACGGAGATCTTTGCATCTTCATTAGCAACACATCAGGTGGCAGAACACTGGTGGACAGCTAAAGTTGATCATTCAGGTTATACAGTCCGCATCATAACAGCATGCTGCAGAAAAAGAGAATCTTCATTTAACTTCAAATTCTATTGCTAATTAACTCTTGTTGCTCCTGCCAATGTATTATTATTATTTACTCTCTCAGAATCCCACATAATATCCTAAATTTCCCTCTGTGTATTGAAAGAAGAAAACTTGGAGGCAGCACACTGGAATAGTGGGTACTCAGGATTTACTGGAATAAAAGCTTCACTGATGTAGCGTCATGGTGAGATACAGCCTAGAAATAGAACCCTCTGCCCACTGTGAATGCCAGCCAGCCATCAGTTTACACTAATCCTACATTAATGTTCATTCTCATCAACCCCCTACTCCAACAGGGTTCTATCACTCATCTATACGTCATTGTACCTTCCTCAAACTGTTCTACTCTAATGCCATCACTAAGTAAGTTTAGTTCAGTTTAGAGATACAGTGAGGAAACAGGTCCTTCGGCCCACCGAGTCAAGGCCGACCAGCGATCACCCCGCACATTAACGCTATCCTCCACATACTGGGGACAATTTACACATACACCAAGCCAAGTATCCTACATAGCTGTACGTCTTTGGAGTGTGGGGGAATCCAAAGATCTCATAGAGAACCCACGCAGGTCACGGGGAGAACGTACAAACTTTGTACAGACAGCACCCATAGTCGGGAGTGATCCCGGGTCTCCGGTGCTGCAAGGATGGTAAGGCAGCAACCCTACCGCTGCGCCACTTTGCCGGCCCAGCAATCATAATGCTTTGGCAACCTATTTTATTTTATTTCTCATTCTACAACAGAGTCAAGTAGCAATTATTTTATTGATTATAATGTTATGGTTATAATGTTTTGTTCTTGACATCCCAGCAAGCCAAGACTTGATCAGATCATCACAGGGTAGCTTTCACTCCCACAGCTAGTTGAACGTTTACCGAAGTAATGTTATTGGAGAGGTTTGATACAGACCGATCTGAGGTAAATTAAGTACAGAGCTGCACAATCAATTCTTCTTCCAATAATACATTTTGATTTTTAGCTAATCATTATTATATTAGCAGAAAATATGGACTTCCCATCGTGCTGGATGCAAGATATCAATGTAGCAGATTTGAATTATCAATGCCATTATTGTAACATAATTAAACATGACCAACTACTGACTAATTACAACTCTTGCAGACACTCGAGAATGTTACAAGAGATGCTGAAGATTGATATATATAAGTGTGCCATGCTCATGTCAGATGTGGTTCAATTGGCAATACTCTTGGCCCTTGTGTCAGAAACAAAACCAAGTTCCCACTGCAGTGCAGTACTGTGGGAGCATTACATTGTTACAAGTGCCATCTCAAAGATGAAACTTCAGCCAAAGTCTAGCCGGCTCTCTGATGCTATAGAAGATCCTGTGGCATAATTTCAATGAAGACCATGGGAGCGGTCCCAGTGACAAGGCTAATATTTGCCCCCTATCTACACCCTAAAGATCTTATGCTTACTGAGCTCATCAATAATTGCCTCTTTTGTAATAAAAATAATGGAAATTTGTCAGCGAATGTATCTTTATTCAGTAATGCTAAATGCTTATAAGAATGTTGTACTCCGACATAAATTAACTACTAAAATCAATAGAATGAATGTTAGAGGATGTCTATGATGTGCGGATATGACTATATAATGAGTTTAACCCTAATCACCCAGGATGAAATTTGAAGCATAATGTTTTCTTTCTCTTCCTGGCCACAACTTCACGTTAAGCTAGAAAACACATGCGTAAAGTCTCGTGCAAACCCAAGTCAAGTTTATTTGTAGTCTTTCACGGGACGTTGATATCATCGGCAAGACCCGAATTTGAAGCCAATCCTTCGTTGTCCAGAGAAGGTCCTGGTGAACTGCCTCCTTGAGCATTGTTTGTGAAGGTACTCCTATAATATTAGATACAGAGCTCCAACATGAGTAACAGTTAAGGAATAGTAATATACATCAAAGTCAGAAAAGGTCACTCACTTCCAGGTCATGTGCCTTGGCGAAAATAAATCAATCCCTCTAGTCATGCAAAATGCAAACAGGCCATTCGGCCCAACATATTCATGCTAACCAGCTTTTACCTAACCATACAAGTCCCATCTTCCAGCCACTAGCCCTCCATACATAGGCGATTTAAGTGCCATAAGTGACATTGATTCCACCATTCTTGTAGGCAATGTATTCCAGGCATTCACCACTCAGAGTGAAAAAAGTCCCTCTCATGTCCTCTCCAAATTTCTTGGCCATTACCCTAAATTAATGCCTTCTAGTTTTACCTACCCCAGTAAGGGGGATTGTGTCCTGTGGCTGGAGGTGTGGCTGTTTATCTTTCTGAAAGAAAGTCTGAAAACGGTTCCCGACTGGAAACATCACCTACCCACATTCTCCTGCGATGTTGCTTGGCCGCTGAGCTACTCCAACACTCTGTCAGAAAATAAGTTAGTTTTCAGTTGCAGGGAATATGGAAGAGGGCTGGGGAGGACAAAGGGAATATCCCCAAGAGGGAGATACTAAATGAGTTAATGGACTGCATCCATGCCATGTTTCTAAAAGCAGAGCTGTAGGATACAACAGTCCAGGACATGCTAGCGGGAAGGAGATTAACTGTTTTTTTTTCCATGGGTGTTATCTGACCTGTTGAGTGTTTTCCAGCACTTGAGGTTTTATCAACTACATTTGACCCAATACCAGAAAAATGTCATTGTACGCAGATTCATTGTTTCAGTGCCATTTCCTCCTGACATTGCTTGGTCTCTCTGGCAGATGGAACAGAGACTACGTTAACCAGATAGGATTGGAACTGGTGAAAATAAGTGAATATGGCTGCCAAGCTGTTGTATAGAAGTGAACCTCCACCCCAGCCCTCACCCACGACCCATGTATTAGAATAAACGTAGATTTGCTGTAGTTAATATTGACTTTTTGGTAGAGGTTAGATTCGTTCAGGTAATATATTTTCAGGAACAGATAAAATAGAAAAAGTTCTGTCCTCGTTCATTAGAAAAAAACATGCGAAACTGAACATTGCTCCTTTTTGTAATATTTCACATGGAGATCTGGTGTGGAAACCAGACTAAGTTGATTGAGTTGGAAATTGGGTTAAATAGTGCAATGAAGTGATTTTTCTTGTTCTAGATCTAATCAAATGTTGACAAGACCTCTGGAGATCTTGAGGACAGGAGCTGAGTTGGTCATTGACATACCTTGTAGTCATTCCCATTTTTGGCACCCTCGATCCTGAAGATTAACAACTGTTTTCTAAAAGCCTAAAGCTTACAAGATAGTGTAGATCCCCTCGAGCCTATATTGCCAGCTAAAGAACAATGGTCCATGTTCTTGTCAAACAGCAGGCGCATTAAATGTTTAATACTGAAAATTTTAAGTTAAAATCAACTCACTCATAAATCTGTTGGTTCCTCACGGGGAAGAAAATACATTTAAAAAAAAAATCTAGCTTTATTGTTTTTAAGTTTTTTTTTCTACCTTGCTATTAAAAATAAATGGTCTAATAGTTTTTACTTTTCACCCTTCTGTGCAGACATATGTTGCATTCATCTTTGGAAATATTAAAAGAACATGGAGTGATTTCCGTATATCCCCCGAAGGAAAGAAGCGATTCACATTCAGTTTTGTATTGTCTTCAGAAAGCTTTATTGCAAGGTCGCGACCAGGGGAGTCATTTCTCTGAGGAAAGGAATTTACACCAAACTACAGTACGAACCTTCAAGAATTTCCTTATCTATGCTATGAATAAATAGAATAATGAATCTGTATTTAGTGCCATTATCAGGTCACATGCTTCATGTTCACCATATTGAAACTTCTTGACCAGATATAGTGATCGTGCCCATATTTTCATGTTATATAATGTGGACAGCTAATGTCCTTTTTCCTTAAGAACCTCGCACATCAATGCCTCTACTCCCCGAGAAGATTACAGAGATTTGGTACGTCAGAGAGGATTCTCTTGAACTTCTACAGGTGTACAGTGGAGAGCATATTGACTGGTTGCATCATGGCCTGTTTTGGCAACTTGAACGCCCAGGAGCACAGAAGACTGCCAAAAGTTGTGAACACTGCCCATTCCACCACAATTTTTTTTTATTTTTTTTATTTTTTTTAAATAGAAGCACAGAACATGATAGTCCACAACACAAACATCCCCACAGCAGCATCAAAGCTTCCCACTGTGAGGGCAGACACCAAAGTCCAGTCAACCTCCTCGTAGATGTTCACCAATGCTCTCTGATGTTCACCCGTGGTCGGGGCCTCCAGTCGCCGCCACAGGCGGCCCCATGTTCAGGCCCTCTCGCCTGGACGATGGAACTCCGATGTTGGACGGAAGAACATCCTCAGCGGCCTGAACCTCAGAATCGGCCACCTCCCTTGTAATAATATTTTTATTAGAAGTAATCCATCATAACAACGGTATAACAACTTTTCAAATACACAACCAACTTATTTCAATAAGTGTACAAATGTTACGAGTAATTCTTATAAACTTCTATTTTTTTAGAAAGTAGAAAAAGAAAAGAATAGATTTTAATCAATAAGAATAGTGATTAAATAATAATTTTGATTATATAGAAATAGAAGAGAGAGAAAAAAAATGTATATATTCTTGCTATATGTATTTAATTAAAACAAAGTATTATATATATTTTTAAAAAAAGAGAGATTATAGTATACATCTTAATAGTGAATAACACAATTTCAAATAGCGATATCAATAGAGACATGTATACACATCAAAAAGAAAAACAGAGTTATTTTCATCTAATCCTGCCGGGTACCCATTGAGTTGTGATGCCAAGAACAGCTACCCCTTCAAATATTCTGTATATGGAGACCATATCTGTTCAAAGAGCGTATTTGTCCATTAGGACAAATCTGATTCTTTCCAAATGCAACGTCTCCAACATTTCCACTGTCCACATTTTAATTGTGGGGGATAATGTTCCCTTCCAAAATTTCAATATTAATTTTCCCTATTATCAAACAGTAATCCAAGAAATTTCTTTGGTTTACTGTTAATATTAGATTTGAATCCGGAACTCCTAATATTATTAATTTTGGATCTGGGTCCAGTTTAATTTTAAGAACTTCAGAGATAACTCTAAAGATTTCTGTCCAATAATAATTAAGTTTTATATTAACTATATATATATTATAGTTTTATATTAACTATGCGTTAAATTAGCTTCCAAGTTCTGACATTTATCACAAATAGGAGAAATGTTAGAATAAATTCTATTTAATTTTGTTTTTGAATAATGTAATCTGTGTAATACCTTAAATTGTATCAATATATGTCTAGCATTTAATGAGCAGCAATGTATACATTGTAGGCTTTCTTCCCAAGTTTCCTTTGTTATAGATAAACCCATTTCATTTTCCCATGTTTGTCGATATATTTCTGAAGTTGGGATTTCCATAAACAAAATAGTATTATATATACGCTATTAATTTTTCTGTATTTGGGTGTTTATTAAACAATTCATCTAATAATCCTGGTTTTCTATTTTTATAGTCTTGCGTATTTGACTTGATATAGTTTCTAATTTGTAAATACCTAAATATGTTATTTGACTGCAATCCATAGATATCCTGTAACTCTTGAAATGAAATAAATTTTCCTTTCTTGTAAAGGTGTTCTATCCTTTTAATTCCTAAATCATTCCAGTGTTTAAACCCCTTGTCCAATACAGAGGGCCTAAACAAGGGATTATTCATAATTGGCAAACAAAGTGACAAATTATCCATATGTAGGGTCTTAACTATTTGTTTCTAAATACGTCTATTGCTATGAATTATAGGGTTGTCACCATACATTTTTTTTTTGTACTTCCCTTGGTACAAAAAGAATCGAACCTACATCAAAAGGCAAAGAGTCTTCTTTTCCATCTTTAGCCAGCTTGTTTCATGATCTAAATTTACCAACCAAAAATTCATATTCTTAATATGAACTGACCAGAAATAATATAATAAATTTGGTAGTGCTAGTCCACCATTTATTTTAGATTTACATAGATGTTTTTTACTTATTCGATGGTTTTTATAGTCCCAAATAAAACTATTAACCAAAGTATCTATTTTTTTTTTAAACATTTTAGGGAGATATAAAGGGATGGCTTGTAATAAACATAAAAATTGTGGTAAAAAAATCATTTTTTATAGCATTTATTCTACCGATCATTGATATGGGTAGTGTTTTCCAATATAAAATATTTTTTTTTAGTTTATTTAATAATTGAGAGTAATTATATTTAAATAGACAGTTATACGATTTAGGTACATTAATTCCTAGATATTTGAGTTTGTCCGTGACTATTTTAAGTGGGAATTGTTCTAATATATTTAATTTTATTCCAGTTATAGGCATAATTTCACTTTTATTCCAATTAATTCTATACCCAGAAAATGTACTAAACTCAGTTATAACATTAAATAGATTGGGAATACTAATCTCCGGTTTTGTAATATAAATTAAGATGTCATCTGCGTATAAAGATATTTTATTCATTGTAGTTTTGGTATTATATCCATATATTTCTGGTTCTGATCTAATCATTTCAGCTAATGGTTCTATTACCAGAGCAAATAGTAATGGTGATAACGGGCATCCTTGTCTACAACCCCTAAAGAGATTAAATTTTGCTGATAACATTTGATTTATTAATAGTCGTGCAGTTGGATTCGAGTATATGATTTGTACCCATTTGGAAAATCTATCCCCCAGTTGAAATTTCTGCATTATTTTAAATAAATATGGCCATTCAACCTGGTCAAATGCTTTTTCAGCATCTAAGGATATGACAGCTTGTTCAATATCATTCACTCTTTTTGAGTACATGACATTGAATAGACATCTCAGATTATAGGATGAATAGCGTTTTGGAATAAAACCTGTTTGGTCATGATGTATTAAGTTATTAATCACTAAACTTAGCCTCCGAGATAAAATTTTAGTTAGTATTTTTTGATCAGTGTTTAAAAGAGCTATTGCTCTGTATGATCCAGGGTCTTCCAAATCTTTATCAGCTTTAGGGATAAGTGTGATTGTAGACTCATTTAATGATTCTGGTAACTTTCCTTGTTCATAAGCATATTTATATATTGTATGTAAGCGTGGAGAGATCAGATCATGAAACCTCTTATAAAATTCAACACTTAAGCCATCAGGGCCTGCGGCCTTTCCGCTATTTAATGATCCAATTGATTCTTCAATATCTTTTACTGATATATCAGCATTTAACAAGTATCTACCTTCCTGATCTAAACTGTTAATATGACATTATTGTAGGAATGATTCCATTCCATCTGATTGTCCTGCTAGTTTAGATGAGTAAAGATTTTGATAATATTGTAAAAATGTATCATTGATAACTTTTGGTAAAGTCAATATTTCTCCTTGTTCAGATCTAATTTTATGTATCATTTTCTCCTCATCTAATTTTATAAGCTGACGTGCCAGTAATTTTTGTGGTTTATCCCCATATTCAAAGTGTGCTTGTTTAGTCTGTTGAAAAAGTTTAATAATCTGATTTGAGTATATTTTATTTAGCTTATATTTTAATGGTACAATTTAGAATCGGCCACCTCCCACCGGAGTCCGCGGCTCTCGAAGTCCACAGGCCGAGTTGGGCAGAGATTCAACGCTGGTGGCCGTCGGCAAAGGGTCCCTGCGATGTTGGCCAGCGCCGCCCGTACTGGGAGCTCTGCAACCACAGCTCCGCCATGTTGATGCAGCAGGCCCAACACTCCGGGGCGTCAAACGGCGAGCACAGGTGAGGCATCCATCATGTATCCAGCGCTGCGCCACCGCTGTTAAAGCTCTGGTCTGGTCCCCGGCAGGAAAGCCCGCGCCAATCCAGTTGGTAGGCCGTGAGGAGGGGGGCGAGGGTGCGACTCGGAGAATAGTTTCATCCTCTCCAGGAAGTGACTGAAAAATGGTTTCCCCCTTCCCCTAGCCCCCTCCCCCACATAAAACACGAAGAAAAATCCTCCACTGATCTACATATATAATCTATATACACACCCACCCATTCACACACACATACACCCCCACATACATATATACATACACACATATATATACAAATATGTGTGTGTGTGTGTGTGTGTGTGTGTGTGTGTGTGTATGTATATGTATATATATATATACATATATACATATATACACATATACACATATATATATATATAGATATATATTATATACATATATATATATATATATATATATATATATATATATATATATATATATATATATATATACACATATATATACATATATACATACACACACATATATATTTGTATGTATATATATATATACACACACACACACACACACTGAACTTTTTTTCTCTCTTGCTTGTTATATTGTTTGCAGTGTACTATGTTTACATATTCCGTTGTGCTGCTGCAATTAAGAATGTCATTGTTCTATCTGAGACATATGACAAAAGAACGCTCTTGACTTCCTTATACGTACACCTTGTTTGTTCCAGTCCCCATGTTTAACCCTGTGGTTAAATTAATCACCTTCACATTCTCCGTTAAACATTATATTGTATTGAGAGCTGATCCAGGTTCACAAATCAGACACTCGATTGCAAGCTTTGTAATGAGAAGAGATAATCAGGCAGATGGAAAAAATTATGCAGGGATGAGCACAAAGCCTCCATCATGAAATGTCACATGCCCAGAAACATTTCTGTCTCCTAGGAGCCTCTGTCCCATGAACAGAGTAGAAAAGAAGCACTACAGTTAGCATAGAGAACTGCAGGCTATGTATTGAGGTTCTGCATCTGTGGTGAAAGGAGAGAGCAACATGGCAAACTACCCCCTCTATCAGTCGCAGCCATGCTCCGTTTGTGGAAGAGTTTGTGGTTCCCTCATTATCCTCAATAGACACCTCAAATCCCACAAAACCAGAAGGAAGCCATCCTCAATCCTGAGACTGTCCAAGAAAGCCAAGGTGTAGTGGATGTGGAGATGATATTTCCAGCAGTGGGAAAATCAAGGGCACAGCCTCAGAATAAAAGGACTCACCTTTAAGGGCCTGTCCCACTTGGCCGTCATTTACGTGACAGGCCAGTAGTGACAGTCGCGCGCGTCATAACCCGTCATCATGTGCCTTCAAATATTTTATCTGCTCTGCAAGTAGAGTCAGCGTATTGACATGATTTGTTAAGTGAAACATTGATAAAATTATTGTTTGCTGGAAAAATTCATTTACTCTTAAACTTTCTGAAATACTCCCAGAAAACACAAAATAGTATTCCATTATTCTTCCATTATAGAAGTTTGAGGGTTTGAACCCAGCTTAAGAATTAGTTTGCATATTTAAAACAATTTTTTTTAAATAAATGGTGTTAGTAAAATTGTTAGTGGTTATTTAAAAAAAAACTAATTTGGTTACTAGCGTTCTTTTAGGATATAAATCTGCAATACTTACCCGGATGTTAACTTTTGAAATATCCTTAACTAAGGATGTTTCAAAAATATGTATTAAGGTGTTACTCTGAAGGCATTACTCTGAAAGCATTGATGCTTACGGCACAATTATTTTTTCAGTGTGGCCGCCTGCGTATGGGCGGCGCACGGCGGCTCATGTTTACGCACGGTGATGTCATTATGCATCACCACGCACTACACGTACGAGGTCAGGACGTCAGCGTGCGACCACAGCATGCCTGCGTGCGTAAGCAATACGCCACGCCGGTGGCGCACGAAGATTTTGTGCAGCATGAAATCCTGGAGCGCCGCGCGATACCGCGCGCAACTCCACACCTTTCCATGCGCCCGTCCCGTGCTACCCACACACTACCTGTACATCAGAAAGCGACGACCAAATTTTTGGAGGTCGCGTAAATAGCGCGCAAATGACGGCCAAGTGGGACAGGGCCTTTAGAATGCAGATGTAGAGGAATTTCTTTCACAGAGGGTGGAGAATTTCCGGAATTCATTGCACAGATGTCTGTGAAGGCCGCGTCATTAGGTATTTTTATTTCTGACTTAGTGAGGGCATCAAGGGTTACATGAAGTCAGGAGAATGGGGTCGAGAGGAAAAAATAGTTCAAGCACAATTGAATGGTGGTGCAGACTCAATGGGCCATATCTGCTCCAATGTCCTATGGTCTAAAAGCTAGCTTTTAAACAGGAGCAATTTTCACATCAAGGAAATTCATGTCTTGGCCTTTCTTGCAAAGGGCAGTAAGATATAATCTGATAAAGCTTCCTACATCTGCAGAACATTGGTGAGACCACACCTGAATCACTGGATCACAGTTTGCTCTCCTTATTTATAATGTAATAAATAAGCATTGCAGACACTTCAAAGGCATTCCCTTAATTTTAACACTGAGATAAAGGGAAAGGGGCAAGGTTGATCAGTCTAGCAATACAGACATTGCAGTTTGGAAGTAATGGAAGGCAATCTTATTCTGAGTGGGCTTGACAACAAAGCTGCTGAGAGCATATATCCACTCATGGAGAAACAGGGAGCATAGCTATTGTATCAAATAAGACTCACCCATCTATGATAGGGATTTTATCTTTTCTCTGACAATGTAGTCAAATTTTGGAATTCGCAAATCGAGAGAAATGAAAACATGAGCCATTGACTATACTCAAGATCTGGACATCAAGAGTAATGGAGAATGTATGAAAGTGAAAGTGAGGATAAGGTCAGATCAACAATACCTTTTTGAATGCCAGAGCAGGGTTCAAGAGTATATGTTCTTATGACAGAATGTGATATGTCATATTAAGATGCATTAAACAATCTTAGTAAATGTGATTAAATGTTTACTGAAAGGCTAGATTTTAATGTGCTTTACCCGAGGACAAATACAGCCAAATTGAATTAAAAACTTGGAGGTTCTTCAGCTAATGGTGCAGTGACAAATTGAAACGGAGGATCAGCTAATCCCCAGAATTGGACGAGTTCCGATATTTCATTGGTTTATAACACTGGAGAATATTGCAGAGATAAGAAAGTAAAGATGACAATGGAGTTTAAACCCAAGTAGAACATTTTTAATGTGCAGGAAGGAACTGCAGATGCTGGTTTAAACTGAAGATAGACACAAAAAGCTGGAGTAACTCAACGGGTCAGACAGCATCTCTGGAGAAGAGGAATAGGTGACATTTCGGGTTGAGACCCGTCTTCAGACTAGGAGTGAGGGGGAAAGGGAAATGAGAGATATGGACGGTGATGTAGAGAGATATAGAACAAATGAATGAAAGCTATGCTTTCATTGATATTCAAGGGAAACAGGCCATTGTTAGCTGTGGCCTAGGTGAAAACAAGTATAGACTCAACAAGACAACTTTGAAGTCTACACGACTTGGGTGACAGATGGATGGGGGGGGGGGGGGGGGCACGGATGCAAGGGTTACTTGAAGTTAGAGAAATCAATATTCATACCCTATTTCACATGGCCAGCTTACAACGCAGTGGTCTGATAGGCAGCGAATTGGCGAAGACCAGAGATGAAAATAATTGTGAAGTCAGAGAAAAGAATGTAGGTGGAAGTGGATCAGGAAGGGAGAGATAGGTATGAGTTCAGGTCAGCATGGGGGAGAGAAGGGTTGAAAGAAGAGGGTTGGAAAACAAGAGGGAGAGAGGATTTATATGTACCTACTATTGGGGACATTTAAACAAGTTTGACAGACAGAATAGGGTGCAACATCCGTTTTATATCCTTGGCATTATAACTTTAGTGTCGAGGACAATGGACAGGAATACTAAATCTCAATCCCAGAGAACAATGAAATTAAAATTATCACAGTGGTTTAGCCCTTTGGCCCTGGGGAACAAAATCCACCTGCCAAATGTTGAATATTACTGGGTGGGGAGACCGCACCTTGGAATGACCACCCCCCCCCCCCCCTCCGACCCTGGTGCACATACAACTGTTCCGCAATCTCCCACCATCCCATTCATTCTGCTCCTTTCCTCTCTCATCCCCTAGTCCCACGTTTCTTTTTTTCCCTTTTCCCCTCCTGTTCCCTTCCACCAACTTTACATTCCACTCCCTCATCTCACTTTATCCGATATCTTTTTGTCTACTTTTCACCTCCAGCCTTTGTCAATTACCCATCCATCTGCCAATCACCCCCCTCCACTCACTTGCATTGACCCATCACTTGCCAGGCTTTTTTCCAGCTTTCTCCCTCGACTCCATCACTCTAGAGAAGCATCTTTAATGCTCAATCACCCTGACACTAAACTGGCGCAAACTCGTGCAATGTTTCGACCAGTGCTTCTTCACTTTTACACGAGGTAAGATCTAGAGGCAAAGAGCACACGGATTTACTGCAATAGTCTGATCAGATGAACAGTATCTAAACGACACAGCAAGTGCATCACCCCTTGCATTTCTTTTAATCAAATGGTTATTCCATTTAAAATGTTTTCGTTAATATATGACTTTTGCCTTCAGCATGAATCAGTTTTTCACACTATGTTGCTTTTGTCACACTTTTCCCTGTAATATTATGCATTAAATATAGGCAAGATAATTAGGCAGCTGTGTTGCTGAAAATCAGTGCTGTGGGATTTGGGTGATTGATTGATCTGACATGAGTGGGAGGCAATGAAAGTCAGGCAGTATGTAATGGAATATGGATTCCTATTTTAAATTGGACTGGGCTGCTGGAAAAAACAGCTTTCAATATTTTAAAGTTGAAACCTTCCCCATAACATCAACAATAAAGGTTATGTCATCTGAGATTATCCTGACATTGTATATTAAGGAAAGTAACACAGTCAAACATTTATCAACACAGAAGTGGAGAAGTTACAGATGCTGGAAATCTGAGATGAAGACAGGAAATGCTGAAGGCATTCAGCAGTTCAGGTTACATCTGTGGAAAGACAAAGAATTCATGTTTCCAGAGGAAAACACTTCATCAGAACAAAGGCTCGTCAACCCGAATCATCGACTCATTTCCACAGGTGCCACTTGACCTGTGGAAAAAGAGTCAATTATTCCAATGACTCTTTTCCCTCACCGTGTTTCTGGCATTTTCTGTGTTTATCCATCAACACAGATTTGCCAGTAGATATTAAATTGTGCATAATTTGGATTTGGAATTAACTAACCTGAAACATGATTGTTTCATCAAAGGGATCTCCAGGAGGTGCTGCCTCAAACATGCAGCTGAAATGAAAGATCCAGGCTCCAACCTGGCACAGTGGAGGTACAGCAGCTTGAAAAACATGATCTCTGGGTTCAAGAATAGCTTCCTCCCAGCAACCATCGTGCTCTTACCACACTTACCACCAAGTCAGCAACTACAATTTACAATGGACTTTGTTTAGGTTTGCACTATGGACTTCTGTTGTGTACTATTGTGGTCGAGTTACAGAATATTACTGATTATTAGAACACTGAAAACTACAACGGAGGAACAACAGGTCTTTCAGTGTCTGTGTCGAACATGATGCTCAGCTAAACTAATCTCAACTGCCTGCACATAATCCATACCCCTCCATTCGCTGCACATCTAAAATCCTCTTAAATACCACTATCGTATCTACACCCACTATCACCCCCAGCAGTGTGTTACAAGCAACAACCACGCTGTGTAAAATATTTGTCCCGCACATGTCCTTTAAAGTTTTCCCACTCACCTTAAAGCTATCCCCTTTAGTATTTGATAAAGCTACAAATGCAGCATTTCAAAGTCAAATCTATATCGGCCCTCATACACCATCCTCCTCTCTGAACACTCATTCATGCATATACGCCACAAATTCTGTCTTTCACATGTCAAATTGCACACTTACTCAGATTTTCACATCGTTCACCAACACTTACAAACATTCACTCCCACACACTCATTTACACAACAATGTTGTACATTTTCCTTTATCCCTAACCAGTCTGAAGAAGGGTCTCGAACCGAAACGTCACCCATTCCTTCTCTCCAGAGATGCTGCCTGTCCCGCTGAATTACTCCAGCTTTTTTTGCACATATATTCATTAGTTCACAAAGATGTAAGCACACACTGTCACTTTGATTTACACACTCACACGGCCTCTTATTTACAGGTAAAATTAAGCACACATTTGGTTACAAATACGTACATCTACATCTTTCACATGGACACATTCTTGGGTATAAATGTTCAGATACTCACAAACCCAAATGAACATGTTTGCTCAATCTCTCCCAGAGATAGAATCCAACCACATGACATTTGATTATGCAACTTTGAAACTTTTTCTGGACTTGCATTTTGACCCCAGTTCCACTCTGCAAGCCACATCTCAAAACAATATTATGCTTGAAATGTTCCCCATTTGTGGCTGAATATTCTGTTGCAGTTGACTGTCCTTGCCAGTAGCTTTTGAGCACAAGGATATCCCCAAGACATTTCTTAATGAACCTCTTAACTTTACCCAATGACAGAAATGCATATTTAGCTTTCAGCACAACCTCTTTAAAATACAACTTCACCGTCTTCTGTTGCTTCTAATCTACCACCAGCTATTTCATGTAAAGGAAATGGCTTTTCCACAGTTGTGACTTCATCGAGAAAGGAGTCAGAGTTAATATCACCCTATATCCATCGGTGGGATCATTATGCCTCTCACAGCCGAGTGTTCAAAGAGTAAGGAGAAATGCACTGCGCACTAGAAAATAAATTAATTATCTCAAATTAAACCTGTACTCATGCATGACATTAAATGTGAAGACAAAGCGGTTTCCCATTTAATTGTGGCTCATCAGAAGTCTCTAGACTCAGGGCTGCATTTTGGAAATATGAGAAACAAGAAACGACAGATGTTGGAAATCAGAGCAAAAGAAAATTCAAACTGATGGAGAAACAACAATTCAGGCAGCATTTGGGGGGGGGGGGGGGGTTGGGGGTGTAGTCAGGGCTTCCATCTTTTGCATAGGATTGTAAATGAGTTGCCTCATGGTTTAGTAATAGAGGTTATAAGCACATTATAAACGGGCAACAGAATTCTCCCAAAGGCCCTTGCCAATGCATTAATGAGCATTAATGACAAGTAACCTGGCCATTAGCTCATTACTATTCAAGGGATTGTTGCCTAGAAATTGGATCATGCAGCAGAGTTCTTTTTAAGCACCGATCCAAAAATGACTTTAACGAGCTTAAATTGCATTAGCAATCACCTCTGGGTGAAAACAATCCAATCCTTAAATTGGACTGGGTGTTTCTGGTCACAATCCACACCTGACATTTTCAGAACGGAGCCACAAACTAGACCAGATGTCAGACGTAGACCGATCATCATGCAACACACATCTCTGCTCATCCTGACAGAAATTAGAGCTCAAAATTCCAAACATCGTGGAACAGTCTCACAAAAACCACGAGTGAGCATATAGACTTCCCCTTGCTTTACTTGAGATTTAAAGGGAAATCAAGGACTTGATAAGGTTGCCTCAGAACTGACTGCAGAATGCTCAAATCCCTCCTGAGCTCAGGCGAGTTTGCCGAAACTACTAGGGAGCATTTCGTGGTGACATTGAAGGCCTCGGGATGGGTATCGCAAGTAGCATAAAGAGGGGTTGTGAAGCATAGGGCAGGAGACATTATATATACACATTCGGGTAAGAAAACAATTGACAGAGAACCTTAAAAAACTACACACTGAACTGAGAACTCTGTTGAGCAATGACTTTGCAGGCTCAGAATTTCTAGACATGTAGTTATGGAGATATTCTTTGGGATATCGCTAGTTGTGGGGTTTTTTTGCCTGAATTGGTCAGTGTGTGAAGATGAAGACCTTTGCTCAGTCTGCCAAGGCCTATGTGATCTCCTGTTTGCCAAACACCAACTCTACTTCCCATACTAACCTGTCTGTCCTGGGCCTCCTCCATTGTTAGAGTGAGGCCAACTGTAATTTGGAGGAACATCACTTCATATTTCACTTGGGCAGCTTACAACCCAGTGGTTTGAATATTGATTTCTCTAACTTCAAGTAAAAATTGCATCCCCGCTCTCTCCATCCTTCCCCCACCCTAGTCGTTGTACTAGTTTCACTATCGTCCTGTCGAATTCCAATGTCTCTATAACTTGTTATCAGCTAGCCACAGCCAACAATGGACCATTGTGGGCTCCACCTTTCCTTGATTATAGTTGCTTTTTGCATATCTTTAATTCATTTGTCCTGTACCTCTTATTTCCCTCTGCCCTGACTCTCAGTCTGATGAAGGGTCTCGACCTGAAACCTATTCATTTCCTCCCCCTCTGAGTTACTACAACTTTTTGTACCTGCCTTCATTTACTTTGATATCTGTAGCAACTCATGATTTGCCTGCATTGTTGATACCACTCAAGTGGCATTTGTGGAAAAACAAACAATTAATATTTCAGGGCAGGGACCCTTTATCAGAACTGGGATGTTTTGGGTCACCCTGCTACAGGAAGGATGTTATTAAGCTGGAAACAGTGTAAAGAAAATTTACGAGGATGTTGCCAGGACTCAAGTTCCTGAGCAAAAGGGAGAGGTTGGGCATACCAGGACTTTAGTACTTGGGGTGCAGGAGGTTAATGAGTGATCTTATACAGGTGTATAAAATCATGAGAGGAAGTGATCGGGTGAATGCAGAGTATTTTACCCAGGGTAGGGGAGATTTAAAAACCAGCAAACATAGGGTTAAGGTGAGAGGAGAAAGATTTAAATGGAACCTTTTAAGTTTAGTTTGGAGATACAGCGCAGAAACAGGCCCTACTGAGATCTGCACTTGCTGCTTTCACACTGCTCCTTGGAGTCAGCTGCCTGTGAGATCTGAACAGGTATGTATGACAGAGCTGCAGATGCTGGTTTACACTGAAGATGGACACCACTCAGACGATCAGGCAGCATCTCCAGAGAAGAGGAGGTTACAGGTCGGAACCCTTCTTCAGTCTGAACAATGTTGCCTATTCCTTTTCTCCAGAGACGCTGCCCGGCCCGCAGAGTTGATCCAGCACTATAATCTGAACAGGATTCTGCTCACGATGAAGAACAATGTGGAGAGGGGAGGTGTGGCATGTCTCTGCTGCTGCAGCAATTAGAACAGGTCTCCACACACCACATCCATGCCCCTGCCTGGCATCTCTCTGGTCATGAAGGATGAACAATCCCCTGATCGTTCCGTTTGTGAAGAACGGCCGGCGGCCTTTGCTCTGGACAGCTGTGAAATGCCAGTGTACGGCATCCCTCCATTCACTGGGAGCAGCTGTCTGCTTACAAGTGGCTCAACAAGGAGCCAAGCTGTTCCCTGGTGACGTACTCCTCTTCATGAAGAACCTCAAGTTGATTCCGTGTGGCAGAGATCACACCTCTGGCTGTATCATTGCAAGACTGCACAGAAAGAGGAAGACTTTGTGTGGCACGCAACTATGCCTTCACAATGGATGTCACTGTGCACCATGCGATGAGATTGTTGCCAAGCACAATGACACGATAAAGCAGTGAATGCTGTTTAAAGGAGATGGCCGAGTAATTTCAAAGGGGTATGGAGAAGAATTCATGACATTGGCTCAGAGACGACCAGGGTCTGAGATGAGCTGGAAGAAGATGGAAAACGTGACCTTACCTGAGAGAAGATGTTAATTACACTGCTTAATCTATGGATGCTGCAAAGCATTTTAAACTTAAAAACATGAAAAATAATTAAGGTTAGGGAATTAGGTTTGCCGTTAACCAATACACGTTGACTCTTCCTTTCTTCTTTACCTCCCCCCCCCCCCCCCCCCCCCCCCCCCCCCCCACGTCAGTCTGAAGAAGGGTCTCGACACAAAACGTTGCCTATTTCGATAATTCCGTAGATGCTGCCTCATCCGCTGAGTTTCTCCAGCATTTTTGTCTATCGATTTTCCAGCATCTGCAGTTCCTTCATAAACAATACATGTTGACTGATCTATATTAAAGTATGCTTAGAATCAATCAGGGGCTGTGTAGAGGGATTAACTCGGACAATGTCTTTGAAGTTTCTTATGTTGTAAATCACAAACACACTTGGTGGAATTTATCTGTGTACTAATGGTTAAATGGGGAGAAAAAAAAAAGTTATACGGGTAAATTAGGCCTGAGCAGCTACTGAGCAAGAACCATGGTGTGAGATATAGGTTGTGCTCACAATCACTACTCAGAGACTAAATCATTGGAAACAAGAAATGCTTTATTTGCGAGTCTGTAGAGTCGGGTGCCTCTCCAAGTTGAGACACACCGAAGTCAGGAAAGTAAAGCTCCTTTATACATACAATTCTACATTTAACCTCCCCTTCTGGTTCTCCCCAATCAGAGCACTGAGGTGCACAGTCTATAGGTACGTCCCCCCAGTACCTCCCACATCATACATCGCATGTTCATGGCAATGAGCAGTTTCTTGACCAGGGGTGTGTTAGTAATATTCATTTATTTCATTAAGCATGCTCAGTTGTAAATGACCTGCCCCAGTTTGCTCACCTCCTACTGACCTGTCTCAGTTCTCTTTAATCTGAATTAAAAGCTAGTCTCTACTGACAAGGGTCGCATCCATCAGTAGTCTCTACTGATAAGGGTCGCATCCATCACTCCCCTTCTACCGCTATACAATGCCATCCATCCTTACTCAAGGACAGTTCTGGTAACTTCATCCACAGCTGTGTCAGAATCCTCTCCCTGGCCTCTATCGGTTAGAATCCTCTCCTGAACCCTTACAATAGTGGGGTTTAATCATTTTATCCCTCACGATGGGTTGTTTTGTTCTGTGGCCTTTCAAAAAGCAGTAACTCCAGATCGTTAAAGATTAGTATCAATGCAAGAAGGAAACAGCAAACTGGTAAACTTGTCTATCTTGCGATTTTATCAAACACAAAACTCCTCGCAATGTAGCTACAAACTAGACCCGTGTGACAAGATAACGAGGAAGGAACATAATGCAGACATTACATCTAGTAATTAATGTACAGGCGAGAGCAGCCGAATGGAGCTGTACATAATTAGCAAAACAGATATGAAGTGTGAACATTGTTACTGCAAACAGCGAGGAATTGACCTAGTCAATCAAACATTACAACCAAGAAATGTTCCTACACAATGACAATTAACCCAAGTTGGGAGTCTGCAAGAGTTGCTAAAGGAATTATGCTAAAGGTGTCATGTTAACTCTGCTGGACACTTGTTTTTGAAGAGGACCCAATTTTGCAGATGTTATATATGCGCCCAATAAAGGAGCAATCATGTCTCTAAGCATCTGTATGCAAATAAGAACCATGTTTTCCCAGTACAAATAAGGCCCTAGCACGAGGACATGAGAGGGACCCGAGTACACATGGCAGGGACCTAAATTCCACTGACAGATCAAATTTATAGATTGAGTTTAGAGTTTTATTTAAATAAAACAAGGGCTGCACGGTGGTGCAGCGGTAGAGTTGCTGACTTACCGCGCCAGAGTCCCAAGTTCGATCCTGACTTATCTGAACGGAGTTTGTACCTTCTCCTCATGACCTGAATGGGTTTTCTCCAGGATCTTCAATTTCCTCCCACACTCCAAAGACCTACAGGTTTGTAGGTTAGACGCAAAATGCTGGTGTAACTCAGCGGGACAGGCAGCATCTCTGGAGAGAAGGAAATGGATGATGATTCAGGTCGAGACCCTTCTTCAGATTTTAATTGGCTTGGCATAATTGTAAAATTGTACCTAGTGTGTAGGGTAGTGCTAGTGTGCGGGGATCACTGGTTGTCATGGATTCGGTGAACCGAAGGACCCGGTTCTGCGCTGTATCTCAAAACTAAATTAAAAATACCTGCGGTTTACAACATTTTCTGTTTTGTTTTTATTTCAGCTGCATCTAACTGGCATTTTCTTTGCCAGAACACAACGCCTTAGCTGCACATTGACTCACTCAATGTAAGGTCAGTATTAAACCCTGCAAATCAGTAATCGCCACTGGAATGAAAGGATTAACCCATCCGTAATCTTCATTTTCACACATAGTGGGGAGAACGGCCTTGGTTTCATTTCCCACAAGAAAATTACGCTAAATATTGTTGCAATAACTTTTGTCAAGTGGTAATTTTATATTTTTATTAATACATTAGAAACAGATTGTCAACTTCCATTTTATGTTGTGCAACATTGCCACACAAATGACCAACCTCAATGCAATATTCTATTAACTACATGGGCAACAATATAAAATACAATTTGACAGGGGTGGAGTGTGAGGGCTGTGACAGGAGAGAGCTGGTGATGTACACATACGTTTTATCCTACATAGTCAGTGCATACAGGATCGCTGCTGCTCCTTAATCAGGCCCATGATGTCAGCAAACAGCACTAACGGTTATCACAAAATGCTGGAGTAACTCTGCAGGTGAGGCAGCAACATTCGGACTGCAGAAGTTAAGGGTGATCATCACTGAAGAAGGGTTCGACCCAAAACGTCGCCGATTCCTTCTCTCCATAGATGCTGCCTCACCCACTGAGTTTCTCCAGCATTTTTGTCTACCTTTTCTCTACACAGTGGCACAGCTGGTGGAAACGCTGCCTCACTGCTCCAGTGACTTGGATTCAACCCTGTGTTCCCTCTGTTCTCTGCTTTCATCCCACATCCAAAAGAAGGGCTTGAATGGTAGGTTAAATCACCACTGTCAATTGCATCTAGTGAGTAAGTATGTGGTAGAACCTGGGGTGGGGATTAGAATATTGAATGGAGTATAGGATAAAATGAGGTTAGTGTAGGAGTGACATTAAATAAGTGATTGAGGGTAAACATGCTGGGCTGAATGGCCCGTTTCTGTGCTGAAGAAGTCTATGAATCCAGAACTCTACGCTGTGCTTCAGAGTGAAGAGCCATGTGGTTGGTAGATAATAAAACGTGCCCAGTAATTATCCCTCCCCCATTTGATTTGCATCCTATTCACGAGCCAAAATATTCAGTTCCTCCACCATGGATGCACCGCAGTTGCAATGTGCCACAAACAAAACACAATGCGGTCTCTCGTCCAGGCTAAGCCTGTGGCCTCTACCGCAAAGAGGACAAGGACAGCAGATGCATGGCATCTCCCCCAAGTTGCACAGCACCTGGATTTGGAAATATATCACCTGTTCTTCACCCTTAACTGCTGGGCTTAAATTATGGAACTCCATCTCCAACGTCACCAAAAAGAAGTCAAGTCAAGTCAAGTATTCTTTATTGTCATTCAGACCTTTTGGTCTGAATGAAATTTCATGCCTTGCAGTCATAACGCAGAATAAAACACAAAAACACACAATAAACACAGATTTAATATCCATCACAGTGAGTCCACCAGGTCCTCCTCACTGCGATGGATGGCAAAAAGTCTTAAGTCCTTGTCTCTTCCCTCCTTTTTCTCCCTCTGCGCTGAGGCGATCCAGGCCTCCGATGTTGTGACCCCACCGGGTGATGGTAAGTAAGTCCGGCGGCTGAATCAAAACGGGCCGGTTCAAACTCCGCTGCCCGGGGCGGTCGAAGCTGCCCCCTCCAGTCCAGCAGACGAAGCTGTTGTGGCGGGAGCTCCGGAAAAACAGGTCACCAACCTGTGACCTGCGAGCTCCCGACGATGCCGTCCAGTGGCCCGCGCCGAGCCTCCGGGGCTCCGAAACCGGGCCGCAACTCCACCACAGCCCCGAAGTCCGCCAGCCCCGCCTTGGTAAGTCCTGGCTGGCTCCACCTCCGGAGCCTCGAGGTTGGTCCCAGCCGGAGGCCGCCAGCTCCGCGATAGGCCCCAGCGCAGATGGAGAAGGGGGATACGACAAGAAAGGTCGCATCCCCCCTGAAGGAAGAGACCAAAAACATGTTTCTCCCTCCCTCCCCCCACACATACACAACCCAATAAACTAAAATTAACTAAAACAGGACAAAAGGAAAAAAAAAGAAAAAAAAGACGGACTGCAGGCGAGCTGCTGCTGCTGCACAGTCACTTCTGGAAACTGCAGAGGTACAAAAAGGCAACTCAACACAACCTTTCCGATGGCAATTAAAGATAGACACTAAATGTTGACCTTGCCACCGGTATCCTGGTCTCAAAGGATGAATAAACATCCTTGATGCAACATTGGGCACTGGAGCATAAGCCTATGTCATGAGCTCCAATTCTAAACTGGAATTTGAGGTCTTTATTATTATCAGCAACACAGGATTCATGGCGTTAAATAACATCGAGAGCTCAGTAAATATGTGCAGAATGTTGGTAGGTGGATTCAAATTAACCACAAATAGATACCGAGAATATTGGAAATGTGCTGCAAGTCAGGTGGCATCTGAGGAGAGAAAAAGAGAGCAAATCTTTCAGGTACATGGATGGCCTTTCACTGGAAACTGAGAGTTTAAGTGCATTCCATGGACCTCCTGAGTAACTGGGCACGAAGACTAGGACATTTTTCAAAAGCAGTTGAAGAGGGGAAAGAGTCTGAAAGAATTTCCAGCTGGAAGCGTCAGGCAGCAGATGCCGCTGCCTGGAAATGGTTCACCTTTATTTGCTGCTTCAAACAGGCTCTGTATTTACTGCCAACATCCTTCTTGGGACCTCATAATGATGAACAAACAGGAAACATTTATCCTTGACGACAGAATTGTTTTCACTCCGATTGCTGCATTAAAATGGTGTCTGCATGTTTGCAGGCTGCAGTTGTCCATAGTAATTGCACTCCCGCAACTGTGGCTCAAAGAATCAGAGGGAAGTAGGACTCGGCCTTAAAGGAGCAGTCCCAAAGGGAGTCGGTTAAACTGGGGTTAGAGGAAAATGTGGGCGAGGGGGACATGTGCTTTCAGTGTGTGTGACCACTTCACCATCTCCCACCCAAGTTCAATCGCACATAAAGCAGATGTATAACGCTCCAATTCCCAGGCATTGATATCCATGGGAGCAACAAGTCCATAGAAAAATCATCCCCATCTAGAAGACGTTTTTGGGATCGACCACCATTTATAGTTGGACTCCCCTGCACAGAATCATTGGAGACCCTCAGACTACCTTTGATCGGTCTTTACTGGCTTTTTCTTGCACTAAACGTTATTCACGCTATTCTCTTTATCATACATCTGCACACTGTGAATGGCTCAATTGTAATCACGTATTGTCTTTCTGCTGACTGGTTAGCACGCAACAAAAGATTTTCACTGTACCTCGGTTACATGTGACAATAACAATAATAATAATAAACAAAACTAAAATATCAGGCTGCCTTCAGCTCTGACCACCACTGTTTCAATGTATTTGCCTCTATTTCACTTGGAGGAGTTGTATCAGACTTCAGCCGTGCCTTGTAGGCGGCATACCGCTGTTCGTTCAGACACCAGGAAGTATTCAGAAGTATTGACTTCACTTCATTGAACATTCAGGTCTGCGAGCACCAGCAGAAGATCAAGGAGGTGGATGCAGTCCAGTCTGAGAGCAGACAGGCAACTTTCACTCTTGTGCAGTCAGCGGTGCCTACCATGCTTAGCAACCGTGCCAGGCAGCAGGTGGCTTGGTGGAACAACTATCCTCTTCAGTCAAGCGCAGCCCAACCTTCCCTGGCAAGTTCAATCGAGCCAACTTCATTACAGCCACTGGGGTACATAACAATAAATATATATTATTTCTGTACTCTCATCTCCTCCCCTTTTGGCTTTTCCGCAGAGACCACTCCCTCCGTAACTCCCTGGTCAATTCTTCCCTTTCCACCCAAACCACCCCCTCCCCTGGAACTTTCCCTTGCAACCGTGAGAAATGCTACACTTGTCACTTTACCTCCCCCTCGACTCCATCCAAGGACCCAAGCAGTCTTTCCAGGTGATGCAGAGGTTCACCCGCACCTCCTCCAACATCATCTATTGCATCTGCTGTTCTAGGTGTCAACTGCTCTACATCGGTGAGACTAAGCGCAGGCTGGCGATCGCTTCACACAACACCTCCGCACAGTTCGCATTAACCAACCTGATCTCCCGGTGGCTCAGCACTATTTAGCCCGTCACATCAGTTTTTGCCATTCAATAAGAAAATAACTAAATTTACTTCAGTGTCGTTTTTCTCCATTAACTTCCTATTCTTTGATTTCTTAATTTCCAAAAAAATCATTGATCTGTGCATTGAATGTACTCCAAACCTGAGCCTCCGCAGCCTTTTGGGTAGAGAATTCCAAAGATTCATCACCATCTGTGTGAAGAAACTCTCATTTCTATCGTCCAACCCTATAACATGCCGTTTTACCCTGGTTCATGATATTTAAGCCCAGAGATACATTATCCCTGGATCCACATTGTCAAGCCCCACATGAAGGTTACGTTTAAATTAGCTCACCTATTATTATTCAAAACCCAGGAGGATGCAGCCCCAATCTGCATAGCACAATTCTCCAATCTGCAATCAAACCATGCATTTCATCACAAACATATCCATTGAATGTGGAGAGACAGTTCCTCACACAATATCACAGTTGCAATACCTTTTTGTACCTTTTGTCTTTTCATCTCTGGTCTTTGTCCAATCATCTGCCTCTCAAAAACCTATCTCACCTGTATCCACCTATCACTTGCCAGCTTTGTCCTGTCCCTCTTCCCTTCCAGCTTTCTTCCCCCTCCACCACAATCAGCATGAAGATGGTCCCGAACCGAAACATCACCTACCCATGTTCTCCAAAAACCCTGTCTGACCCGCAGAGTAAAGGGCCTGTCCCACTTGCCCATCATTTGCGCCTCATTTACGTGTCATATGTAAAATAGGTCGACGCGTCGTGATGCGTGATGTCGTGCACAAATCACGCGTCAGCACAGCCGTCTAGTGCGCGTGACGTCATTAGAATACCCTGCGGCGCGCAGCGACTCATGGTTACGAACGTTGAAGCACGGTGACGTAACCATGCGTCACCACGAGATACACGCAAGACGTCGTTATACTACGAAATCCTGGAGTGCCGCACGATATCACGCGCCACCAAATGCGATTCCACGCCTCACCATGCGCAATGCGTGCGTCACCCACACGCGTCAACCTATTTTACATATGACGCATAAATGAGGCACAAATGACGGCCAAGTGGGACAAGCCCTTAACTGCAGCACTTTGTATTCCTTTCTCAAGTACAGGCCAGTCAATATTTTGATATTTTCGTGATCAAATTGCGGGAAGAAATTCTGAGCATAAATGGCATAAATCTGAATTTAGAAAGACACAGCTTATTCAAGGACAGTTGGCAGCAATCTGTTCAGGGAAAGTCATGTCAGACTGACAGTGTTTTTTTATAGAGGGTGTTCATGAGGTAGTGCATTTGGGTGCAACAGACACACATCTTAACGAGGCATTTGACAAAGTCTTGCTTGACAGATTGATGAGGAAATCAAAACCTCAGGGACACCAATGGAAAAACGACAAGGTAGATTGAAAATTAGCTCAGCAGAAGAAAGCAATGCGTATTGGTCGGTCAATGGGGATCTGAGGAACTGGAAGGCTGCAGGCAGTAGTATTCCACACCTCTTGCATTTCATAAGGGTGAAAAGAGGTAGTAACCCTCACCACTTACAAGATCTAAACCAGGTGGCCGAGTGGAGCAGCTAATAGGGATTCTACCTCACAGCTCTAGTAACCAGAGTTCAGTCCAGAACTCCGCACTGTCTATAGAGCATTGACATGTTCTCACTGTAACGGCATGGGTTTCCTTTGGGTGCTCCAGTTCCATGTCACAGATAGGTTTAACAGCCCCTGTAAGTTCCGGGTGGCTGTATAGGTGAGCATAGCAACTGACCTGATGGTGGATGTGGACTCGATAGGTCAAGGGGCATATCTCCAAGTTGTGCATGTTTCTGACTAAGATACTAGAAGAGCCAGCAGAACTATGGAACAGGAACATAGTGTGACCATTGACACTGAGCATTTACACAATGGGTTAGACAGCCCCCTTATGGCCTCCATCATGATGGCCTCCTTATGTGTCATAAATTGCTACAGTATTACGATTGCAATTATCAAAGGTTGTGGCCTGCTTAATCTTACCATCTTTAGCCGTGCGGCCACAGTGGGAGGAAAGAGAAGAGGACGGGGTGGAGAAAGAGATATTGGGTGGAGGCAGTGGAGTTCAGTTTAGTTTAGGGATTCCACGTGGAAACAGGCCCTTCGGCCCACTGAGTCCGCGCCAACCAGCAATCCCCGCACACTAACACTATTCTACACACACACACTGTGAACAATCTACAATTTTTAACCAAGCTAATTAGTCTACAAGCCTGTATGTCTTTGGAGTGTGGGTGGAAACTGGAGCTCCCAGAGAAAACCCACGCAGATCACGGGAAGAATGCACAAACTCCACGCAGACAAGCACCCAGAGGCAGGATTAAACCCTGGTCTCTGCCGCCGTAAGGCAGCAACTCTACCGCTGCCCTGGAAGAGGATTCCAGGATGCAGAAGAGCACGGAGCTAGAGGTGCATTCAAGATTAAGACGTTTTAAAAGGAAAATAGGGATAAAAACTCATTCTACTAATCCACGATTTAAAAATAATGACAAACTTTTATTTTTACAAAGTAATGGATCAGTGATTGAAGCTCAGGTCCAATATATGCTTTTGCATTGTTCTGGAAGAGTGTGTAACTTCTAATTGCACAGTAAAGTACACCTGTTCTGCAAAAGGTGTTTAGGTGGAAAGAAATGGGCAAGCTCAATTATGCAAACAATCCTTTGATATTCACAGAGCATTATCCCATTATACCAAGTAATTAATTAATAGCTGGTAATAAATTTTAATTGTTTCCGGCACTTTGGTGTACTTGGTTGATTGCTAATTAAAGTGAATCTGAGAAATCCCTGCACAATATTTGCCTGACTGACTTTTTATCCAATATACAAATAAGATACACATACATTCAGATATAATACAAACATTGCCTCTGCAAACAGGGCCTGCACAATGATTAATGCAACCATCCTGAATGAATAACTCATACTTACTGGCATGCAGTCGTGCAAACTTAAACTAATGAGGGTATATCCACGGACAAAGCCATCCTACTGCCTAGAGAGTAACAGTACAAGCAACCCGCACTCCACAAATAATCATACATTCACTACAGTAAGAAATATACCAAGAAACATTCACAGAACTGGACTGTGCATTATAAGATTGCCGAGTGCTACAGCGAACCGAGCTAATTGATGCCATCTCCCATGGGATTGGGAATGAAAATGAGCAGAATAATGAAAGAACGTTAGTGGCATCAGCTGGCTCTTTCAGCACAATGCAGACATTTTCCACCACGCATGATGGTTTAATAGTGCCAATTAAGAACTTGTTAATATCCCTGTTTAAGAAGGAACTGCACATTGTTCCTTCTTAAACAGGTGAAATGCTGGAGCAACTTAGCGGGTCAGGCAGCATCTCTGGAGACTAGGAATAGGTGGCATTTCGGATCGAGACCCTTCATCAGAGATGCTGCCTGTCCCGCTGAGTTACTCCAGCTTTTTGTGTCTATCTTTAGTTTAAACCAGCATCCATAGTTTCTTCTTACACATTATATTTTGTGTCTATCTTGTTAATACACCTGCTGTTTTCCAATTTTGAAATAACTTTTCCATCGGAGCCCATTGCTCCCAGTGCCAGCTGGAATTATGCTGATTATATTATTATTTCCATGGCACAGAAGGAGACCATTCATCCCATTAAGTCTATGCCAGTTCCCAGACCAATCCCAATAATCTAATTTCCACGCTTCCCCTGTTCCCCACTGTCTCACACACGCCTATTCATTCCTTACTGGATCTCGGGTTAATTTACAGTTTCCACATATCATGTCAACTAGCACATCTTTAAGCCATGGGAAGGAACCAGAGCTCCTGGGAGAAATGTACACAGCCACAGGGAGAACATGCAAACTCCACACTGGCAGTACCAGACGTCAGGATTGAAAATGTGTCACAGGATCTGTGCAGCAACAGCTCTACCAGCTGCACCACTGTGCGGCCCGCTGTTTGAATGCTCTATATACTGGCACTAGTTAAAGAAAGCACATCAGAAATGGTGAGGCAAGCTCCCGAAAACTCTCACCCATGGCAGAGAAAGAATGGCTCTCCCTGACCAAGAATCAGTATTGCCCACTGACTGAGGAACATTGACTGTCCTTGAATGAGACTCCCCCCTGACAGAGATTCTGCAACCCCTCCACTCCAACAGAAAATTCAGCAGTTACTCCTCCCAACTGAGAAATGTTGGCTGTGACTGAGAATCAGTGAAAGGGTATCAACCCAAAACCTCGTCTGTGAATTTGCCCAAGTGAAAATCATTAGTGCCCCTGACACAGAATCAGTGCCCGTCAAAATTAAAATCTGAACATTCCAGCTGAGTGTCTCTAAAAGAGTTTGCTGAGCGGCCCCATCTTGTGACAAAGAGCTGTAATGACTGGCCGCATTTAAAGCTCTTCACAATTTCAGCAATTCTCTCCTGAAATGCTGGTGTGTATCCCCAACAGCACGCTCTTCAGTACCAACCCAGTGCTTCATAGCCACATTATAAAGGTTGCCATGGGCAACAAGCGCAAAATTTAACTTTTTTTATAGATGGCTGAACTGCGAGACACCATGCACTGCTAGTGAATAGCTAATTCAAACAATCCTGAGCTATATACAAAGTCACAGATTATTCATAATAGTAAACAACCTTCTCAATGCATGGTGGCCTTCAATTTTACTTAATCAAAATCTACACAAAAACATTAGTTCTACAAGGCAAAAGCAGCAACAAATTGTAATATGCATCTCCTGACTAGAAAGAGTTTATTTAGCTCTCTCTACCTCATCGAAAGGAAAAGACCAGGATACCCAAATTTCCCACTGCTTCATAATTACAACCTTGATTCATGAGGTGGTCAATCGCTTCAAATGCTCCAGTCCAAGAAAAACAGAATAACTTTTATTGAAAAAAATCTGACAAAGAAAGCAAGGAAACCAGACATACCATACTGAGACAGATTCCTCTACACTGCAGGAACACAGTATGGAAGGATTGAAGGATCGAACTCTCAAACTTCAAGCAAGGTTCTGTGCAGTCTTGGTGCTGGAGCCCCACCAGCTCCATGACATGACGCAAAGTAATTAGATGGCTAAACTGTTGGTGGGTGAAGGTGAACTTCACTCATCTACCACAGTGGTGGGTGAAAACATATTCACTCATCTACCACCCCTGTGGGTAGAGGACCTCATCACACATCTAACAGCTCTTTGGGTAGAAGACCTCTCAACACATCTGCCTCCTCTTTGGATAGAGGACCTCATCACTCGACCACCACTCCTGTGGGTGGAGGAACTCTTCACTCATCTACCACCCCTGTGGTCGGGGAACTTCACACATCTACCAACACACTCAATGTTACTTTGTTGAAATATACCAGGGACGGCACACTGGGGCGTGTGATGGCCTGCAGGTTACAGAGTCTATTTTTGGAACTGTGACATTAGAATAGGTGAGAGGTTGAGTTTGTAAAGATTTGAATATTGGTGCCTTAGCTTATTTGCACTGTCCATTTAAAACGTAATGTGGGAACTGTTTTAAAAAGCTGCCATCTCCACACAATTATATCCATAAGAAGAGAAAATTGTACCTTTTAACTCTGTGTCTTTGACCCATTTTATAGAATATAACCTTGGCAATCTCATTTGTATTATCTTGATAACAGGCTTCCTGCTGGTTTCCGTCTGGGATATTTAGAACTCAGTTATTTAAGAAACATGAAATGGTCATTGGATTCAACTGGGGTAAAAAGACCTGGACCAACAACCATGAGCGATGACCGATTGAGATTCTCAGAATTCTCAGGACCAATGACCGATTGAGATTCTCAGAAAATGCATGTGGAATTTTAATTAGGAAGTGTCAAATCATGTCCAGAAATTAAAATCATATTTCTACAAGATGAAAATATGCTCAAGTATTTAAGAAACAGAAAACTTGAAAACACTCGAGTAGTCTCATTTGTGTAAAGAAAAACAAATGAGCAGATTTTTCTACCACCATTGTGGGTAGAAGAACTCTGCGCTCATCTAACACCCCTGTGGATAGAGAATATCTTCACTCATCTACCACCCCTGTTGGGGTAGATAACATCCCTGGAGTTACATTGTGATCGATTTTGGGTGGATAGTCTTCTGTTTAAATTCAATTTAGTCATGGAAAACTGACATTAGAATAGGGGAAAGATTTGGTTCACAGAGATTCTAGCATGACTTATATTCTTAAAAATAGAACATAATAATATTTAATTTGTGCCTATATGATGCGTTTGATAAAATGAAATCAGAGCAGAATTTGAGTACAAATCCCATGAAGGGAATGCAGGGCTCAAGATTAATCAATGAAGTGGGTTGAAAGGAGAGGCACAATGGAGAAGGATGAGGTCGAGAAGCAGAGGAGCTTGGGGAAGAAAATCCAGTGCTTTGGATCTTGGGAGCAGAAAACACAGGAGCCATTGGTGCAGGGATTAAAATACAGGATTTGGAAGAGCCTAGAATTGGAGGGGTAAACAAGGATTAGTTGAGGTTGAACAGATAAAATGGGATCAGACCTGCTCAAAAAGGGCCTAGATGGGCCGAATGGCTTAATTCTACTCCTATCACTTATGACCCCATGAAATCAAAGACGAGACTTAAAAAACCTAGAAATTGGCCAATATTGATGTGTGAACATCTACAAATGAAAAATCAGCGGAATAAATATCAGAAATCTGGTGAAAGGTCATTAATACCAAAGTGCTAATCCTCTTTCCACCAGCTCGGCAGCGATCTAATGAAGACATTTGTAATTCTTCAGAAGAAACAAAGAACTGTGGGGACAGGTTTACAATAATAATGCCAGAGTAATTCAGTGGGTCAGGCAGTCTCTCTGGAGAACATGGATAGGTGACGTTCAGATTTCAACTTGCAGAATTTTGCTTTATACGGGTCTTTGGTATAATTAATCTGGCCTTTTCACTTGAGTAATAGATCCAGCAACTTATCTCAAGCCTATTCCCTGTTTTTATGCAAGACCACTGCAGCTGGGCCCAACCTTAACCCTGAGGCACTATCTCCATTCGTGCTTTGGCTGATCTGGTACAATTGTGCTGCAGGGGAACATGGAGGTGCCAAGAAGCGGCAGGCAGGAAATGTTCAAACGAAATAACCATCTCAGCCGAGTCATCCATGAATGTGAGAAGCATCCTCGGGGAAAACATGCATCGTAAATCATCCGGCGGGAAATAAACCTTCACTGCCAGTTTCCGCTGTGTGTGTAAGTAATGTGGGGAATGGAAAGAGTAAGTAAAGAGAAACAGTTTTACAGACAGAAGAGCAGTAACCAGAGGACACAGATATAAAGTCATTGGCAATACAGCCATTGGCAAGAGGAGTAGAGTTTTTTACTGCAGCAATTATTGTTATGCAGACCTAAACTGTGCATTCACCATTCATTTATCTCACCAGACCTTCCATTTTAGTACACCCAGCAGAACTCTGTTAATTTTCAGGGGTACATCTATGAAGTAATTATTCAAACATATGCACAAATGAATATTCAACATTTTAAACCTGTCATTTGCTGTACTGAATCTTGAACTTTCCAATCACACTCGTTCAGTGACAGCCCAATCTGTTCTGTGACTAATCTCGCTCCAGGATAAACAGCCAGAGAACTTCTCCACCCGAGGAAGGTCTACAACTTGCTGCTGTCTGATCCACAACCCAGCTTCAGACATTTCCATACCATGAGCTCAACAGGAGGTCATGTCCAATTCAGTCTGAAGAAGAGTCTCGACCTGAAACGTTACCCATTCCTTCTCTCCAGAGATGCTGCCTGTCCCGCTGAGTTACTCCAGCATTTTGTGTCCATTTTGGTTTAAACCAGCATCTGCAGTTTCTTCCTACACAATTAGTTTCAGGCTCAGCCACGACGCACGAGTTGTGCCATGATGTAGATGCCATTATTACATACTTTAAAAATGAGGGTAACCAGGGAGAAGGTATGAGCTCTCGAGCATAAAGGAGGCGATTTATACTTGAAGTCACTGGTGATCAAATGCCGGTAGGCAATGGATGATGTCTACATAGATTTTAGTAAAGCATTTAATGAAGTCCCTCATGGTAGTAAGATGCAAGGGATCCACGGTGACTTTGTCATTTGGATTCACAACTGGCTTATTCATAGCAGATAGGGAGTTGTGATTGAAAGGTGTTATTCTGCTTGAGGTCTGTGACCAATGTAGTTCTGTAGGGAACAGGGACCTCTGTTGTCACGATTAAATATACCCACCCATTTACATTTATAACATATGGATGGAAATGTTGATGGGTTGGTTTGTAAATATGAATACACTAAAATTGGTGGAGTTGTAGGCAGTGAGTAAGGCTGCCGAAGTATGTAGGGAATACAGATCAGCTAAAGAAATTAGCGGATAAATAGTAAATGGTGTTTAATCATGGCATATGTGAGTTGTTGCACGTTGTGCGGTTCAAAGTTAGGGGAAGTATACAGTTAGTGAAAAGACCCTAATAACATTGATGCACATAGGGATCTTGGTGTCAAAGTCGATAGCTTTCTGAAAGTGGTAACTCAAGTTGATGGTGTGGTAAAGAAGGCACATAGTATGCTTGCCTTCGTCAGTCAGGGCATCGAGTACAGGAGTCAGAAGTCGCGTTGTAGCTTTATTAATACCTTGGTCAAGCCACATTTGGAGTACTGCGTGCAGTTCTGGTCGCGCCTTTGCAGAAAAAATGCGGAGGCTTTGGAGAAAGTGCAGAGGAGCTTTATCAGAATGTTGCCTCAGTTAGCAAGTATTAGCTGCAGGGTGAGATTGGGCAGACTTGGATTGTTTTCTCTGGAACATCAGAGGTTGAGAAGAGACTGATACTAGTATATATATATTTATGAGAGGCATAGATAGGGTAGATAATCAGAACATTCTCCCCAGGGTCAAAGAGGCAAAGACTAGATAGCATAGTTTTAAGGGGCAACATTTAAAGGGGAAATGCAGGGCAATTTGTTTACTGTGTGGTGGGCACCTGGAACGTAATGTAGCAGATAGGATATTGATAATTAAAATGCTGCTATTGCACATGGATGTGCAGGGAATGAAGGCATATTGAACATGTGTAAGCAGAGGAGAATAGTTTAACCTTGCATCATGCTCAGTTCAAACATTGTGGGCCAAAGGGCCTGCTCCTGTGCTGCATCGTTCTGTGCTCTATTAACTTGGAAAAGGTGACACAATAACTACTCCTAGAAGATAGACACAAAAAGCTGGAGTAAGTCAGTGGGACAGGCAGCATCGCTGGAGAGATGGAATGGGTGACGAGACTCTTCTTCGGAAGAGACCCTTCTTCTGAAGAAGCGTCTCAACCCGAAATGTTACCCATTTCTTTTCTCCAGAGATACTGCCTGTCCCACTGACTTACTCCAGCTTTTTGTGTCTATCTTCAATTTAAACCAGCATCTCCAGTTCCTTCCCACACACAGCTATTCCTAGAAATTGGATCTCACAGTTTTGTGATTCTGTTTCCTGTGCATTTTAATTTCAAAATACTAGGGGGGGGAGAGCTTTAAAGTGATGGTGGAACATTAAAGGAGTTTTAAGAGGCACTTTTATTTTACGAAGATGGTGGTAGGTGTCTGAAATGTGCTGCCGGTGCATGTGATGGAAGCCGATACAATAGCAACATTTAAGATGCATTTGGACGGACACATGAACAGGCAGTGAATCCTGTGCAGGCAGATTAGTTAATTTTGATTGGCATCATAGTTGGCTGAAAGTCCTCTTCCTGTATTGTAATTATCATGCCCTCGTTACCTCCAAACATTACCAAACCAAGGCTGGCCTCCCCCCTTGCATTCTTAGTTAACCTTACACAATTCAAAACTTTGATGTATGCATCCCAGGTACCATCATCCCATTAACCCACCACTCTATGCTTGCTGATCAATGTTGGCTCCTCGTTAAACAAACTTCAGTTCTGAAACTTCTGGAGAGCTCCCATTTCTTTGAGCTGGGAACTAATCTACCACAGGATTCTGAAGAAGGGTCTCGACCCGAAACGTCGCCTATCTCCTTCGCTCCTTAGATGCTGCTGCACCCGCTGAGTTTCTCCAGCATTTTGTGTACCCCCGTAATCTACCACAGGGATGATTTTCCCCATGTGGTGCATTTCAAGCAGCTGTGCTTCTACCACCCTGCGATTCTTGTGCGAGATCCAGTGAATATTAATGATCAGCCTCTAATCATCCCCGATTTCTTAACAGCGTCGTGTCTTCAGCTGTCAAGGAGCCATGTTTTGGAATTACTCTATGCTACCCCATAAAATGGACTACTTTGACCAAGCCCAACCAAAACTTTGTTCAAATGTTCCTGGAAATTGTCTCGAGACATTCTGTTACATTACAGGTGCTATTTAAATGGAATTGTGGTGTATCATTGTACTTTTTAAACATAAACTTGAACATATTCTTTCACATTTCCTTTCTTCATTCAAATCCTTTTATTTTGCCCCTTCATTGGTGTCTGCAACCAATTGAAGAATAGTTGGAATAATAGTTTAAACGGGCACATTTCCATCCAGATCTTGCAATACCAAATTAAAAACTCTTCAATCCGATTGATTAAAAGGTACACAGTTGCTGGATCTGACCAGGTAGACATTCTGCCTACAACATTATGCCACTGTTTTTGACAATCAGTCAGAGAAAATATTGTTGCAATTACATCGACAACAGGGAAAGACTGGCTTTATGCAGCACAGCATTGGGCAAGACTGTTACTTACCAAATATTCATGTGCTAATTCTCAGTTATTTTTATGGTTTCACTTTTACTAAAATTCACAGAGAGAATATTTTCCCCACTCATATATTGTCACTGCACACGTGCTCCTTTGCTTAAATTATGCCTCCAGTTTCCACATTAGTCATGGTTTGCTTCTTCAAAAAGTGTGGATATAGGGAAGACCACAAGATATAGGAGCAGAATTAGGCCATTCAGCCCATCAAGACCACTCTGCCATTCAATCATGGCTGGTCTATTCTTCACACTTATCCCCATTACATCTGAGATCCTTACCTAATCAAGAATCTATTCATCCATGTTTTAAAAACACCCAATCACTTGACTTCCACAACTGTCTGTGGCAATGAATTCCACAGGTTCACCTCCATCTTGGTAAATAAATTCCTCCTTATCTCCATTCTTTTATCGGGAGGCATCACATTTCTTTAATGTAATGAGACTATTACTGTAAACATCCTTTCCACATCCACTCAATTTAGACCTTTCATTATCCATTGTACATATGGATACTTAGACTACGTAAGTATATAGAATCAGTAACTCACAAACATGGAGCCAGATTGGTCAATCTTCTCTGCAGTCCCTCATCTAGGCCCATTTGCAGTATTCCAGATGTGGTCCCACCAGAGCCAGATATAACAGCAACAAATTGTCTCTACTCTTCTGTCTCAACTGACTGCATCTGCACATTGACTTGCAATGATTTGTACACGAGGTTCCCCAGATCCTACTCAACACCTTTCATTCTTTTACCTTTTTTTTTTTAAATTATTACTTTAAAGAGCTTTTCCATCAGTTGGCAACTTCCCATTTATTCTCCTTACATCCCACCCACAAAGTTTTCAACCATTTTATTTGCCTGCCTATGTCTCCTCCTCCTCCTCCCACCCCTACGCATTCTCCTAAGACATCAGTTTTGTACCGATGCAAAATTGTTGCCTTTGACTTACATTCAAGCTGAAATTAGTCACCCAATCCTTCCAATTGCAAGCAGCAGCACTTGTTGTTGTAGAATCAGATGAGGATGTCAATGAACAATACAGAGCCCAAAGACATGCTTGTCAGAAACGGTCTCACCTGGATTTATTTCAACTGATACAAACCCACAACCAGCAAGTATAAAACAAGCTGTGTGCACATTTAGCCTTGAAGGCTTTTGTTATTTAATCTCTTTGGTGCTGGTATTTAATAAACCCCACTGCTCTAATTCCAATCACAGCAGCTGCACCCCTCTTCCTTTAGTGTAATTAGGAATGTATGAAACCCAGCAGGCCATTGGTAGAGTGATCAGCACAGGCAGCTCTATGCAAATGAGGACTGGTCCTTAATGCTGATTAAATCTCAAACCGAGAGCCTTGGTTGAAAACTGATATGCATTGCATGTGAAAATCAGCCATGTGGAGTTAATTACACTTCTCGTTCAGAGCCTCAGGAAGTGAAGCTGGCCATTCAGCCTTCAAACAACAAAAAAAACCAAAACTGCTTGAGGAACTCGGTGTCAGGCAGCAGCTGTCGAGCTTTTTGGTTCCGACCATTTAGTTTGGTTTAGAGATACAGCGCAGAAATAGGTCCTTCGGCCCACTAAGTCTGTGTCGACCAGTGGTTCCCCGCACACTAACGCTATCCTGCACACATTAGGGACAACTTACAGAAGCAAATTAACATACAAAACCTGCACATCTTTGGAGTGTGGGAGGTAACTCCATCATCAAGTTCGCTGACAACACCACTGTAGTGGGACGTATCACTGATGGGGATGGGTCGGAGTACAGAAGAGAGATCGAGCGACTGTCCATATGGTGCCAGCACAATAACCTGGCCCTCAACACCAGCAAAACCAAGGAACTGATTGTGGACTTTGGAAGGAGTAGGATGGGGACCCACAGTCCTGTTTATATCAATGGTTGAAAGGGTCAAGAGCTTCAAATTCCTGGGCGTGCACATCTCTGAAGATCTTTCCTGGTCCGAGAACACAGATGCAATTATCAAGAAAGCACATCAGCGCCTCTACCTCCTGAGAAGATTACGGAGAGTCGGTTTGTCAAGGAGGACTCTCTCTAACTTCTACAGATGCACAGTAGAGAGCTTGCTGACTGTTTGCATCGTGGCTTGGTTCGGCAACTTAAGCGCCCTGGAGAGGAAAAGACTTCAAAAAGTAGTAAACACTGCCCAGTCCATCATCGGCTCTGACCTTCCTGACCTTCCATCCATCGAGGGGATTTATCTCAGTCGCTGCCTCAAAAAGGCTGGCAGCATCATCAAGGACCCACACCATCCTGGCCACACACTCATCTCTCTGCTACCTTCAGGTAGAAGGTACAGGAGCCTGAAGACTGCAACAACCAGGTTCAGGAACAGCTACTTCCCCACAGCCATCAGGCTATTAAACCTGGCTCGGACAAATCTATGATCACTAATAACCCATTATCTGTTATCTGTTATTTGCACTTTATCAGTTTATTTATTCATGTGTGTATGTATTTATATAATGATATATGGACACACTGATCTGTTTTGTAGTAAATGCCTACTATGTTCTGTTGTGTTGAAGCAAAGCAAGAATTTCATTGTCCTATCAGGGACACATGACAATAAACTCACTTGAACTTGAACTTAACTGGTGCACCTGGAGAAAGCCCACGTAGGTCACAGGGAGAATGTACAAACTCCATACAGACAACATAGTCTCTGACACTGTAAGGCAGCAACTCTACCACTGCGCCACCGTGCTGCTCTTCGTCAGACTGATCCATTTCCCTCCGCAGATGCTGCCTGACCCATTGAGTTCCTCCAGCAGTTTTCTTTTTGCTGAGGATTCCAGCATCTACAGTCTCTTGTGTCTCCATTAAGGCCTCAAGTTGGTTCTGCCGCTCACTTACACCATGTCTGTGCTTATCCATCTTGGTTTTGCAACCCATAACACCCTCATCCAACAAAATCTGTTTAAAAAAGAACAGTCAGCCTCAGATTATCGAGTTCCACTCCCCTTGTGGTGAAGGAAGTGTGAAGAGTGTTCATGAATCAAGCATACATTTACAGGACAGCTCATTATAATTGACTGTAAATCTTCAGTAAGGATTTCAGTAGCTGAGCCAAGAAACTGCTGGCTGGAGCGGAGGCAAGGGGAGGATGGATGAATTATAACATCATTTACCAAGCAGGTATTTAGGGTTGTGCTAATCTTTAAATGACTAGATCCCTTTAAGAGAGGTTGCATTCATTTTGTTTCACCACTCCCATATATAAAAACAAAATCTTTATGTCCATGTTAGGTTGAAAGGAAATAGTAAAAATTGGAAAGAGCCATGGTTTTCAAGGGAAATTGGACACTTGTTTCGAAAAAAGAGAGATATCTATAATAATTATAGGAGGCATGGAGTAAATGAGGTGCTAGAGGAGTATAAAGAATGTAAAAAGAATCTTAAGAAAGAAATTAGGAAGGCTAAAAGAAGATATGAGGTTGCTTTGGCAAGAAAGGTGAAAGTAAACCCAAAGGGTTTCTACAGCTATATTAATAGCAAAAGGATAACGAGGGATAAAATTGGACCATTAGAGAACCAGAATGGACAGCTATCTGCAGAGCCAAAAGAGATGGGGGAGATATTGAACAATTTCTTTTCTTCGGTATTCACCAAGGAGAAGGATATTGAACTCTGTGAGTTAAGGGGAAAAAGTAGAGTAGCTATGGAAACTATGAGATTCAAAGAGGAGGAAGTACTGACACTTTTGAAAAATATAAAAGTGGATAAGTCTCCAGGTCCTGACAGGATATTCCCTAGGACATTAAGGGAAGTTAGTGTAGAAATAGCAGGAGCTATGACAGAAATATTTCAAATGTCATTAGAAACGGGAATAGTGTCGGAGGATTGGCATACTGCGCATGTTGTTCCATTGTTTAAAAAGGGTTCAAAGAATAAACCGAGCAATTATAGACCAATTAGTTTGACGTCAGTGGTGGGCAAATTAATGGAAAGGATACTTAGAGATAATATATATAAGCATCTGGATAAACAGGGTCTGATCAGGAACAGTCAACATGGATTTGTGCCTGGAAGGTCATGTTTGACAAACCTTCTTGAATTTTTTGAAGCGGTAACTAGGGAATTGATGAGGGTAAAGCAGTGGATGTTGTCTATATGGATTTCAGTAAGGCCTTGGACAAGGTTCCCCATGGAAGGTTGGTTAAGAAGGTTCAATCTTTGGGTGTTAATGGCGGAGTAGCAAGATGGATTCAACAGTGGCTGAATGGGAGATGTCAGAGAGTAATGGTGGATGGCTGTTTGTCAGGTTGGAAGCCGGTGACCAGTGGGGTGCCTCAGGGATCTGTGTTGGGTCCACTGTTGTTTGTCATGTACATCAATGATCTGGATGATGGGGTGGAAAATTGGATAAGTAAGTATGCAGATGATACTAAGATAGGTGGTGTTGTGGATAATGAAGTAGATTTTCAAAGTCTACAGAGAGATTTGGGCCATTTGGAAAAGTGGGCTGAAAGATGGCAGATGGAGTTTAATGCTGTTAAGTGTGAAGTGCTACATCTTGGCAGGACAAATCAAAATAGGACGTACATGGTAAATGGTAGGGAATTGAGGAATGCTGTGGAACAGAGGGATCTAGGAATAACTGTGCATAGTTCCCTGAAGGTGGAATTGCATGTAGATAGGGTGGTAAAGAAAGCCTTTGGTGAGCTGAAAGGTTGAACAAGTTAGGTCTTTATTCTTTGGAGCGCATAAGGTTAAGGGGGGACTTGATTGAGGTCTTTAAAATGATGAAAGGGATAGACAGAGTTAACGTGGATACGTTTTTCCCATTGAGGGTAGGGAAGATTCAAACAAGAGGGCATGACATGAGAATTAAGGGACAGAAGTTTCGGGGTAACGTGAGGGGGAACTTCTTTACTCAGAGGTTGGTGGCTGTGTGGAATGAGCTTCCAGCAGAAGTGGTGGAGGCAGGATCAATTTTAACATTTAAGAGTAAAGTGGATAGGTATATGGACGTGAAGGGAATGGAGGGGTATGGTCTGAGTGCAGGTAGATGGGACTAGGGGAAAACAAATGGTCGGCACGGACTGGAAGGGCCGAGAGGGCCTGTTTCCGTGCTGTAATTGTTATATGGTTATATGGTTATATGGTTAAAATAATGTTATATATAGAAGCACATGGTGAAAAGCTCCTCAACTGTGCCTGTTGTTTTTACTTGAGGTTTGCATGGAGGGAACGCTGTGATACCAATGATCTATGGAACAGTTTCCCGAGCTACAACAGACCACATCGAGTAGATGCATTGATGTGTGGACTTATTTAGACTGGATCACAATCTCCTTACTCTGTCCCTCTAGATCATCTGCATTTATGTTTCAGTCAAGTATATTAATGAGTAAACAAGATGACTAAATATGGCCCTGCAAAATTACTCACTTTAATTTCTTTATATGGGGCTCTCAACGTTCTTAAAGCTACACTTGCTCCACAAATAATAGTTTAGCCACAATGTCTTGTCCTCCCTGACCTGCAGATTTGCTTGGTTTGGGGTTGATTCATGAACACTAAAAATAATGTAGAACGGATCCTAGCCATTGGACTCATGTGATCTGTGCCAGTGTTTCTGTTCCACTTTGATAATTTTCCATCTTACCTAATCCTCCCATTCCTCTCTCCCAACTTTACCTGGCTTCACCTTCATTCAGGTATTTTCTTCAACTGCTCTGCAGTGACGCCATTTCTCCATTAAGTTTGTTCTCTCATGATAGAAGCTTTCCCGAAACTTGGTTGAATGCAATTCTGATCTCAATTCCCAATTCTGATTCCTATTATGAACTGACCAATGTCAGTCAGATCCTCCAGTTTTTTCTATATTGCATCGGTTATTGCAATTCAAAAGCACCTTATTGACTGTGAAATGCCCAGGAAAGTATTGTGAAGGAAGTTTTGTAAACGCAAGTCCTTCTATCTTGGGTAGAGTAGGGGAGGATTGGAAGTCAGCCAGCCTTTTTGATCATTATCCTAACCAACCATAATTTATGATTGTCTCCAACACAACCACAGTCAGGTTAATACTGGGGAAATGGCGTCTGTACAGATTGGGATTCAGGTTTATGCCGTTTCTGTTCCCCTTGACATACTCTAAAGAAATAAATCCAATAACATCACACATCTACATTTCCATGCCATCATTAAGGCTGCTTATTTCCACCTGTGGAGCGCTGCTGAGCCTTGTCCCAGTCTCCGCTCATCCACACATTTGCTTCATCCCTGCTGACCAAGAGTATTGAAATGGGCTAATGCACACCATCCTGTTCACACATGCTGACTCACTCTGGATCTCCACCTTTGCCATCTCAGGTCCATGCACCGACATCAGGAACATTTCCATGGGCATGGATGGTGGTCCTGGTTTATTTAGTGAATGGCGATGAAAGGATCGGCAGTCAGGTTACTGAAGCCATGATGTGGATGCTCTTACCATGGTTCCATCTTTCCCAGTTAAGCAAGGTTTTAAAGATCCTCAACCTGGAGTTCACCCCCAAGCCCCTCCCAACATGTTGTTTAACAATATGAAAGAGTAACCATTTCCATTTCCATTGCAGTTTCAAGCATAGGCCAGGCCAAACATCTCATTGCATTTTCATTTCATTTCCATTTCCATTGCATTTTCAAGCACAGGCAGGCCAAACAGCTTATTGCAGTTTCAAGCACAGGGCAGGCCAAACAGCTCATCACATTTTCATTTCATTTCCATTTCAGATTCAAGCACAGGGCAGGCCAAACAAATAATTTCATCTTCAATTAATTTCCATTTCCATTGCAGTTTCAAGCACAGGCCAGGCCAAACATCTCATTGCATTTTCATTTCATTTCCATTTCCATTGCATTTTCAAGCACAGGGCAGGCCAAACAGCTTATTGCAGTTTCAAGCACAGGGCAGGCCAAACAGCTCATCGCATTTTCATTTAAATTCCATTTCCATTGCAGTTTCAAGCACAGGGCAGGCCAAACAGCTCATTGCATTTTCATTTCATTTCGATTTCCAATGCAGTTTCAAGCACAGGGCAGGCCAAACAGCTCATTGCATTTTCATTTCATTTTCATTTCCATTGCAATTTCAAGCACAGGGCAGGCCAAAGAGCTCATTGCATTTTCATTAAAGGCTAACAAATCATTTATTGGAAGTACATTGCAGACTCATAGTTCAGTTGATTCACAGCTTAGAATCACAGTTGTGGCCTCTCCCTTGCGATCTTCCAGAGTGACTGACTCATGTCCTGGCATCCGGGGTTTTATAGTCCTGCCCCCCCCCCCAACCCGGAAGGGTCGTTACCATCATCATGGTGATTGACGGGCGAGAGGACCAATCAGCTGATCTCAAGATGTTTTAAACACTCATAACTTTTTTATTTTTCATCAATCGGAGAAATCCTCGGGGCTGCCTCAGCGGAGGAGGACTGTGAGCAAGATGGCCAAAAATGATAGCGATATAGGGTAGCTTTTTTTTCCTAAAATCAATATACAGCGCAGACAAGAGATGGTCAAGTTGAGACTTTTAGTTATATAGATGAAGTACTGCAGATTTTATCTTGTACTATCTCAAATATTAATTGATAGAATTAGATGAGGAGAGGCAGGCACATTAAGTGCATGGTAAGGCATGTATATGAGATGACCCATCCAATGGAGGCAAGTGAGTGGAACTAGGATCTCATTCCTGACTTGGATGCCAACTTGGGGGAAAAGACACTATGTTAGTTCCAGGATAGGAGCCTTGTGTGGAGATGAGCAGTGACGGGGTCTTCCTATGCCTTGAGTTGGGAATCCAGCTCTCAAGAGCATTGTGGAGCACAGACATCGCTGCTGTTCGGTGGATTATCCATTTTGGGTCAGAGTCTGAGGTCTCGATCTTCGAACAGTCTTTCCTTCAAATGACCAAAGCTATTGTTGGTACATTGATACCAATGAAGAATTTCACCACTGATGCTTGGGGGCAGCTGTAATGCCATTTGATTAACGCGTCCATTCTCAAAATGTCACACTTCAATTGGATACATCAAATCTGTTTGTATTCACTTATCATTTATTTTATGTTTCATCCAAGAGCACCTTGATGATTTCAATATTCCGATCACTTAACCTTCCTGATAATTAGACACATGCTGAACAGCAGCTTTCTCTTTCATGATCTCGGATCAGGTAATGATCCTCCCATGCACTTCAGCATCTAACTACATCTGATACAGAACAAGGCAGCTTTGTATACTGAAGGGAACTGGAGTACTTGTCTACTGTAATCCATTAATTGATTCACAGTAGAAATGACAAAAGGTTTACACGATTCGAATCATTGCTAATTAATCTCTCACATCATCAATCTCAGTGACACCTCTCTGCCAACTCTGTTAATGACAACAGCCTAGAATATTTTAGCACTGTTATCAGTAATGAACATTTAATGCATTTGCATCATTTTAATCATTAATGTAACTTTTCAAATGAACCAAAAGTTGCCAGCATTAAAATAACGGAATATATCGGCAGTGGCTCGTATTTCCTTGTTTTTTTGGGACACTCAAATTATCTCCCGACATTTCTACAATAGCAACTGCATTTCAAAAAGTATGCTATTTGGGCATAGCATGCACTAGATGCTGCGATTGGTGTTGTGTCGTTTTGTCTTGCTCTTTTTATCTATGATCCTGCATACATAATTTCATGATTACATCCATGAATGCTTACACTCTGTGCATCTTCACATAACCTAAGGTGATCTACTGGGAGTTTAGCGATTCTCCATGTGGTGTGGGTTTGAAAGTCCGAGATCCCAAATACCTGTATTATTCTGTACATACAAAGCAATGTTGACCAAAAGATAAAACTCCCCTTATATTACTTCTCATCAAATTCTTATTATTCCCTCTAAACTATTATTACTATTTTTTTCTTTAATTTCATCCACCTGCACCATTGATTTACTGCCTGGCTGTTTGCTTCTGTTTCTTGATCTCAGACATTACCATAATCTCACACAAGCCCTGTCCAAAAGATCTGGGACCAGAAACATTAGCTGTTTCTCTTTTCACAGACGCTGCCTGACCTGCTGAGTGTTTCTAGCATTTTTATTTTTTTATTTTAGATTTCCAACCTTTTTATTTTCATCCCCTGTTACGGCACTTGGAGTTAAGGAGTAGGGTTGCAGAGTAAACATGCTAATATCAAGGGAAAAGACAAGCTATTTTAATTATTCATAATTTTGAGTGGGCACATCACTGATGATGCATCATTTAATGCGCGTCCCTAACTTCTCTTGTAAAGGAGGCACAGTGGCGCAGTGGTGGAGCTGCTGCCTCACAGAGCCAGAGATCTGGGTTCAATCCTGACTACAGGTGCTCTCTTTGCAGAGTGGTCTGTTCTCCCCGTGGCCGTGTGGTTTTTCTCTGGGTGCTCCCGTTCCTCCCACATTCCGAAGACGTGCAGGTTTGTAGGTTAATTGGCATCTGTAAATTGCTTCTAGTGTGTAGGATGCGAAAGTGGGACATGTACAACTAGTGTACAGGTGATCAATGTTCGGCGTGGACTTGGTGAGCTGGAAGGCCCGTAACTCTAAATTAAAAAGGCTTCAAGCTATCTTCTTGCAGCTCTGTAATCTTTGATTAATCTACTCTTGCTGTACTTTGGTTAAAACCCAACCATTTGCAATGAAGGAGATATATTTCTAACATGAAATGGCATTGGATTTGAAATTGGTGTTCCAATCAGTCTATTGCCTTTTACATCTGGATGACAGAGGTTAAGGGTTTGTAATTTGCTGCCCAATAAGTTTTAGCCAGTCACTAAAATAAATGTTATAGATGGTAAACACTTCAGTCACAACATATTGGAGGAAGGCAATATTCAGGATGGTTGTGAGGTGTTTTGTTCCAGATGATTCTAGGTTTTTTTAACATAATAGAAACATCACACCACTAGGTAACTGGAGAGTATCCATTGTGCTCCTTGCTTTGTGCCTTTTGGATAATGGAAAGGCTTGGGGAGTCAGGGGGTGATACATTTGCCACAGGACACCCAGCCTCTGATCGTGTAGCATCAATGGTGACTTCTAGGATGTTTATAGTGGGGAGTATTTGATAATAGCAATGTTAAGGGATAGGAGTGGGATTGTTGGGATTGCCAAAGCAAACTTAATGGGCCAAATGGCCTCCTCTGTCATTATGAAATATATGGAGTTGAACTGATTGGGAATGGAAGGAATTCACTATTGTTATTATCAACAATATTTTTGCAATGCATCAATAATTCAGCAAAAATCCTGACACGATTAATGGCACAGTAAACCTTCGCCATCCTCCAGAGAATGTTCCAGGAACGGGGTTGAAATTTGATCTGGTCTACTTATTGCCCGGGGTTGTTCTATTCCTCGTGCAAGCAATCAGGAGAACAAATTGAGACTAAAAACCGCAGCTGATGAGATTATCTTTGCTTCAGTACTGTCGGATTCTGGCAAGCCCATTCCTTAAACAAATCCAGAAATCACAGGCTGGCGCTCTGCAGTTTTGCAACATATGCCAGGAACTGGGACTGCACAGTTACAAGCTTTAATCTCTCTGCATGGTACCAAGACACATGACCCCCCCTGCAATAGCATTGGTAACATAATCTCATCACTGACAAGAATAAAAATTCATCCTAATAAAATGAGTGACAATTAAAATGTAGGCTTAGACACTGTTCAAAACAAAATAAATCAGAGACTAACAGAGATCCAGAGCAGTACAGGAATGCTAATGTAACCTAAAATTGGAACAGCCTAATAACTACAGTATGCAGTAATCGCTTGCTCAAATTGATGTTGGTTTTACAGCCTCAGGCCTTTGCCGTGTATTTTCCCTTAAAATAAAATTTCACAAAAGAAACATAGCGAACTTTCAAACCCTGCAGTTGAACGGATTTTATTGCAGAACAATCATATCATCCAAGATAATAGAACATCGAAAGAATTCATTGGAACAATGCAATGCCAAGAAAAATCTTAATTGTATTGCTCGCCCTAGAAAACACATGAGTTGTTAATGGGCCAGGAAGCCATAACAGGCAGATCAACCCCTTCAATAATGCTTCTCAAGTGTATAAATTTTGAAAGAATAAGCTTATTGCTGCTTTTGGAGCAGTCACGCAGTGCTGCAGCATGAAAACAAGGCGTGAAAATGAACCACAAATCGCAGTCAGAATCTGACAACTGGGGTTATAGAGTTACTGGAATAATGGGTAGTGCTGAATGTGAAACATCAGTAAAACAAGCAAGGTGAGCCCATCAATGAGATAGGTTATTTTCAGTGGAGAAGCCTTGGCTATGTGTGCAGTCCACCTGAAATATTTCTACATGAACAGTAAATGTACATTATTGTTGACTGTTGAAGATACAAGAAAGAGACTGCAGATGTTGAAGTCTTGAACAAAGGCCAAATTACTGGAGAAAATAAGTGGGTCAGACATCTTCTGTGGAGCGAATTGAACGGACGTGGTTTTGGATCGGGTCCTTTCTTCAGATTGATGGTAAGGGTGAGAGGGAGTTGGCCACCTGCTCCCTCAAGCCTGAACCAACATTCAATACGGTCATGATAAATATATCCCAGGACTCAATTCCTACTCTATGCCAGTTCCCCATGGCACATAATTTCTCAATCTTTCAAAATAAAACCTTCCTTTAAATACTTCTAATGAGCTATCTTCCATAATTCTCTAGGGCAGCATATTCTGGAGATTCATGCTATAGGTTTGCTTCAGGGTTTCTGCACTTTGTGAAATAATAGGCTCACTTCCCAAACATAATTTTTGTGTCCACTGTCACCTCTGAGCTCAAAGGTTGTGATACGTGTTCATGTATCCAGACCCAAGTTCAGATGATCAAGGCTTCCCCAGTAGACCTCTTTGGGGATGTGTACTCTGGCAGACATCACTTACTAGAAGAAACTTGCAACCAAAATGCAGCCTATCAGAATTAATCATAAAGTTAAGCAAGGGAGATCTTCCAGCATCTTGCCCAATTTTTCATCCCTTAACCAACAAGTAACCCTTGCTTTCCCTCACTCTCCATCCCTCCCCCCCACCCTAGTTGTCGTACTAGTTTCACTGTCCTCAAGATTAATTGCATGCTATGCATCTATGCATCGTTGTCAGCTTCCACTCTTCCAACAATAAACCATTGGACATTTCCTTGAGCATCATCTGCTTTGATCTGTTCTTTTCACACCTTACATTTTCTTTGTACCCTTCCATATCTAATTTCCCTCTCCCCTGACTCTCAATCTGAAGAAGGGTCTCAACCCAAAACATCACCTATTCCTTCTTTGCAGAAACATAGAAACATAGAAAATCCGTGCAGGAGTAGGACATCCGGGCCTTCGAGCAAGCACTGCCATTCAATATGATCATGGCTGATCATTCAAAATCAGTTCCCCATTCCTGCTTTCTCACCATATCCCCTGATTCTGTTAGCCCCAAGCGCTTTTTTTAACTCTCTCTTGAAAACATTCAATGAATTGGCCTCCACTGCCTTCTGTGGCAGAGAATTACACAGGTTCACAACTCTCTGAGTGAAAACGTTTTTCCTCATCTCAGTCCTAAATGGCCTACCCCTTATTCTTAAACTGTGACCCCTGGTTCTGGACTCCCCCAACATTGGGAACATTTTTCCTGCACCTAGTCTGTCCAATCCCTTAAGAAAGTTATATGTTTCCATAAGATCTCATCCTTCTATATTCCAGTGAAATTAAGCCCAGTCGAACCATTCTTTAATCATATGTCAGTCCCACTATCCCGGGAATTAACCTGTTGAGCCTACGCTGTACTCCCTCAATAGCAAGAATGTCCTTCCTCAAATTAGGAGACCAAAACTGCACACAGTAGTCCAGGTGCAGTCTCACCAGAGCCCTGTACAACTGCAGTAGGACCTTCTTGCTCCTATACTCAAATCCTCTCAATATGAAGGCCAACATTCCATTTTCTCTCCTCACCACCTGCTGTACCTGCATGCTTGCTTTCGGTGACTGATGCACAAGGCCACCCAGGTCTAGTTGTACCTCCCCTTTTCCTAATCTGACACCATTCAGATAATAATCTAACTTCTTGTTCTTCCCTCCAAAGTGGATAACCTCTCATTTATCTCTACATTATACTGCATCTGCCATGCATCTGCCCACTCACCCAACCTATCCAAGTTACACTGCAGCCTCACAGCATCCGCATCACAGCTCACGCTGCCACCCAGCTTTGTGTCATCCGCAAGCGTGTAATCCGCAAACTGTCATCCGCAAACAGAGATACTGCCTGTCCCGCTGAGTTATTCCAACATTTAGAACTAAAAAGAAAGGTCTGCTTGAACAGTGTTGCTTGTATTGGCCCGTGCACAATTTGGCCAACTTTGCTCCTGACCTTCACTACGACAAAGTACTTAATTTGCTGTGAAGCCCTTGAGACATCATGACATTTTGAAAAGAGCTTTTTACATTGGTTGCGTAGACTTTGATTCAAACTGGAAGCACTATTTTAAATGTAAAGCAGATTGTTAGTTATGAGTCACGCAGATAGAACTTTAGTCCAGCGCGGAAACAGAGCCTTCGGCCCACAGAGTCCGCAATGACCAGCAATCACCGCTCACTAACACTATCCGACACACACACACTAGGGACAATTTTACCAAGCAATTTGCCCTACAAACCTGTACATCTTTGGAGTGTGGGAGGAAACGGGAGATCCCGGAGTTCACGCAGGTCATGGGGAGAATGTATAAATTCCGTACAGATAGTAAGGATCAAACCTGGGTCTCATCTGCTGTGAGGTAACAACTCTACCACTGTGCCACTGCGATGCACTGGACATAGAAACTGAGGTATTTGGGATTAATGATTTCCCAACATTAAACTTTATAGAAATAATTACAAAGGCAAAAAGAAAAGGAAATATCATTGCTCAAATTACTGAAAGTGTTATTAAATGTTGGGATACTGAAGAGTTGCTCTGGATCATGTCTCTATAATTAGGAATCAAGCAGCTGAACCATCCTACCTCAACCAGAGAGCAGTCCTGAACTACAATCTACTTCATCGGGGACCATCAGACTCTCTTTGACCAGACGTTACTGGCTTTACCTTGCACTAAATGTTATTCCCTTATCATGTGTCTGTACACTGTGTATGGCTCGATTATAATCATGTATTGCCCTTCCATTGGCTGGTTAGCACGCAACAAAAGCTTTTCTATATACCTCAGTACACATGCCAATAAAATAAACGGAACGGAAGGAAATGCCCTATAATAATACTAACCGTCCTTCATGATCTGTATTTTGTGTGTTGAAATTAGGCAATAGAAGAGATAGAAAGGCAAATGGCTGTGCTGAATTAATCAGACTATGAATTAATGAGTTAGATAGAGCTCCAGGGGCCGGTGGAGTCAAGGGATATGGGGAGAAGGCAGGCACGGGTTATTGATTGGGGACGATCAGCCATGATCACAATGAATGGCGGTGCTGGCTCGAAGGGCCGAATGGCCTCCTCCTATTTTCTATGTCTAAAACTGGACAGCCTTGTAGAATGTCAACAATGTAGGTTTAAAACTTATGGTATAAAGTTTTATAAAGCAAGATGTTACACCATCAGTGGAGATACATATAATTAATACACCAGAAAATTGCCCTGTTGGAGGGAGACATTTTAGGGACAATGATCATAAAATAAGTTGGTTTCCAGTCAGAACAGATAAAAGAAAAACAAGAAAGAAAATAAAAGTATATGTGCTAGACTGGAAAAGGTGTTAGACTGTACAGACACTCCAAAAGATAAGACAACCAAATCATTTATAACAAAAAATGGCATGCTTGGAGAATACAAACAAAGAGACTCAAGACTTACTCACTGTAATTTTAGATGCATATCGAATATTGCTCTGATTTAAACATTAAACTAAATCAAACAAAGGCAGAATGCTGCTAGTGCTGGAAATTTGATGGAAAGTCATTAACCTGAAACATTAAGTCAGTTTCTTTCTCAACAGATCTGCTGACTATTTCCAACATTTGAAAAAAATTGTATTTGTCTGTTTCATTATGCAACGGTCAATATACTGCAAACACAACTCAATTAAAGAATTCAGTGTAATGGATCAGTTCAATGTATTGCAACACAGATCAGATAAACAAGCAAAAAAAGCTAAATATTAGGCGTACATATCCAACGCAACCAACCCTTCGCAAAACCTAAACACATATCTCCTCGTCTCCCCTCATCTAAACGAAGAAATATCCTCAAATAACTTAGTTAAATGTAATTTATCATTCATATCCCCATGTTGACCATGCTCAATCACATTGTTATTTTCAAGCGGCTTAATTCAAGGTCTAATGGTTTAATATCTTATCCACAGGTTAGCACCTCTGACATAGCTGCATTTCCTCAGTATTGTAATGTTGATGTGGGTTAAACCTTGAGATTCTGGTGTGGGACAAAGAAATAATGAGTGTCTTGCAACAAAAATAACCAGATTAATGACTACCACATCATTATCCAAATTAACATTTCAACATTTTCTCCATTTCATGAACTTGCCTTCATTTCACATGATAAACTGAAATAAGTGGTGTTGATTTCAGATTTTCCTTCTAAGGCAAACTTTTGGGTCCACTTCCCCTCTCCTCTGCTGTTTAACACAAGCGTGTCTCCCTCCCCGCATCTCCATATTCTATTCAAAGCACAATAACATTTTCACACCATTCCCAAGCAAAAAAACTAATGTTTGATGATGTATTCAGTTTATGTTACAGAAGTAAACCGAACACCAAACTTCTGGAGGAACTAAATGCACCAGGCAGCATCTGTGTGTGTGAGAAGAATTGTCGACGTTTCAGGTTGAGACCCTGCATTAGGACTTGAGTGTTCAATCGCAAAATATTGAGGAGTTCACCCTCACATCTTCATCATCTTTTTTTGCGTTCATTTCAAGCATACATTTTGAATCTGTTTTTCAATTCTTATTTCAAATTCCAATAATCATTTTTGAATGACTTTTCTTAACTCAGCTTGCGGGATCGATCTATTTCTCCTGTCTATGCCTGTGCAGAGTCATGATTTAAATGACATTTCAATCTGATCTCTAGATATTGAAGATAAACATTGTGATTCCTCAACACAAATGCAGCTTCATTTTTATTTTTTGAGAAAACTCATTCAGGCATTGAAATCCTATTTTCCAGAGGTAATTATTGTCTTAGTTGACACTGCAGATGGTATTTCATCTCAACCAGTGCTTTTGTCACTGCCATTTCAAATTGAAAGGAGCAGCGATGATTTTATTTTGGTCTGTGTTTCTAAATCATGCTATTATATTTCAATCCGTTTCTTTTGTCCACACTCCAAGATATACTGTCTTCATTTAAATTAGAATATTATTTCAGAATTCAATGCGATCTTTGTATGAAGTACAACACAGTTAACTCATGAGTTTCTAACTTCATCCCATCTCTTACTGGGATGTGGATATTGGCAGCCATAAAGTCATAAGTGATAGGAGTAGAATTAGGACATTTGGCCCACCAGGTCTACTCTACCATTCAATCATGGCTGATCTATCTCTCTCTCCTAATCCCATTCACCTGCCTTCTCCCCATAACCTTTGACATCTGTACTAATCAAGAATCTATCTATCTCTGCCTTAAAAATACCCACTAATGATGTCCACTGCCATCCACAGATTCACCATCCTGTCTGACTAAAGAAAATCCTTTAATTCTGAGGCTAGGACCTGTAGTCCTAGACTCTCCCATTAGTGGAAACATCCTCGTCAAAATACTGCAAGTCTGAATTTTTTTTTTAAATAATTGGAAACATTCATCTGGTTAGACAGCATCTGTGGAAAGAAAAAACAGAGTTAACATTTAACGAATCAATGTTAAAATCCACCATAAAAACAGAAAATGCTGAAACACTCTGCAGGTCAGGGGTATCTGTGAAATAGAAAACTTGCATCACAAAGCCCCTTCAGATCATCAAATCAGTCTTCAACCCCATAACATTCACTGTGTTTCTCTTTCTACATTTCTGTTATTCACCTTTCTCAGTGTCATTTTTGCCATTGGCATAAACTTGATTAAGCAGAAATATTGTACTTGGGTAATGGCACGCCGGACCAAGAAGATTGAATACATGAAATCTTTCTCTTATTTTCCATTCAGGTTCAGGGCAACATTTACAAAGACATTTGTCACCAGTCTCAAAAAACCACAAGTCATGATTAAAAAAGGGTGAAGAGTGTTTTATTGTCATAGGTCCCAAAATGGAACGATGAAATTCTTACTAAAAAAGAGAAAACGCTGGAAATACTCAGCAATTCAGCAATGCCTGTGGGAATAGAAACAGAAGCGGGGATGAGACAGAAGAAGCTTGTTGCTCTGCAGGGTGTGGTGCTTCCCCATAGGATAAAACTGGGCTGTCCATGATGGGGCAAATGGTAAACCGGACCATCTGGTCAATTAGTAAATGAGAACAGTTCGAGTGAGAAGATAGATGAAGGAGCATAGACATAAGAAAGGAGGAGTCATAAACTGCTGAGCAGGATGACATTTCGAGTCGAGACCGTTCTTCAGATGACATAACAGGCAGACCTGGCCGGTCACGAGAAAAGATCTGTGCCAATTTGCATCAGAGGTTTTTTTGATTTTCATTAACATGGTGAATCGTGAAGCGGCCCATTCAAAACACTGCGATCAGTGTGGTGTGGATATTCCCATCATGTTCTTAAGTGGGGAGTACAGGCTTTAGACCCTGCGTTGATGAAGGAATGGCAGTAATATTTCAAGTACATGTGACATATATTGAGAATAGAAGGGATTGGGCAGATGAAGGCATCCTTGGACATTGCGGTCACGGAGTTGGCTGATGTGGTTGAAGAAACCTCAGTGCATTGGCAACTTGATTCAACTCCATTATTAGGTGGTACAATACACAGCCCTGTAGTGCCATGGGAGGAGGAGAGGATGTTTGAGATGGTGGTCTGGGGTGCCTCGCTTTCACCTGGATGGTGCTGGGCTTCTAGATTGTTGTTGGAGCTGCACACACCCAGGCTAGTGGCAGGCAGATGCTGGCAATGCACAAAACTTAAATATTGCCAAGGTGCACTGGGGAGTTCTTGACTCAAGGAACTCCTGCAGCAATGCCAGAAGCTGAGAAACAGTACAACTCCAATGATCCAGCATGTCCAGGACTTTGATACTGTTGAGCTGGTAGTTTTTTGTATTACTATTGGATGTTTCCACCACATCCCATGTGCACTTTTAATTCACCTATTATAGATATTACACAATATCACCATACATTTTCCCGTGAACCAAGGTAAGCTTAAAGAGGACATGGGAACCAGGGCCCTGGTGAGTGGAGAGGGCACTCAGCAATTATCACCTTGTGACCAAAACAATTAGATTTAGAAACATTCAAATACCAGATTATTGGACTTTTACTCCACAAAGGCAGCAACTCGAGCGCTACGCCAGCGTGCTGCTTGCCACATGTGTTTCCAACGTGGGGTTCCACAGGACCAGTAAGAGCACCAGTAAGATTAGATATAGATAACAAACAGGAATGTTTGCTAAACAAACTCCTATATTCCCTTTCGGGGAGCAAGGTATAGCGTACTACTAAAATAAAAACAGTGGATCCGCCTAGTAGCTCAGCAACAATTTATTCCTCGACCAATATCACTAAGATTTGATTATGGGGTCATTAACAATTACCGCAAAGGGGACGTCCTGGGCACAAAATGGCAGCATTTCTTCCCCTACTACTCATCAAAGCCTCTTCATTTTTAAGTTCTTTGGTGTGTCCTGAGCTGGTGAATTGCACTGGCAAATGCAAGGATTTATTTTTGTTCAGAAATCTACCATGGGGATTTGCGATCTCCAAATGTTCATTCCACGCAATTGATTGAAACAACATTGTTGAGTTCCATCGAAACCTTCTTGTACAAAACCTGTCCTGGAACCGCTGCGATACTGTCCTGGAACCTCCTGTTCAGACGGAATACACGGAGAAAAGTATTTCATCTTAATTTGCCCTGTGCATTAGCTTTCATCATTCCCATACAGTTTATCATGTTGCAAATGAGAGGGAGAATGTGGGAAAGATTTTTCACTTTAATGCGATCATGCAGCCTGATTTATTCAAAACACACAGGGTCCTGTAAAAGCTCCTTCAAATGCAACAGTGGAAGAATTATTAAAGGAACACTTTTAAATCAGCATGATGTGCAGTTCTGTTTATTGTTCCCTTCAGCCTGTGGTGTGTTGTTAAATGACGAGCACTCTGAGCTGGTTTTCTTCACATAGCCTTGGGCTATCGTACAGAACTGAATTCCTTAAATCGTTCTGTGCTCTCTCCCCAATGAGATTAAACAGTTAACTTCAAACGATCACCAAAAAATATACAGCAGGTCATGGTCAGTGTGTAACATCCACAAAATACAAGGCAGCATCTTTACAGGGCTTCTTCAACAGCACCTCCAAACCCAGGCCCTCAGCACTGTCAAAGACAAAGGCACTGACGCACTGTCTGCAACCTCATCATCTCTGTTCCACAGGCAACAAGCTTAGTTTCTCCAAGATGGAATGCACCTGGCAGGTCGCGATGCACGTCCCCACAGAAGCGTATCCAACATCGTTCCATGGGGGAGAGGGGTATCCAACATCGCTCTTGTCCTGATGGCCAGCTTTGTGAGTGGCCGCATCAAGCTGTGTGCAGAACAGAAATAGACAAACACCAGCGTCTCTTTGTGCTGAGGTTGTATCTGTCCTGGTGTGTCAATGGATGGGTCTGTTAGACATTGCGGCACTTTATGGAAATGTTCTTTCAGTAAAAAACAGTCCATCAGATAGTGGAACTTCCTGCAGACCACGAGGGAAAGGATAACGATGGATCCAGAAGGGTGGTGGTTCGCTGAGTGTTGGTCAAAATTATTTGGCAGAATTTTCTTATTCTGATATATTGAGATGTCCGTAAAGGAGCAGCATATTCCATGCGGCAGGAGTACAAGCGGAGGGATGCTCTGAAGCTCAGTGCTACCAACATAAAGATATTGTGGGGAAGGACTGCAACCTAAGGCCCTTCTGCCACTTGATCTGGAGGGCTGTGACAAAGCCTCTCAAACATTGGACCTTCATTCTCACCCATTATAATGGGTCTCTGTAGACAGAATGTACAAACATTCCCACTGTGGAGAACCAACTGGACTGTGAATGGATAATCTGAATAACACTATCTGTGCAATGAAAGTCATGCACTGCTTTTGTTATATTTTCTGGTTATATTTTTATGAACAAAGTTTAAAATAATAAAATAAATCTCTACTCACAGCTGCAATATTCCAGTCCTGGCAACATCCTCATAAATCTCTTCAGTACTCTCTCCATTTCATTTCTTTATCTTTCCTGTAATGTGGTAATATAGCACTTAAACTGTGTACCATGGAGTGTGTACACAACATAACACACACTATGTTCCATGCAGCTCCAGCATAATTCTTTTCTCTTATATTCCTGTATGTCTATTTTACCACCTTATTGACCTTTTACGGATCCGTTGACAGAGATCTTTAAAAGTGGCAAAACAGGCCAATATCTCCCACTTATTGGATATTTCCTTGCCTTGTAGCACTTTCCCAAACGCATCCCCATGTCCTTTGGTTTGGTTTAGTTTAGTTTAGAGATACAGCGTGGAAACAAGTCCATGCCAACCAGCGATCCCCGCACACTTGCACTATCCTACACACACTAGGGATGATTTCCAATTTTTACCAAGCCAATTAACCTACAAACCTGTACAACTTTGGAGTCTGGGAGGAAACTGGAGATCAGGCACGTGCCGTCAGGGTAGGCAAGGTAGGCACTGCCTACCCCGACTAAAATGATAACATAGTAATTATTGAATATAAATAATAAAGGCATGGGAGAATTATGCCTATCTAAGAGATCGATCTCTTAGGTAGGCATAATTCTCCGTGCCTTTCATCCGCAGCGCTTGTAACCCTTGAAGGTCTGTGCAGCCCACGTGCCGTCAGCGCTGCTTCAAGCGTCAATTTCAAGCGGGGCTGAAGGCAGCAGAAATTCTGCCTTTGCAGCACTGCGCAGGTGCAGCAGCCTACTGCGCTTGCGCAGTGCTAGTTTCTTGGCGGGGTTTTCAAATACGGATTGGCAATATTTTAAGTGTATCTTAGGAAACGGACAGAAGAATGGAGCTCGTGTACCGATAATGTGGTAAGTACATTTTGTGTTTATGTTTTTAAATACCGTACTTCCCAGGGTGTGGGGGTGGGGGGAGAGCTCCTTTCACAGCGTTTGGGGAGTCTGGCCCGGGGTAAAGTTGCGGGAGGGCACGAATGTTGTGAAGGAGGGGTCGGGAGCATGCCAATTGCGACGCTCCTTGCACGGAAGCGTGCAAAACCTCTCTCCTGCCGCTCGCTGGCCTCACTCATGTCCCGCAAATCCTTAAATTCCGACAGCGCGAATGAGGTTACTCGGCTGTGGGAATTTAAGGATTTGCAGGAAGCCGCTGACATGAGCGAGCGGCAGGTGAGAGTTGTTCAGACAGAGAGCACTGCCAGAGGAGAGCGGGCCGGCAGAAGGTGCTGAAGTGGCGGACAGTTTGACTGCTACCCGAGCTGCTTCTATCCCCGGCTACAATGTGGTGGCTCCACGCCTGGAGCGCCGCAACAGCGGTAAGTGAGTGAGTTACTGCATTATCCCCGACCCCCTCATTCTCAACAGTCCTGCTCTCCCCGAATCTTTACCCCTGGCACAGACTCCCCATACACTGTGAAAGGAACTGTCCCCCCAATTGGTCCCTTGAACAAGGGACCAATTGGGGGGACAACTGATTCAACAATAAGATGACAACTGATTCAACTTTTCCCTGTGCTCCCGTTTTTCCCACCATCTCTCCACCTGCCATCACCCTTCACCACCCCCCCTCCTTCAGTAATTCAGAATAAAGGAGACTAGGAAGCCTTGGGCAAATTGACTTGTTAATGTTTTTTTTTTAAATTTTTACGGAGAGAACAATCTGCGCATGCGCGTTTTTTTATTTTTATCCAACTGAGTGCCTACCCTGAGTAATTACTCACGGCACGTGCCTGCTGGAGATCCAGGAGAAAACACACACAGGTCACGGGGAGAACATACAAACTCCGTACAGATAGCACCCATAGTCAGGATCAAACCCGGGTCTCAGGCACTGTAAGGCAGCAACTCTACCGCTGCACCACCGTGCCGCCCCTTCTCCAGAGTAAATTCCATTTGTCATAATAACAGGTCACACAGCATTTGATTTCTATTTGCTATTTTCCCATCAACCAAACCATCCATATCTTCCTGGAACCAACAGCCTTTCTCCTGAATTCGCTTAATTCTGCATCATAATCTCCTGCCCACCAAACCAAACTACATTTTTAGGTTTTCAGTTAACAGGAAATTAACTTACGTTGGCCTACGTTCATGTTAGATTTCAGGACAAGATGAATTCTCCAATTAGTCGTAAAACAGAAATCAAATCCTTTCAGCTTTTTTTATTTGCCAATTTGTTCGTGGTTTTTGTTAATTGCAGGACAGGATGTCTCTTGGTGTTTAATGAATGCTGGAAAAGGGAGCAATTTGGAAGGGCAAAGCTGGTTTTAATTGGACTGGTAGGAGAACACTTCAAACCTCAGGATCACAGAACAGAAATCGTCACTGGTGCAACCTCAGGGAGGGTAATACTCTGAAATAATCAGACCCAAGAGCTCAATCCAACTAAAGAAGTGTAACAGATCTAAACCAGCATATCACTGTCGTGGTCATTTACAGAATCACAGCTCGAGAGACCTCAGGCTTTGCATGCAGAATGGCTACATTTCCTATTGTATACACCGGTTATAGAAATCACCAATTTGGTAACTTGAAATAAAAGATGTGCTTCAATAAAACCTATTACAACCATAGAATGTTAGAGCCATAGAGTCGTACAGTGTGGAAACAGGCCCTTTGGCCCAACTTGCCTAATACAAACAACATGTCCCATCTGCACCAGTCCCACTTGCCTGCGTTTGGCCCAGATCCCTCGAAACCTGTCCTATCCATGTACCTGTCTAAATGTTCCTTAAATGTGTTCCAAAGCATTTTACAGCCAGTGAAGTTGTTGCTTTAATATGTCAAATACAGATTGCGGAAGCAGCTCCGTCAGCAGGAACATGAACCGGAGAATGAACAGAAAATCTGACCTTCAGTGATGATGACTGCAGAATGCTAGTTAAGGATTAAATGTTGGCTGGAAAAAAACGGTGTTTTGTCTGGGACCATCTGAGAGGGATAGCTCCTCACCGTCTTCATGCAGCATAAAACACTCTTGTCTTGAGATAGGTCTCGACCCCAAATATCACCTCTTCATGTTCTCCGAAGATGCTGACGGACCAGCTGAGTTCCTCCATCACTTTGTGTCCTTTTGTGTATTAATAAGCATCTGCAGTTCCTTGTTTCTACTCTTGTTTTCAGTTCCTCATTTAACTCTTGAATGGGTAGCTGCAATCTTTATATCATCAGTTTAGCTAACAAGATTAAGGAAGGACTTTACACAAGGACTTTGCCAATAAATGGTAATCTCAAATAAACAATTAGTGAATTTTAAATAGTGAGACCACGCATATAAACTATAACAGAACATAAATGGATATTTTTGGCTTTGCTGTGGCATGATTTAAATTGTTAAAATGGGTGCCATTCCCTTTGTGTGAAGATAAGATGAGGGTCAGAGATGTCCTGCAGAAACAAAGGTAAAAAAGGAATTCTACTTAAGCTGCGTTTAAAATGATAACAAGTGCAGTGTGTTTGTAGACCAAAAATGTAATTCTCAAGACAACCGGGCTATTATGTACAAGGATACCAACAGTTGGGAGCCATTATCTTGTTGTTAACTGTTAACAGTTTGATTGCTCGCCAGCCTCAAGCAACTAGTTGGAATATTAAAGGAATAAACGTAATCCTGTTACATTAACCTCATCATTCTCTCTACCACATCAGCTACCTTATCAAATGTAATGGGCAATAGTACTCTATTGCAATAAGATGCAATTTATCCCAACATTTTGCACCACCACCCATCATCCTTCCCTCATTTACCATATAAAATAACAGATCAGCATGTTATTAAGTCTGAAGAAGGGTTTCAGCCCGAAACGTTGCCCATTTCCTTCGCTCCATAGATGCTGCCGCACTCGCTGAGTTTCTCCAGCACTTTTGTCTACCTTATGTTACTAAGTATTACTGGTTGTGAGAGTTGATGTATAAACTGGTGCATGTCTTTACCAGCCATCCACTTTTCCAAAATAATACAATAGATGTGGGAAGCATAGAAGGTGCAAGTTAGAGCAAGGTTTTGCGATAATCCCAAGGCTGCCCAGTGGCACAGTGGTAGAGTTGCTGCCTCACAGCACCAGAGAGCCAGGTTTAATCCTGACTACGAGTGCTCTCAATACGGACTGTGTACGTTCTCCTCGTGACTTGTGAGGGTTTTCTCCGGGATCTCCAGTTTCCTCCCTCACGTACAGATTTGTAGGTTAATTGGTTTGGTATAATTGATAAATTGTCCTTAGTGCGTGTAGTATAGTGTTATTGTGCGGGGATCGCTGATGGGCACGGGCGCGTTGGGCTAAAGGGCCTGTTTCTCGTCACTGTATCTCTAAGCTAAACTAAAAAACGTATCACATTATTTAAAAAAAAAGGTGGGATGCATTGATAATGATTAACGTCCAGAGTGTGAGTGGAAGAAAAGACAATTCAAGCATTAGTCATTTAAAAACAGAGCAAAACGCCCATGTACCTGACTCAGTTCCCAGGCACGTTCTGCTTGAGCTGTGATTGGAAATGTTTGCACAAATATGCATTAGTTGTTCTGCTCTTCAATCTCAGGGACTGTGGCGCACTACCTTATTAAATTAAACTAATCAATACTGACATTTCAAACAATACAATAGCCAGGATTGCTCGACTGTGCCAGTGATTTGGTTCTAATTATAATTCACTGTAAATGCTTCGGAAGAAAATATTCGGTCTCGCTCTCCTTTACTGAGTGAAATCTGAAAAAATCAAATCATTTAAAAAAATAGCAATTTGCCTCAGCAATCATTTGGTACAACATCAACCAGGGATGGGCTTTGAGTTGGGGAGGGGGGGTCATTTAAACAAAGGAAAGACTTTACACAAGGGAAATAATTTCATTTACGTACCACCATTCACAATCTCAGGACTTTGCAGAGCACATGACAGCTTCTCTGAAACGGTGTCTTTGTTGGAATGAGGGGAGCCTGGGAGGCAGTACGGCTCCACAAAAAGCAAGATGAACACAAAATGCTGGAGGAACTCAGCAGGACAGGCAGCATCTCTGGAAAGAATGGGTGATGTTGCAGGTCGAGACCCTTCTTCACTCTGAGAGTCAGGGGAGAGGGAAACTAGAGATGTGGAAGGCTAACAAAGGCAATGCAAGATGTGAAAACGACAGATTAAAGCAGACAATGTTCAAGGAAATCTAGAATGGTTCATTGTTGGCTGAGACAGAGGTGACAACAAGGCATACAAACAGTAAAATAAATCAGGAGGACAGTGAAACTAGTCGGAGAACTAGGGTGGAGGAGGGACAGAGAGAGGGGGAAACCAAAGGTTACTTGAAGTTAGAGAAATCAATATTCATACTGCTGGGTGTAAGCTACCCAAGTGTAAGATGAGGTGCCGTTCCTCCAATTTACATTTTGGAGGCCAATAATCATAATCATAATCATACTTTATTAGCCAAGTATGTTTTGCAACATATGAGGAATTTGATTTGCCATACAGTCATACCAATAAAAAGCAACAAAACACACAAAATACAATTGAACTTAAACATCCACTACACCGACTCCTCCACATTTCTCACTGTAATGGAAGGCGAAAAAATGTTCAATCTCTTCTGTTCTCCCGTGGTCGGGGGCCTCGAGCCTTCTGTTGACGGAACGATCTTGGCTCCCGTAGCCGGCGGTCCGGCCCTCCGCATCGGGCCGATCAAGCTCTTGCATCAGGGGGATCTCAGCTCCCCACGCCGGGCGATCGGACCCCGGGTCGGGGCTAGTCGAACCTCTTGCGACTTTGGAGCTTCCTGACATCAGTCTCTACCCGAGACTGCAAGCTGGTCGATGTTGAAATCCGCAGGCCACGGTTGGAGCGTCGATCACAGGCAAGGGATCGCAGGCTCCGCTGGTAAGTCCACGGCCCCACGGTGGGGCTCAAAGTCAGTCTTGAGCAAGGCCGCCAGCTCCATGATGTTAGGCCGCAGAGCAACCAGAGATACGATCCAGAAAACAATCACATCTCCAGCAAGGTGAAAGATTGAAAAAAGATTTCCCGGCTCCCCCCCCCCCCCCCCGCCACATAAAACAAACTAGAGATCATTAACACATACTTTTTAAAACACACTAAAAATAACAGAAAGAGACGAAAAAGACAGACTATTGGCGAGGCTGCCATCGCTGACGGCGCCACCTGCAAGCTGTTACTAAGCAGGTAATCTACTTGTTACCAATGGAGAAGTAAATATTGACCAGAACATTGTCAGAAGATGCACTTTTCCAAATAGTGGCCTGGAATATTTGAATTGCACTTTGTACAGCATATAGGGGAAGAGACGGGGGGCTGGGTGTGGGGGGGGGATAAGTGTAAAGTAGGCATAAAGTGCTGGTGCTCTGCACTGCAGTGCAATACAAGCCCACAACCGACTGACCATGACTAGCTCGTATTTCTAGGTAAAGGCTGCTGAAAATAAAAGTTAAGTAAGGGGAACGTTTCATTACAACTAATTATGCAGCCTGTGCAATGATTTATGCACCGTGAGCCAACTGTGATGTGTCCGAATAAGAAATAACAGAATAATAAGATAACATTTGGCCTTTTGTAATGATGTTTTTTACCAAAATGGACTGAGTTGAAGTGTCAAGGGAATATATCATGTTGATAGGGGCAGTTTACAGACTACTTTGTGAGGGTAGGTAGGGTCACATTTGGAGTACTGTGTTGAGTTCTGGTCACCCTGTTATGGAAGAATGTCATTGAAATGGGAAAGGGAGTAAAAAGATTTACCAGGTCTGGACAGAGGAGAGAATAGATTGATAGGGACTTGTTTTGCTAGTGTGCAATAGGCTGAAGGGTGATCTGGGCAAGGAGAACTGTACACAGCAACTCCAAATGTGATCTCAATGAGATTTGTACAGTCGTAACATTATGTCCCAACTCCCCTACTCAAGACGTTGACCAATGAAGGCAAGTATACCAAAATCCTTCTGCAAGAAAAGTGAAAGCTAGTGAGTCAATGGCATAGGTCTGTAAGCATAGGAGAGTTTTCAATAATCTGTCAGAGGAAGGAGGGAAAAGGAGAAAACAAGGACTGATTGTAGCTTCTTTTGACTTTCAAACAATGAGGATTCAATACTGGAAATGGTAGGGAAACATCCTGGTTGTTGCGATTGTAACAATTGTTTAAAATAATAATCACAAAAGATCAAAGCAGCAGCAAAAATTTGGATTAAAATGTTCAAAAGACAAACATGAAACTTGGGAAGGCAAACTGGAAGAATCGTTGCCAGACTTTGAACAGCAATGGGAAATAAGTTAAAAGGTCAACAAAGAGATGAGAAGAAGTGTTTTCTTCTAAAATATAAATCATCAAAAATTCTGATTGGATAATCAGACAGAGTAACATACAATTTGAAGAAAAAGCACTCATACTGAGAGAGGTAACACAAGAGAATACGAGTCTCGGAATACAAAAAGGCATTTTGAGTATTGTGTTTATTTTTGGTCACCCTGCTATAGGAAAGATGTTATTAATCTTGAAAGAGTGCAAAAAAGATTTACAAGGATGTTGCCAGGACTTGAGGGCCTAACCTATAGAGATTGGGTAGGCTAGGGGATGAGGAGTGATCTTACTGAGGTGTATACAATCATGAGGGACATAGAATGGGCTTTTACCTAGAATAGGGGAATCAAAAACTAAAGGTCATTGGTTTTAGGGTGAGCAGGGAAAGATTTAGTAGGAACCTGAGTGGCAACAGGTAGTTGAGGCAGGTACTATCACACCATTAATTTAAAGAATGAGGACATCTCCGATGCCCTGGTCTGGAACACCTCATCCTGGGTGCACATGCGGTGTAGACGGAGCAATTGGGAGTAGGGAATAGAGTCCTTACAGGAAGCAGGTGGGTTTGTAGTAGATGCCGGTCAGTAGTCTGTTGCCTGCGATGGAGATGGTGAGATCTAAGAATGGTAGGGAAATGTCGGAAGTGGTCCAGGTGAATTTGAGTGCCGGATGGAAATGAGTGGTGAAATGGATGAAGTCAGTGAGTTCTGCATGGGTGCAGGAGTGTAGCACCACTGCAGTCGTCAATGTAGCGGGGGTAGAGTTCGGGGATGGGGCAACGGTACGCCTGGAACAAGGATTGTTCGACGTACCCTACAAAGAGGCAGGCATAGCTGGGGCCCATGCACGTGCCTTGGATTTGGAGGAAATGGGAGGAGTCAAAGGAAAAGTTGTTGAGGGCAAGGACCAGCTCCGCGAGGCGGAGGCGAGTATTAGTAAAGGGAGATTGGTTGGTTCTGCGGTCAAGGAAGAAACGGAGGACTTTAAGGTCCTTCTGGTGGGGATGGAGGTGCAGAGTGACTGGACATCCATTGTGAAGATGAGGGAGTGGGGGACTGGAAAACGGAAGTCATGAAGAAGACGAAGAGTGTGTGAGGTGTCGTGGACATAGGTGGGGAGGGAATTGGCCAAAGGGAATAGGATGGAGTCGAGGTATGTGGAAATAAGTTCCGTGAGACATGAACAAGCAAGAAGAACTTAAAAGTATTTTGCTGATATATGAATAATAAATCAGAGGAAGAAACTGGGCAGTAAAGGATGTGCAAGATAAATCTCACAGTTAACGACAGCAAAGGTGCAGAAATATTGAATAACTACCTTATTTTATTATTTACTATAGAAGCCAATAAGCTGGAAAAGAGAAGAGAATGTGAAATCAGAAAATAACACATTGTCAGAAAGAAATACGTGAGATAATTGACAAATTTGTAGCAGCCCTGGTCTTGCTCAATTGCATTTGCACATATGAAGGGTTAGGTTTGGGAGAGGAGAGGCACTGAACATATATAAATAATATGTAATAATAAATTCATTAGAAAAGGGAATGGTAGCAGCAGGCTGGCAGATAGTTAATATTATTCTTATATTTAAAATGAGAGACAAAGCACGTTTGGGGAACTTTAGGCCAAATAGATTAATGTCAGTGGTAGGAAAGATAATTAAATCTTCATTCGATGTAAAATAGAGAAACAGCAAGAAGCTGAAAATGTAATAAAGAACAGTCAGCATGGATTACAAAGTCATACTTCTCGAGTTCTTGAAAAAGAAGCTTTTGATGAAAGACAAGGGAAATCCAGAGGATATATTTGAATTTCCAATAGGTCTACAATAAAGTGCCAAATAGCAGACTTACGATCAAGGTCAGAGCATGTGGAATCACAAGAGTAGGTACAGTACAGATCACAAGTTGACTATAGAACAAAAAAACTAGTGTTTGTTTCAGAGTGGCTGGTCAAAAGACACCAGGTTTTCCACAAGGAATTACTAGCATTCACAATTCCCAGAAATTGTTTGACTTATGAATCATAAAGACAATTTTAATATTTGCCAAACATGCCATTTGCAGAAAAGATTGGAAGCACAAGCATTAATAGATTTGCATAATAGACATGTAAACTTCAATATAAGAAGGAGACATCAAATTACTTTTGAAGGAATAGAAAGGCTACATAAATCTTGGATAATGTACTATGTGCTGGATGAGCAAACATATCAAGGGGCACAGATGATGATATTGAAAGATAATGAATCTATAAAGAGACAAGGATAACATGGAAATTAAAATCAAATCAATGAAACTAACAACAGATTAATAAAGCCATCAAAATAATGTTCAGAAGGCACAAAACTGCAGATTCTGCAAATCTGTAGGCTTCGTCAGAACACATTTACATATCTGTGAAGAGTTCTGATCCACTATCACAAAAAGGTGGCACTGTGAAAATGTAAAATAAAATGATAAGAATTATATTAGAACTCAGAGATTGAACCTTACAGGAAAGGCTAAACACAATGCAGCTCTCTTCTATAGAAAAAGGAAAATTGAAGACTGACTTAATGGGGACATTTAAGATAATACAAGGACTTGACATAATGGACTTAAAATAATTCTATTCACAGGCAAGTCCAAAACTAGGGGTTAATTATGTACGGTAAGAACCTATAATTCTGAATCTCATTTGGGTGAAACCTGTTTGTTCAGACTAGTTCAAATATGGGTCTGGTTACCATTAGGTAGAATAATGTAGAGCATTTCAGACAAAGCAAATGACTCCGAATGGAAAAGGAGATGGGGTTAAATGTGAAGGATGGAGCAAAGTTCAGTTGAATTAAATGGCCTGCTACCTCTCGGAAATGTGATGTAATAACCTTGTAGCGGGGCTCATGTTGTCGACCTCCCTGTGGTGAGCCCTGTCAACTGACCTCAGTCAGGCGAATGACAACAAATAGAGACAGCAGCAGCGCCACAGCCGGAGAATGCGCCCTTTTTAGGGCGGGCAACTACGGATTTCGAACCGGATGGCATCACCCTGCTGTGGACTTCTGCTGCCTCAAACGCAAGAAGAAGAAGACCTTGTAGTTTCAGTATCATCGTGTTGGTGATCCAAAGGAATCAGAACCTCTGCAATGTAGGGGGCAGAGGAACAGGAGGGTGGGTTTCAGGAGGGGGCACCTCAAGCAGAGGATCCAGCAGGGAGTATGGTTTCGGAAATCATGGCTCTCATCACCAGCCTTGTGATATTGCGTTAACAGACTTAGATTCAGAGGCTGGGGAACTGTGGATCTGCAACCACTGGTCCCTGCAGCCACAACACCTGATGCAGTACCCATTGTCAGCCCGATTATAGGTCCTCCCCGAACTCCCCACCATGGACATCCCATCCATGCGAACAAGCTCCAAAAAATATGAAGTGCTGGAGAAACTCAAGCGGCCTCTGTGGAGGGAATGGACAGGTGAGGTTTCGGGTCAGTACCCTTCTTCAAGAGTGTCATCTGTCCATTCCCGCCAAAGATGCTACATGACCTGATGAGTTCCTCCAGCACTTTGTGTTCTTCTCAAAATTCCAGCATCTACAGTCTCTTGTGTCTCCGGTAAATGTTATTAAATTCAAACACGAACCAGCCTTGAAGAAGAATGCGTTTACAAGTAAACCTCTCTGCGGTAATCAAACACCATTGTCTCTTAAGAACAGCTTCACCGCAGGAGGCTACTTGCTTTGAAAATGGATAAGCAATGGCTTCTATTGTCACTTGCATAAGGATGCTCTATTGAACAAAGTAATTGATACTTCAAACGCATCGAAACCAGCAAGTGAGAATGGGACATCCAGTGGGACATCTTGATTTAGTTTCATTGTAGACACAAAATCCTGGAGTAACTCAGCGGGACAGGCAGCATCTCTGGAGAGAAGGAATGGGTGACGTTTCGGGTCGAGACCCGTCTTCAGACCCGACCTGAAACGTCACCCTTTCCTTCTCTGAGTTACTCCAGCATTCTGTGTCTATCTGTAGTTCCTTCATACATCAGTTGCATTGTAACTAGTCTAGAAAAGATGATAAATACCTGGTGGGAGATTGAGTTGTACATTGATTCACCAACTTTCTCATCATCTGTCTTCCACCTGCCTTGCAACAAAGGAAGGAAATGTGTCCGGAAATTGTTGAAGTTCTTGCAGTATTGCATCTCAAGACCTGGCTCTTGGATTTGTCTACTGCTCCCACTGCCTTTGAGCATGTGTCTGACCCCTGTAACACACTGAACCTCTCCTGTGTTCATCCTCTTTCTCTACTAACATTCCAGAATAGTTCTCTGACTGTGTAGGAAATATCTGCAGATGCTGGTTTAAATCGAAGGTGGACATTTTAATGATGTGGAAGATGTTTCTTCCTCCTTTTTGTGGAAAGCAGAGGTTTATTAGTCTGCTGGTAGGCACAAAATGCTGGAGTAACATTAGCGGGCCAAGGCAGCATCTCTGGAGAGAAGGAGTGGGTGACGTTTCAGGTCAAGACCCTTCTTCAGTCTGATGCTGCCTGTACCCCTGAGTTACGCCAGCATTTCTTGATGTCAAATTTGGACACGTCCCACAGGACACTCAACACTTGCTCAGTGCACATTTCCTCAAGAGTTCACCAAAGGACATGATGCCTCAAACCATTGTGACCTCCAAACACTCACACCTGAGCCTCCTACACACACTGCTTCCCTGTGACCAGTGCAACAGGAATACTCTCTTAATTTGCATTGCTAGTGTAATAGTCTTTTTGTTCCAGCCGTAATATCGTTTAAAACTAATGAACGAATGTCACAGAGTCATGGAATATACAGCACAGAAATGTGCCCTTCGACCTACCATGTCTGCACAGAGCATGTTGCACCCATTTCCGTTAATCCTAACTAATTTTATTCTCCCCACATTTCCATCGCCTATCCTCACACCCTCAGATTGTACTGTTCACTCAGGGCAGGTTACCAACTAACCTCTTTTGGTTTGTGGGAGGAAACCGCAACATGTGGGGAAACCCACACTGTCAGAAGGAAGGTTACACAAAAAGCTGGAGAAACTCAGCGGGTGCAGCAGCATCTAAGAGGCGAAGGAGATAGGCGACGTTTCGGGTCGAGACCCTTCTTCAGACTGGACAGGAAGGAAAGCGTCAGAAGGAAAGCGTGCAAATTCCACACAAACAGCATTACAGGTCAGGATTGAACCCGGCTCCCTGGTGATGGGAGGCAGTGTCTCTACTAGCTGTGCCACTGTGCTATCCTGAAATTATTCAAAGAAAGTAAACAAAACACAACTTTTGTTTAATGCCTCCCTGTTCCAGTCGATGACAGTATCGGAGTGAGTGACCACTTACAGTCTTGGACATATTTTCAGCACAAATGTGAGACAGATCCCTCTTCAGCCTGCTGGCTGGTGACCTTGGATAGAGTGGATGTGGAGAGGATGTTTCCACTAATGGGAGAGTCTAGGACTAGACGTCCTAGGCCAAGAATTAAAGGATGTTCTTTCAGGAAGAAGCTGAGGAGAAATATCTTTAGTCAGAGGGTGGTGAATCTGTGGAATTCTTTGCCACAGAAGGCTGTGGAGGCCAGGTCTGTGGATATTTTTAAGGCAGAAGTAGATAGATTCTTGATTAGTATGGGTGTTAGAGGTTATGGGGAGAAGGCAGGAGAATGGGGTTAGGAAGGAGAGATAGGTCAGCCATGATTGAATGGAGGAGTAGACTTGATGGGCCAAATGGCCTAATTCTACTCCTATTCCTTATGACCTCTAATCGAGTACCTGAGCACCGAGTCAGGCCTTCATCCTGGCAACCTCACCATGGCAGATTTTGAAATAAATTAGCATTCTGATAATACTGTAAATCCCGGAGACACATGCCGGTGATATTAATGGATGGGAAGAAACAGGTTATTTAAACAAATCATTGCCCATCACCCTCTCACCAACTGTTAAGAACGGAGACAGGGAGACTGACACATGGATGGGGTAAGCACTTGTTTAATAAATATCAGCATCTGCCACTTCAAGGTTCAAGTGTCAGAGCTGAGTCACAGGAATGGAAATTGAAAGTAGCCTGTGGCCGATTAATAAAAAGATAGTGCTTGAGCAGTTTGTCTAAACTATTTGTTGCCACTGACGAGTGTTATATGGTCTCTCAAACTGATTAAATTATGGAAATGAGACACAATGAATAATAAAAGTCTATTCTATTATCTGCGTTGTACTTTGCGGTGAATATAATTATTCGGTCCACAATATCAAGGCCTTTCACCTTCAGAAACACTTTAAGCAAAATAATTTCACATTTGAGACCTTTTTTAAAGAGGCTGATGGTGAGAAATAAACCACGGCACACAATCGGCATGGGCAGAGAGACTTTTCCAAACATGTTGGACATGTTTGTATCGTGCAAACATAAGAGGAAACGCTAACACATACACTGACCTCAGATATGAAAGTGGTTTAAATGATCCAACAGCCCTTTCCAATCACATCTCTGCAGCATGATTACTTATCAGCTACTTTTAGTATGATAATGACAGCCAATTTGAAAATAAGTCTTTCAAAATGTTTCATTACATTTATGGAAATGTAGCATTTTAATAACTGCAGGACAGACTGTAACAATCTGTAATTCGTGGCACCTCATTAGACACCCTCACCATAGCAATCTGTAACATTGACATGGTGTTTTAATGATGTGGAAGATGTTTCTTCCTCCTTTTTGTGGAAAGCAGAGGTTTATTAGTCTGCTGGTAGGCACAAAATGCTGGAGTAACTCAGTGGGACAGGCAGCATCTCTGGAGAGAAGGAATGTTTCGGGTCGAGACCCTTCTTCAGACTGCTACCTTTGATTTAAACCAGCATTTGCAGTTCTTTCCTGCACATTTTGTCTGCTCCACTGCAAAATCTCCTCAAGGTATGTCTACTTTGAAGAAGTTCTCCTCTCTCTGATGAGGGATTATTATTCTGCTGATGGTTTGATTTTGATTTCAGCATCGCTCTCAGTAACTGGATCTTGCTTCCACAGTCCTAAATTCAGGCTGCTCCCTTATAGAAAGGAGACTTGAACGAGTTAGATACAGATTTGCCAGATATCCCCACCACACAATAATGCCTGGAGGGAGAGGAGATTAAAAATGAGGACGATATTGAGAATTTAATTTTAACAAAGATCCATATGGGACTTCTCGACACTCTGTCTGTCATTCATAATAAAAATATTCTTTAGTCTGGAACAGAAACTATAACATTAAGAACCTCAAGGCATTCCAAAGCAATTTTCACCGATGAAGCAGTTACTATTATAATGTGGAAAATGCAATTCCAAATACACACAAGATCCCAGAGACAGGAATGTGACAATCTGGTTTGTTTAACATTGACCAGGAACCGAGCGAACATCTTTGCTGTTTCTCAGATACTCACGTTTAACAAAGATTGCAGCTTAACAACTTTTTTTTCATTTCTGAAGAGCCATAGAGTGGCTGTAAATGTAATTAGTCTTTATTCAACACAACCATATAGGAAAGAGAACTCAACGTCCATCTTTATCTTTGTTCTACGCTTTAGGTACCTCAATAATAACCGATGATTTAATACAATTTCAATAGTCCTGATGCCTATTTTATTGCAATGTTTAGTGAACAAATGGTTCCAAGGAACTATTTATTTCCAAGGGAGCACATCTTAAGCAACAAGTGTTAAGAAAGGGCAGCTCGCATTAATATTCTGAAAGCTGTAGAGGATGAAACCCAGGAATCATTTTCCACAGTGTTGTGAAGGATGACTCTTTGGATACACAAACATCCAATGTACTGATTGAGAGAACAGATATAACTAAAGCCACATTTGTTATGCTAACTGGCAAAATAACTTCCTTGATATTATTCTTAGATTAAAGACAGACCCCTCTTTGTCTAGACATTTGATTCATAGCATCATAGTCACCCAGCGCCGAAACAGGCCCTTCAGTCTTTCAACTGTGTGGAACAAGTGTAGATAGTCATTCAGCACGAAAACAGGCCCTTCGGCCCAACTTGCCCATGCCGTCCAAGAAGCCCCATCTACAGTAGTCCCGCCTGCCCATGTTTGGCCCATATCCCTCTAAACCTTTCCTATACATGTTGTTATTGTACTTGCCTCAACTACCTCTTCTGGCAGCTTGTTCCATTTACCAAGTCTGTGTAAAAAAGCTGCCCCTCAGAATCCTATTAAATCTTTCATCTCTCACCTTAAATCTCTGGTTCTTGATTTCTCTGACATGAACATAGATATAAAGACTTTCTACAGATGTTTAAAAAAAACATTAACCAAGTGAAGATTGGTCCTTTAGAAAGTGAGTCCAGATAAATGATAATGGAAAACAAAGGGACAGTAGATGATTAAATAAGTATTTTGCATTTGTCTTCAACACAGAGGGTACAGTAACATCCCAGACACAGGAAGTGGAAACGAGGGAGCATCACAGAGAAATGACAATCACCAGTGTAAAGCCACTGAGCTGCAGTCTGATTAGTCTCTGGGTTCTGACGGAGTGAACCTGCCTGAATCTGAGCCTCCCTCTGCTCCTCACTCATAGCTTGTCCCCTCCATCAAATCATAAAAGTGGGGCAGAGGCCAACACTTGGAATAGCGCAGATTTAGATCAGTTTACGGTCAGATACACCAGGGTGGAATGAAATGTATTTTTCATACGAAACTCATCGAGTAAACAGTGTAGCTAAAACAATGATAAATACGACAGTAAATACAACGCGTGTAAAACAGCAGAATGGAGCAAGATTGCCCCTCCAGAACCATTGCACAATGTGTGGTTGAGAGCGGGGGCTTGGAGGAAGAGCAATTGCAGTCTCATAGGGATCCCCACTGTTAGGAAATCATCAGCTTCAGGCCCACATGCTGTCTTGTCTCCCAGTTGGCAGGATACAGAATGCCACTGAGAAGAGACGGGAAGTTCTGTGAAGGAGAACATGTTGATGACTACATCAGAGGGGGGGCTTGGCTGTACAAATAGGGGTCCTATAATCAGACAGTCAGCAGCTATGAAAGTAGTTTAAAAAGTGGTGCATTGAAGGATATTAGCTGTATGGAGAGTTTGGACAAACTTGAATTGTTTTCTCTGGAACGTTGGAGGTTGAGAAAATATGCATCGGTTGTATGTTCCAGCAAGAAATAAAATGGAGATATCAGTTGTCTTATGTATGGTTAACAGCATGGTTTGGGAGAGGTGCTTGTAAAGGAGGAAGAAGTTGAAGACTGATGGGTTGCACTTCAATGGAACTGGTTCATTAGCAGGGTTGGGAAGAGTTTAAATTGAATTGGATCAAACTAGTGCATAGTAATAGAAAGGAGGAAAATGTACACAAACAAATGGAAATGTTAGATGGTAGTAGGAAAAGCCATGGGAAAGGCTCATTCAGCAAACTAAGCGAGACTGTGGAAAGCACAAAAACGGATTAGAGAGCCCATATTGAAATGTACAAAGTACAGTTGATGATCTCCAAATACAAATAGCATGTGGGATGACAATGTTGAGAGAATTGGAACTTGGTTCAAAAGACAGGTGGGAGTTAATATTCCAGGATATATCCTGTTCAGTAAAGTGAATTGAAGGGGGAAAAATTGGATAACAGTGCTAATTAAGGAAGATAACATAGAAGATATCTAGTTGGCAATCAGAAGGCAATTCTCCAGTGATAACCGAGTCCAGGGTTGCTCCATAATTTGCTGAGCTGAGCAGTCAGATACATGTGTCTCTGGCCTCTTGACTTCATGACAGCCACAACTGCCACACTAGTGCAGGCCTCTTCATTGGAAAGGATCACTGACCTGCACTAAAATGGTAAGTGGCTTGTTGTTTTTACTTTAATTTAATTCTAATGCTTTTAATCCATTTCCATCAGTTACATGTATCTTTAAATGCATTTTCTTTTTTTTTTTAAGTTTGTTAATTTTTTTCTGACTGTTTCTAAATTTGTCTACTCATCAGAGGCATAGAAGAGAGCATCTTCAACCAATGCACTCAAAATCGTTCACAATCATTAACATTTTCTGAAGAGGAGGAATTATTGTCACTGCAGATAGTTTTTTCCAATGTTGCCATTCTTGTGGAATTGGACTGTGTGTAAACATTGGAGTTACATTCGCCATCAAATTCCTGCATCCATTCTTCTTTTGACATTCATAACATATATTACGTTCAGGCCTGCCCAAAGCATTATGTCGCTCCCACCAAAGAGAGGTGCATCTTCTGCCCTTGCACCGTTATTTTCCCACAGTTAAACTGATCTGGAAAAAAGTTGCTTCCCGTGGGCTTGACTTTGTTTCGAGTGTTTCTCACTGTGTGCAGGGTACATGTTCTGAATTATTCTGATCTTGTGCTACGACCAAGGTTTATTCGAAGGCTGGAGTCTGCAGACAATCTGGCTGGAACTGTGCAGTACCCAATGCTTGGCTGGCTGGTCTTTATGTGGTCGCAAGAGCACCACAAGCCATGTTTGTTACCTCCCTCTCAAGACTTCACATGGCACAATCTGGAGATTTTATTGATTTGCAGGAAAATAGTTAAGGATTAGGGTGGAATCTTACTACCTTTAACAGGCAGAAGGTGTAATCAAGGGAACTCAGCCCACCCCCTCCCCAGGTCATCCAAACCATCCCCTCCTCAGATACCTTCCCCTGCAACCGCAGAAGATGCAACACCTGTCGCTATACCTCTTCCTGCGACTCTGTCCAGGGACTATCCTTTCAGGTTAGGCAGAGGTTCACTTGCACCTCCTCCAACCTCATCTACTGTATCCGTTGTTCAAGATGTGGACTCTTATACATCGGCGAGACCAAACGCAGACTACGCGATCGTTTCACGGAAAACCTTCGCTCAGCCCAGGTGAACCAACCTGATCTCCCGGTTGCCGGACACTTTAATTCTCCTTCCCATTTCCTGCACAGACCTTTCTGTCCTCGGTCTCCTCCGTTATCAGAGTGAGGCTAAATGCAAATTGGAGGAACAATATCTCATATTTCGCAGCTTACAGCCCAGTGGTATGAATATTGATTTATCTCACTTCCGGTAGGCCCGGCATTCCCTCTCTCTCTATCCCTCTCCCACCCAAGTCGCATGAGCTTCTCGTTTTCACCCTATGAACAGCTTACAATGGCCTTTTTCCTTTATTATCATTACTGTTTTGCATATCTTTCACTCATTGTTCTTTATCTCGCCACCTCTATATCTCTCGTTTAATTTATCCCTAACCAACCTGAAAAAGGGTCTCGACCCGAAACATCACCCATTTCTTCACTCCAGAGTTGCTGCCTGTTCTGCTGAGTTACTCCAGCTTTTTGTGTCTATCTTCGGTTTAAACCAGCATCTGCAGTTCCTTCTTACACAGCTCAGTACAGGAACTGATATCATGTTTTAATTATCAGCTCTTGTTCATATCTAGAGAGAGGATTGACTTTTAACTACATTAAAAACAGGTTGGATTAAACAACCAGGCATGGTCCTTTCATCTCAAATAAATCCAAACTACAGAGGGAATCCAATACATTTTAATCCAACTTTCATTTTGTGAGACAAGTTTCCACATTAAACATGCCTCAGTCACTGTTGTAAGGTCTTGTTGTAATTGGCCTTCAAGATCCAACGTGAATGAGTGCCCCTGCATGGTGATGGTGTGTCAAAGGTAAAATGTACTTTCATTTGTGAAGGGGTTAGTTACCCATTCAGTTGCAATGGAAAGGAATTTGAAGCCAACGGAAGCTAGGAGCCAACAGATCCAACTCTTGCAGCCACCCACCTACTTTTGCTAAATCTAAGCTAGAATGTCAGAGCCGCAGAAGAAAGACGTTTCTATGCCCAGGGATGTGGTCGGGATAAAGAAAGAAGCAGCTTGCTGTACACCTGTGTGTGAAACTTTGGTTCATTAGTGCTTAAAATAGCACAAAATTATTGTTTGATATCTTCCCTTTGAGTAGGTCTGTGAAACCCTGCTATTTTTCAAGTTCATGGGAGTAACTTAATATCAATCTAGGAACCCATACCATTCAGCTAACAACTGATAACATCCACACTGCATCTAATCATGACATACACTTAATTGTTATCTTCAATGTTGTAGGTATATTTGCCACTCCTCAAGAGTTGCTTCAATAATTTACTAATTCCATTTTTTTAAATTCATCAACCAGATTTTCCAGTGGTTCTACAGATTGTTGGCCTATGCCCAGATAGCCCTGGATCCAGGAACTTACTTTGTGTGTACAAGATTTCTGGAAAGTCTTGTGAATTTACACCTTCAAGCTTAGGCTTTAAGTTGTCTCACGCGTTTCCCCATGTCAAAGTCTTACTTGATTTGTGCTATAAGAGTTTTTACCCTGACCATTTCTGCCTGGATAACTTGCTTTGTGTTTGAATCAGTCACTGTGCCTTTCTGTGTACGATTTATTCACATCGTTTCATAGCGTGAGTTTACAGAATATTGTATTGATGTTATTTGATGTGGTCTCTAATATTAACCAGGAAAAGTATCTTCCTGATGTGCTGAGTTAGAACAGAGTACAATACTGGGTTAAAACCAAGTAAATCCTGGATTCACTAGGAACCTTGAACACCACTGTGAGTAACACCAAGATGATAAGCAGAGTTTTAACACTGGGAGATAGGAATGTAGAATGCCAGTATTTGGGAGGGGAAAGTGGTACTTTGGGGATAACAAAGGAAATATGGGAAAGCCATACGGAATCTGGGTGTAACAGAGGAATAAACCATTCAGTCAGAGTACATTATACCATTCATTCAATCATTTGCCATCTAATTTACCTCAACTCTATTCCTCCATTTTGTTCCTCGTTTTTTGATCGGGACACAGTAACCTAATAAATATCTCTGGGTCAGTCTTTAAATTCCCTACCAACCCAGTATCCACTGGTTTTTAATGAAGAAAGATTTCTACGAGGATTGGAAACTCAGAAGGTTCAGAAAAAGAAAGGAAATAACCCAGGAAGCAGGATTAAACCCAGGTCCCTGCAGCACCATCATACCAACAACATCTTGGTAGTCCCCATTTGCTCTGGACAACAATCAAACTAGTCTGACACTTTCCCCTCCCATCTTCTCCCCAAAGTTCAGCTTTCTTTTGGCCTTTTCAAGTACAAATCCAGTTCTCATGAACACTTTGATTAAATCTACCTCCATTGCTGCAGCAGACCTAAACAAACTTTTTCCTTTTTGATTTTTCTCCCAATCACCTTCATTTTCTGTCCACTGATACTTGACACGCCACTAATGAAAGAGATTGGTCATCCAGGGAACACAGGTTTTAACAGACCTATCCTTTCTGTCCGTGGAAGATGTATAGGTTCTACCAGACCATTGCGTTCCGACCAGATCTGTCCTCATTGAAATCAGCCCTCTTCCAATTGACCAATGTGAATTCTCCACACCTTTTCCATTGTTATTCTAAACCATGTAATGGTGCAGTTCCTAAATGCTCCTCTGCTGATACCTGCTTCACTTAGCCCACCTCTTTCTTGGAGCTGCGTTGCCTTATTCCTCATCGATCCAGAAACATACCAGTTATAGTTCTACCCAAGATACCTCAATCATTCTTCCCCTCTTTGGGAAGTGGTTGATGAATGGAGACTTGGAATGGGTGGAAGACAAGAATAGGAATGATAAGCTTAGCTAGAGGTGATGAACAATTTTGGTGACTGAAGGCAAGGTAAGAGTAAAAGGGATGACACTTCTTTGTGGAGGGGCATTTGGTAAGGTGAAATGCTTAGTGGACAAGGAGATGGAATGGATGTTCAAGGTATGGGGAGCAGAAACATGAGAGAATAATGGAGGCATAGAAAACAGAAAAAGATGTCAGCAAACTCCAGAAACAGAAGGGTCTGAGAAACTGGGCAAGACAGAGGAACATTGGGAACTTTAATAGTGGGGAGGCCAATGGACAGGAAATATGGCAAACAGTAATGATGTAGAAGAATAGTGAAACCAAAGATACTAAAGTTGATGGGAAACCTGAATCATGATTACTGGACGATGAAGACATGAATATTTCAGGATTATTCCATGGTAACATCAAAGCTGAGATATTGCATAATACCAACTGGTATAGATACATCAAAGCTCAGCGCTTTTACGCCAACACATTAAGTGACCATGAATCTTTTTGAAAGCCTGAGTGAAATCTTTTAGGAATGAGTGGCAGTAACTTTACTGTAACGACTGAAGCTTAAACTCAATACTGAGGACCTCACCCTGAGGTCAGATTAGTCACATTGCTGGGAGCTTTCCACTGGGACAAACCTACGACGTTACCAGGTCGAACTCAGTAGTTGTTAATAGCCTAATTTATAATCTGTACAGCACTTGTCTCTGCTTTAGGTTTTGATGGATGAATTCAGAACTGGCAACAATGATGAAGCTCTCTGCTCATCGATGCTTTAAGTACTTACCATGCACAAGTTCCTCAAATTAATTTAATGGGATTTTGACAGTGAGCAAAACTGTTTGTAAATTAATTAACAGATATATTTTGGAACTGAATGCACCAGCTTTCCACTCAACAACGCAAATTGAAAATGGTGTAAAATTAGTTTGAATGTTTAAAATAATTTATTACTTGACTGCAACCTAACCAAAGGTTTTGGAACAGCAGGCACAGTTGCAGCCTGGGATCTAATTGAGAGATGTGGGTGATTGCAGATAGAATAACTTGTCTCTGGTAATGGATTTCAGACTGGGATCAAAGCATGGGATTATATAGTTCACATATAGAAGACACAACACTTGACAGGTTGCAGGCTGGGATCTAATCAAAGAGTTTAGATAGTTTATATTAGAGTTATGGATCCTTCAAAGTAGAATGTAGGCTGGATCTAAATCAGGGCTATGTCAAATAATTATCTGGCCCGTTTCTACAAACATTTAATTTGGAGTTTTGTGCACAAAAATGCTGTATAAGTACAGGCCATACATGTTATTTCATCAGCTGCATTTTGTCTCACCTGAAATTCTCAAGCACCAGCTCAGAGAAAATTAAATTAAATTAAAAATAAAAGCAATCCTTCAGTGACAAATACCCCAAAGTCAAAATTTTCTATTTAGATCAGTAAAGTTAGTCTAAATTCTCATTCGATTTTTTTGCTAAAATAGTGACGGGCCGGTGCAATTTACTACAGCACTGCAGGGTAGAAAGAGCAGGGCATCCACTCCCAATTATTGGCCAGCAAAATTAATGACCGTCCAAGAAACGCAAGAGTTGGGAAGAGCAGTGACTGGGATCGAATCCCTCCCGGCTCTTCCTCCTCTTGCAGTAAGTAACTGCTGTATCCTGTAACTATGCTTATTGAGAAACAAAGATAATGTGAACCTAACCATCCCTCATTAATACCCGTCATATTTCCTTCCAATAAATGTTCCATTCTGCATCCTACAAACACAAACCTAGAGAAACTGGCAGAGGAACAGCAAAAGTGAATTTGTGTGGAGTTTAAAAGGGAACTAGGTAGGTGGTTGAAAAGAAAATGTGTAGAGGGGAGTGGAACTGGAGTGGACTACTCCTGCATGAAGCTGATATTCTGTGGGATGAATCTTATTCTATACTGTAACCTTGCTGCGATTGTATTGTATTATCACTGAGTACTGGATCTGGGAAAATTGATATTGTCAGAGTGAGATGTTTGGTGAGCAAAGACTACATGGATAACCACAACTTCAAGTGATCATAAAAGATTAATGAACTCTTTTTCATTTGGTGGATCATACAATAAGTCCTTAATAGGCTCTGGGATCCCAGATATATGAACATGCAGATTAATTCTGATTTTGCAACTACTGAATTTAGTAGCAGCAGAGCTCTCCAGGCTCTGGTAAGTAAAGAACCAGAAAGGGTCCGAGATTCAATATGGATTACTGATCACTGGCCAGTCCTTCTTCATAGTATGCATGGATGGATTTGGAATTAAACAATCACACACATATACAACATTTACCATAATCCAATAATCTATCAATACTGTCTAGACATGTATACATGGATTAGCCACTTACATTAAGTATGGGAAGACAGTGACAAGCAGCACAGCATGTAGGAGAGTGGAACGATTGGAAAAATATTATAAGGAAAATAATCTGCATCACCTACAGCCCGTTTAATGATTTGTTTGGTGTGGCAATGTTGCCCTCTGCTGGTCCAAAGTATTTTATCAGGAAGAACAAACTTTTCGACACATGCCATTATTTCCATGCTGAGCAATATCAATGGTTAGCTTGGATTATAGACAGCACATGCCCTCAATATTAAAATCATTTATTTTATGAAATCAACTTTTTTGATGACATTTCATTTGATATTCACCGAGTGAGAGTATATCAGGCAATTCACTCTCATTCTACATGTGTGCCTCGTCGGTTTTTTTTTAAACCTGTCATTGCATTGTAATGTAATTTTGCTCACCTATTTCCTTGGACTTGATGATAGACTGAATATAGAGTGTATTGCCAGGGAACAGTTACATATGGAATGAATGGGACAAAGTTCGAGTCACCTCAGAGCCTTCACCATTAAGACATGTCACTGGAAAGTTCCACCAAGATGCAGGACGGAACGCCACTGGAGATCCTTCTGCCCCGTGGCTATCAAATGTACAACTCCTCCCCCTTCTGTCGTGGGGTAGACTGAGACGGACTCAGTTCCCCCCCCCCCCCCCCCCCCCCCCACACACAATCTCTGCACATCCCCAATCCTTTCCACTCGTCACTTTAATTTCATGTTTCATGTATTTTGTGTCTGTGTTTGTATGACTGTTGGCAGTTCAATTTCCCTCCTGGGATAAATAAAGTTCCATCGTATTATATCGTTAATGCAACTGAATTAGAAGGGGACAAGTGTGTGGAGAGAAGAGAGTCAGTTTACAAGTGATGTGAACTTCATCATTGACACAACACAAGTCCACCAGAGCTTTGCAGCTAAGAACAGAATTAACAATGGGAGAAGTATTTATTGTGTCAGTAATTATATTTCTTAATAAATTTGAGTTTGTTGCTTGAACCACACAACCTGGTGTTTTAGAGGGATCTGGGGACTCAGTGTCAGGTTGACATCCTCCGCAGAAAAGGCTTCATAACACCATCGATCATCTGTTGCTGCTTTTGCAAGCTCGCTATACAGAAACCTATCTATATTACAATGGCTCCAAACTAGAAGTACTTAACTGCCTGCACCACCTACAACCTTGACATGACCACAAGCATTTAAAACATGTCATGTTTGCTGCCTACAAATGCAATTGTGTATCGTAAGCACAGGTAAACTATATTAGGCAGTTGCCCAAACTGTTACAACATTTAAATCTCTAGGTCTGGATGCATATTCCATTTTGAAAGGATATACAAGCACAGTGGTGAATGGAAGCATGGAAACAGTAAAACTGAACTAAGTGCCGATTCAAGAACTAGTCAAAACAACAGAAGCTGAAAATCTCAATTTTTATGATTTAAAACAAATATTAAAAAGTATAAAGTCAGGCAGGTACAAAGTTGGAATAAATTCATTACAGGAGCATGGGTGCAGAGTATTGTTTCTGTATGTGCTCAGAGTTAGAGAATAATGCCACAGCAATCAAATCCCTGCAATAGATCAGTCACAGTTTGCAATGAAAGGGGAAACATTCTCAGTAGACATCATCCATGGATCATTGCTGGTGCGGTCACACAACCAATGTTCAACTGCAAAGAACAAGTCATGTCAAACTTTCCTGCTTAAAAAAATGTTTATGTTAAGCTATGAAGGGAATTAGAATGTCTAATATTTTCAGGAATAATAATCAAGATATTTTGAGATACATTAGCAGATTTGTCATGGGTAAACTTAATTCATTTAAAATAAATTGTTAAAATCATACTTTCTCCCAAGTAGTTATAGATCTGAGTATTTTATCTCTCAACCGATGAACCCCCTTCACCAGCACTGGAACGGTACATTATTGAGTTGCAGCTGCTGACCAGTAAACTAATATAAAACTTTGCTTTCCTCTCTCTTCCTAAAGCTGAAATTAGATTAAGTAAAAGTCAACACCACTGGTCGATATTGCTCTTTCACTTCTTCCTCTGCAAATCTCAACGTAGCAAAGATAATCGACACAGCAAGAGGTATGTTCTGAGATAGTCACTGTGCAGTAAGTTCTACCATGCATGAAGCAGAAGGGGAATAGGGACGGTAAAAGGTCAGTGGGATGAACTGGAGGTGAAGAAAAGATTGGATAAATACAAGGGAGAAAATAAGAAAACATAGCAATAGAAAACAAACCGCTGGAAGAACTCAGCGTGCCAGGCAATATCAGAAGCTGCTTGAGCTCTCCAGCAGTTTATGTTTTGCTCCAGACTCCAGAATCTGCAATCTCTTGCGTCTCTGCCAGCATATTGAAAGGGTAGTAAATAAACAACAGTAATGATCAGGCCCTACTGTGCCGTAGAATGCAATGCAACAAGGTGGCAAAGAACTGCATGCAGAATGTGTAAGGGCAAAGGCAGCAGTGACAAGGGAACGCTATCACATGCATGTTCCTTTCAGGTTGCACACCATACAGACCACATTTCCATTTCCTCATTGTTAGATCATAATTCTCCACGTAATAGCTTTCAACAAGTACTATCACAGTGTGAATGAGTCCATTATGGAAATCAGCCCCACCCCACTTTCTCATGGACAATTATAGATGGGCATGAAATGGTATTCTTTCTTGCATTATCCGCAACCCTTGCGAGGATAATAAAAAGCTGCCACTGGGCTGCGAAGGTGGGCGAACAAATCACACTGAGCTCTTGCAATGATTCTGGAGACATGTCCTTTGTACAGGAAATACAACCAAATTACTTATTCTGACTACTTTTAAAGAAAGTACTGGTGTTGTGCCACATATCTAAATTACACTGTCCATCCTCCGGGAATGCATATCAAAAAGTATTTGCGTCAGTCAGACTGGACACTAAGATACTAGGTGAAGGACAGCAGCACACACTCCCTGTCCATTACAAAATGGAGTACACAACAAAAAGAATATTGGCACTCTTTTCATTTCTTCACTGACCTGTTAGACAATAATTGCTACCCTGGTTGCTGATTTGGGCTGAACACAGATCACAGAGACCTTGGGACTCTCTGGTCTCTCTCTTTACAATACAGCAAACCATTGCTCACCAGTTAACGTAGTTTTGAATAGAGGAAAAAGCAAACCACTTGAAATGTTACAAAACTGTCATATCTTGCTGCAGGTTACTGATATGTGCCGGCAAAGGGGGTATAAATAGTAAAACTAAACCATGTTGCAGGTACTGGAAATGCAAAGACTAGCATAATACTTACCACTGGTGTGCAAAAACAAAAGGTAAAAATATACATGTAATAAATAAAGGAACATAACAGCTTTGTGTCAATAGTGACAGAATCCTGGAATACAATTGGAAAACAATGATGCAGAAGTGTAGGACCATTCTGGCCAAGGCTCGCGGTCGCTGCATGTATCCTCTCGAAGCTGGAGAGAATGCAGTGGGTTTTGTGTGCTCAGAGTTTCAATGTTCATTCAGTCTTTGATTGGAGGATACATTCTCACAATCTCCGTGTCTCAATCTCCACTCAGCACCTATTTGGTATCTGTGTTTAAGAAAAATAAGATGTTTAGCTTTTGCCCAAACATTGATCTGATGAAATGTCATTCGCATGAAACATTAACTCTGTTTCTCCGTCCACATATACCACCTGAGCCGCCGAGTAGTTCTAGATTATTTTTGTGTACATTTTGCATTTCCCTAATTACTAACTTTAAATTATTAAAAAAAAATACTTAGGCCTACCCTGCTTTATCCCAAAACACATTGTCATCGTTTTCAGCATTTAATTATAACCTTGTAAGCTTTTGCTCCCTATTACATTTCTTATTTTGCCATCTATCTTCTCATCTCAGGACTATAATTCCCTGTTGTGTTAACCACATCATTAATATAATGAATATAGTGTACAAAATCATGAGGGGAGATGATATTGTGAATGTACAGAGTCTCTTACCCAGGGATGGGAATCAAAAACTAAAGGTGATATGTTTTAGGTGACAGAGGCAAAATTGAATACGAATGTGAGGGGCAGCTTTTCACTCAGAGTATGGTGGGCATATGGAACAAGCTGACAGAGGAGGTCTTTGAGGCAGATACTATAACAGCATTTAAAAGATGCTTGGACAGATACATGGATAGGAAAGGTTTAGAGCAATATGGGCCAAATGCAAGACAAGCTTAAATGGGGCACCTTGGTCGGAATTGACAAGATGGGCTGAAGAGCTTGTTTCCATGCTGTATTATTCAGTGACTCTCTTTGATTCTAATAGCTGAAGTCTCATCATTGATCCCTGTAAGACCCAAGAAATTACTTTCTTCCAGCTCGACTGTACACCTATTAGTGTGCTGTCTGCGTTCCATTGTCTGACCAATCTTCTATCGGGTCAATGACTTGGCTTCAATTCGATTGGCCTTGAACTTAAATTTCCTGTACGCAGAAACTTAGAGTTTATATGATAAACAGTTGCATTATTACAGTTACTTCCTCAAAAACTTTAATTATGTTGTGAAAGGAAAACCCGTTTGAAGTAGGTTGTTTCTAATCAGCGCAGATTCCTCAAGTGCTCAGTCACTCTCTCCTTTATTATAGATTCCAATAAATTCCTTGCAACAGAGCAACAGATGTTAGTCTATATAGAATTTCCAGGTCTGTCCATTTTTACCTTCATGTAATAATGAATTTATATTTGCAATTTTCCACTTCAAAGCAACAATTTTTGAGTTATTGAAGGAATCTGAAACGTTAAAAAATAGGGTAGTAGGAACCAATTTCCGTGGTATGTTTTCTCATAAAATCCATACAGAACAGCAATGGCAGGAATTTCTGGGCAAAATCCGGAAGACGCAGGATCATTTCATTCCAAAAAGGAAGAAAGATTCTAAGGGGAGTAGGAGGCAACCGTGGCTGACAAGATAAGTTAGAGATAGAATAAAACTAAAATAAAATATGTATAACACAGCAAAGAGTAGCCAGAAGCCAAAGGATTGGAAAACTTTCATAGGATAACAGAAGGAAACAAAACGGGCAATACGGGCTGAAAAGATGAAGTACAAGGAGAAGCTGGCCAGGAATACAAAGAAGGACAGTGAAAGCTTCTTGAAATATGTTAAGGGAAAAAGAGTAGCAAAGTCCCTTGAAGGCAGACACGGGTGAAATTATTATAGGTAACAAGGAAATGGCAGAAGAGTTGAACAGGTACTTTGGATCTGTCTTCACTAAGGAAGACACAAACAATCTCCCAGATGTACTGGAGGACAGAGGATCTAAGGGGGTAAAGGAACTGAAATAATTTTTTATTAGGCGAGAAATAGTATTGGGTAGGCTAATGGGGCTGAAGGATGATAAATCCCCTGGGCCTGATGGTCTGCATCCCAGGGTCCTCAGGGAGGTGGCTCTAGAAATAGTGGACGCATTGGTGATCATTTTCCAATGTTCAATAGATTCAGGATAAGTTCCTGTGGATTGGAGGATAGCTAATGTTATCCCACTTTTCAAGAAAGGAACAGAGAGAAAACGGGAAATTACAGACCAGTTAGCCTGACTTCGGTGGTGGGAAAGATGCTGGAGTCAATTATTAAAGAGGTAATAATGGGCCATTTGGACAGCAGTAAAAGGATTAGTCCAAGTCAACACGAAATTTATGAAAGGGAAATCATGCTTGACTAATCTTCTGGAATTATTTGAGTATGTGACAAGAAAAATGGATGAAGTGGAGCCAATGGATGTAGTGTATCTAGATTTTCAGAAAGCCTTTGATAAGGTCCCTCAGGGGAGACTGGTGACTAAAATTAGAGCACATGGTATTGGATGTAGGGTGTTGACATGGAGAGAAAATTGGTTGGCAGACAGGAAGGAAAGAGTAGAAGTGAACGGGTCATTTTCAGAATGGCAGGCAGAGGCGAGTGGAGTGCCGCAAGGCTCGGTGTTGGGGTCGCAACTGTTTACCATATATATTAATGATTTGGAAGAGGGAATTAGGAGCAACACTAGCAGGTTTGCGGATGACACAAAGCTGGGTGGCAGTGTGAACTGTGAAGAGGATGTTAGGAGGTTGCAGGGTGACCTGGACAGGTTGAGTGAGTGGGCAGATGCGTGGCAGATGCAGTATAATATAGATAAATATGAGGTTATCCACTTTGGCGGGAAAAACAAGGGGGCAGATTATTATCTCAATGAGGTTAGGTTAGGTAAGGGGGAGGTACAGCGGGACCTGGGTGTCCTTGTACACCAGTCACTAAAAGTTGGCGTGCAGGTACAGCAGGCAGTGAAGAAAGCTAATGGAATGTTGGCCTTCATAACAAGAGAATTTCAGTATAGGAGTAAAGAGGTTCTTCTGCAGTTGTGTGGGGCTCTGGTAAGACCACATCTGGACTATTGTGTACAGTTTTGGTCTCCTAATTTGAGGAAGGATATCCATGTGATTGAGGCAGGTTCACAAGATTGATCCCTGGGATGGTGGGACTGTCATATGAGGAAAGATTGAAAAGACTAGGCTTGTATTCACTGGAGTTTAGAAGGATGAGGAGGAATCTTATAGAAACATATAAAATAATAAAAGGACTAGACAAGCTAGATGCAGGAAAAATGTCCCCAATGTTGGGTGAGTCCAGAACCAGGGCCCACAGTCTTAGAATAAAGTGGAGGCCATTTAAGGCTGAGGTGAGAAAAAACCTTTTCACCCAGAGAGTTGTGAATTTGTGGAATCCCCTGCCACAGAGGGCAGTGGAGACTAAATCACTGGATGGATTTAAGAGAGAGTTAGATAGAGCTCTAGGGGCTCGTTGAATTAAGGGATATCGGGAGAAGGCAGGCACGGGTTATTGATTGGGGATGATCAGCCATGATCACAATGAATGGCGGTACTGGCTCGAAGGGCTCCTCCTGCACCTATTTTCTATGTTTCTATGTTTCTTTAATATCCCCAGTGAAGAAAATCCTTAACACTGAGTTATACCAAAATACAGTGATACTGCAATATCCTCTGTAATTCCCTTGGCCGGTCAAGGGATTTACAGGGGATATTAAATACTAACCTTGCTAGTGGTCCTAACGCCCCAGGAAATACAACAGTGAAAACCTTCAGTTGCAGAGAATGTTTAAATCTTTAATGCCAATTTCATGGAGTCACAAAGCAATACAGCATGGTCTTTTGGCTACTGCGCTAGAGGCTAGCCAAACAAACATCTACCTATACTATTCCTTTCTGCATCTGCAGTTCCTTGTGTCTCTAATCCAAAACAAATTCCATTTTTACTGTCCCCACTTCCCAAAAACTCCCCCCAGATTCTACCACTCTTCTGCAGACTACGGACAAAATGTAGTGGTGAATTAAACAACTTGGATGTCTTTGGGATGTGGGAGGACACTGGACCACCTGGAGGAAACCCACGCAGTCACAGGGAGAATGTGCAAACTCCACACAGACAGCAGTGGTGAACAAGGTCAAACCTAGGTCAGTGGAGCCGAGGGACAGCAGTTCCACTAACTCTGCTACCCACTTTTCTGATCATGTTTCCCTGACAGCATTAATTTTAATAATTTTCTTTTAATTTTTAATTTTTCTCCTTAATTTTTTTTAGTGGGTTTCTTGGAATATAAAGCCCAGTATCCTCTTCTGGTGCCAAGAAGAATGACAGAAAACAAATTGTTCAAATGACGTGCAATTCATTTGTTTTTCTAAAAACAATGTTTTTCAGTAAAATTTTTGAATGTATCATCAAATCTATCTTTGCATTTATATTCCACTGCATAGTGCAGAGTAAATATGGCATTTATGTTCTGGGGGACCAACATGAATATTGGAAAGGTGCTATGAAAGCCTGGACCCTGGGAATGGTTTAAAAAGGTGATTCTCTAGTTCAGTCATGAATTCTAACCTATAAAACATTGGTAGTGAATAGAAAATAAGTGTTGCACAATCTGTTTGCAAACAGGTGTAAGGATTTGTAATAGACTTGCCTACTTCACCCGCCCCCAATTACTGCTGGTGATTACTTTGTGGCCCTGGTGAGTAGTTTATCATTACTATTCCAAATATCTCGGTTAGTATTGAAAATAAATTGCACACACCTTCATCCCAGCCCTCAGAGACTCCTGCCAGCTGATAATGCTTTTTCCGTAGTCCACCCAGCCGCTCCCTCTCTTTCTGTAGCTGGCTTTCCAATTCTAAAACACGAACCTTCAGGGTAGGGATAAAAACATAAAGATATTAGCATTTACACTTTTATTTCACCCTGTTGTAGAGTAATACAGCGTGGAAACAGGCTCTTCAGCCAAAGTTCCCACACCGACCAACATGTCCCATCTACATTAGCCCCACCTGCCTGCATTTGGGCCTTATCCCTCTAAACCTGTCCTATCCATGAACCTGTCACAATGTTTCTTAAAGTTGTGATAGTACCTGCCTCAACTCCCTCCTCCGTCAGCTCGTTCCATACACCCACTAACCATTCTTTGTGTTCTTGCAGAAGAACCTGTCTCAAAGTGAACTTTCAGCGACTTTACTGTTTTATAGTACAGATTAAAAACACAGATGAAGAGCAAGAGAGGCTCACCAATCCCATTTTTTTCAACCTCTAAAGGAAAAACGCATAAAGAACATTAGTACCATTACAATGGTAATCGAGCAAAAACTCCTGAGCATGCATCAATCTTGTTCTCTCCAATGACAGCAAAACAGCTTTGTGTGATTCTCCTCATGGGGTACAGCTTCTGATAAGCTGCAAGCTGTGGCTTCCAACTATCTCATTTATTAAAGAACATATTAACTCTGATTAGAATGCAAGCTTAATGTTTATTCCCCGAAATTGTACCCCTGCTGGTGGACCATGCTACATGAACGATGCACTTAATTCAAGGGAACTGGAAGATATAATCAGACAAATGCTTTATCTTTTTCATTACTTCAAGAAACAATGGAAACAAGCAGAGAGCCATGCAATGATAGTTTTACAATACCTGCGAATCCATTTCCTGTCGCTTGATTTGTGTCAGTGTCATGCTGGAGAAATCCATTGTATCTGGAACAAATCAATGAAAGTGGCAGACCACGCATGAGGAAAAATAAAATCACCAACAGAAAATACACAAGATATGGTTCCTCATCTGCAATTTATCTTCTGCTATTAACAGAAGTATTTTTTGCTGGATATAGTTCTGTGGGCAATGGGTATGGTCCAATAATTTGACCAAAAGCTCTTCCTTCCTGTCAGCCTACACATGGAAACTGCACCACAAGTGGCCCAAATGCTACATCCAAACAAACGTGGAAAACCCAACAGCTGATTTGAGGGAAGATAGACACAAAAAGCTGGAGTAACTCAGCGCGACAGGCAGCATTTCTGGAGAGAAGGAATGGGTGACGTTTCGGATCGAGACCCTTCTCCAGACTAGAATCTTCGATTTAACCTGGCACCTGCAATTCCTTCCCACACAGCTGATCTGAGGGAGTATTGCACTAGCAAGGTGCTGTCCTTCAGGGGAGAATAAACCTTGTCTGCTTTCTCACTAGGTGCAAAACCCGCATTGCATAAATTTTGAAGAACAAGGCAGCTCTTTCAGTGTTCTGGCTAATATGTAATCGTCAACCATGAACATTAAGAAATGTCTGGCCACTATTTCATTACCATTTGTGAGCCCTTCAATGACATTTTCTCAGCTAGAATTTTTAAATTATGACAATGAATGTAGACTGTATCATGTTGTTGAATTGAATTCAAATTAATAACAATTTATTCGCCAAGTATGTATACGTACAGGGAATCTGCCTTGGTGCTTTGCTCGCAACAGGATAAAAACACGATATACAGCAGACTATTAAAAATAAAACATTATAATTTAAACACGTGAAAATAAAGTACATGTAAGTAAAAGAGTAAAAAGAGGCTACAGACTTTTGGCTGGTGAGTAATCTACTGCTCGTGGAAAAAAAAGCTGTTTTTATGTCTGGCTGTGGCAGCTTTGATAGTCCGGAGTCACCTCCCAGAGAGAAGTACTTCAAAGAGTTTGTGGCTAGGGTGAGAGGGGTCAGAGATGATCTTACCCGCTCACTTCCTGGCCCTTGCAGTGTTCAGTTCGTCAATGGGGGAGAAGGTTGCAGCCAACAACTTTCTCAGCTGATCGAACGATGTGCTGCAGCCTCCGGATGTCGTGCTTGGTGGCTGAGCCAAACCAGACCATGATAGAGAAGGTGAGGACAGACTCTATGATAGTAGTGTAAAACTAGACCATCATTGCCTGTGGCAGGTTATGTTTTCTCAGCTGCCGCAGGAAGTACATCCTCTGTTGGTACATTTTGACTGTGGAGTCGATGGTGGCTTCCCATTTAAGGTTCCTGGAGATGATGGTTATGAGGAACTTAAATGACTCCATAATTGTGACTGTAATGTTGTTGATGATGAATGGGGGGGAAGGGAGGGGGAAGCTTCTCCTGAAGTCTGCAATTAATTCCACTGTCTTAAGAGCATTGAGCTCCAGGTTGTTGCGATGGCACCAGGAGTGTCACTTTCCGTCTGTAGGCAGATTCCTCCCCATCCTGGATCAGTCCAATCAGGGTTGTGTCATCTGCAAAATTAAAAAGCTTGACAGAGGAGTCTGTGGAGGTGCATTCGTTGGTGTAGAGAGAGTAAAGGGAAGAATACGCAGCCTTGCGGTGCTCCTATGCTGAGGGTCAGCGGATCCGAAATGTACTTTCCCAGCCTCACATGCTGCTTCCTGTGTATCAGGAAGTTGGTGATCCACTGACAGTGGGGTTCAGGCACAGTCAGCTGGGAGAGCTTGGATTGTAGTAGCTCTGGCACAATGGTGTTGAATGTAGAGCTAAAATCCACAAACAGAATCTTTGCATAGGTCTCCTGGCGGTCTAGGTGCTGGAGGATGAAGTGCCCAAAGGGTTTGGGACATCTTGGGTTCATGAAAGGAATTAGATAATAAATTCAACCCTTTTTTTTTAAAAGGATAATGCCATCAGATGCAGGAACACTGAATGATTTCCAACACCTTGGTCCAGGGATTGGAGACCAACTGAGGTCCACTTACAGTCATTCAGTCCCAACCACATTGCAACGATTGAACCTAGAACCTTATGCCTGTTAAAGCATATCACTTTAAAAATCATGCGTGTTTGAAGCTGTAAACCTTAAGTATCCGGTAATTTTATTGGTTAGATACTTATCCCCGGGAGCTGCCGAACAAACGGGGCACCGATATCTGGAGCGACGACCAACGACCAGAACGCCTCCCAGTTGGCCCGACTCACCCCACAGGCCTCTCAGGGCACTGCGGAGAAGCCGGGCGGCAAGGCCTGCCCGGGTCAAAGGAACCTCAGCGGCGATGGGAGACTCAGCGGCGGCAGCGGGAGACTCGGCTGCAGCTTGAGCCTCAACATCAACGGGAGCCTCGGCGGTGATGAGGCCTCAGCGATACAGGAGCCTCGGCGGCAGTGGGAGCCTCGGTAGCGGTGGAACGTGTGAGGAGGGGGCGGGGAAGACAATGGGGACCCGGCATGCGGGGACCACCTTGAGGGACGGTGGGAGAACAAAGGGGGACCCTGGTGTGGAGGGAGGGGCGCACTCTGGTTTAGAATCCTCGGCCCAGGAGATAAGCCTGCGTTCATTTGTTTGTTCGTTCCGGTTCACACGGCAGCCAGCCAACAGTCGCTTGTCCTTTTCTTTTTTTTTGCACTTTTAATTTCAAGTTTTTGTGTACCTTGTGTGTTGTGACTGTCGGCAGATAAATTTCCCTCCAGGGATGAATAAAGTTTGATCATATCGTATCCTTTATTAATGCAGCATTTCTATTACAATTTGGAAGAGCTGGTCATAACAAAACACTTCTTCTAAGATTTTCAATCATCTTATTATTCTCCTGAAATGACTCAACTCCCATGACTGTTCAGTAACGGACATTCTGTGCATCATACTCCATGAAGAACAAAAAGCCAATGGCCAATTATTCTGTTTCTGGTGATATTAGGGAGACACTGTTCATCAAAATAACTTTTCACAATCATATCCATATCTTTTAACATCCCCTCGAAACCACATTTCTGGGAGATAAGGTCGCTGTTTTAGCTTAAAGGAAATGTTTCCAACCAAATAAAATTTTGTGTGAAAATTTAAATCTAGATTACAAGTCATGAATAGGAGGCTGAATGAACAATCCTCAAACTCCAGACAAAGAGGAATGTTTTACAACTGTCACAAATGATAGCACTTGCAAACTCGACAAGAGCCTTTTCAGTATCGAAGTGAGGCAAAACGCTGATTGAAGGTCTTCCAGGATTTCCTCCTCATATTACGTGGGAAAGATTGTTGCCAACTGCAAGACCATCGCTTAACATGAGGAACGGGAAGTTGGTACATCAAAAATAATCAAGTGTCACAGGGTGGTACTTCCACCAACTTCCACTTGGTGGCCTTTTTGCTGCTACTTCTTGAAATATTCAGTCATTCTGATGAATTATAAAAATTCATAAAATACTTCATATATTGCCAGAGATCCTTAAAATGGTGTAATTTGTGACTTTTAACAATCAGTATTACATTTTCCAGTTAAAAGTGTACAAATTGCCACAGACTCTGCTTTTCCAGGATGACTCCATCAGCATGCATCCCAATCTGCATCAATGAAAAAGCAACACACTCAAGAAACGAAGAGCTGTGTTAAATAAAAACAGAACATCCTGGAAAAGCTCAACAAGTCAAGCAGCAGCTGCAGAGATAGAAACACACAAATAATTTAGGTCAAGGACCCTTGATCAGAATACTGGTGAAGAACAAGTTGATCCTCTGTACCCCAGATGAGATAACTTTCCAATGTCCAACTTTTAATTGGGAATGTCAGAGTGAAAGAACTTACGTAGTCGCTGATAGTAAAAACGAATCTTCCAGTCGTTATTTCCAATTTAATTGGTCCTTTATTGAAGTAGTAATACAGATAACATATCTGATCCTCGTAATTCTTATACAAGCTGTAACCTTTCGTTCTTACTGTGTTGTGTGATAAGAACTGTTGTCTCTTCAATCCCCGAGGCTAATCTGATCTGACCACTCCCTGTTGCTTCGCTAGCCTCCTCAGATGTAGCCATGCCCATCTACGTATCAAAATCCCTACCCCAAGCATACAAAAAAGATACAGCTAGAAATATCCAAACAAAATACTAACGGTAACTAACTTAAACAATGAATGGCTCCTACAAGTGACCTGGAGGGCTAGTTATATTTCTCTCCCCACAAATATTGCCAGATTTACTGAATATGTCCATGTTTCCAGTGTCTGCAGTATTTTGCTGTTAGGTTGTATAGAATGGATATATCCACCTCCCACCATCCACCCCTTTATATTCTTTCAAGTTCATACATAATGTGAAAAGTGAACTACCTTTCTCCTCAATCTGGAACTTTCCCGATTTGGTGGAAGCCACTACTTTGGCTGTGGCTTCATTAACACTCTTGGACGCTTCCCGCAGCCTTCCAAGGTTAAAGTTGTCTTTATCTGCTTTAACCTACAAAAGAAGGCGGCACAAGTATAAGTTTATCAGGAGCAAGAGGGTAATCAGGGAAAGAGTGGGTCCCTCTCAGGAACAAATGGATAATCTATGTGTGGAGGAAGGTACTGTGGGCAGGTCCTAAATGAATTGCCTCTCATCTGTATTCAACAAGGGGGAAGATGCCAAAGAGAGAGTTGAGGGGGGGAGGGTATTGCGATCAACTGGATCATGCCAATATGGAGGTATTGTATGTCTCGAACATGAGTGAATAAACCCTCAGGGCCAGAAGAGATCTTCCCCAGAATGCAATGGAGACCCATGGAGGAGATATTTGGTGCTGTGACAGAGCTTTCCGCATCTTCCTTAGCTACAGGTGATGTGCCAGAAGACTAGGTGATAGAAAATGCTATTCCTTACGTTATGAAATGCTGCAAGAAGTATAAGCATCTCCTTTCCTCATCTCCGTTCGACAGGGGCGCCGTCCTGTACGGGTATGGCTTCCCAGCCTGCAGCTGTCCGTTTTATCTCTCTTTTTTTTATTTTTAGTTAGTTGAGTTTTTCTGTTTTCGGAGTCCTAGCCTATTTTATGTGGGGGTGGGGGTGGGGGGGTAAACTGTTTTCTAGGGTCCCTACCTGGTCGGAGAGGCAGCTTTCTCCAGGCTGCATCGTCGACCCGTCCTCGTGGCCTACCAGCAGGCCTGGAGCGGCATTTCCTGGGGGGACCGCCCAAAACCATGGCTTCGGCAGCAGCGCTGAAGCACCATCGCGGTGCGGAGCGGAGCGCGCGATGCCTTGCCCGGGTCGCAGCACTGGAGCTCCGGTAAGCTGAAGACGTCAGGATAACATCGCAGAGCTGCGGGACTGTGGGGCGGCCGGCGGTGCTGAACTTCAACTTTAACGTCGGGGGCCTGGGATCTCTTGGCGAGATCGCCAGTTGTGAGCTCCATTCAGCGCGGCCTGTTGGCGTCGGAACCCACGGTCTCCAGCAAGGAAGCGGCCGTTACAGGCACCCCGAGCCGCTGAGAGGGTTCTCCCGACGCCGGATCACCAACACCCGGCGAAGAAGGGCCTGTAACATCGGCCCCCGTAGCAGCGACTGTGGAGGCCTCAATAGGCCCAACTATGGGTGAACAAGGGGATGGGGTCTGGACTTTGTGCCTTCCCTCATAATGGGAACCATTGTGGGGGATGTTTTTTTATGTTTATTGTTAAATTCTTTAATGTTGTGTCTTATCTTTATCGGTGTGCTGCATGGCAAGACAAATTTCACTACACCAATTGGTGTATGTGACAATAAATGTCCTTTGTCCTTTTGTCCTTTGCATGTAATAATAGGTCAGTGAGCCTTACATCAGAGATTGGGATATTATTGGAGAAAATCCTACAAGTAGGATCCATGTTGGAAAAACAGTGACTGATTGGGGATGGTCAGGATGGCTTTCTATAGGGGAAATCCTGCCCTACTAATTTGAAGAGATTTCTGAGAAAGCAGCTATGAGTATTGATAAATGCAAGGCTGTATTTGTTGTCTATATAGACTTTGATATGACATTTGACAAGGTCCTGCATCCAGAAGGTTGGGTCCGGAGCGAGCTGGCTAATTGTATCGGAAACTGGCTTGGTGATAGGAGGCAGAGTGTAGAGGTGGAAGGATGCTTTGCAGATTGTAAGTCTGTGACCAGCGGTATACTGCAGGAATCAGTGCTGGATCCTGATTGTTCATGGTATATATCAACAATTTAGCTATGAATATAGGAATCATGATGAGTAAGTTTACAGATGGCACAAACGTGCTGTTGTGTAATGCAAGGAAGATTGCCTAATGCAACAGCAAAATGTAGATCAAATAGAAAGATAGGCATGGAGTGCAAAGGAGATTCACCAGGATGTTGGCTGGATTGTAGTACTTTAGTTATGGGAGAGACTGGATAGGCTAAAGAGGCTGAGGGATGACCTACTACAGGTATAGGCTGAATTGTTTCCCGATGTAGGGGTGTCAAAGCAGGTGAGAAGCCATTTTAAAGGATATTTGAGGTGAAAAGTTATTTTTTCTAACACAGAGAGTGACATCTGGAAAGTGCTGCCAGAGGAGGTGGTGGAGTTGGATGCAATCGCAATGTTTAAGAGGCACTTAGCCAAGCACTTAAATAAGCAAAGCATGGATGAATACAAACATAGTGTGGCCAAATACGGTAAATGTAGATGGGCAAAATGACATTTCTGTGCCGTACAATTCCATGACTAAAGGTCTAGACATTAAACCCCTGACTATATTATGCTATTTTTCACCATGTCACAGTCAGAGAAGTGAGATTGATTGGAATGATCCCGAACATACTGAAACAAGCGTACTTTGTTGTTGTAGTAAAGTGAATAGCAGGTCCTCTCCTGCACTATGGGGTCATATATACAGTGCCTTGCAAAAGTTTTCATACCCCTTGAGCTTTTCCACATTTTGTCACGTTACAACCACAAACGTAAATATATTTTATTGGGATTTTATATGATAGACCAACACAAAGCGGCGCATAATTGTGAAGTGGAAGGAAAATGATACATGGTTTCCAAATTCTATTACAAATAAAAAACTGAAAAGTGTAGTGTGCAAAAGTATTCAGCCCCCCTGAGTCAATACTTTGTAGAACCACCTTTCGCTCCAATACAACTGCAAGTCTTTTGGGGTATGTCTCTACCAGCTTTGCACATCTAGAGACTGAAATTTTTGCCCATTCTTCTTTGCAAAATAGCTCAAGCTCAGTCAGATTGGATGGAGAGCGTCTTGCCAGAGATTCTCAATTGGATTTAGGTCTGGGCCATTCTAACACATGAATATGCTTTGATCTAAACCAGTCCATTGTAGCTCTGGCTGTATGTTTAGGGTCGTTGTCCTGCTGGAAGGTGAACCTCTACCCCAGTCTCAAGTCTTTTGCAGACTCTAACAGGTTTTCTTCCAAGATTGCCCTGTATTTGGCTCCATTCATCTTCCCAGCAACTCTGACCAGCTTCCCTGTCCCTGCTGAAGAAAAACATCCCCACAGCATGATGCTGCCACCACCATGTTTCACAGTGGTGATGGTGTGTTCAGGGTGATGTGCATTGTTAGTTTTCCACCACACATAGCATTTTGCATTTAGGCCAAAAACTTCAATTTTGGTTGCATCGGACCAGAGCACCTTCCTCCACATGTTTGCTGTGTCCCCCACATGGCTTGTGGCAAACTGCAAACGGGACTTCTTATGGCTTTGTTTCAACAATGGCTTTCTTCTTGCCACTCTTCCATAAAGGAGTGCATGACTAATAGTTGTCCTGTGGACAGATTCTCCCACCTGAGCTGTGGATCTCTGCAGCTCCTCCAGTTACCATGGGCCTCTTGGCTGCTTCTCTGATCAATGCTCTCCTTGCCCGGCCTGTCAGTTTAGGTGGACGGCCATGTCTTGGTAGGTTTGCAGTTGTGCCATACTCTTTCAATTTTCGGATGATGGATTGAACAGTGCTCTGTGAAATGTTCAAAGCTTGGGATTTATTTTTATAACCTAACCCTACTTTAAACTTCCCCACAACTTTATCCCTGACCTGTCTGGTGTGTTCCTTGGGCTTCATGATGCTGCTTGTTCACTAATGTTCTCTAACAAACCTCTGAGGCCTTCACAGAACAGCTGTATTTATACTGAGATTAGATTACACACAAGTGGACTCTATTTACTAATTAGGTGACTTCTGAAGGCAATTGGTTGCACTGGATTTTATTTAGGGGTGTCAGAGTAAAGGGGGCTGAATACTTTTGCACGCTACACTTTTTAGTTTTTTATTTGTAATAAAATTTGAAAACCATGTATCATTTTCCTTCCACTTCACAATTATGCACCACTTTGTGCTGGTCTATCACATAAAATCCCAATAAAATACATTTACGTTTGTGGTTGTAACGTGACAAAATGTGGAAAAGTTCAAGGGGTATGAAAACTTTTGCAAGCCACTGTAAGACTGCTCTCTCACATACTGCAATGGCATTTAGAAATCTGTGAATGTTAAATACTGAATCACTCTTATTGTCCACCTGTTCATTCAGTGGGAATTTATTTTGGACACAAATTAACTCTTCAGCTCTTTGCATTTCTTTGTCGGGAGGTTTCTATTCAGTTTCCTTGCATTTCACTTGCTGTTATTTTAATGAACAAACATGATGGCTTACCTTGGAGGCAGCAACCAGTTGCGCTGTACTGGCTGCAATCTCATGAGAACACACCATTAACTCTTCAAACTTCCCCTTTCCCTGGACAACCAAGTCTGCAGCATCCCTGAATAGACACATGGAAGAATGCTTGTTAGGCTCCAGACCATCCATCAAATCTCAACACTGCTAAATAAACTAGAATATAATTTACTAACACCAGCTCTATACTGAGATTTAGCAGAATCTTGCCAGGATTTGATAGTCTGAGCTACAGGGAGAGGTTGGGCAGGCTAGGACCATATTTCTTGGAGTGCAGGAGGCTGAGAGGTGACCTTATAGAGGTGTAAAGATCATGAAAGGAGTAGATAGGGTGAGTGCATAGAATCTGATTCCCGTTAAATGTGAGAGGGGAAAGATTTAACAGGAACCCGAGTCGCAACATTTTCTATATGGAGGGTCGTGGGTGCATGGAACAAGAAGAGGTAGTTGAGGCTAGTACTCCAACAATATTTAAAAGACATTTGGACAGGTACATGGATTGAAAAGATTTAGAGGGATAATGGCCAAACGCGGGCAGGTGGGACTAGTGTAGTGTGGCATATTAGTTGGCATGGGCAAGTTGGGCCGAAGAGCTTGTTTGTGTGATGTAGGACTCTATAATTCTATATTCGGTAGACAAGCATCAATTAAAACTACACCAAGGACTTAATCAGTGAAACCACATCCCAAAGTTGAATCACATAAGCTATAAAAGATATTATTGCCCAATAAAATCTCCTCTCATGCATATAAACTCCTGACTTTGATGGCCTGTATTATACAGTCAACAGATGGGTCCACAGCTGACCTCAAGCTGCCCACAAATATCAAGTGTTCACTGTGGGGTGGATTTCCCCTTTCCTGACAGCTTGTTTCAGCTAAGTCTCGGGATCTGTGGCATACAGTGACCATGATGTCAAGGTTAGCTATGTATCCAGTCACATTAAAGAGTTATGAACCTTTGCATAATGGAAAAAAAAACATAATATCTAGCTAATTAGACACAGCCCAAACGTTTCAAATGGAAGCTACAAAATGGCTGACTGTGGAGGAGTATTGATTCACTTCAGGGTTTCTCAATTAAACTGTACATGTGAAAATCCCAAAACTCCTGTCTGGTGCACGATACAATGATAAAGATACAATGATGACCGTTACACTGCCATTAAATAGCCATAATTCAGGCAATCACATACTCAATAACTTGATAATATTGATTGAACGTGTCCTTGTGTATCACTGTTAACAGCTTAATTTCATGTTCCGTGATATGACCTAATACTTTGAAATCACAACATGTTGAGTGGTGTGGGCTGAATCACCTGCAACTCATTAGGAGGAGAGGGACACTCCTGTCCCGTCTCCATCAATGGTGTGGGTGTGCACTTTACCAAGGAGTACAAATTCCCTGGAGTGTACCTGGACAGCAAACTGGACTGGCCCAGGAACGCTGAGTCCCTGTAACAGAAGGGACAGAGCCGGCTGTACTTTTTGAGAAGGCTCGGCTCCTTCAATGTCTGCAGTAAAATGCTGCAGATGTTCTACCAATCGGTGGTAGCCAGTGCCAACTTCTTCATTGCCGTGTTCTAGGTCAGCAGGGCGAAGGATCAAGAAACTTATCAGGAAGGCTGGCTCTGTCCTGGGGGCAGAGTTGGATTCAAGTAAGGTGGTCCTGCAGGGGAGGATGCTCCTCAAACTGCAGAGCATCTTGGACAATACAGCTCGCTCCCTCCATGACACACTGGTCAACCTGAGGAGTACCTTCAGCAACGGACTGGTTCGACCAAGATGCAGTACACAACACCACGGGAGATCCTTATTCCCTGTGGCTATCAAACTGCACAACTTCTCCCCCTTCTGTCGTGGGGTAGACTGACTCCCTTTCTCTCCACCCCCCCCCCCCCCCCCACCTCCCCAATCTTTGCACAACCCCGACCCTTCCCACTCGTCACTTTAATTTCAGGTATCTTGTGTTTTATGACTGTTGGCAGATCAATTTCCCTCCTGAGATAAATAAAGTTCTATACAGTACTGATTCCATATGCTTGCTTAGTTCACATCTCTTTATATCCTTTTCCTTCTGACTATTCTACTTCTATTCTATTCCACTGATAGAGCTTCTGAACCACAGCTTTATTCTTACAACTATTTACTCTCATTTTAACTATAAAATGTTTTTCTTGCTGTGTCCTATTTTACTTACATTTAATGTTTGTTGTATATTTGTTGACTATCTGATCCAATCTCACGCTTCTATAATTTTAAACACCTTTGTTAAATGATTGTATGATGTTCCACTTTAATGAAAATGTAGTCTGAGTGTCCTTCCTTCGTGGCACATAAGGCAGCATCATAGTAAATCTGCGTCACACTTTATTACGTCGGCATTCTGTCATTCTGTCATATAGTGATGAGCCCAAAACTGAAAACTTGGCTTGGTTAAGCTTTATACTGATTAACCACTGCATCACTGCACTGATTAACCAAGGGTGCAGAGAAGATTTACAAGGATGTTGCCAGCAGGGCTAGAGGGTCTGAGCTATAGGGAGAGGCTGAGTAGGCTAGGGCTATTCCCTGGAGCGCAGAGGGATGAGGGGTGATCTTATAAAATGAGGTGTATAAAATCATGAGAGGAATAGATCAGGTAGATGCACAGAGTCTCTTGCCCAGAGTAGGTGAATTGAGGACCAGAGGACATAAGTTTAAGGAGAAGGGGAATAGATTTAATAGGAATCTGAGAGATAACCTTTTCACACAAAGGGTGGTGAATGTATGGAACAAGCTGCCAGAGGAGGTAGTTGAGGCAGGGACTATTCCATGGATTTAAGAAACAGTTAGACCTACATGGATAGGACAGGTTTGGAGGGATATGGATCAAACGCAGGCAGGTGGGACTAGTGTAGCTGGGACATGTTGGTCAGTGTGGGTAAGTTGGGCTGAAGGGCCTGTTTCCACACTGTATCACTCTATCTATCTCAAATCTTAGATTCTATATGAACCCAATATTTCATTAGATTTGTTGTGGCCTTACTTACATGAGCTTCTTTGTTTAATCTATAATTTGGCTTTTCCACATCAACAAATATATTTAGTGCACATTTTTATCTTGAAAATAAATGATAAATGATATCAAATCTTTGCCCATCCACCACTGCAACTTCCTTGGTCCTTTGAAAAAGTTATCAACCTTCCTCTTTTCTTACAAATGTGTGTAGCACATCGATAGCCCAAAATCTCTATCTTAATGAACATCCCCAGCTCCAGAAACTGCTGTCACTTGCAATCTTCTGAGAAACTGCCTGCCACTTTGATGCTACCCTTCCTCCTTTTAATATGGATTACATGTCAGCAGATACGATTTGGTCTTGGTATCATGTTCGGCACAGATATTGAGGGCTGATGAGTCTGTTCTTGTGCTGTACTGTACTGCTCTTTGCTTAATCTGAAAACAAGAGCAGTATCTGTAGCAGTGTAACTGTTTAGGAAAGAACTGCAGATGCTGATTTAAATCGAAGTAGAAAACAAAATGCATGGAGTAACACAGCGGGACAGGCAGCACCTCTGTAGAGAAGGAATGGGTGACGTTTCGGGTAGAGACCCTTCTTCAGTCCCGCTGAGCTATTCCAGCATTTTGTGTCTAATGCAGTGTAATTATTGTTGGATTCCTCTTTAAATTCTAAATCTTTTCTGGTGAAAATTGTCACTTCTTGGAACGTCTACACCAGAGGCAAGGACTAGGAGGAAGTCAGCAAAGGCGGCAGGCAGATTTTTAAACTCATTAATCATCAGGCAAATTAAGACTAAGTACAGTTTACAATAATAGTTTGCGTATTACAGTAGATGTAGACACAGAAATCTGTTATGAGAATACTGATATGAAGTGTTAATATTTCAAACTGTCGATTTAGAATTGTTGGGGAGCAAATAACTGTGACCTGACTTCTCCTGTCCAGCACCTAATCACGTTGTACTCCATTCTCTTGTGGATATTTGGAATTGCACGAATATCTGGTCTCCTAAATATCCACATTTCTTGCCTCCATGGACATCTGGCATTAGTTTTGGACTGTGTCTGGAAGGCAGCATAGGGAATGTTTACTCAATGAAAAGAAGGTAGCTAAGATAAATGGGGAAATAAAAAAGCTAGCTGTGTTGAAAGAAAATAAGTGGTCTGATTTGGATGGGGTGAATCTTAAGGCAGAGTGCAGAGAGCGTGTTACAAACTTCCAATCCTCCTGAAGTACCCTTTCATAAAGAGTGATAACAAAACACCCACCACTAATTATAGATCAGTCTGTTTAACCTCAATGATGGTGAAGTTCTTAGAGTCTGTAATCAGGGAAATAATTAAAAGTCACTTAGAGAAGTCTTCATTATAAAGAGAGCCTGCACATATATATTAAAGAAAACTTGCATTTGACTAACCTGATTGAATTTTCTGATGAGGTAACAGAGATGGTCAATCAAGGTAATGCAGTAGATGTCATTTATTTAGATTTTCAGAAAGCACTTGACGAAGTCCCACATAAAAAGCTGGTTAGTCAAACTGTGGCACATGGAGTAAAAGGGTCAGTGCCAGAGTGGATAAAGATCTGGCTTAATGATAGAAATCAGAGGGTGGAAAACAGTTGTTTTTCAGACTGGAATATGAAAGACAGTGATGTTCCCTGTTTTTTTTTGGATAAATGGTCAATGATGAGGCATGAGCAGCAGGGCAACATTTTGAAATGACACAAAAATGGGAGATGAGGTAGACAGTAAGGAGAATAGTGATATACCGCAGCAACACAGGCAGAATGTGTAGACAATTTAGCTGGCGAAATTTAATACAGAGATGTGTGAAATGATCCATTTTGGTAAAAAAAGAATGAAGAACATTGTGGATCAATTATACTAATTTATATGAATGAGAGATATTTATGCTTGTGAAACTTTATAGCTAGTGGAACACATTGAGAATGTATTTGGTAAAGTCCATGGGATCTTAAGCTTCATAAACAGAGGCTTGGAGTGCAAAAGCAGTGTCATTATATTAAAGCTTTGTAACATTGGTTAGCCCGCAAATAGAGTACCCCACGTGAAATTGTGGCCATCAAACGTTAGGAAAGAGATGAAGGTTTGAGAGATGTTGAGGAAAACATTCACGACAATAGTTCCAGGCATGAAGGATTTTAGCCACAATGTCTGACCAGAGAAACTGGATTGTTGAACTCAGAGCAAAGGAGGTTGAAAAATGCTTTGACAAAAATGTAGAAGATTGGTGTCATTAAAGAAATGTGGAGAACGATTAATCCCATTAGAGCACAGCTCAAAAAGGGATGACAGATTTACAGAGATAGCAAAAGGCATGGAATGATATGAAGAAATTTGCTTTTAAAAATATAGAAAATGGTTATGACCTTGAAACTGCTGCTCTGTAAGGGTGATAAAGCCTGTCGGGGTTCATAAAGGGAACTGAATAGAAAGTCAAGGGAGAATTATTTTAAGGTCAACAAGGAAAGATTGGAATAATGAAACTAATTAAATCGTACTATGTGGATCCGATGTGCCAAATGGAATTCTCCTGTGCTTTAACAATCCCGTTTCTCGGAAAATAATTCATGTATTTTCGTGGAATATTCAAACCTACTGAGGTAGCCAAATGCTAAATACTTAAACTCACATTGGATCCGTGTTAACCAGATATGATTGCAACTGTGATCCAGATTCAACAGCACACCTGCACATGTGACAGAGTCCATAGGTGACTGGGAAATGTAATAATACTTACACCAATACAGTGGCTCCCCAGCCTACAGCCTTTGATGCAGAGATGAGACCTTCGGTCCATCTGGAGTTCTTGGCATAGAACTCTTTCTGGGACGCTGCCCCCTGTTAACAAGAAGCACAAATTTCTCATGGTATTTTCTCTCAACTTTCCCATCCTGTGCTGAAGGTTCAAACATCTTGCTAGATGTTCTGGATCAATTATCTCATCCAAATGCCCATCCTCCATGCACCAGTGGCAAAAGGAAATGGAAATCCAGACCAATTCAAATCACCTCAACATCAGTGCAGAGGAGGAATCTGTTTTGGGACCTTTGCCTGAATCACAAATGATCAGAAGGGTGGCTTTCTGATAATTTGCTGTGGATAACATAGTATGGCCTTTATAAGGAGGGCCAAATATATTCCCTGCTGTATTTTATTGACCTTCTGCCATCACTTCAGTAGAAACTCCAACAAAATGTAAAAGCAACTTCATGGAATTTTAGATGGTTTACACATTGTGGGTAAATAGTCTTGCAAGTCTTTGCCACTGTTGCTATAACATTACCCCTGAAAATGCATTGATGACAAACCTATTTTAATAGCATGGAGCACCATTATGTACCGCCATTAACAGTGGAGTTCCTTCATACTTCACTCGCGAGTAATCAGACAAAAATTGAAAACTAAGCGTAAGCGATGATAATAGATGACTGAATGCTTAGATTAATGAAGGCTTTAAGATTTTTAACTTGGGAATAAATTGCAGAGCTCAATGCTCAGGCATTATAAGGAGCAGCACAGTGGGTGCACTCAGCAGTGAGGCATGCACAAGAGGCTAGAAATTAACTTCAGAGTTATGTTTTAATGTATTTTATCAATGAGTTGTGTTGCAACTTAACAAGTGACATCTTATAATTGAAAAACTCTGTGCTTTCAACAAGAGGAACAACGCATTAGTGCCACACAGCTACAATGACTCATGTCTGCATGGAGTTTGCGCATTCGCTTCATAACCTTGTGGATTTCTTCCAACATAATTGACCATTGTAATTTGCGGGGTGTGTGTGTGTGTGTGTGTGTGTGTGTGTGGGGTGTGTGTGTGTGTGTGTGTGTGTGTGTGTGTGTGTGTGTGTGTGTGTGTGTGTGTGTGTGTGTGTGTGTGTGTGTGTGTGTGTGTGTGTGTGTGGTAATATCTGCGTAGAGTTAATGAGAATGTGGGGAGAATAAAACGAGTTTGACATGAATGGGCGATTGATGGTTGCGTGGATTCAGGAAGCCGAAGGGTTTGCTTTGGTGTCACATGACTCTATTACCAAGTTTTGCAAGGCTCTTACCCTTCCACTCTCCACTATGTCTCTCTGTAGATCCTTCGATGACAGAACCAACACTTTGATAGCATGCATCAAGCCTGTGCAAGATTCAAGGATCCTACAAGAAACAACACAGAATGACATTGACACAAACAAACTTGAGGATGGAAATATGATTTAAAGTAGTCCATTATAATTCTGGTCAAAAGGAAGAAAAGTGTAGTGAACCAATCAATTTTATTTTTTGAACCAATGGCCATTACACTAAGAGGAAATGGATCCATGCACAAAACAGCTGCAAATGACTGACAGCTGGCTGGATCCTACCACAGGAAGATTCAAAGTCTATAAGCTAACTAAATTATTTCAAAAAAAGTTAAATGTAAAACAAAATAAACAAATGCTACTGTTCCCACCTGAGATCTAAAGGTGGTGTGGAAATGGTCCAATTTCACCACTCCATACTGCCATTAGAGAATACTATTGAAGATCATGGCAGAGAGTTTAATTTGAGACATCCATAATCAGGTGGGCATTTAAGTTGCTGACAACAGGGATAAGTTGTGATTACACGGGAGATTGCTGACATTTCTTCTCAGAGTCCCAAACAATTGCTTTTCCCATTGAAGAATGCAAGGCCCATTGAGCCAGAAACTTGATATTGAAACTGTACACAATGGTCAACAGTCCCAATTTGATGTAGACTGATGCAATTACCTCTCATTCACCTCCAGCTTTGCACCGGTGTCTCCTGCCCTTGACTTGTTCAGCATTTCCTGGTTACAAGATTTTAAATGGAAAATAAAACAGTCTTAATAAATGACAGCTTTGCAATCCAACAACTAAATGTCATCCTATTGAATTGGTCAGAGTTTTAACGATGAAGAAATTGAGTACTGTATCATGTCAAACTACTCTTGCACTGCGACTTGGAAGAAAGCGCAGCTTCGACAAATGTAACTGTTTGAAAGATACAGTATTTCAGGTAATATATGTTTCAACTGTGTTGGGGGGCGTCAGGAGCAAGACATGAGCAGTCGGGGGTATTTTTCTTAAAATTTAATAATTCAGCGTTAATACCTTGGGATTGTGCTGATCTTCCAGGTTGCATTGGCCTCACTCTAGCAATGGGGGAGGCCTAGGTCAGAAAGGTTTTATGGGAATGGGAATGGCAGTTAACGTGGTTAGCAACTGGCAACTCCAGGAAGCCTTAAGGGCCTGTCCCACTTGGACGACCTAATCCACGAGTTTAAAAGACCCTAGACGAGTTGGAAAAAAAATGTCAAGGTCGTGTTGACTTGCTGAAGTAAAAGACCTCCTACGACTATGTCTGCGACTCCTACGACCCCCCTCGACCTCAGTCATCCACACCTAAGACCAACCACGACTGGCTACGAGTGGAACGTGATCACATGATAAAATGATGTAATGTTTTAAAGAAGGAACTGCAGATGCTGGAGAATCGAGGGTTACACAAAAAGCTGGAGAAACTCAGCGGGTGCAGCAGCATCTAAGGAGCGAAGGAGATAGGCGACGTTTCGGGTCAAGACCCTTCTTCAGCCTCTTCTGAAGAAGGGTCTCGACCCGAAACGTCGCCTATCTCCTTCGCTCCTTAGATGCTGCTGCACCCGCTGAGTTTCTCCAGCTTTTTGTGTAACCCCCATAAAATGATGTAATGTTTGCATTTTTTTTCTCGGGCCAGTTACCGATCTACGACTATCTACGACTACCATCACGACCAACTACGACCTACCTATGAGTAAAAAGTATCAATTTTTTCCATGCCGACCTTTTTTTTTACTTGTGGACAATTTTTATCAGGCTGGAAAAAATGCCGCAACCTACTTGAGGCCACGAGTACGCGGAGACCACCCACGAGCATGAGGAAGACCTCCTACAACCTTGTGGCAACCATGCTGCGAGTACGAGTCAAGGGCAAACTCGGCAGAGGTCGCCAATTAGGTCGTGAAAGTGAGACAGGGGCTTTAGCGGATAGAGTGCAGTTTAATGACTCTGTTAAGTCTGAGAACGACAAATAAGGCACAGAAGACCAACAAATGATAGAATACCTGCATTATACAGATGGAGAGTACATGCACGAACAGGTGAAGTTGGAAGATGGATATATCAAGTGGTTAAGGCAGCACGAGAGGTGTTTTATTTTAAGGACCAAGGGTATAGAATAAAAGAGAAAGAAGGTCATGCTAAAACAATATAAAGCACCAGTTAGACTACCATTGGAATACTATAAACATTTCCATACTATACGGTGATGGTGCTAGAGAAAGTGCAGAGGAGATTAATGAGAACATTTCCACAGCTGGATAATTCAATCAATGAGGAAAGATTCACTGGGCTGGGTTTGTTTGCTTTGGAACGGAGGAGGACATGGAAAGATTTATAGGTGTTATATAAAATCACAGGTCCACTAGTTAAGCTGAACAGCAATAACCCATTTCCCATAGAAAGAGGTCAATAGAGGTAAAGATTAATATAAGCAATAAGATTATCAGGAAACTGAGGAATTTTATTTCACCTGAAGTGCGACAGAAGGCTGGAATTCACTGCCTGATAGGACAGTTGGGAGAGAAAGCCTCATCACTTTTAAAAGGTATCTGGATAAACACATTCAGGGAATTGGGTATCTGAGTGCATGATTCACAGTAGACTATATGCAGGTACATTAATTAAGAAATCTCATGGAATGTCATCATAAGAGTTAATTTGCAAGTTGAATTGGTAGTGAGGGAAGCAAATGCAATGTTAGCATTTATTTTGAGAGCACTGGAACATAAAAAAACAGGGATGTAATGCCGAGGGTTTGCATTTGTAGTATTGTGAGCAGTTCTGGGCCCAATATCTGAGGAAGGATGTGCTGGCGTTGCAGAGGGTCCAGAACAGGTTTATGAGAATGATCCTGGGATGATCGGGTTAACATATGATGAGTGACACAAAAAGCTGGAGTAATTCAACGGGGCAGGCAGCATCTCTGCATAAAGGGAATGAGTGATGTTTCGGGTCGAGACCCTTCTTCAGACTGAAGAAGGGTATCGACCCTGAAACGTCACCCATTCCTTCTCTCCAGAGATGCTGCCTGCCCCGTTGAATTACTCCAGCTTTTTGTGCCTTTCTTCGGTTTAAACCTGCGTCTGCAGTTCCTTCTTACACATAACATGTGATGAGCGTTTGACAGCGCTGGGCCTGTACTTGCTGGAGTTTAGAAAGATGAGGGGAGACAACTCTGGGGATTGAAGCTTATGAATAATGAAAGGCCTGAAGAGAGTGGATGTGGAAAGGATGTTGCCACGATTGGGAAGCGTCTAGGACCAGAGGGCACAGTCTCAGAATAAAAGGATGCCCCTTTCGAAAGGAGATGAGGAGGAATTTCTTTAGTTAGAGGGTGATGAATCTGTGAACTTCATTACCACAGAAGGCTGTGGAGGCCAAGGCATTGGTTATTTTAAAGGTGGAGATTGACAGATATTTGATTAGTAAGGATGTCAAGAGTTATGGGGAAGAAGGCAGGAGAATGGATTGAGAGGGAAAATGGATCAGCCATGAATGAATGGCGGAGTGGACTCAATGGGCCAAATTGCCTAACACTGCTCCTATGACGTGAACCTATGTCGTCAGGGGAATTAAATATGTAGGAAAGTTTTGTTTCAATTACACAGGGTGTGATGCGACCACATATGTAACACCCTGCATGGCATTGGTCTTCTTATTTAAATATAAAGTAAAGCTTTGGAAGCAGTCCAGAAATATTAGTAGATTAAAACATGGAATGGACTGGTTGCCATGTAAGGAAAGGTTGGAAAGGCTGGTCTTGTACCTTGTAATTTAACAGTGATACATGATTAATTGAAAGATACAACGTGGAAATAATCCCTTTGGCCCGCTGATTCCAAGCCGACCATCGATCACCCATTCATACTCGTTTTACGCTATCCCACTTTCTCATCTTCTCTCTACATAGTAGGGGCGATTTACAGGGGTCAAATAACCTATAAACCGCCACATCTTTGGGATGTGGGGGGGAAACCAGAGCCCCGGAGGAAAGCCACGAGGTTACAGGGAGAACCTGCAAACTCTACACAGTCAGCACCCGAGGTCAGGATAGAATCAGGGTCTCTGGCGTTGTGAGGCAGCAGCTCTACCAGCTCCTTTGGCATGACTTGATTGAAATATACAAGGATCTGTTGCCTTGATATGGTGGAAGTGGAAGGAATGTTTCCTCGTAGGACAATCTGAACCCGAGATTACAGTTTAAAATTATGGAGTTGTCCCTTTAAGACAGAGCTGAGGCTAATTATTTTCACTGAATTATATGAACAGAACACTCTTCCTCAAAGTCCAGTGAAAGATGAAACTTTGAATATCTCTAAGGCAGTAGTAGATAAATTCTTGTTAAGCAGGGGATGAAAGGTTTTCAAGGGTAGATATCACAATCATATCATCCATGATCTTATTAAACAGTGGAAGGTGCTTGAGGAATCAAGGGAGCTGCTCCTGCACACAATTTATTGGTTTGTACATGTGATTGTCATTACCTACATAGGTACTGACAGAGCTGTGAAGGAGGGTTTAATCCAAATAGTTTATTTTGACAGGTCAAAGACTCGATGGACCAAATTCTTCCCTTTGCTGCTGCAAATTACTGAGATTCTAAGGTTCTGCCCGCTGAGAGATCACATCTCAATTTTCTAAACTCTAGGAAACATATCCTTTTTATACATTCTTTTCTCACAAACAGACCTAGATCCGACAATTGATCTTGCCTTTGGGCAAGTATACTCTTCATTTTCAACTATATCGTCTCCTCCAGAAATTCGCTCTCGGCGTAACCGAAAACCTTTGTACCATTTTTTTGTTCTAGCTAGTGAAATGGGCACAGATACTGAACCAAATCACCTCTATCCTCGCAGTAGCTGCCTCTACAGCTGCTGATGTGGCACACATCTCCTGCTCCACAAGGTCACCCAGTTCTTTTTGTTTGATGTCCCTTCCTTTAGGCCTCAGTTCCTAAAATGAATGTATATACAACAGTCAGTCGCATAACAAGATAGAGATAATTCATAGCAAACTCAGTCAATATGGAATTTCATATGCTACACAAATAGTGGTATTTGATAGAGATATATTTTATCTTAAATGTTGGTGTTACAAATTGACAAGACATCCCAGCCCCTGGTCTTGAACTGTGTTACTTCAGCTGAACACAGGTGGAGAACCAGTGTGGGTAACTCAGGGTGGATTCAACAACCTTCCCACAGATTAGATTGGCTCAATCTGCTCCCAGCTTCATCCAAAGTTTTTCCAAACTTGCAGGAACAGACTCAGCTTCTTACCTCTGCAATGGCGTTTATCTGGTTCAGACTCTCTCTAACTTTTGTGCAATCTGCAATGCTCAGTGTTGTAGAGTCCTTCAAATTGGAGAAGTAGGAGAGCACGTCACTGCCACACCGCTTACACGCATCCAACAGATCTACAAAATTGAAAACAGAACCGATGTAACGTCTGAGCAGAATGGTATGACCAAGGTCATGAATGCAAAACATCGTGGCCAACTGGTTTATTCCAAGTTTTCTCCTTATTTGCTCAGCTTAGACTAAACACACAGTTCTTCTTTGAACTCCTAAGTTATGGAAGAAAAAATGATCAGCCTGACTCATAAAGACCAGCTGATCAAACTGAATGAACTGCAGTTGTAGAACAAAAAAGTACAGATGGTGATTTGTTGGAGAAACTCAGCGGGTCAGCCAGCATCTCTGCATGACATGGAGAGGTGACACTTCAGGTTGGGATCCTTCTTCAGACTTTCCTAGTCTGAAGAAAGGGCCCATTCCAAAGCATCACCCAACCATGTTCTCCAGATATGCTGCCTGACCCAATGAGTTACTCCAGGGCTGTGTTTTTTTAAAGCTCGGCTATGATTCACTTGTGGCTAAACAGTCACTATCCTCGCCCAAGACTCAGATCTAAGATAAGGTGCTTGAGAGTGCAGCACCTATTTAACTATCCACAATATTGCAACAAAAATTCAGAACACCAGGAATAAACACAAGAAAGAAAAATCAAAGAAGATCCTCATTACAACTAAATCTTTTTAAAAAAAAAGATGCCCTTTATTGATAATTTATCACTGTTTTATTTGAAGAAAGAGCTGAAAATTCCAACGCACCTAAAACACCATTTAACAGTCAGAAAATTCAAATCAACCTTGATTGAGGAGGAAATGATCAGAGGAAAAATAAGTTTCAATCCCAAGTTCTGGTTGAACTTGAACTGAGCTGACATTGCTGCTATTCTGGGAATGATGTGCACTTGGGTTTGAATCATTGATGACTGAAAGGGTGACTCTGCAAACATACTGGCATGTGGATAGAATACCAATGAAATATCTCTCCCAACCAATAACTCCATCCCAAGTAAGACTATGTTCTGAAGGGTGCAAAGTGCTGGAGCACTCAGCGGATCAGGCAGCATCTCTGGAGAACATGGATAGGTGACGTTGCGAGTCGGGATGCTTCTTTGGACTCGTGCTCAAGACATCAACACTATGTTCTGGATCTCTCTAAGATTCATTAAACTACTTTAGTGAAATTATCTATGTCCAATTATTTACTTGCTGAAATTAAGACATTATTTCCAAATTACCCATATTTTCTGGGGAAGCTCATGGCAAGAAATTAGGAAATGTAGAAAAGATCGATACAGTGGGAAAACTGATTATGTCAGACAAAATCCATTGATCTACTGTGCAATTAAAATATCTGGCTATTTCATAATCACCACCATTCATTCCAAATCACATGCAAGAACCCACCACCTCTAGGCCAACAACTGAGACAATAGTGGCTCTTCGTTTGAAAAATTGCAAGGAAGTTGGCAAGAACAAAGTGTTCCACATTAAGCAACTCGCTCGCAGACAGTAGACGGACAGTATTACTCACTGTCTGGAGACAGGCCTTCCTTGGGTTACGAATGCCCGATTAATGGGCATTCTTATGTGCAAACTATCTCCCATAATATTATTAAATTCAAAACTCTGACATACATACCCAAGTTACTTCCTATGAAGTTCAGAACTCGTTCTTTTCTCCCCTTCCATTTATAGTCATTGTTCTTTCTTATCATAGAATCACAGAGCGTCCGAACCACGCAACATGAAAAAGGACCTTCGGCCTAACTCGTCCCTGCTGGTCCATTTGCCCACATTTGGCCCATACCCCCCTAAACCTTTCCTATCCCTGAACACTTAATGTTTTATGTACCTGCCTCAACAACTTCCTCTGACAGCTGGTTCCATATACCCACTGTGAGAAAAAGTTGCCCAACAGGTTCCTATTAAATCTTTTCTTCTCACCCTAAACCTATGTTCTCTAGTTCTTGATTCCCCTACCCTGGGACAATTACTCTATGCATTCCTCCTATCTATTCCCCACATGATTTTATACACCTTCATAAGATCGCCCTCAGTCCGTTGTGCTCCAAAAAATAAAGTCATAGTCTGCCCAACATCTCCCTAGAGCTTCGGCTTTCGAGTCCTGACAACATCCTTGTAAATCTTCTCTGTACTCTGTAGACTACCATGTGGAACTTCATCAAAGGCCTTGTTGAAGTCCATATAGACTAAGTCTTTGGCGCTGATCCCTGTCATCCTTCTTGGTTATTTATTTTCTTTAACTATCAAATTTATGGGAATAACCTCCCACACACAAAACATGCTGACTATCGCTAATCAACCCATCTTTCCAAGTGCGTGTATACCTTACCGCTCAAAATCCTCTCCTGTATCGCATAAGTTAGGTTTACTGGCCAATAGTTCATAGGCTTTTCCTAATGAGAGGCACAACATTAGCCACCCTCCAGTCTTCTGGTACCTCAACTGTGTCAAACCATGATTCATATATCTCAGCCAGGACTTCTGCAAATTTTTCTCTAGCTTCCCACAGCATCCTTGGATCTATCTGATCAGGCCTGAGAGATTTATCTACCTTCATACAGCTTACGATGTCCAACTGGATGACTTTCTCAACTATAATATAGACTGTACTCAAGGCATCTCCATTAGCTTTCCTAAGTTCCCTTATCTTCATGTTTTTCTCCGCGGTCAGATAAAACAGATCAGAAATATTTATTGAGGAATTTTCCCATTTCATGCAACTCCACGTGTAGATGACCGCTTTGGTTTATAAGAGGTCCTATTCTCTCTCAAGTTACTCTTTTACTTAATATATATATATAAAACATCTCTGGATTCCCTTTAATTTCATCTGCCAGAGGCATCTCATGGTCCCTTTTTGCCCTCCTGCATTCCTTCTATTGTATACTACTCAGTCCCCTATTCTGCTCCAGGATACCCTTGATCCCAGCTGCCAATGCTTGACCCATGCCTTTTTCCTGACCAGAGCCCCAATTTCTATCATCATCCAGGGATGTTTACTCCAACCTGCATGACCCTTCATTCTAACAGGAATACGCACACCAATAAACTCTCATTGTTATACTTTTAACAGCATCCCACTTTCTGGACGTCTTTTTGCTCACAAACAGCGGACTCCAATCACCTTTTACAACACCGTGTCTAATACTGTCAAAGTTAGTCTTGCCCAATTTAGAACTTATTAATTTTGCATCCTTTTGATGCTATTCACTGTAATACAGTGGTGGTATAGTGACCATATTGAGTGATTTTTGTGCATTTCCCAACCTATGTCAGTAAAAGCTGAACCTTTTTCGGACGGCCGGTATTATTTATCATTTGTTTACAGCAGCCTGACAACATTACCAACTGTCCGCAGACAATGGATTAAGAACAGGACTGCCATCTGCAGCCAATGGGTTAAAAACTTTGCTGACCTTCAGCAGACATTGGATTTATAACACTACCATCTGCAGAGAAAGACTTTACTTACTATCCGCCTGGTCCATTGGAACCATATGGGATGTAGCGCTACCTTGAACAATGGTGTCACTCATCAAATGGGTAAAGAGGGTCACTGACTGCAGCAGAGAGCTAGCGTCTGAAAAATAAATAAATATTTGAGAATTTAAAAACTGAGTGCAGTTGTGCTAAATATTAGATACAACTTGCATGATGTACAATGAGCCACTGTTTTTATTATAAATTTCCTCCCTCTTTATCACCCCCACTGAAAGTTTTGACCTTGCCGGCATGCACTTTGGTGCAAGTCACTCTGTGTCTGGAACTTCATTAGCCATGAAAATCACATCCGTAAAATTAGCACAAGTTCAAAAATAGAAACTTTCCTGCCAGCTGTACAGCACTCATTTCAATTTGCAACTCCTCACGTAACAAAGCATTCCATATTCACACCCAGTAAGTCTTAAAACACTTTTTTTTTAATATGGCTCGATAAGTAGCAAGGAATATTAATGACATTTAAGTGCCATCAGGTGGGACAGAGTAAACAATGCTGGCATTCAGAAGAAAATGGGTAATCTTACACAAAAATAACCCAGACGTTGTCATATTTATCAGGCAATTATGAAGACAGATTACTTTAGTAATTACTGGAGAGGGATTGAAGTAAAACAATCATGAAATGTGACAGCATTTTCATGAGGCTTCGGTGCAATCAAACTTTGATTGCTGTGTGGTTTTGTTAACTCATTAAGGAAGGATATGTTTGCTGTACAATAATGTAACTAAGAGTTCATGGGATTCCCTGCAGTGAGGAAACAGCAATCCTAGAAAACAAAAGTGACACGTGTCTTCTCAGGAATTTACAAAAAATGATATATTTGATCACGTAGTTGTTGAGATGCTGATTTACCTGCCAAGGGTCCAGAACTTTAGTCAGAGCCTGAGAGTAAGGGTCACTTATTTGGAGCCAATGGAAAGAAGTCTTCACTCAAAGATTTAGATAGTCGTAATTCTCCATCATTAAGTAGATTCAAGCCTGAGATTGATAGCTTTTTGAACCTTGAGGGAATTAAGAAATATGGCGATAGCGTAGAAAGGTGGATTTATGTTGGAACATCTTACAGTCTTGGTCAGTTGAGTAGCCAGTTCCCAATCCTATTTCTTATGGCAGTAAGAGGCTCTTGTGCAGTACTGAATGAATCCCAGATTAGCAGAGATACCATTTTTCTGATTAATGCTAAACCAAGGTCTTGTCTGCCCTTTAATGGATTCTGAAACAAAAGGTATTCAATCAATAATGTTTGAGTAGCTCCCCCCCAATTGCACAAGGTTCATTCTTCCACCAACATCACCAAAACAGACGATCAGATCCTGATCTTTGTGGGTGTGTTTCTGACAGTGTCCAGTTTTCAAACACTGTCCAGTTTTTAATCTGAGTCTCTTGCCCAGAGTAGATGAATTGAGGACCAGAGGACATAACTTTGAGGTGAAATGGAAAAGATTTAATAAGAATCTTAGAGGTAACATTTTCACACAAAACATGGTGGATGTATGGAACAAGCTGCCAGATGAGGTAGCTGAGGCAGGGTCTATCGTAACATTTAAGATGCAGTTAGACAGGTCCATGGATAGTAGACAATAAATGCTGGAGTAACTCTGGAGCAGCATCTCTGGAAAGAAGGAATGGGTGACATTTCGGGTCGAGACCCTTCTTAACACTCCTATGTCCATGGAGAGGACAAGTTTGGAGGGATATGGACCAAATGCTGGCAGGTGAGACGTGTGCTGGGACATGTTGGCCGGTGTGGGCAAGTGGGCCGAAGGGCCTGTTTCCACACCAGGCGCTGCGTCTGCGGCTTGCCTGCAGTCTGTCTGTCTTTCTTCCTTCTTTGTCTTATCGTTAACGATAGATGTATGTAATAGTCAATTTTTAGTTGCATATTATGTGGGGGGGGGGTGGGGGAAACCTTAAAAAAAATCTTTCTTCAACAGAGAAGCAACTTTTTTCCGTGTCATATCACTGTTCGCGCTGCGGACTAACGTCGAGGAGCTGGGCAGCCTCCAGCTGGGATCGACCTTGAGGGCTCCGGTCGCAAAGCTTGTGGAGTCGTGGTGCAGGCTGACTTTTGGAGTCTGTGGTGATGTCGCGACTGCGGCTGCAGCTGCGACTCAACTTTCCGAGGCTTCGGAGGATGCCTGGTTGGCGACCGACTTTTCGGGAGCTCCAGCCACAACAGCTTCGTCCCCCCCCCAAATCACAAGGCTTGAATCAGCCCATTCCTTGGGACCTTTCATTGCCCGGCGCGGCTCAGCCGCAGGATCTTCCATCGCCTGGCGGGGGTTTCAATGTCGGGAGCCTCGATAGCCTCGACGCAGCAGTTTGACTGACCGCGGGAGAAGAAGCAAGCAAGAAATAAGAGTTTTTTTACCTTCCATCACAGTGAGGAGGTGCCTGGAGGAGAGTCACGGTGATGGATGTTTATGTTAAATTTATGTAATTGTGCGTTTTGTTTGCTTTCTATTGTTATGACTGTATGCTAACAACATTTTGTTCAAATTTTTTGAATGACAAATAAATTCAATTCAATTCAATTCAATATCATTCTATGACTCCAGAAACCGGGCACAGTGATACAATGATACAATTTATTTGTTGTCATTTGAACCTCATTGAAGTTCAAACAAAATGGGTTTCTGCAGTCATACAACAAGAAAAAGAACCGAGACACAACACAACTTACACAAACATCCATCACAGCGAATCTCCTCCTCACTGTGATGGAAGGCAAAGTCTTATCTCTCCCCTGCTCTCCCCATTCTCCTCCCGATGTCAAAGTCAAAGCCCCTGGCGGGCGATGGTAAATAAGTCCTGTGGCCATTAAAGCTGCGCCGGGCGTTGCAAAGCCGCGCTCCGGGTCTTGATGTTGGAGGCCCCGGTGGGCACTAGCAAGTCCCGCGGCCATTAAAGCCGCGCCGGGCGTTGCAAAGCCGCGCTCCGGGTCTTGATGTTGGAGGTCCCGGTGGGCACTAGCAAGTCCCGCGGCCATTAAAGCCGCGCCGGGCGTTGCAAAGCCGCGCTCCGGGTCTTGATGTTGGAGGTCCCGGTGGGCACTAGCAAGTCCCGCGGCCATTAAAGCCGCGCCGGGTCCTGCATGATTCATGATCAGCTACATCTTGACTGAAAAATCGTCCTTCCTCTGGGTTGGATGTTAGATCACCTATTAACTACACGCTTGCCATCAAGGACACCCATTATAGTCTGCATCTCAAGTCTAGAAGATGCAGAACTCCTTCTGTACTGTTCTGCAATGTGTATGAGCATAAAAAAACATAAGAGAAATACAATTCAGCCCATGAAATGTTATTTTCCTGATTTGTTTCTGTAGAAAAAATTCAAACCCTTCTATGCTGAACCAACAATGTCTATTAAGAAGTTGACATTAGAGTTCTCGGTTTAAACGTTCATAGGCTACAATTACCCAATTCTAATAGCATGATTATTTGCAGACAGGGAGGAGTGAAGAGACTGCAGTTTATAGCGACGATAACTTTCAGTAATGCAAGCCATACACAGCCACATGGCAACATAAGCGGTGCAAGTTGTATAGATCTGTTGTATAGATCTGTGGAACTCTGACCAGACAGCATCAGGTTACTAGTCAATTCCTAAAACGACGTTAGATCACAGTACATATGGAGTCACTGTGGCTTTGTATAAGCAGCAGCCACAGTCTCTAGTGTTCACACAACTGCTCCTTGTATATTCCTGCCTGTAGCTGCCCTCAAAGCTCCTCTTCCTGCAACCACACTGATGCCAAGAACTAGACCATTCTTGCACAGTGAGCTTTTGAGGATGTAATAATAAATATTCAAGAACGCAAACAAAATCGCTGGATGACTAAGAACATTGACACCAATGTAGATTTTCCACATAAATTTGATGCAAATTTCTCTTAAATCAAATTCACAGTTAAGTCACAGTTTCAAAACCAATCCTTCCCAAAATTACTGAATGAAGTCAGGGCTGGGAACTTTAAATAATTTCTAGTGATATTATTGAAACCTGCTCTGAAAACACAACTGAAGTTCCCACCTGCATTAGCCAGGGGAGTTGAATACAATTCTGAAATGGCTGGACAAAGTCACACACGCTACAAGCCAAATAGTTAATGTTTGTAGATCCTCAGATCTCACCTTTTTTGTCAGCCAGGTACTTTGTATGCCCATTCTGTAGTCTGCTGAGTGAATCCTGTGTAGCTTGAGCTCTTGTTATGAGATAATCTGTAAAACAAAATTAGAAGCATGTAGGATGGTGCGAATGTCCCAGATTTAAGTAAAGCTTTTCAATAGGTGATCCCTGGTTCTAAATACTGCCATGAGATGAAACATCTTCACATCTACCTCAGCATCTTCTACATTTCATTCAAGGCCCACTTACACTTCTAAATGCTTACAATAGAAGCCTAGCCTGCACAATCATTCCTCATATGAACATTTGGCCATTCCAGGCATTGATCCAGAAAATGTTCTCTGTGCTGCTTCAAACACAATATTCTAACGATTAGTGAAATGATCTGCCCAAAATGTTCACATCTCTTCCCAGATTCTTAACATGTAAAAGTTATTTAGTTTTCAAGCCTTACGGTAAATCATCTTCAATACTACTTAACACTATTATTTAGAGCCAACAACAAAGTATATTTGGCTCAAATTCAGGCCAGCCTCTGACTTTCGGTGTTTACCTGCGGAACTGGTGCAGCCAAAATGAAGAGGGTCCTCCAACCTATTCAGAGCATCCTGAATGATTCCCTCCGCTTCCTCGACTGCAGAGCGCAGAAGAGCAAACTGTTCATCGAGCAGCTGCTTCTCCAGAGCTTGCTCATGGCTCTCCTAAAGAAGGCAGGTACACAAACATTTGCATGATGACTAAAGCCCAGTTGCACCGCGCATCCAAACACACACACAAAAGCCCAGTTACATAGTGCATCCGAAACACACGGCTGGCACAGTTACCCAGCACAGCCCGCCAGTTACACAGCACAGCCCCAACTCTCAGCCAGCCCAGTTACACAGCCCACCCCAAGCCCTGTTGCAGTGTAACCAATTGACACTCTGCCCAGCAGCATGAACAGACTGTAGGGAGACACACAACAGAAGAACCATGCGGAAGCTTACACCTTACTAGCACATTATGTGCAGATAATATTCTTCAAGTAGACATTAAAAGGCGTCTCCTCAACCTCACAATTGTGGTGGATGTTGAAAAATCACGTCCTTCATCTGTGCAGCGTGATTGGAATTATGTAGGTTCTTCTTTGACAGGATAGCACGCAAACAAAAGCTTTTCACTGTACCTTGGTGCACGTGGGGTGGAAGATTGCAACCTTCACGTGGTCCGCCCTGTTTCGACTAATGCAATCAACTCGACGTGCACAAACGGAAGATCAAATAGAACAAGTTGTCCAACAACTTTAAGCTGTGCACGCCACACGAAAGAAGAAGGTGCACGTGACAATAATGAACTAAACAAAAAAGAGTGCATTCTTGCCCAAAGCCACGACATTCACCTCAGTCTATTTAATCAGCAGGTGTGGTAAGATATTTAAACACCAAATTGAACTTGATTCCCAAGTTCTGACCAGATAAACTTCCCTTGTACCTTTTCATTCAGCTGGTTTTGCAGCCCCTCGACTGTTCGATTCGTGCTGTCCTTCTCCGCAGTCAGGGCCTCCTTCGCCTGCTCCAGCTCGCCCCGCAGCATAGTTAATGTGCCCTCCTTCTCATCCACAGCTTGACTTAGAGCCGTCTTCTCTGACACCAGCGATTCAATGGTTGATGCCATCACAGTGCTCGTCTGATGGGGTGGGGGGGGGGGGGGGGGTGGTCAGACACACAGGACACTAATTAATGAAGCATCTCAGATTTACTGAGGGAATTTCTTCTCTGTCTTAATATGATCAATTTCTGTCCTGGTGAATGTTTCTAGCATTTTCTACTTTCATGATACGCGCAGATAATTGCCAAAAATTATCATTTATCTGTTTTACAATGTTTACTGATACTCAGAATTGAACTCAAGTTTACATGACGCTTGCTCTGGCCTCATGTTAGTCAAGAATGAACCTCCGTTCTCCCTGCCTCACGCCCAGGAATCAATCTTTTTCCCAATCTGAAGGCAGGTTTTACTCCAAAACATATTGTTGTAGCAACACGAAAGCTAGTTTCATTCTTGATTAAGCAAATATCACCCTCATTGTGGAAACTGGTGATATCAACCTCAGCAGCAGGGTGTCTAGAATCAGTTCAGATCCACGAGGATCAGGGCAATTGTCACGTGGTATCTGTTGTCACAACACAGAATGATTCACCACACACGTCCTACTGCAATCTGAATACAGCACTGCACCATTGGTTGAAGCTGCACACAGGACGTGATTGTGCTGGAAAGTGTGCCGAGGACATTAACTGGGACGGTGTCTGTATTGGAGGACTTTAGTTACGAGGCGAGGTTAGATAGTCTGGGATTGCAATGAAGGAGGATGAGGAGCATAAGCATCTAAGATAATGAAAGGCATAGATAAGGTAGATAGTCAATTTCGTTTTTACCAATAGTAGAGATACCTAATACAAGAGGGCATAGATTTAAGGTTAGAGGTAGAAGAATTAAAGGGGATCTAAGTGAATGAGTCAGAGGATCTGAGGGTTAAATTTTTTTTGTACTGAAAATATATGATCACTACGTTTAAGAGATGTTTAGACAGACACTTTAATGGGCAAGACATAGAAGGATACTGTCCTAGTGCAAGCAAACCATATTTGTGTGGATAGGGAGAAAAGTTGACAGATGTGGTGGGCTTAAGGGCCCATATCTGTGCTTTAAAACTTTATGCAATAGAAGCAAAAGGCTATTTCCTGTCCTGTGCATCACATTATAAACAATCTTCAGATTGCAAAGACTAGGGAAATTAAGAGGGTTGAAGTCTACACATGACTTTGAATATCTCTTAAAGCCCTGTTGTACAATGGGAGCAGGTCTTTAGTCCAGTCACCCAGTTGACAGTACTGGGGGTTTAAAATTGAACAAGTAAGAACAATCAGTGCTGCTGTGTTGAAGCCCAACACCTGACCATGTATAGAGTGTGGGGATTGGATTGATGCATTTAATTACATCAGGCCATTCAACCAAGGAGAGCAACAAATTCTCACTGAATGTCCTCCCCTCAATCCATGGACACTTTAGATGCAGGGAATGTTGTGATCAGGAGCACCAAACCTCATTGTTTTATCCTCCTTCTAGCCAGGATATTCAGATGACGTGCCGCCTCAAGTATCTGCCCCAAGTAAGCTCTGGATCCAACTTTGAATCCTCTGGTTTACAACACTCATTTTCACAGAAACAGCACATGAATCATTTTAAATGTTACTGTCCAGTAAAATCGCACATGCAAGCCAAGCTAATAGAGCAGGGGTTCCAGACCCCACCCTCTAACTTGGAAAGAAAGTCATTCCCATACAATCTCACCTGTTTAGAGTCCTCGTGGGTGCTTTTCAAAGATAAAACTTCTGCATTCCTGGATTGCAGCTCTTCCTGTAGAGTGTCTAATTTGAGAGTCTGCTCCTGTTCCTGTAGTTTCAGGAAAGAGAAATTCATAATTTTTAAAGACAGAGACACCAAACTGCCTGTTATTATTTTTATTTTAATAGACTTCACAAACTGCTAACAATAAAAAAAATTATTGAAGCAGCGAGCTACTTGTGTCCTGTCGAATACATTGCTAAAATCCACGATGGCTTCATTAAAAAAAAAACTGCTCTTATTAATCAGAGTGCCAAACATAAGATTCATCGCAAACAGGTCATTTTGAGTGAAATCTTGTTTGGCTTTAATTTACCTGTACATGACGGTGTCACTGAAAAGGCAAAATTGATGATCCACATCAATTTCCAGCAACGTTACTGAAAGTGTCAGTGTGTCTACCTGAAACAGGGGCAGGATTAGGTTTAACTGTAAAATTCTGTAGACAGGTAGCTGCTTACACATGGACAAATTGCATTAATATACCATCTTTGATATATTAAGATCCCAAGATGTATTGCAAGAACAATTGCAAACTAAAAAGTGATACTACAGTTCAGTTCAGTTGGACAGTTAAATTTCAGTTTAGTTAGTTTATTGTCACATGTACCGAGGTACAGTGAAAAGCAGTAAATGATTAAAAGTTTAGAAGGAATTTTAAGGACTATCTTGAGGGATTGAGAGGAAGATAGATATTAGGAAGGATGAGGTAGAGGATACTAAGAGGGGGACATGAAAGAGAGGAAATAAACATTATTAATAAGCCCAAACAAATCATATAAGATTCGTGATTAGGCATGCGCTGAAACAGACTGGAATTACTGCTCCAACTTTCAGCGTTCCGGAAAGGAATTAAAGGTAGATACAAATTGCTGGAGTAACTCAGGCAACATCTCTAGAGAGAAGGAATGGGTGACGTTTCGGGTTGAGATCCTTCTTCAGACTAATGTCAGGGGAGTGGGCAGGTCAGAGATAGAATGTAGTCGGAGGCAGTAAGACTGGTGGGAGAACTGGGGAGGGGGACAGGACGGAGAGAGGGAAAGCGAGGGCTATTTGAAGTTAGAGAAGTCGATGTTCATACTGCTGGGGTGTAAGCGAAATAAGAGGTGCCGTTCCTCCAATTTGCGCTGGGCCCCACTCTGACAATGGAGGAGGCCCAGGCCAGAAATGGTCAGTGTGGGAATGGGAGGGGGAGTTAAAGTGCTGAGCAACCGGGAGATCAGGTAGGTTAAGGTGACCTGAGCGGAGGTGTTCAGCTAAACGATTGCCGAGCCTGCGTTTGGTCTCGCCGTTGTACAGAGGAGTTGACACTTGGAATAGTGGATACAGTAGATGAGGTTGGAGGAGGTGCAAGTGAAACTCTGCCTCGCCTGGAAAGGCTGTCGTGGTCCTTGGATGGAGTCGAGGGGGAAAGGAATTTCTGATTTATGGTAAATGCTGAACTCACTTTATGCTCCATGCTGTCTTTCAGGTGCTGCACTGTTTCCTCCAGCTCTATCTTCATCTGTTCCATGTCTTCCTGCGTCTGACGAAACAAGGTCATTTGTTTCATGACCTCTGCATTCTGTAAAAATTGCAGTAGTGGTTGTCAGTCAGGAGAATAGGTGGATGAGCAGTGTCCAGTTTCCATGACACATAGAAGACATTAAAAGCGTGACTCGGGCCACTGACTCTAACAAGCAGCTTCCGAAAACTTTCAGAGTTTCAGTAATTATCACATGTGAGGTGTTTAACGATCATAGTGTATCTGCTACAACTTATTAAACCCCTCCCTTTCTCTCCATCTTGAGTTCCCTCTTTATAAAAACCATAAGTTATGATAAAACATTTACTGAACTATACAACAATTTAGCTCAAACATCTACATTCCATTTTTCTTTGCCAATCATGCTTAAGAACAAATCTGAATGACAAAATGTTGTATTCTTTTTTTTTTAAAGCCACTTTTACCAATTCTGTTAAATGTGTTGTTGCCACTGCTAAATCTAGAAATGATCTCTGCATCTCTGGAAACTCCTCATTACAAAACTTATCACGTTTGCAGATACTATCCTGCTCTTCAATAATCTAGTGAGTCAAGGTACCAAACAATGGGAACTGAGCCAGGAATTGATGAATTACAACTGTAGCCCTTGGGCTTCCTTATTGTGCAAAATGTGGGGCTGCTGTTTTACATGCAAGCACCAATGCTGAGAGGAAACAATGTCACACTTTCTGCTCTATTTTTGGGTTTTCCACTACAGTCCAGGGGCAACAAGCAGAAAGGTTGCTAATTTTTAGTTTAGTTTAGTTTAGATTAGAGATACAGCGCTGAAACAGGGTCCTTCGGCCCACCGAGTCTGCACCAACCAGCAATCCCCGCACACCAACACTATCCTGCACTCTCTAGGCACAATTTGACATTCATGCCAAGCCCATTAATCCACAAACCTGTATGTCTTTGGGGTGTGGGAGGAAACCGAAAATCTCGGAGAAAACCCACGTGGTCACGGGGAGAAAGTGCCAATGTACAGACAGCAAACATGGTTGGGATTGAGCCTGGGTCTGTGGCGCTATAAACACTGTAAGGCAGCAACTCTACCGCCCCAAATACAAGTAGATACTGTTGAAAGTACACAGAGATTTTATAAATATATTCAGGGAAAAAGAGTAATTAGGAAGAGAATAGGGTTTCTCAATACTCCAAAGTGGACATCCAGGGGGGAACTGCAGCAGATGGGCTAGGTCCTCGATACATCTTTCCTCTGATTTTACCATTGAGAAAGACATGAACTCTAAGGAACTCAGGAAGGCTAATGGGGATATCTTAGAGGCAGTCAGCATTACAGCAAAGGAAGTGCTAGACATCTTAAAACATATGAAAGTAGATATATCTCCGGGACCTGATCAGGTATATTCGAAGTTAGTAAAAATGCAGATGACACTTAAATAAGTGGTATCATGAACAGGGAAGAAGCTCATCAAGAATTACAATGGAATCTTGATTAGTTGGGTAAGTGGGCCTCGGAACAGCAAATGGAGTTTAATTTAGAAAAGTATGAGTGCTGCATTTGGGAAATTCAGACCAAGATAGAACCTTCACGGTGAATGGTAGGGTGCTGGGGGGGGGGGGGGGGGTTATAGAACAGAGAGACCAAGTACTGACTTCAAGTACACTGTTCCCTGAAAGTGGCATCATAGATAGACAGGACGGTGAAGGGTGATTTAGGCACACATGCCTTCATCAGTCAGGTCATTGAGTATAGAAGTTGGGATGTTATGTTGCAGTTGTATAAGACATTGGTGCGGCTGCACTTAATGTGTTCAATTTTGGTAATTCTGTTACAAGAAAGATGCCACTAAGATGGAAACAGGTGCAGAGAAGATTTATGAGGATGTTACCAGCATTCAAGGGCCTGTTCCCAAGGAAGAAGTTGGGTAGGGTATGACTTTATTCCCTGGTGCGCTGGAAGTTGAGGAATGATCTTATAGAGATGTATAAAATCATGAGGTGAACAGATAGGGTGAATGTATGGGGTCTTTCTCCCCAGAGTTGTGGAATCAAGAACTATAGGGCAGACGTTTAAGGCGAGAGGGGAAAGATTTAATGGGAATCTGAGCAGAAACATTTGCACACAGGTGTACATATGTGGAAAAATCTTCCAGTGGAATTGGTTGAATCTAGTAATAAAAGACCACCAGGGGTGCCGGGGAGATGGCCAGCCCTGCCAGCAGTCTGTTCGTTTTTTTTCATCTTTTTGTTATTTTTAGTGTTTGTTACAAGTTTAATTTAATGTACTTTGGTTTCTTTTATGTGGGGGGAGGGGGGGGGGGCGATCGGTGGAAACTTTATTTCAGGTTCTTACCTTCCCGGAGATGTGATTGATTTTTGGATCACATTCTCCAGGCTCTGCGGCCTACCATCGCTGGAGCTGGAGGCCTCCTCGGACTGTCGTGAGCCCCACCGCGGGGTGCGGACTTAACATCGGAGCGGATCCCTTGCCTGGGATCGCTCCCACCGCGGCCTGCGGACTTACCATCAAGGGCTCGCAGTCTCGGGAGAGACAAGTCGGGAGCTCCAATACCGCAGAAGATTCGACCAACCCCGACGCGAGGTTTGATCGCCCGGCGTGGGGAGCAGACTACCCCCCGATGCAGGAGCTGAACGCCTCGAAACGGAGGGCCCGAACGCCACCGGCTATGGGAGTCAAGATCATCCCGTTAACGGGGGCTCGAGGCCCCTGACCAAGGAAGAACATAAGGGAAGGACTTGAACTTTATTTTGCCTTCCATCACAGTGAGGAATGTGTAGGAGTCACTGTGGTGGATGTTAAAATGTGTTTTTGAGTCTGTTGCTTTAATTGTATGACTGACTTGGTCAGTGAAATTCCTCGTATAAAATCTGATTCTGATTCTGATAACAACAACATTTAAAAGGCATTCGACAGGTCCATGGATAAAGAAAGGTTTCAAGGGATATGTGTCAAACATCGGCAAATGGGACTAGCTTATATGGGCATTTTGGTTGGCATGGACGAATTGAGCCAAAGGGCCCGGTATAATTTGGTATGGCTTTCTGATTTAGCAGGTCAAGCAGCATCACCAGAAAGGGAAACAAGTCAATATTTCAGGTCAATGACTTACGTCAAACAATTGTTGAATAGCAATGAAATCATGACCAATCCTGGATTTGATTTTCTGGGCTATTAAATTGACCTCCAAATGAAGGTCCCAACCAGGTGCCATACTGATGGACTCGTCTGAGATCTGTGTACATTTAACTATTGGGTGAGTCTTATATCCAAATGATGATTGCATATTTCACACTAAATGTAAACAGAAAACTGCATGCACCCTCACTCCGACTCTAATAAAACTAAACTATACAACTATAAACTATACTAAACTAAACCATATCACTGTTAGGTCAGGCAGAGCCTGTGGAGAGAAAAGCACAACTGATGAAAGCAATCAACCTCAAACACTCTTTCCATTGAAAATCAGAGGCCAGAGCGCGTGTCAGAGTGCTCCTGCTTCTTACAGAAGAGCAGAGCATGCTGAAGGGCAGACACAGGTATATCTGACTTCCTGCCCTGCCACTTGACTCACACACTGAATACAAGCTTATTAAAAAATTGCAGAGACGGATGCACTTCATACCTGACTCCTCATCACTGCCTGCAGCCCAGTCACCGTTTGTGTTGTCTTGTCAAACCAACATGGCAATAACACAGGCAGTGCATTGAGAACTACATGGCCAATAAATGTTCACATAGGGTTTTGGAGTGACGGTGACTATGTGGTAGGCACCAGGGTCCAGTGTGAACTGGTCCATTTACTCTTATTTTCTGAATTCTGATGAAAAATCATCAACCTGAAACAATAACTGCTTCTATCTCGCATCAGATGGTGCTTGATCTGTTGAGTATTTTAAGCATTCACCAACATCGAAACAAGGACAACGCGAGCACTTGATTTTCAGAACTAATTAAGACATTTTCTGATTTGACATTTTTCTGCCATTTGATTTGACCTGTCACTTGGTTGATCCGCCATCCAGCAAGGAACAGCGAGGTGACAGCGTAGTTCCCCGTTCTACGCTGTCTCAGAATCTTATTTCTACAGAGTCAGCAGCTTCCTGCAAAGCAGACAGACAAATGGCAAGCCCACAGATTGAATGCCATCTCAATGCTATATTTTTCCCATCACTTATCTCTAATGTTCGATCTTGCAGTTATGTTTGATTTTGTGAAAATCCTGTGACATTTATTTTTAAATCTCAACTTTATCACTTTCAGGGGTTTTGCCTGCCACACCTGAGTGAGGCAATTTTTCATGGAAAAGTGATGTGTAATGCATTAAAGACGTTACTGTCCTCTCTCACCCTGTAAAATCATTAAATGGAATTTCTCAGCTACATCAGAATATCTTCAGCCATTTAAGCTCAGTTATTACTTTCCTAATTAAATCATTTATTTAATTTTCTCATTGCAGTATCTGCTTGCCATAAGTTCCAACATTATTATTAACTGGCTTTGGTATTATTTAATCTATTTAATTTTATATACTCATGCATTTACTGAATCCGTAATATCCAATTGTACTTAATCTTCCAACAATAATAATTATTTCACTCAAAGGATTGATGCGGAGTATTAGAATCTCCTGTAATTGCCATCCATCTAATTGCAATGATTAGTGACTTCACTGTACTTTTATCTCAGATGAATATTTGCAGTGCAAACTCCTTTGCAGGCTGTCACTTGCAATACTTTTGCAGGTTTTCTACAATGAGAAGGTCTGAGAACGACAGTAATGATATGCTTAATTATTTAGTCACTTATTTAGAGCCCTGGTGAGACCACACCTGGAGTATGTGCAGGTTTGGTCTCATTACCTTTAATAAAAGATAAACTTGTCATAGAGGTATTGCAATAAAACTTTACCTGGGATGGCAGATTTGCCACATAAGGAGATATTGTACAGATGAGACTTGTATTCTCCGAAGCTTAGAAGAATGAGAGATCTCATTGAAACAAAATTCTCACAGGATTTGACAGAGTATTCCCTTCGGCTGCAGAACCAAAAGGCATTGATGCAGAATGAGGGATAAACCATTTAGTATTGAAACGAGAAATTCCTTCAGAAAAGGATGGAGAATCTTAGGAATTCGCTGGCCTGACGGGTTGTGACGCTAATTTCATTCAAAACCGATGGATAAATCTCTGGATATAAGGTGAATGCAAGGATCGTACAGGACAGCAGAGCCGAGGTAGAACAGCTGTGATGTTGAAGAATGACAGAGCAGGCTCAAAGGGCCAGTGGTTACACTTGCTCCTAATTTTAATACTCGTTTATCATCTTGTCCTGCCACAAGGACTATAAGCTTTCTTCGTTCTTCTCCTGCTAAATGGGGGTTTTCCATTCAACAACATTTATAATATTAATCATTTATCTGTGTTGGGAAAAGGGTGCTATTTGTAAATTTAAAAAAAGTGAAATTGTGTTTTATGTGAAACATGTGTAATACTTAGCGAATACATAGCATCACTCTTCACAACGGAAAGATATATAGGCAGTGACTCAAAGGTGTCAAATGGCCTTTTTCAGAATGGCTAAAGGACATTGCTATTAATTTTCTAGCATGCTACCCACCTCATTCACAAGTGCTTACTACTGATCAATTTCTGGCATGCTGTTATACTCTGTCCCTTATATTCTACTGCTCTCTTAATTTACATCAGTGCCTCTACCGTTCTATTAATTAATTGACCTGGTGATATAAAAATTGAAACCTCATGGAGTTGCTGACCCATTCTGTAATTAATTTGGGAAAATAGAGTCCAATTACATAGTTAATTCACTGTTTGTTGCAGCAATTTATTCTGTTGCTGATAAATTATTTATTGATTTGAACACAGCCACTTCACCTTTATTTATCGGCCCACTATTAGTTCCATGAATTAATCTGGTGTGTCCTTGGCTCCAAAATTCAATACAGTTGCATGATTTAATTATACCGGTGTGCTGTCTGCACTATAAATTTATAAAATTACTGCTGCCCCCCATAGTTTTATTTTAAGTTCAGTCTCAGAAAATGGGCGGATGGATGGTATCAATCAGGTCTGAATTATGCATGATGATGAAAAGAGTTTTATCAACATTGTTGAAGCTGTACTCATCCAAATAGATGGAGATTATTCCATTACGTTCCTGGATTGTACCTCGAAGATACTGGAAAGATTCTTGGGAAGTCAGTGTACACAATCAAGAATCCGCTATGTTTATGTGATGAGCACTATTAAGTTTCTGTTCAATAATGTTTTTGAGGATATAAGATCATAAATGATAGGAGTAGAATTAGGCCATTTGGCCCATGAAGTCTACTCCACAATTCAATCGTGGCCAATCTATCTCTCCCTCCTAACCCCATTCTCCTGCCTTCTCCCCATAACCTCTGATACCCGTACTAATCAAATATGACAGTGAGGAATCCAACATTTGCAATGGCGTCATCCAGCACATGTAAGCGCACATTTTAGAGTTAAATGTAAGAGCTCCAGTAACCCTTAAGTTCCTCTAATTCATAAATATGGCAAATAAATGCATGACAAATCAGAAAGACATGCAACAAGGTAGAACCAGGCAGAAAAGGAGCATCGACAAAGCACAACGGACAATTTCCACCTCTTCCACTAATTCCACATTTCAAAGTGCTGACATTCTTTTATTCAGTCCACGCAAGAGTGGCAGCTTTTAGTTGGCCACTCAGTCGAGGGTTGGTCTTGGCATCATGTTTGTCAGACATTGTGGGCCGTAGGACCTTTCCTGTGCTGTGACGTACGATGTTCTTGCATAAGCAGGAAGTCCACACGGTCCATATTGGAGGAAGGGCATCTCATATTTCGCTTGGGCACCTTATAACCCAATGGTACGAAAACTGATTTCTCTAATTTCAAGTAACCATTGCATTTCCTCTCTCTCCCTCCCCCACCCAAGTCACACCAGCTTCTTGTTCTCACCTAGCAAACAGCTAACAGCCTGTTTCCTTTATCATCGTAACTCTTTCGCATATCTTTCATTCAATTGTTCTTTCTCGCTCTACATCGCTGTCTATATCTCGTTTCCTTTTCCCCTGACTAGTCTGAAGAACGGTCTCGACCCCAAACATCACCCATTCCCTCTCTCCAGAGATGCTGCTTGCCCTGCTGAGTTACTCCAGCATTTTGTGTCTATCTTCGGTTTAAACCAGCATCAGCAGTTCCTTCCTACACAATTCCACAAGGTCGCCTGTTTCACGAAGGAGCCAGCAGAAATTTACATTGATCACTGGATCGTTGTCTCAATGAAAACAGGCTGTGGTGCAGAATATAAACATTTTGAAATCTGCTATGAAATTAATGTGCTGCTTGGAAGCAAAAGTGATAGAATAAGACAGGTCTGTTGACTCTGTCGCAGCCCACATTAGCACGAAGGATACACAGATCATATTGCCTTGGAGGAAAGTGCTTGAAATGCTCACTGATGTTCCAGAATTTTGAGGGATTTGCAGCAATCTCATTGAAATCTTCACAATTCTTTGATGCGCAGATGCTGTCAACTTGCTTCTCTTTTCGTAGATTTTGCCTGACCTGCTGAGTGTTTCCAGCATTTTCTGCTTCTATTTCAGTTTTCCCAGGTCTGCAGTTATCTAGAATTTCATCTTCTAATGTATTCCCCCTGTTTGGGCAGCATAGAGTTAAAGATCCTAGTCTCTGGATGAACAGGTCTGCTACTTAATATACAATGTGAAATGTCTTCAATCCTGGGCTGTGAAATTTTGGACATATGCATTAGTTGTGGATTTTACGTTGATTCACAATTGAAATTTATGGATTTTGGACACTAAAGAAATTAAGGGATATGATGGGACCAATGTAGATGAGCCAATGCAGCCACTAGTCTGACTATGACTGACTTGAGGTATACATTTGTTTTACACCTCATCCTCCACCCAGCTCCATTTTGAAAATTGTAACCCCTCCACCTTTTTCCAAGTTCAGGTGTTGTATTTGTTTGAAATCCAACACCAGAGACCCGGGTTCGATCCTGACTGATGGGTATTGCCTGTACGATGTTTGCACATTCTCCCTGTGACCTGCGTGGGTTTTCTCCGGGATCTCCGGTTTCCTAACTTCCAAAGGCGTACAGGTTGTGAGGCTAATTGGCATGATAAAAACTAAATTGTCCTAGTGTGTGTAGTATAGTGTAGGTGTGCAGGGATGGTTGGCACAGACTCGGTAGGCCAGTGAGCCTGTTTCCACGCTGCATCTCTACACTAAAGATGATTTTCTAAACAGCATTATGGGTGTTCCCCAGTAGATGGCGCATGAATCGCAGAAATCAAGCAAATCTTTTTGCCTATTTAAATTTTATAAAAATGAAATCTTCAAGCAGTTATTCTGAATTATGAACCCAAAATTCAAGAGAGTCAAGAGTGTTTTATTGCCATATGTCCCGGATGGGACAATGATATTTTTACTTTATTTACATAGTACATAACGGGGGAAGAGAAAAAAAAGAAAATGTTCAATAAATAACAAATATAGTGCAATAATAATATAGTATTTTGCAGTTCAGAGCTCAGAGCTTATTCATTGTTGTGTTTATTAGCCTGATGGCTCTAAGGAAGCAGCCTTTCCTGAACCTGGACGTTACAGTTTTCAGGCCCCTGTACCTTCTTCCTGATGGCAATGGTGAGTTGAGTGTGTGGCCAGGATGGTGTGGGTCCTTGATGATTTTGGCGGCCTTTTTGAGGCAGCGACTATGATAGATCCCTTCGACGGTGGGGAGGTCAAATGATGGACTGGTCAATGGTCACAACTTTTTGTAGTCTTTTCCGCTCCTGGACGTTCAAGTTGCCGAACCAGGCCACGATGCAACCAGTCAGAATGCTCTCTACCGTGCACCTGTAGAAGTTTAGGAGAATCCTCTTTGACATGCCGAATCTATGTAATCTTCTCAGGAAGTAGAGTCGCTGTGCCTTCTTTATAATTGCATCGGTGTGCTGGGTCCAGGAAAGATCTTCGGAAATATGCACGCCCAGGAATGTGAAGTTATTGACCCTCTTCACCATCGTCCCATTGATATGAACAGGATTGTGGGTTCTCATCCGTCCCCTACCAAAGTCCACAATCAGTTCATTGGTCTTACTGATGTTGAGAGCCAGGTTGTTGTGCTGGCACCATTTGGTCAGTTGGTCGATCTCACTTCTATACTCTGACTTGTCCCCATCTGTGATTCATCCAACCACAGTGGTGTCTTCGGTGAACTTGATGATGGTGTTCGCATTATGCCTGGTTATCCAGTCATGGGTATAGAGTGAGTAAAGCAGAGGGCTGAGCACGCAGCCTTGAGGTGCTCCTGTACCAACTGTTACTGAGGATGAAGTGGTTCCTCCAATTCGAACAGACTGTGGTTTGTGGATGAGGAAGTCGAGGATCCTATTGCAGAGGGATGCGCAGACGCCAGTTTCGTGAGCTTGGAAGGGATGATGGTATTAAACGCCAAATATTCACAAACCACTTACCCGGCCTAATATCCACCTCATCCAGATTAGCAGCCATTCCACAAAGCCCATAGATCCCCGGTTTACTGCAACTCCGCCCCAGAGCTGGGCATCAATCCCCAACCCAAATTCCAGCTTGTTCAGACTGACTTACAGCTAGATGTCCAAGCTCAATTTTATTGTGATTTCAATAATCTAATTGATGTCATCGATGCCTTTCATGTCATCGCAATTATATATTCATAAGGATATTCATAAGGATTCCATAAAATTTGTTGCACTGGAATGCACTAGTGCCAACTCAAATGACTGTTTTAACAAGTATTAAAAACATACAGACACTAATGCTGGAGTAACTCAATGGGTCAGCATGCCTGACCTGCTGAGTTATTCCAGCACTTTGTGCCTTTTTTTATAAACCAGCATCTGCAGTTCGTTGTGTCTACACAGCAAAATTAAAACACAGGTTGGAGTGATGATGGTGACACAAGTTTCAGGTTCAGATGTGGATCAGCCACCTGGGTATTACTGACACCTGTGACACTGCAACCCTGAGGTGAACATCTGCTTTCTGCAGGAGTCTAATCATCTACTTCAGCCAAGATTTTCAGCATCTGCAATTTTGTAATTTATGTGACAAGATGTAGCTGCTTCAGACACAACGGTATGAAATATATGATTGATGCAATAAAGATTTAATTACATTCCTGACATGTCTTGCAGATGGTGGATAGGATTTGATGTTCAGAAGATGAATCGCTGCAGGATAGTCAGCCTCAGACCTATGACCTGACCCATTCCTTCTTTGCTTCTCTCCAGAGATGCTGCCTGTCCCGCTGAGTTACTCCAGCATTTTATGTCTATCTCAGTCCTATTCTGTTACCAAGGTACATCTGACTGGTCCAGTTGAGCTTCTGGTCAATGGTGGCTTTCTGTTTGTTGATGTGGGTGGGGGGGGGGGGGGGGGGGGGGGGGGGGGGAGACGACTCAAGAATGGCCAGGGCCCTGAATGTTAAGACTGTCTTCTATTGGATATGGGCATTGATTAACACTCCTGTAGAACTTGCAACTTATCCTCCCATGCTTGAAATGTCTTGATCTGATTGGACTGCTTCAGCTCTGAGGATATATGAATGCATTTTGAACATTGTTCAATCATCAGCAAACATCCCCACCTCTGAACTTGTGATGGAAGGAAGGTCAACAATGGACGAGTTAAAGATAGTTGGATCTCGGCACGATGATGAGGAACTCCTGCAGTCATATCCTGCGCTTGGATAACTAACTGCAATCGCCTTTCCCTGTGTAAGGTCTGACTCCAACTATTGCAGAATTTCCCCTGGATGCCCATTGACATTGTAACAGTTTTAGTAGGATTCTTAATGCTATGCTCTGTCAAATGCTGCCTAAACTGCCTAAAGGGCAGTTACTCTCACCTCCCCACTGAAATTCCACTCTTTGGGGTTCATATTAAGACCAAGGTCAAGTTCAAATTAAATTCAGAGTTAAATGAACTTGACAAAACACAAACTGGGCATCAGCAGGCAGGTTATTGGTGAGTAACTGCCACCAGATGGCATTGTCGATGACGTTTCATTACTACACAAATAATTCTGAGTAGATTGATTGGGCAGTAATTAGTCTGATCGGGTTTGGCCTGCTCTTTGTGTACAGGACATACCTGCACAATTTTCCACAAGGTTCGTCAAGTCAAGTTTATTGTTATATGCATAAGTACAAGTTACGTAAATACTAGTGTTGCATAATCTATGCACAATATAACAGACCACACAATATGTTAATACACTAATTAAAGATCCACAATAAAGTGGCCGGAAACATTAGCTGTGCTGAGCTAGGAGCTTAGCCTTCCCTGACTTCCAAGAGATAAATTAAAGTGAACCTCCTAAACGTTCTTCAACTAACTTGATGATAAATGTAAGTTTCACCTAGGATTCCGTTCATTGCAGATGTGTATCGAAGTTACTGATTAGCTGTCGGAACAAAGGAGGCTGCAAGGCAAAGCTGTGGCAAATCAATCACGTGGAATGAGGAAGCCTTTCACAGAGTCACAGACTTAAACATTAAACGCCTTCTGTCCAACCTACCACTCAAGTCTCTCATACAGCAAACCTTCCTCAATTTCCTCGTGGGCAGGAAGGAACTGCAGATGCTGGTTTAAACCAGGGGTAGACACAAAAAGCGGGAGTAACTCAGCTGGACAGGTAGCATCTCTGAAGAGAAGGAATGGGTGACTTTTTGGGTCTGGACCCTTCTTCAAACTTCCTTATCATGTGTTCCTATAATTTCCCTGTCCTATATGGTGCAACATAACATAGCCTTAGAAATTAAATGGTTCAGAACCGGGTGACGGATGGTTAAAGATACGAAATAGGTATATCTCTCCTAATTTCTTTTCTCTCTACTTTCTCTGTTTCTTTCAATCTTCTTAGCATTTTTATCTCTGCTCTCTATCTCTTTCGCTATGTTTCTACTCGCTTGTCTATCTATTTCCATTCTTTATTTCCCCTTTTCTTTCACAGTTCTTTTATTATTAAATTAAAAATAAGAAGTTGTACAAGAATGGTAATGTGTATGTATGTATTAGGTACTTAGGTGCCACACTACTGTACTTACTTCTAACAAAAAATAATAATAATTTCCCTGTCCTGAGCAGCAAGCATTACAATATTATCTTTCCAGGAAGGAAGACAAAGATCTTGATCAGTATGGTTGGCTCATTCATTACTTGTTGTATGATCCCGATGAACAACCTCATCAATATTAATCTACTGGAGAAATGATTGACCACATCAGCTTGTACCACCACTAACAGAGATGAGCTTATCAAGTTTTGGCTCCACCTCAGTTCTTGCAATTGTACAGCTAAAGTGGACAGCTATAATAAGAGATCCAATGAAAAGGGATTCCAATAGGAGATTTTAAAACATGACATGCAAATTAAAATTCAAAGAATTAAAACAAAACATAAAAGTCACCAAGCCCCATTCAGTTGCTTTTCCCTTGGGTTAAATCATTCTTTGATATTCATTTTGCTTTACCTCCCTTGTCAACTGGTAATTCCCTCATCTTCCCTTTCCATGCTGATTCCAGTAATGCCCTCCCCAGTCACTCTTTGATTAACCAGAGTGTTTCTGGCACTGCGGCCCCACTCTCTGGGATTACCTTCTCATTATTTTATCATCTACCGTAAAACCTTTTGAAGAATCTTTTCTTTCATCCAAGTCTTGTGTCGCCATGATCTCTAGTTCCTTTTCCTTTTGTCTGCTCACCGTTCAGCCGTGTTAAGTTACTCAGGTATATTATTCAGTGCCAGGATCTCCATTAAAAACTGCTGGTGTTCGTTCCTAACTTATCACAATAATGTTGCGGGATATATAGCGGTTGAGCTAATCAGAAATGAAAGGAATGAGCAATAGTTTGTGAAACAGCTTCCGTTACTTCAGAACTTCAGAAATAAGTCCATGCACCTTTTACAGTATCATTTGTTCATATATAGTATCGCCTGCCATATTCTATTTCTTAAATCAGCTGTTCTTAGCATTTTGCTGTTAAAATGAAATCTTGCATTGGCCCTAAATTAATGGCCCAGATTGTGTTAAATGATTCCAAAATGACTCGTCGGCAGGCTTCACACACCTTGGTGTGAGACGAAAGTCTGATACAAACTGGACGTCTGGTGCAGGTGCATCTTACAGTCTCCTGTCGTTGAGCCCAGTGACAAAGGAGAAACATGAGAGCAGGGTCTGGGCACAGTTTCTGTGCCTTCAGCCTCACATCAGGGTGAGGATTGCCTCGAAATGGTAACCATTCCCGTTTGAAAGAAAATTCCTGTCTTGGCTTACCTTAATTAAAGATTTTTTAATTTGTTACAGTTTCTACTACATTTTAATATAGTTTTTATTGAAACATGTTTGAATGATTGTCATAGTCTCTGACAATAAAAGGCATTTGAAAAATGCCTTTGATAACCTCCAAACCCCATATTTCACATCATTGGTTGGCTCTCAGTCTCCACATCTGCAAACTAAAGGTCTGAGGATGGGTACAGCAGGAGTTGATCATAAAGGGGCTGGATCCGGGAAAACCAGGCTCCATACATCTAATTTAGTCATAGTCATACAGCATGGAAATTTGCCCACACTGACCAACATGTCCCACCTACACTTGTCCCACCTGCCTGCATTTGGCCCATATCCATCTAAACCTGTCCTATTAATGTACCTGTCTAAATGTTTTTTAAATGGTGCGATAGTACCTAATACCTACATTAACACAGTACATTAACTTAGAACATTTCCACAATCTTCATATAAAGTGATCTCACCACCATATCTTCCCATCGCCACCGCTTTCAGTAGAGATCGCTGTCTTCGCAACTCCTTGGTACACTCATCTTTTCCCACCCAAACCACTCCCTCCCCAGGTACCTTCGCTGCAGATGTAACACTTGCCCCAATGCTCCTTCACATCCATCCAGGGACCCCAGTAGTCCTTCCAGGTGCGACTGAGATTCACATGCACCTCCTCTAACGTCAGCTGCTGCATTAGGTGCCCACGATGTGCGACCCATCAGCAAGAACAAGCATAGCCTAGGCGACCATTTTGCTGAACATGTGCTCAATCTGCCAAGGACTGTTGAGTCTCCTGATTTGTAACCATTTTAAATCCCCCTTCCATTTCCATACTGACCTTACCATCCTGGATCTCCTCTATTGTCAGAGTGAGTCCATACACAAACTGGGTTTCTTACAACCCAATGCTATGAGCATTGAATCCGCCACTTTTAGGTAACTAACTTACAAATACTCCCCCTCTCTTTTTTCCCCTCACTCTTCCCTGTATCCCACCTTGATGCACACCCACTTCTTCCATTCCTGCCCCGCCCTCTCTGCCTCTTCCACCGATTCCTTCCTCTGGCCCCACATTTCACACCTCTTTTATTTTCTGGTCTCACATTCTATCTTTTCATCTGTGGCCTTTGTCCAATTATCTGCCAATCATAAACACCCCTCACCTATGTCTATCTATCACTTGCCAGGTCTTGTCCCAACCCCACCTTCCAGCTTTCTCCCTCCTAATATAATCAGTCTGAAGAAGGGTCCCGAACCAAAACAACACCTATCCATGTTCTCCAGAAATGCTGTCTAAAGGGCCTGTCCCACGTGGGCGTCATTTGCGTGTCATGCAGTAGGCATGAACATCCCAAAATCCTGGGGCGCCGCGTGCTCACCGCGCGTCACTGCATACATCACCACGTTTCACCACGCGCATGCGCGCGTAATGCACGCAATGCGCGCGTCTTGCAAATGAATTCGCGTAAATGACGCGCAAATAACGCCCAAGTGGGACAGGCCCTAAACCCGCTGAGTCACTCCAGCACTTTGTTTTGTTTTGTAAACCAGTATCTGCATGTCCGTGTGTCCTTTAAAATAGTTCTTGTCTTTATGCCTTTAAAGAAATACAAACAGAACAGGCAGCCACTGTCTAATATCTAACAAACATTTAAAAAGAAACAAATAACTTGTGGATGCAGCCGTTGAAACTGCTGGGTAAATGTAATATCTTCAGAAACCTCGTGGTGCTCAATTCTCTTCTTTTGTTAAAATCAAACATCTCTACCTAATCCAATACTTCTTCACGTACTTAAAATAGCAAAAGATGTTTTACATCAAAGGAGGATTGGTTACAATGGGTGACGTCTGGCATGGTTTACTCAAAACATACAAAGGAACTCTGGAAACTAATTATCATTCGATATTGTACAGCTCCCACAGTTCAATAAAACACATTTGGTCAGTTATGGCATTGTACCACAAGAGCTGATATGCATGGTAAGAGGATACAGAATCACTTCTAGCTGTAGTACTGGCAAGGCAACAATAAATTCTTTAAAATGCAGTAGCTCCTGAGATGGATGGAGAAACTCAAGATCATTTGTTCAAAAAAGAACATTGCCAGAATAAAGCACATGTATACACACTTGAAGATCTAATTGATGGAATGCATGCCAATGATTTATAGGTCAAAACAAGCAGGGAAAAACATCACATCCACAATCAGAAGCTCAATGAAAGGCTTCGAAACCTCACATCAAATTGAATCAATTAATTTTGGCCAAGAGTATACCTTGCAATTGACTTGGGGCAGAGAGCTAACTTCAAATACAACAATTGAGGAAGATTTGGATTTAGTACATTTCTAAGCACTTTTCAACAGTATCTGCACATGCCTGTAATGTGGGAAATATTATAAAGTAACCAATTTGCACATAATAAGCTCCTACTGACAGCCTCAATGATCAGACCATTTGTTTTAGAAATGTAGATGTGAGGGGATAATATTAGCCAGGATTCTGGTCATAATTCCCCTGAACTTCTTGGAAAGTGTATAATGGGATCCTTTATATCCATCCGTAATGGTCAAAGGGACTCAGTTTAAATTCCTCTTCTGACAGCTGTCACCTCCAACGCTCCTGCAATGCACTACGATTCAAATCTCCAGAGTGTGACTTGAACCCACAAACCTATGACTCGTGATCATACTACTCGCAGCAGAATCACAGCTTACACTTATGCAAACGTAGATTGTTTCAAGTAATCACTGAAAGCTCCAAGGATTTAATGCAAAATGAAATTACACTTGACTGCACTACAGTGAAATACACCATACTTGATCCTCATATTCTGAAGAAACAACTAAAGTGAAATATTGATCAGTCATTTACATCAGTTGGGGCTCATTGCTGCCACCCCACCCCCTCCTCCACCACCTCACTCTGGTGACTCCAATCCATTTTGCTAACAGGGAGAATTATGCAACCTATGCACTATGCCATTTTAACTAATGAAGGTTACGGAATGCTTAAATGTCAGGTGCACCATTACTGGTAAACAGACAGGCAGGCCATAAAAAGTTATCAACACCTGTCTTTCAGGAGGGCCATATCAGCAAACCAGACGTGCCTCGGTCTACTCACTCGCTTCAGTCACAAGCTTGCAACCTCAAGTCCCACTCCAGAGACCTGTGTGGAAAACTTAGCTGAACAAACTTTGCAGTACTCAGTAAGTGCCACAAAGGCAGAGGTTTAAACAGTAAATTGAGGACCCAGCTAACCCTACAGATGGACATGACGATTCATGTCACACTAAAGCAGAAAAGCTCTCTCAATATCCACACCATTAATCACAATTTCATTTTGTACCACCTGACTAACGTGGTCTCTGCACTACAAGGAGATCTTATTGAAACATATAAGATTATTAAGGGTTTGGACACGCTAGAGGCAGGAAACATGTTCCCGATGTTGGGGGAGTCCAGAACCAGGGGCCACAGTTTAAGAATAAGGGGCGAGACATTGAGAACGGAGACGAGGAAACACTTTTTCTCACAGTGAGTTGTGAGTCTGTGGAATTCTCTGCCTCAGAGGGCGGTGGAGGCCGGTTCTCTGAATACTTTCAAGAGAGATCTAGATAGGGCTCTTAAAGATAGCTGAGTCAGGGGATATGGGGAGAAAGCAGGAACGGGGGGTACTGATTGGGGATGATCAGCCATGATCACATTGAATGGCGGTGCTGGCTCGAATGGCCGAATGGCCTACTCCTGCACCTATTGTCTATTGCAACAATGACAACACTCAAAAGGCACTTTGAGGAATCAAAATATTATAAATGATGCAAAATTAATGCAAGGTGCTCTTTCTTTTGCATTAGCTAAGGGCCAAATGTGCACTCAGAGGACCAATAGTTCTACAGAGCCCATAAACATTAATTTCCCATAGAAATAAAGCCAAATCCAACACAGGAGTTGCAGCCATGATGCGTTAAAGCAATCCAAAAGCCATAGGGCAAATTACTCAAGGGAACAGGGCCGTTAGGAAAACTGTAGGAAGAAGGCTCAGGAGAGAGACATTGATAGTGTGTTTTTTACAATCTCAGGAGTTCCCAAGAGGTTAAACACCAAGGAAGAACTTTATTTGTCCGGTCACTGTTGAAATACAGGAAACATACCTTGTGCAGGCTAGCACTTTATTTTTTGAAGCACAGGAGGATGCGGGATGATCCTATAGAGGTGTATAAGATCAGGACGGAATAGATAGGGTAATTACACAGTCTTTTACCCAGGGTAAGGGAATCACGAACCAGGTGACATAGGTTTAACCTAAGAGTCAAAGGATTTAATAGTAAACTGAGGGACAACCTTTTCATGGTGGCGGGTATATGCAATGAGATGCCTGAGGGGGTAACTAAGGCAGGAACTGTATGTTACAAAATGTACCTTCAGCGGCGCTGCAGTTCTGTCACTGGCCGTGTGCGCGACTTTGGTGCCTTTGGGGGGGGGTTAAAATGCGGTTTTCCCCTGCCATCCAGAATTATATTTTCTCGGAGTGTGAGCTAAAGATTCGTTCCGACTGCCGGTAAGTGAAAAAAATGTTTTAATCGCCCGACTATTTCAGCGCTGCAGTAAAATAAAAATTAGCTCCTAATGCCGTGAACGCCGACAACGGGGACGGATTTTACGTAGGGGACAGGTAAATTAAAGCTGTTTATTTTTTCATATAAACTTGATAGCTTAGATGACCTTAATCAACATTTCATGTTGCGAAACGGTGATTTATTCCCCATACGAACCGGCAGTGTTTTTCCTGCCGATATGGGGTTTAAATTCACCGCAACCGCAAGGTTCCAATCCATCGCGTTCCAGAAAATCACACTCGCAAGCTGATTTGTGGCCACTACTTTACCGGCATTAAACACTATATTCCTTCAATTTGGCCTATAAATTAATGACAAATAGATTTAAAAATCATGTTATATTGTGAATTCATGTGTGAATGTTATTTGGACACTTAGGCTTTTAAAAAAAATGTTAATATTTTCTTAAGAAATGGATAGATGTTTAGATCTAGTAATTAAATTTTGTAATTAGCTACAATTCGGTAACTAACTAATTATATGCTTTAATTTCAGGTCATCCAAGTAAGATTGTTTCATATTTGTTTCAGAATGCTTCAATCTATAATAACTGAAATTTCTTTCAGTTCTCTTAATTTTAATTAAGAAAGTTATGGGCTTTTGACTCCTCGATTACAACTTTTGTGTTAAGTCAATGGAAAGGCAATGGGGAATAAGATGCTAATTTCCGAGTATGAAAATGGCCATAACTTTCTTAATACCAGGGCTGCCAACTCTCACGTTTTTGGCGCGAGACTCACGCCTTGGAGCTATTTCTCACGCCCTCACGCTCATGGACGAGTTCTCACGCTGAGTTCAGTCCCTGCGCAGTTTGTCCCTTTGCGCCGGCTGCCAGCGATCTGTACGGTCTGGGGAAGCGCGTTGGTTGGTGGCTGTGAGTACCGTCGCGTCTCTTCTCTCATCTGTGGTCGAAAGTGCAGCTGCCGACAACATGAAGCAGCCGGAGATAGAACTAACCAGGTGAATCAGTTGTCAAACATGTTGTGGGGGGGGGGGGGGGGTGGCGGCGACGACCAATGAGGCCAAACATCTAGGACAGGGTTCGGACTACAGGCACACGGCCCGTAACCCGAAAAACCGAGTATTTATTTTCAATTTGTTTTCGCGGGGATGGGGCAGGCGAGCTGACCTGGGAATGGCAGCCAGTCCCTGGGACGTGAGCTGACCTGGGAACTGCGGCCAGTCCCTGGGACGTGAGCTGACCTGGGAATTGCGGCCAGTCCCTGGGCATGCAGAATGGGCATGCCATTCACACTTCTTGCATGTCACATGTAGTATCCATGCAGCATCCTCTGCATCATGCTCCTGTTTCTCCATTATCTCACTGCCTATCAGTGACCTCCTACCCTTGGAAGAGGGACTTGGGGAATCTCTCTGGGGTGCCGCTGCTTTGACATCAGCTTGTGCGCAATACGTGATGCTAGAACCTGCGGCGTGTGGGGCTTCCGGGAGTGTTCGTTATCGATCAGCTCGCGCTGCTCCGCGAGTTAACCTGACCAGATTGGATCCATCACTGAGGTTGGAACTCTTCTCTCAGCTCTGGTGAAATGCCGGCAGGTGCTCTGCTGGGTGATATAAGACTTGTTGCTTGAGCTGAGGATGTTACACATGTCTCAGCAAGGGAGCAGTCTTTTTTTTTGGCTGCTATTAACCTGTAGTTTCAGTTGGTTGATTTGCAAAGCTTTTTAATATGTTGAATGGGACCCTTATTTGAACTACAGAAAGGAATGGCTGAGTAAGAGAGTCAATGGAAGGAAGATAAACAGGAGGATGGGGTCAAGAGACTGTCCCACAGAACAAACACAACAGCATTTGGATGTCACATACAGAAACCTTATCAAATCGTGTTTCTCACAGAACGACAAGCTGATACTAAGAACACGAAAGGGATACGTTTCAAGCATGGACCTAAATCAGTAAAACTTGAAGAGACACTCCAAGGTTTAGGTAGGAAAGAACTGCAGATGCTGGTTTTAAATCGAAGGTAGACACAAAATGCTGGAGTAACTCAGTGGGACAGGCAGCATCTCTGGAGACAAGGAATGGGTGCCGTTTCGGGTCTGAAGAAGGGTCTCGATCCGAAACGTCACCCATTCCTTCTCTCCAGAGATGCTGCCTGTCCCGCTAAGTTACTCCAGCATTTTGTGTCTACCCCCAAGGTTTAGGCTTAGTTGAGGCTTCACCCTGGTGGATCAATCCAGATTGAGGATGATCAAGAAGCACTTCAGTGGCACAAATGCTTCTGGCCACTTACCAGCCCTGTCTGAATTGTGTCTGGGTCTTGCTGCATCGATCGGACCATCCCCATTTTTGATGGATGGTCATTTGTTGAAACAACTAAAGATGGTCGGTCTCAGGGGACTGGCCTGAGGAACTCCTGTGGCAATATCCTGGGAATGGCATGTTTGACTTCCAACAACAACCATCTTCCTTCAAATTCGTTCAAATTCATAAGTCACAGGAGCAGAAGTAGGCTTCCCCACCATTCAATCATGGCTGATCTATCTTGTCCTCTCAACCTCAATCTCCTGCCTTCTCTGTGGCAATGAATTCCGCAGATTCACCACCATTTGACTAAAGAAATTCATCCTCAACTTTCTAAAGGTGCGTCTTTTAATTCTGAGGCCATACCTTCTGGTCCCAGACTCTCCCACGAGTGGAAACTTCCTCTCCTGTATCCCGGTCTTTCACTATCCGGTAGGTTTCAATGAGGTTCCCCTTCATCCTAAACTCCAGCAAGTACAGGCCCAGTGCTGTCAAATGCTGGCTGTTGGGTCTGACTCCAAACATTGTAGTTACTCAGGGCTGCCAACTCACACACTTTCAGCGTGAAAATCACGCCTTGGAGCAAATTCTCACGCCCTCATGCTCATGACCGAGTTCTCACGCTGAGTTCAGTCCCTGCGCCAGTTTGTCCCTTTGCGCCGCCTGCCAGCGATCTGTGCGGTCTGGGGAAGCGCGTCGGTTGACGGCTGTGAGTGACGTCGCGTCTCTTCTCTTCCGACAACAACAACCAGGTGAAGCAGTTGTCAAACATGGGGGGGGGGGGGGGGGGGGGGGCGGCCACATGAAGCCAAACATCTAGGACAGGGTTCGGACTACGGGCACACGCCCATAACCCGAAAAACCGCGTATTTATTTTCAATTCATTTTCGCGGGGTTGGGGCAGGCGTGCTGACCTGGGAACGGCGGCCAGTGCCTGGGACGCGAGCTGACCTGGGAACGGCTGCCAGTCCCTGGGCACACAGAATGCCAACTTGATCAGTATGGACAAATTGGGCCAGCCATGTACATGTTGTATAACTGACTCTATGCAGATCTGAATGGGCTTAGAAATACCATTTAAGCAAAATTGCCCTCACTTTCCCCACTTTGATTCTTGAGATTAATATCCCTTTGCTCTGTTAACAGCGTTAAAGTACTTATGAGGTAGAGTCAGGAAAGGGACTTTCCTGACTTTTTTAGTTTGCTTTAATTTGTTAGTTGATTTTTTGTTGACTGCCATAATTTCTGAAATAGTCTTAAAGTAACTTAACTGTTATAAAGCAGTAATAAGTGATTTGTGTCCAAACAATTGGAACTTGCATAAAATGTTTGAATTATTAGCAAGGCTGCCAACTCTCACGCATTGAGCGTGAGACTCGCGCATTTCACAAAATTCTCATGCTCTCACGCTGATCACAAAATTATATAATGAGAATAGGACCCGTTTTGCTTAACAAATAGTGTAGGAAGTTATTGTAGATGCTGGTTTAAACTGAAGATAAACACTAAAAACTAGAAAAACTCAGCAGGACAGGCAGCATCTCTGGAGGTAAAGAATGGGTGATGTTTCAAGTCGAGACCTTCAGCCTGAAGAGGTTGAAAACCAGCCGTAAACACAATGTAGATGGTTTATATGCAACCAATAATATAGTTACCTCAGTCCCATTAACCCCGTCTAGTTAACATCAATCATAACGCCTTCCCCTTCCTGGGCGCAGCAGTAGAAGAATGTAGCTAGTGCTTGAAGATGTATGTAATACCCTGTGCTATCATTAAAAGATGTTGCACACTTTAAGAGTTTGTAAAGTGTTTATTTACATGGTGTCGAAGCTGGAAGACACTTGCGTCTCCTGTCGATCGGGTTTTATTTCTTTTTTTTGATTTGTGCTTTTTGTGCTTAATCTCTCTGGCCATGGCGTCCTCTTGCAGAAAGCCCGCGCAGCTCGTCTTTGATGCTGACATCTCTGAGCGCTGGGCCACGTTTAAATTTGATTTCACACACTTTGTCAATGTCGCACACCGCGCTGATCCTGACTCCGTTAAAGCTTCCCTCCTACTCAACCTTGCCGGACCTGATGCCATGAAGAGAGCCAGAACCTTCACCTACGCTCCAGCGGTCCTGAGCGACAACGACGAGGGTGATTACTCCTGCAGAGTCTGCCGCCGACCCCGCTTGCCTGCTACGCAAGTTCAGGGAGATTTGTGACCTGCCCTCGAACCGCATTCTAGAGAGGGCACGGTTCTTTACAAGGAGACAGTTGCCGGATGAACCTGTTGAATGTTTTATTGCTGATTTGCGTCATCTCGCCCAGCGGTGCCGCTTTGGTGACATGACAGACCAGCTCACTAGAGATATTTTAGTAACTGGCATGCGTGACCAGGAGCTGCGATGTGAGCTTTTAAGGGAGCCGGATCTAACGTTGGAAAAAGCCATGCATGCCTGCAGATTGTCTGAGGTCGTTGTTTTGCCAGATGACCACCCGGGACTCGGGCAATAAATCTGTCAACCTGGCTGGGTTTAGGAGCCCACAGCCTCGGATGGGAAACAATGTTTTTCTGCCGCGTGCCAACCCTGGTCCTGGTGAAGTGCCCCAGAAAAGGTGCCCAAACTGTAACTACATGCACCACAGACTGTCGACGTGTCCCGCCTTTGGCAAGGCCTGTAACTTTTGTAAAAAGCTAAATAATTTCTCTGCCGCCTGTCGTTTATTCCGTTCCCGTGGGAGACAGGCACAAACTTCCAGACCCAGTCTAAACATGCTGAGACAATCTGATATCCGTTACGACTCACAGCCCAACTTAGCTGAATCCTATGATGCAGATCCAATTAATCCTCCCGAGGACTCGCATGTGTTTACCCTCCTACAGACACCCGCCCACCGCACTGATCCCTCTGTATCTGTGACTGTCAATGATGTAACCTTCCTTGCAAAGTTAGACACAGGTGCGAAGGTCAACGTTTTGTCCATGAATCTTTTCAACAAGATAAGGAATAATGAGCCCCTGGTTGCTGACGATGCTACCCTGCATGCCTATGGTGGAGAAATTCTAAGGCCTGCGGGGAGGGCCACTTTAACTTGCGTGCTGCAAAAGGCCACAAGAAACCTGGTTTTCTATGTTTTGAACTCTGACTGTGTAACCCTGTTGGGCAACCGTGCGTGCCAGGATCTTGGCCTGGTGTCCTTCGACCGCACGGCCCACAAAGTGCAACTGTCGTTTAACCCAGTTGCAGAATACCAGGACCTGTTCGACGATGACCTGGGGAAGTTACCACTGACATACCATATTTCCATTGACCCAAATATACAACCCGTGGTCCGCGCGCACCTCACAGGGTGTCTCACGCCATGAAAGACAGGGTCGAGGCGATGCTCAACGAGATGGTCGAAAAGAGGGGTGCTAGAAGCGGTTAGCGAGCCCACCGATTGGGTCTCCACCATGGTTGCCACGATTAAGAAAGACAAGAACAAAATACGTGTGTGTATCAACCCGAAGGACTTAAACCTTGCCATCAGGCGACCACACTACCCCATGCGGTCTGTTGAGGATGTGGCGGCTCAGGTCGGGCAAGCCACCGTCTTTTCGGTCCTAGACGCTAAGAACTCGTTTTGGCAGATCCCGTTGGACAAAGCGTCTTCTGACCTGACGACCTTCGCCACACCGTTTGGCAGATTCAAGTTCCTGCGAATGCCATTCGGCATCAATTCCGCTAGTGAGGTGTTCCAGCGACCGATGGAGCAGATATTCTCGGACCTGCCATGTGCCATCATCGTGGATGATATCCTGGTTTATGGGAAGGATATTGCCGAGCACGACCTGAACCTCCGCCGCGTCCTGGATCGGGCACGGAAGGCGAACCTGAAGCTGAATCCCAAGAAGTGCCGGTTTCGTGTCTCAGAGGTCACGTATGTTGGACATGTTTTCACCTCTAACGGACTAAAACCCGACCCCTTGAAGGCAGCTGCCATCTCCGAGATGGCAGCCCCCACCGACGTGCCAGGTCTACAACGATTCTTGGGCATGGTGAACTACCTTGGAAAGTTTGTACCAAACCTCAGTGAGCTGAGTGCTCCCCTGCGGCAGCTGACAAAAAAAGGATATCGCCTGGGTCTGGCTCCCACATCACCAGCAGGCCTTTGACTGCCTCAAGTCGAAACTGATTAGCACTCCGACGTTGCGGTTCTTCGACGTGGGTCGCCCCATCACCGTCACCTGTGATGCTTCCAAGTTCGGTCTGGGTGCGGCTTGCCTTCAGTCTGTCGATGGATCGTTACATCCTGTCTCCTATGCCTCCCGCACCATGACGGACACCGAGCAGCGGTATGCTCAGATCGAGAAAGAGCTGCTCGCGGTGGTGTTCGCCTGCTCCAAGTTCAGAGACTTCCTGTTCGGCAGCAGATTTACGGTCGAAACCGACCACCAGCCACTGGTGACAATCCTTAACAAGCCGATTCACGCTGCCCCTGCCAGGCTGCAGCGTATGATGCTGCAGCTCCAGCGTTTCGACTTTGATATAATCTACAAGAAGGGCACCGAGATGCACACTGCGGACACCCTATCGCGCGCCCCGCGGACCTCCTGCGCTCGCCACCCCTACGAAACAGAGGACTTGCTCGTACTGGGCGTTAACTTTATTCCACCAAGCAGCTACAGGTTTTGGCCGAGCACACCGCTGCCGATCCGGTTTTGCAGCGGCTTACCTCTGTGATTAAAGCAGGGTGGCCAACAAAGCGCTCAGCCGCGCCGTCTGAAACACAGCCTTTCTTCCTGGTCCGCGACGAACTGGTGCTCCAGGATGGCGTTATCGTCAAGGGACATAAAGTTGTAGTCCCGTCCTCCCTGTTTGACTTTTACTTTTGTGCAGCCCATAGCGGACACCTGGGGTCGATGCAACACTCGCCCACGCTCAGTGCCAATTCTACTGGCCTGGAATGGCCAAATATATCCGAGACCGAGTTTCTGCCTGCTCCACGTGCAACAGTCTTGCTCCACACCAGCAGCGACAGCCCCTGCTGCAACAGCCCGCTCCTGCCTTGGCCTGGACCTCGCTGGCTGCCGACATATTCGAGTGGCGTGGTAACCACTACCTTGTCCTGGTCGACTCGTACTCAAACTGGTTCGAGGTGGATTTGCTGACATCCCTCACGTCGGAGATGGTGATCCGAAAGCTGCGGAAACACTTCTCCACTTTTGGGACCCCTGTCAGGCTGCAGACTGACAACGGCAGGCAGTTTACAAGCCGAGAATTCAAAAGTTTTGCCGACAAGTGGAACTTCGTGCATTTCACCAGCAGCCCAGAGTACCCACAGAGCAACGGCCTTGCAGAACGGGCCGTCCGCAGCGCCAAGCGTCTGATGGAACAGGCGCGACTATCCAACTCTGATTTGTATTTGGATCTCCTGAACCTCAGGAATGTTTCCAGGGATCGGCCATGGGGTCACCTGCTCAGCGTCTGATGTCCAGAACTACCAGATCTACCATCCCGATTGCCCAGCGCCAGCTGAAACCTCGGGTGCTGGAGCCCGCCTCCGTGCAGAGGCGAATTCAAGAGAAACATGACAGCCAGCGGCGTTCCCACGATCGGTCGTGCAGACCACTCGATCCTCTGTTGCCTGGACAGGTTGTTCGGTTGCAGACCGCCAGTGGTCACTCCCGTCTGGCCACCGTGGTTGGGGTGGCCGACTCACCTCGTTCGTATCTGGTCGACTATGAGGGTACCATCTACCGAAGAAGCCGACAACACCTGCTTGCGGTTAATGAGCCAAAGCCGCAGCCCCCGGGGCCCTATGCCCCACCACTCTCCTACCAGTAGCCGGCTGCTGTCCCGGCTGGTATTCCCTGCATGCCTCGGTCCCCATCTCGAGCGCCTGGTTCCCCTCTGCGCGGGTCCCCTGTTGCCGGTCGCGGTTCTCCCTCTCCTATTTCTCCCACCCCAATGCCCTTCCCTAGTTCCCCAGCTGCCTCGCGTCCTCCTGTTTCTTCTGCTCCTTCGGGGGAAGGGGGAGACATCCGTACGCGCTTGGGCCGGATCAGCAAGCCACCTGTTCGCTACGGCGATTTTGTTTAATTCTGCTGTTTAATTCTGTTGTCGTGACAACAATCTGTTTTTTGATTTTCTAAGGGGAAGGATGTAGATGGTTTATATGCAACCAATAATATAGTTACCTCAGTCCCACTAACCCCGCCTAGTTAACATCAATCATAACGCCTTCCCCTTCCTGGGCGCAGCAGTAGAAGAATGTAGCTAGTGCTTGAAGATGTATGTAATACCCTGTGCTATCATTAAAAGATGTTGCACACTTTAAGAGTTTGTAAAGTGTTTATTTACACACAATGACTGGACATGTGTGTTATCCAACTAAGGGCAGAATTCAGAATCATGTGTTCATCTTTATTCACGTGACACCAGAATAAATATATTACAGAAAAAATAATTTAATGGGGTGGCACGGTGGCGCAGCGGTAGAGTTGCTGCCTTACTACCACATGGGTTTTCTCTGGATATTCCGATTTCTCCCATATCCGAAAGAAGTGCAGGTTTGTAGATTAATTGGCTTCTGTAAATTGTCCCTGGCGTGATGGATGAAATTGGTGTATGATAGATTGCTGGTCGGTGTGGACCTGGTGGGCGGAAGGGCCTGTTTCCATATATATTTTTACATATATATCTTAATTTCATTGAACCATATATGATTGAATATGTGGCATTATTTTCGTCTTGTTTCTATATTCAAAGGGTAAGGTTGAATCCGTCTGAAGAAGTGTTTTGGCCCGAAACATTGCCTATTTTCTTCACTCCATAGATGCTGCCGCACCCGCTGAGTTCCTCCAGCAATTTTGTCTACCTTCGATTCTCCAACATCTGCAGTTCCTTCTTGAACAAGGATGATTGATTTATTTGTGCAGAACAGTGATGGAAGTCTGACTTTTGCTCTGTCTGTCTGTCTGTCTGTCTGTCTGTCTGTCTGTGTCTCTCTCTCTCTTTATATATATGCATAACAGCATGGATATAATCTGATTTCCATACATAAATATAGTCATTCATGTGCTGCACCTGTTGAGCAGAGCCTGGGTCTATTGTGGAATGTAATTAGGAATGTAATTTAGCCTAATCTTATTCATACCTAATCCAATTTAAAGCATAAATGTTGCAAACAAGTATAAGTTAAAATACTCGCTACAGTATGCATCAGATTGCACAATCTCAAGCTGAAAAATGTAAAAGCTCCTTAAAGGGCCTCTTTCCATGCTGTATGACTGTCTATGTGAACAACCATCAATTCAGATAGCCTGACTATGGTTGAATAAATGAGGGATACAGATTGACTGTCTCACATATTCACGTCTCTCCTTCAAAAAAGTGATGTGAACTGTTTATGTCCAACTAAGTGTGCACATAAGGTGTTGTTTTAATATTTCATCAAAACGTAGCTGCTTTGAGAATGCAGCACTCCCACAGTACTACATTAAAGCGTTAACGCAGACATTTGGGGGTGAGTAGAGAGAAACTTGGCTTTTTTGGGGAAATCCAGGAGAAAGGGAAAAGTCTAAAGGTTATTGCCAAATCTATCAGTGGCAATATTAAAATTCCACACATGGAATTCTTCTACACGTAGCAAATAATGCTCGGGCTGAAATTGGACCATGAGGCATAGGAGTAGAATTAGGCCATTCAGCCCCTCAAGTCTACTGCGCCAGTCAATCACGGCTGATCTAATTTTCCCTCTCAACCCTATGGTCCTGCCTTCTCCCCAAACGCTCTTTGAGTTTGGGAGATTTTGTTGAGGGATGTGGGAAGAAGTTGGCTTTGTGGCTTTAGGTCACAGGTCAATCATGATCCTACTGAATGGCAAAACAGGCTCAAAGACTTATGGCCCTGTCTCACTGTGCGAGTTGACCCACGAGGTACCCCGAGTGACAGACTCGTGGCTGTGCACGAGACTGCAAGTTTATGATCAAGTGTGTAACCGAGTTCCCACGGGTATGTCACTGCTGCGATGTTCCTAGTTCCTCTCCCGAGTTAGCAAGTTCCTCTCCCGTTACTCTTGAGCCAACCGCGAATGAAGGTATGTTTTAATAAAGCAACAATGTTAAAATACATCTCCATCCTGTGGTTTTGAGTTATTTCAGCGCGGCGGCATCTATTGATATGACCTACAATGGGAAAATGCGCATCCTCCAGTAAACCAAGCATTTCTTGTTGTTTTATGTTTTTAAATACTTTTTTGCAATGGATCTCTATTTTAAATAATTTTAAAAAAGGAAGCAGCCCGGGTGACTGACATTGAGCGGCCGCCGGGACCCGACAGCAGACACACACACACAGAGAGAGATACACACAGACAGCAGCTGGCCACCACTTCAGAGGAATGAAGCAGCTCGGGTGACTTTGAGCGGCCACCGGGACCCGACAGCAGACACACACACAGATACACACAGATAGACAGAGAGGGAGAGAGAGAGGACACACACACACACACACACACACATAGAGAGAGAGATACACACAGATAGCAGCTGGCCACCACTTCAGAGGAATGAAGCAGCTCGGGTGACTTTGAGCGGCCACCGGGACCCGACAGCAGACACACACACAGATACACACAGATAGACAGAGAGGGAGAGAGAGAGACACACACACACACACACACACACACACACACACACAGATACACACAGACAGCAGGACTGGCCGCCACTTCAGAGGAATGAAGCAGCTCGGGTGACTTTGAGCAGCCACCGGGACCCGACAGCAGACACACACACAGATACACACAGATAGACAGAGAGGGAGAGAGAGAGACACACACACACACATACACACACACACACACATAGAGAGAGAGATACACACAGACAGCAGCTGGCCACCACTTCAGAGGAATTAAGCAGCTCGGGTGACTTTGAGCGGCCACCGGGACCCGACAGCAGACACACACACAGATACACACAGATAGACAGAGAGGGAGAGAGAGAGACACACACACACACATACACATAGAGAGAGAGATACACACAGACAGCAGCTGGCCACCACTTCAGAGGAATGAAGCAGCTCGGGTGACTTTGAGCGGCCACCGGGACCCGACAGCAGACACACACACAGATACACACAGATAGACAGAGAGGGAGAGAGAGAGACACACACACACACATACACACACACACACACATAGAGAGAGAGATACACACAGACAGCAGCTGGCCACCACTTCAGAGGAATGAAGCAGCTCGGGTGACTTTGAGCGGCCACCGGGACCCGACAGCAGACACACACACAGATACACACAGATAGACAGAGAGGGAGAGAGAGACACACACACACACACACACACACACACACACACACACACACACAGAGATACACACAGACAGCAGGACTGGCCGCCACTTCAGAGGAAGGAAGCAGCTCGGGTGACTTTGAGCGGCCGCCGGGACCCGACATCAGACACACACACACAGATACAAACAGATAGACAGAGAGGGAGAGAGACACACACACAACTCAGCGGACCAGGCAGCATCTCTGGAGAGAAGGAATAGAGTCGAGACCCTTCTTCAGACTTACCCGAAATGCCACCCATTCCTTCGCTCCAGAGATGCAGCCTGTCCCGCCGAGTTACTCCAGCATTGTGTGTGTCTATCTCCGGTGTGAACCAGCATCTGCAGTTCCTTCCCAATCCCACACTCTCGGCCCCGGGGGGGTGGATGGAGCATCACACGTGGACACATCCCACCCACCACCCCAGACTTGCCCCTTCGGCAGGTCTTTAAGCCGTTCATTGAGACAGAGTGAAGCCACGGGGCAGGCGCCTCAGTAATAAAGGACAAGTGGCAGAAAGGCCGAAGATAGACACACACAATGCTGGAGTAACTCGGCGGGACAGGCTGCATCTCTGGAGCGAAGGAATGGGTGGCATTTCGGGTAAGTCTGAAGAAGGGTCTCGACTCTATTCCTTCTCTCCAGAGATGCTGCCTGGTCCGCTGAGTTACTCCAGCATTTTGTGTCTATCTTTGGTTCAGTCTTTACTCGAGCAAAAGAACAGATTATTAAAGTTCCCACGGTAGACTCACGAGACACTAAGATAAACGCACGGGGCCCCTACGTTATTACAACGAGTTTAAATGTTTCCATTTTTAACTTGAACAGTTAATTTGACTCGTGGAAAAAATCAAACATGTTTGATTTTTTTCACGAGTTAACAAGTTTCCCGAGTACCTGCCGTTAGCGCCACGAGTCGATAAGTTGCTCGTGCGAGTTCCGACGTTCCCGCTACGTGATCACCACGAGTGAAAACGCGGGGTCACTCGTGGGCCAACTTGCACAGTGAGACAGGGGACTAAATGGCCTCATATTTTGAACTTTGAATGAATAACCTTCATATTCAGAGTGAACAGTGCTACCTACTAAGCTTCGGATATCGACCAATGTATAATTTTACACACCTGTAGCTATTTCAAAGTTGTAACAGTTTTCAAACGTCATATGCGTGCTAGACACTCAATTTTGTCATGCTGTAAAATCAGACTGGTGTTCTGGAGGGACTCACCTTCCGGAGCAAATCTGCATGGTTTTGAACCAATTCTGTGTACTTCTCCTTCAACTTTGTGTACCTTTGTTCATTAGCTTGAGCTTTTCCTGGGAGATGAAGAGAAACAAAAAACTAAATCATCCCATCTCAAATTTGTCACTGAGGTTAGTATTTTTGAAGCATCAAATTGTTTAAATGTAGTCAACTAAGCATAGTTCTTCACTGGCTGTAGACAATAATCAAGTGGGCAGCGGGTGTATGGTGCAACCCTGAACTGATCCATTGATCTCAGACAGGTGGGTGCAACCAACCATAATTTGCCTTAGAAACAAAAACGAGACATCAGCCTCACCAATCGCGATTACTATTTCATAGCCCCACTGGAAAGGTGCTTGTGTGAACATCAGGGAAGTACAATATAGTAGGGAGTTTCCCACAGAGAAGCAGCCGCTGGTTGCACTCTGATGGAAGAGTTACTGCTTTCTGAAGCGGATGTAAACATTTCTGAAAGGGATTCTGCAATTCTTTGAATGCTGTGGAACGCTTTCTCCAAGTTTCAGATCCCAATAAAAAAATGAACTCTGAAGGGATGCGAAAGGGACCAAAGTGATCATCATTGAACCGCACACAGCATCTTAAAGTGCGAAGAGACACCCAGAAGGTGGGTTCAGAGATCAAATCTGATTATACATACTGGATGAAAACAGTGATCCCTGGTTGATTGGTTAAGACCATCACTAAATTCAATCAGATTGTATTTTTAACATCGACAGAGGCATGGCAGTCAGACAAAATCACCACCATGCATTTGCAGGAACTAATCTCATCAGGTTCATATGCGAATTTGGAACTTACGTTCGATTTCTGTGAGGCTCCTCTGGGCTTTCTCCGTGACATCTTGCTTCTTTTTCACCTCCTCGAGTTCAGCCTTCACAAACTCATTCTCATCCATAGCCTGCTGCTTCAGGTGTTGCTGCTCGGCCAGCTCAGCCTCCAACTCATTGATGCGTCCCCTCAGCTGTAAGATCAGGCGCTTGCTCTGAAGTGAGAGGAGCACAGTGGGATTCAGGACCTCCGGTTTTAACATGTAGAAATCAGACATGCAAAACAAGGCAACAGCAGAGAAGCTGTAAGCTGTCGGTTGGCACACACCTGCAAAATGTCCGAGGATAGGTTATTTTTAAGATTAACAGTTCCTTTGCTGAAATAAGTAACTACTAAATTTGGGTCGAAAAAAGCCTGTAGGTTATAGAAGGGGGGCAATAGAGAGACTTGAGGTAATACTGGAGATTGAGGAGAGCAAATTGGAATAAGAAGAATCTGGTAAATAGTAAGTTGGACTGGGAATGAGCTGTTTATTGAAGAACACGTTCAGAAGATAAAATAAAGGGAAGAAGCTTCAGAGCGAGAGAACAAGTGAGCGAGACGGTAATGAGCAAGAGAATAGTATACAAATATATTCACACAAGTCAAAGGCAATATATAAAGGAGGGTTCATTTTTTATCACTTCCAGCCTTGTGCTAAAATTAGCTTTGCTTCTTATCACCATCAAACGTACCTGATGCGCCTGGAACAACAAGCTATTAATCCTGAGCACAAATATTTCCATCTTTGTTGCCAATATTCTCCATCACATCTGTGAAAAGTGGAATATATGCTCCAAAGAGAGGCAGAGATCCAAGATCTTCCCCTTCAATGTCTCAGAAAAATCCTTGGAGTTACTAGGGACCAACAGATCATTAACAAGGTGTTCGTTAAAAGAACCAACATGGAATTACAGGCTTCAGTGGCTGGGCTATCTGGAGTGTGGGAGTCAAGTTCATATGCCAAAGAAACATAGAAACATAGAAATTAGGTGCAGGAGTAGGCCATTCAGCCCTTCGAGCCTGCACCGCCATTCAATATGATCATGGCTGATCATCCAACTCAGTATCCCGTACCTGCCTTCTCTCCATACCCTCTGATCCCCTTAGCCACAAGGGCCACATCCAACTCACTCTTAAATATAGCCAATGAACTGGCCTCAACTACCCTCTGTGGCAGAGAGTTCCAGAGGACTCACCACTCTCTGTGTGAAGAAAGTCTTTCTCATCTCGGTCTTAAAGGATTTCCCCCTTATCCTTAAGCTGTGACCCCTTGTCCTGGACTTCCCCAACATCGGGAACAATCTTCCTGCATCTAGCCTGTCCAACCCCTTAAGAATTTTGTAAGTTTCTATAAGATCCCCTCTTAATCTCCTAAATTCCAGAGAGTATAAACCGAGTCTATCCAGTCTTTCTTCATAAGACAGTCCTGACATCCCAGGAATCAGTCTGGTGAACCTTCTCTGCACTCCCTCTATGGCAATAATGTCCTTCCTCAGATTTGGAGACCAAAACTGCACGCAATACTCCAGGTGTGGTCTCACCAAGACCCTGTACAACTGAAGTAGAACCTCCCTGCTCCTGTACTCAAATCCTTTTGCTATGAAAGCTAACATACCATTCGCTTTTTTTCACTGCCTGCTGCACCTGCATGCCTACTTTCAATGACTGGTGTACCATGACACCCAGGTCTCGCTGCATCTCCCCTTTTCCTAATCGGCCACCATTTAAATAATAGTCTGCTTTCCTGTTTTTGCCACCAAAGTGGATAACCTCACATTTATCCACATTATACTGCATCTGCCAAACATTTGCCCACTCACCCAGCCTATCCAAGTCACCTTGCAGTCTCCTAGCATCCTCCTCACAGCGAACACTGCCCCCCAGCTTAGTGTCATCCGCAAACTTGGAGATAATTGCCTTCAATTCCCTCATCCAGATCATTAATATATATTGTAAATAGTGGGGTCCCAGCACTGAGCCCTGCGGTACCCCACTAGTTACTGCCTGCCATTGTGAAAAGGACCCGTTTAACTACTACTCTTTGCTTCCTGTTTGCCAGCCAGTTCTCTATCCACATCATACTGAACCCCTAATACCGTATGCTTTAAGTTTGTATACTAATCTCTTATGTGGGACCTTGTCGAAAGCCTTCTGGAAGTCCAGATATACCACATCCACTGGTTCTCCCTTATCCACGCTACTAGTTACATCCTCGAAAAATTCCACAAGATTCGTCAGACATGATTTACCTTTTGTAAATCCATGCTGACTTTGTCCAATGATTTCACCACTTTCCAAATGTGCTGCTATCCCATCTTTAATAACTGACTCTAGCAGTTTCCCCACTACCGATGTTAGACTAACTGGTCTGTAATTCCCCGTTTTCTCTCTCCCTCCCTTCTTAAAAAGAGGGGTTACATTTGCTACCCGCCAATCCTCAGGAACTACTCCAGAATCTAAAGAGTTTTGAAAAGATTATCACTAATGCATCCACTATTTCCTGAGCTACTTCCTTAAGTACTCTGGGATGCAGCCTATCTGGCCCTGGGGATTTATCGGCCTTTAATCTATTCAATTTACCCAACACCACTTCCCGACTGACCTGGATTTCACTCAATTCCTCCTTTGACCCACAGTCCCCTGCTATTTCAGGCAGATTATTTATGTCTTCCTTAGTGAAGACGGAACCAAAGTAGTTATTCAATTGGTCCGCCATATCCTTGTTCCCCATGATCAACTCACCTGTTTCTGACTGCAAGGGACCTACATTTGTTTTAACTAACCTCTTTCTCTTCACATATCTATAAAAACTTTTGCAGTCAGTTTTTATGTTCCCTGCCAGTTTTCTTTCATAATCTATTTTTCCTTTCCTAATTAAGCCCTTTGTCCTCCTCTGCTGGTCTCTGAATTTCTCCCAGTCCTCTGGTATGCTGCTTTTTCTGGCTACTTTGTACGCATCATCCTTTGCTTTGATACTATCCCTGATTTCCCTTGTTATCCACGGATGCACTACCTTCCCCGATTTATTCTTTTGCCAAACTGGGATGAACAATTTTTGTAGTTCATCCATGCAGTCTTTAAATGTCTTCCATTGTATATCCACCGTCAACCCTTTTAGAATTAATTGCCAGTCAATCTTGGCCAATTCACGTCTCATACCCTCAAAGTTACCTTTCTTTAAGTTCAGAACCATTGTTTTCTGAATTAACAATGTCACTCTCCATCCTAATGAAGAACTCAACCATATTATGGTCACTCTTGCCCAAGGGGGCACGTACAACAAGACGGCTAATTACCCCCTTCCTCATTACTCAAAACCCAGTCTAAAATAGCCTGCTCTCTCGTTGGTTCCTGTACATGTTGATTTAGATAACTATCCCGCATACATTCCAAAAAATCCTCTTCCTCAGCACCCCTGCCAATTTGATTAACCCAATCTATATGTAGATTGAAGTCACCCATTATAACTGTTTTGCCTTTGTCGCACGCATTTCTAATTTCCTGTTTGATACCATCCCCAACTTCTCTGCTACTGTTAGGTGGCCTGTACACAACACCCACCAGCGTTTTTCTGCCCCTTAGTGTTTTGTTAGCTCTACCCATACCGATTCCACATCCTCCAAGCTAATGTCCTTCCTTTCCATTGCTTTAAAAAAGGGCATGAACTAAGGCCTTCTCAGAACAACTGGCAGCAGACAGAAAGTCTAAAACTCAGACATGAAATTCAACCTTCTCACCGACATGGTTGAACCGCGCCCACGAGATTTAGTTTGGTGAAGCTGGGTCAAGATCATGGGAGCTATTTTGGAGAGCTACTAATGTATAGCTTGCATACCCAATCTGAGCTTGACAGAACCCAACCACATATGTCAGGTTCAGGTCAAGGCCCATCAAGAACCACCAAAGCTACATGTCCTTGGGCAGGTCGAGCTCCTTATAACTTTGCATGCTAAAGTACAGTACTGTGGAACATGATAGGGCTGCCTACCCACAAACAGCATGAGAGTCTTTGTGGCACAGGAGCATCTATTCCTTGACAAACAGATTCCCCTGTTATGTTTGGTTACCCAACCCAAGCACCGCAACTATCCACGCAAGGTCAGGTATCGAAAAGATTCTCAAGCCCTTGGACTTCAACAAACTGTGGCTAGGTCAGTTTCTGGTATGGTGTCAGGGGTTACAGGGAAATGGGGTTAAGAGGGAAAGATAAATCAGCCATGATTGAATGGTGGGGTGGACTTGATGGGCTGAATGGTCTAATTCTGTTCCTATCACTTATGTGCTTTATCCCTGAGTGGACAGTACACAAGGGAGATACACACAAAATGCTGGAGTAACTCAGCGGGACAGGCAGCATCTCTGAAGTCTGACGAAAGGTCTCGACCCAAAACATCACGCATTCTTTCTCTCCAGAGATGCTGCTTGTCCCATTGAGTTACTCCAACATCTTTGGTGTAAACCAGCATCGACAGTTTCTTAGTACACAAGGGAGACCAGGCCCAGACCCACTGCTTGACCTTCAAACTGACCGCCACTGCCCAACACCCTCTATTGACAGTGTGTTGTGTTTCCTTGTTGGACATATTTTGTTGGACAATTGTTGAGACAAATTTGTTGGGCAATTTTCAAACTGGCTTGATTTCAATGATTAATAGGTCAGTTAAAATGGCAGACGGTCTCAAAACTAATCAAATGCTATTATTTCCACAAAATTACTACCCTTTAGGCACAAATGCTCCATCCAGACGATGTCCACATACGAATAGACGAACCCTATAATTATACTGCTGGAAGCTTTCCACAGTCCAAATCAACACAGTATGAAAACAGCATTGACCCTAATGACGTAATTGCAGCGACAGGCAGTCAAATGATCTGATTATAGTAGTTTCCAGGAACCACAGTTGCTTTGTTCATGGGTTCATTCAGGACTTGAAGGAAAATAATAGCTCCTGACATAGACCTAAGCCAGCTCCTAGTTCACATAAACTTGGAGCACCATGCAATGCTGCTTGCTTTAGATTGAGTTGGCAATAAGTGGCAGCAGATAGGATGATAGGAACAACATACTGGCTGCATCAAGCATGGGATCTATCGGGTAGACAGGAGCAGAGTTACTGCTGCCAAGATTGCTGGTCATCTATACTCTAGCCAAAATATTTCTTTCAGCAAGGTCCAAGGCAGAGTCGTCCATGGCGAGGTCAACACCCAAGCTCATCAGCACGTGCAGTGCAGGGTTTTTTGCAGTGCAAAAGGTTCACTGTGCTGATAGCGCAGGTTTGAAATCAGGTGAGGCCTGTACACAAGGTTCGATCGGCAACTTAAACTTGTTTTCTCACATTCCATTTCTGAAAGGACAATAAATTTGTTAATTTTTCCCACACATCTCCTGACCTGCTGAGTCTTTCTAGCATTTTGTTTTTATGGCAGCCAGGTTGAAAAAGACCAAAGCACACTGGCCATGATCTTAGTGAATGTCACCTGTCACTCTCACTGGAATCAGTTTTTATGAGAACTTGTGGCATTATTGTAAGTTGGAACTGTTGATCAACAGGTAAATCATTTTGTTTTCTCAAATCTATGGTGTAACTATTACACCAGCAGAGTAAAAAGACAACCCACCTCTGCTTTAAAACCCGCCAACTCATCCTTCAGAGCTGCAATCTCCTTGTAGAGCTGGTCAATCAACTTATCCCTGGAAATAAACAGATTTATGAGAGCAAGTGTGCATCAATGAGTACATTTCACTCCTAAAATCTACTATGAATCAATTGGCAGGAGACAAGAATGGAGAGTTAGCAGCCAAGAGAACTAGAATTGTCACAGGATAAATCAAGCTTACTTTATAATTGGACCTTTCTCCTTCTGATACCACCAACTCATAATGGACACACAGCACCATTTGCCCACTGGAATCTTGCCATTCTTTACTTTTCTGCAGGAGTCACTGTCTGGCAGTGAGGTGTTGCAAGCTGTTCTGAACTTTGCCCTCTGAACAAAGATTACTGAAGCTAATGGCAGCCATCTGCTCAATTTGGATCAACTAACATGTTGCAAACCTTGAACAGAATTTAGAGTTTATTCCCACCTGGATAGATTTGGAATAGCTCTTTTTTTTTGTCTAAGCCTCATTAGTATGCATCAAGAAAATTAAATATCCAAGGGCCAACTCCAGAATTATTTCTGCCGTTTGCCCGTGTATTTAAAACATAAAGACTCACTCTATGAAGCCCCACAATTACTAACTGGATATCAGCTGGAGGTAACCATCACCAATTATCGAGCACATTTATTCAAAAATTCAAGTTAGATCAATACCCTTACCTTTCATCCTTAGACATTCCATTCTGATTATTAAAATTGAATGGGTCAGTGGGCCCAGTACTTCCAAAGAGGTCATCAAATTTATTCTCAAATAAATCCTGCAAGGAAGAGGGTTAAAACTTGTTAAAGGCAACCATAGTTACTGATCCACTCACACCCGTAAATCATGAAAACCAACCTAAGAGTAGAAGGCAGAAGTTATATGTCTGTTCAGAAATGCGCATGATGATCATTCACTGAAAGAAGAACACAAGAACATACGAACAGGAGTAGGTCATCAGCCTGTTGAAGCCTGCCCTACCATTAAATATGATCATGGCTGATCTAAGCAAAAGAAGAATTGCAATAGGGACATTGGAACAAAAGTAAGCCAAATAAATTCCTAACAACTTCTGACCAACAAATTTGATTTTCATGCTGTTATGGTCCAATTTCCAAAAACAATTCCTCTTCTGAGGAAGTCACTTACCCCTGAATCGGCAACTTCATCCAGTTACTACATCAACAACCATTCTCTTTTCATGCTGCACATCAATTATGAGGCAACATGTTCATAGTACTGCAGGGACCATAGCTGTACCTGATCATATCCATTCATTCATATACATGCATATCTTCTGAGAAAGATCATCAATGTAGCAGAAACCCTGGCTGCATTTGTTTTCTGCCCCATCCCAGCGGCACTTTGCCAACCTAACATGTTTCCTAACATCGCATACTGGCCAAATGCAGCATGGAATAAAAAAAACCTAAAACTAGATTTATCACCTGCCCAAGAAAGGATCAATTTCACAGTGGATCATACACAAATAAATTGATACTCTAATTCACGGCAAACTAATGAAAAAGTTGCAGAGGTGATAGAAAACGCCAACATTTTACCCACAACAAATAAAAGATATACAACCTACTTAAGGATGGACAGAAATGTATGAAAACAGATGGTGGAATCTATTAAGAATAAACAGCAACAGTGCTCATGCAAGATGATATTCATAGCACATTTAGAGAGGTTTATCATCCCAAAGCCCTTTGTACAAATGTAACCAGGATATGGCACCCAGCCACAAAAGGACATAAGGAGAAGTGACTAAATGCTCGATCAAATTTAATTGTAAAGAAACATCACAAAGGAAGGGAGAAGAGAGGTTCAGGTCAGAAATTCCATAACTTAGGTCCTGGGTAGCTGAAGGAACTACATAAATAATTAAAGACGATCTGTTAGCAGAACAGCTGGCAGTGGAATGACTGTGACGGGAAGAGAAAGCCTGCAAAGTTAAAAGCCCATACGCACAGAAAGTGATAAAATCCAATCCACTGAAGCAAAACACTGATAAACGGTCACAAATAAGAAGCTGGGACTGCAAGGTGGAAGTGGGCAGGACAGTGGTGAAGGCAGATTTATGAGCGAGTTAAACAGCAGAGCTGAGAGCCTGGATTCTCCTGTCATTATTATAATGCTGGCATTAAATCAAAACTGATTCCAGAATTTAGGCCCTTTTAAGACCAATCTACTAACCACTGTGAAAGAACAGCAAATCATTCTTCAGAAAAGGCTGAATTTGCTCACCACTCTTGCTTCCTGAATAACAGAAGCAGATGGAGTTACTCTGATGAGACAATGGTGTAAATTTCTAGTCACGACTCAGCTCCTGAAACAGTTACACATGGAATACTAAAGATTCCGCGTTGGTTCTGATGAAAATGCAGCGCCTCTATTGAACGCAGTTAATAATCCTTCAAATCTCTTCAGCAAAGCTGGGTATAAAGCCATTCAGAGAGAAATCAATTATCACCATGGTAACAATTCCACTTCTGTCTCAGTGCCTCCTCTGTGCATTAATCCTTTCTACTGCACAGTGATATTAAAAAAATCACATAGGAAAATAACTGATCATGTTCACTTGCAAATTCTAGGTTTAATCACAGAAAATAACTTACTCTATTATAAATAGAAACATAGAAAATAGGTGCAGGAGTAGGCCATTCGGCCCTTCGAGCCTGCAGTGCCATTCAATATGATCATGGCTGATCATCCAACTCAGTATCCTGTACCTGCCTTCTCTACATACTCCCTGATCCCTTTAGCCACAAGGGCCACATCTAACTCCTTCTTAAATATAGCCAATGAACTGGCCTCAACTACTTTCTGTGGCAGAGAATTCCTAATGAGGCAAATTTTATGGGGCAATGAGGCAATATCTGTCATGGCACTCTTCCCCCCAAATCTGAACAGATTTTATCCCCAACTGTTATCCAACAGTTCAGTAGTCCACATTTATTTTTAGTATAAACCAGGCAAACATTTTTACCATTACAAACTACATGCTGTTCCATTTCTTTGATTAGAAATGAGACAAAACTCAAGTGTTCATTACATAAAGCTTGGCTTAGTTAGATAACTTCAGAATGATAAATAACTATTATTTTTAATAATAGATCTTTTATTTATCTATCTATATATATATATATAGATAGATAAATAAAAGATCTATTATGTATAATATATAGATTTATTATCTATTATAAACTACATTCTGGGTTTTCCCTAATATATATATTAATTCTCAGAGTGACATTGATTGCTTCACTTCACTGATACTATGAAATGAATAACAGAGACAAAAATAATGTTGCAACCAGACAAAAAACTGAATTTCAAGCAATCTTTTCCAAGCTAACTGATCTGATCATGCTATTCTTTTTCTTTTTTTTTTTTTTAAATTTTTTTAATTATAGAAACAATATATACAGAGTACACTCTTATGCGGCATTAAAAATTATATAATATACAAAATTATATAATATTGATTATCAATTGATACTGTTTGTGTTATTTGTAACGTTATCCATTATACATTTCCTGGTTTATTTATTTTGTATAATTGGGAGTGTATGTAGTATATTCCCTAAAATAAGCAATATACTCATACTTCTCATACCATACATATTTCTTCTAATTACCAAATACAAATCCCCCCTAATATAACTACATAATACCCAATCTTAACCAAACTTCTATGATATTCATGATATTTTCATAATATTAAGAGTGTTTGTATTATTATTAACTTTATATTTCAAAATTATTATATAGTTTGAAAATGCGCAATTTTATATAATTACAAATTTAAGACATCTATAATATTTTCATACAACTAATAATATGTATATTCATACTAATATTAAGAATATATATAATATGTTTCTATACTTTTTTTCCTACTTAAAGATAGAAAGATAGAGATAGAAAGTAGAAAATAGAAAAGAAAATATGAAAAAGTTTGGTGGAGATTAAAATATTTACTCAATAATCCGTTCTTGGAGATACATTCATGATTTATTATATGTATTTCTTCATCCATTCAGATATTCAGGCCTCAGTCAAGTCCCCGCGCCGAACCATTATGACCCTGTAAATATTTAATGTATGGAGACCAAATCCCTTTGAAGAGATCTAACCTATCCATAAGGACAAGTCTCAATCTCTCCAAGTGAAGTGTCTCCGACATTTCTGTATTCCACATTTTAATTGTTGGGGATGCAGGGCCTTTCCAAAATTTTAGTATTAATTTTTCCCCAATTATTAGAGAATAGTCGATAAAAAATTCTTTGATTTCCTTGTAATTATTTGTTCCGTTTCAGGTATTCCAAGTATTATTAACTTTGGATCAGGAATCATAGTAATATTAACAACATTCGAGATTATCTTAAATATTTCGTTCCAATATTCTACAATCTTCGTACAATTAGTGAATGAATGTGACAAATTTGCTTCTGAGATTTGACATTTATCACATATAGGCGATAATTTTGGAAATATATTATGTAATTTAGATTTGGAGTAATGTAATCTATGTAAAATTTTAAACTGTATAAGAGCATGTTTTAGCATTTAACGAGCAGTAATGTATGTGTTGTAAGCTTTCTTCCCATATTTCTGGGCTTATTATTTGACCTAATTCATTTTCCCAAAACTGTCTGTGTGTTTCCGTTGATGGAATATCACTTTCCAACAAAATATTGTAAATATATGATATCATTTTTTCTGTATTTGGATGTTTATTCAAGCATTCATCTAAAATTTCACTCTTTCTATTTCTGAATTCTTGTGTATTTGCAGAGATATAGTTTCTGATTTGTAAATATCTAAAATATTCATTATTATGAAGCCCGTAAGCTTGTTGTAACTCTTGAAATGAAAGAAAAACATTTTCCTTATAAAGATCCCCTATATTTAGAATTCCTTTATTTTTCCATTGTATAAAAAGCCTTATCCATCGTTGAGGGTTTAAACGTAAAATTGTTGGCAATAGTAAGACCTAACGGTATAAATTTTAGTTTTAATGTTTTCTTTATTTGTTTCCAAATATGGATTCCGCTTTCTATTATCGAGTTTTCACTATAAATTTTCTTAGGTACATTAATATTAGCAAATATCATAGAACTAATTTCAAATGGAAAACAGTCTTCTCTTTCCATTTTTAACCAGTTTGGTTTATTATCTGTTTCTTCTAACCAAAAGTTCATATTTTTAATATTAACTGCCCAATAATAAACATAAAATTTGGTAATGCTAATCCCCCGTTTATTTTAGCTTTACATAAGTGTTTTTTATTTATTCTATGGTTCTTATAATCCCAGATAAAGTTAGTGACTAGAGAGTCTACTTTTTTTTAAAAAATTTTAGGGAGATATATCGGGATTGATTGAAATAAATATAATAATTGTGGGAGAAAAATCATTTTTATTGCGTTTATTTTACCTAACATTGAAATAGGTAAACTTTTCCAGTATAAAATATTTTTATTTAATTTATTCAGTAATAACGGGAAATTAGACTTAAATAGAGAGTCAAATCTTTTTGTAACAAAAATACCAAGATATTTAATATTTTCATTTGTTATCTTAAAAGGAAATTGTTGTAATATCTGTAAGTTATTCATGGCTATTGGCATAAGTTCACTTTTATTCCAATTGATACTGTATCCTGAAATTAAACCAAATTCCGTTATTAGTTTTAACAAATTACGGATACTTATTTCCGGTTTAGTGATATAAAGTAATACATCGTCCGCATATAACGAGATTTTATTCTTAGTATCTTTAGTATCATATCCATATATTTCTGGGTGCAATCTTACCCTTTGGGCAAGAGGTTCGATTGCTAACGCAAACAGTAAAGGTGATAAAGGACAGCCTTGTCTACAACCTCGAGATAAACTAAATTTAGTTGATAACATACGGTTTGTTGTTATTCTAGCTGTTGGGTTTGCATATAACAATTTGATCCAAGTAGTAAACTTCTCACCAAGCTTAAAAGCTTCCATCACCGAAAATAAATAAGGCCATTCCACCTGGTCAAAAGCTTTTTCTGCATCCAGCGAGATAACTACTAAGTCTTTTTTATCACTTCTTTTCGAATATATGATATTAAATAACCGTCTTAGATTATATGAAGAATATCTTTTAGGTATAAATCCTGTTTGATCAGGATGAATTAATTCGTTAACAACTGTGCTTAATCTTTGTGCTAGTATCTTTGTTAAAATTTTTTGATCCGTATTTAATAAAGCAATTGCTCTATATGATCCTGGTTCATCCAAATCTTTATTTATTTTTGGGTATAAGTGTTATAATAGACTCGTTCAGTGTATCTGGTAATTTCTCTTGTGTATATATCTGTTCATATAATGATTTTAAATATGGGACCATTTGATCATGAAAAATTTTATAAAATTCCGAACCTATACCATCCGGTCCTGGAGTTTTACCATTTTTTAATGATTTAATAGATTCTTGGATTTCTTTTATTGAAATATCAGCATTTAATAGTTCTCTATTTTGTAAATCTAATTCTTTTAAGTTACATATATTTAAAAAAGCATCTATTTCTGTTTTATTTACTGTCGCTTTAGCAGTATACAGATTTTTATAATATTGCATAAATCTTTCATTAATATCTTTGGGTTGTATTAATATAATTCACCGTTTTGTGATTTAATCCTATGTATAATTTTTTTCAGCTTCAATTTTCCTTAATTGTCGAGCCAATAATTTTTGGGGTTTGTCTCCAAATTCAAACTGCAATTGTTTAGTATGTTGGTAATATTTTAAAACTTGATCAGTATATATTTTGTTTAATTTATATTTCAATGCTACAATTTTATTATGTATTATTATATCTGATTTTGTTGCATTCTGTATGTCTAATTGTTTAATCTCCCTTTCTAAGTCTTGTTGTTCCTTCCGAATCTTTTTTATTATGGAATGCTTGTGAAGAAATCATAATTCCCCGAAGATATGCTTTAAATGTTTCCCATAATAAAGAGCGAGATATTTCTGGTTGATCATTTATTTCAAAAAAAATCTTAATCTGAGTTATAATATATTCCTGAGTGGTTTTATTTTTTTTAATTTGTGGATTAAGTTTCCATTGTCCTAAATTTTCTGTTTTACCATTTATTTTAATTTTAAATGTTAATGGTGCATGATCTGAAATTATAATATTATGATATTTAGATTCGTAAGTAAGTGAAATAAGCTTTGCATCTACCAGAAAATAATCTATTCTTGAATAAGTTTTTATGTACTGGTGAGTAAAAGGAATATTCTCGACCAGTAGGATTTTCTGTTCTCCAAACATCTTTAATATTAGTCGTTTGGATATATGCATTTAATAAATCACTAGTATGTGATTTAGTTTTTCTTTGTTTTGAAGATCTATCTAAGTAAGGGTCTAATGTACAATTAAAATCTCCTCCAATTATCAAATTATAATGTGTTAATTCCGGAATATTATTGAGTACTTTCTTAAAAAATAAAGGACTGTCAAAATTTGGTCCATAAATATTAACGAAAATCATTTTTTTCCCTGTTTATTTCTCCTATCACAATAATATATCTGCCATCTTTATCAGATATAGTAGATGTATGCTTAAATAAAGTACCTTTACGAAATAATATTGCTACGCCTCTTGATTTATGCGTAAAAGAAGAGTGATATATTTTGTCTATCCATTTGGCTTTCAGCCTATTTTCAGCGTCTTTTTTTAAGTGGGTTTCTTGAATGTAAATTACATCAGCTTTAATTGCCTTTAAGTGTGTCAATATTTTTCCTCTTTTTATTGGTTCATTGATACCTTTTAACATTCCAACTGCAAAAGGTTAATCCCTCATTCCCCGTATTTCTTTTTAAGTCCTGCATTTTAAATTTGTGGGAATCTACAATAGAGTCCAAGGGTCCGTGCAGTAGACTAACCTTACACCCGAACACCGAATAGATGAATTTTAAATCTCTTTTATGTACTTCACGAATATATCTCCATTGTTCTAATATGTAGCTCCATTCAAACTGAAAGATACAATAGGTATAAAAGAATAGTAAAGAATAGATAAAGAGATTAATAGTGTGTATAAAGAATGAAAAAACTACAAATAAAATATTTGTAGTTTGTGTAAGCCATACTACATTGGCTATCCATCTAAAGGCTTCCGGCATTGATGTTATTAATTTGGCCAGCTCCTAGATTTAAGGAATTATTATTCCATAATAATATTTTAACGGGGATATAATATTAAAGAAATGAAAAAAGTGATATTGATCATCATATAAAAGTATGCATATCTAAAATTAATTTAAAAATCTAACTATAAAACGGGAGATAAAGAATTTTTAAAGTACAAAATAAAAATCATTATTAAAGAAGAAAAAAAAGGGGAGGGTATCTCCAAATTTAACAAGACATAAGATATCAAATTTAACAAGACATCATGCTATTCTACAATTCTCAGATTTAGTATTCCATTATTATCATGATAAAAAACTGCTCAAGATCTCAACTTGATTAGTTTAGAGATACAACACGGAAACAAGCCCTTCGCCCACCAAGTCCACGCTGACCATTGATCACCTGTATACTAGTTTTATATTATTCCACTTTAACATCCTACACGCATGGGACAATTTACAGAAGCCAATTGACCTACAAACTCGCACATCCTTGGAATGTGGGAGGAAATGGGACATCTTGAGAAAATCCACGCGGTCACAGGGAGAACGTACAAACTCCACACAGACAGCGCTCGTAGTCAGGATCGATCTCGGGTTTCTGGCGCTGCTTGGCAGCAGCCCTATCTCTTGCAAATTCCCAATAAAACATTTAGGAGATTAAGAGGGGATCTTATAGAAACTTACAAAATTCTTAAGGGGTTGGACAGGCTAGATGCAGGAAGATTGTTCCCGATGTTGGGGAAGTCCAGGACAAGGGGTCACAGCTTAAGGATAAGGGGGAAATCCTTTAAGACCGAGATGAGAAAGACTTTTTTCACACAGAGAGTGGTGAGTCTCTGGAACTCTCTGCCACAGAGGGTAGTTGAGGCCAGTTCATTGGCTATATTTAAGAGTGAGTTGGATGTGGCCCTTGTGGCTAAGGGATCAGAGGGTATGGAGAGAAGGCAGGTACGGGATACTGAGTTGGATGATCAGCCATGATCATATTGAATGGCGGTGCAGGCTCGAAGGGCTGAATGGCCTACTCCTGCACCTAATTTCTATGTTAGCTACATCATAGTAAGAATCAAAAACACTGGAAATCTGAAATATAAACAAAAAATGTTAAGAACACACAGCAGGTCAGGCAGTATTCATGCAAGGAGAAAAAGAGATAACCTGTCACATCAAAGACCGTTCGTCAGAACTGAAAAAGAAAAACTTGTTAATAGTTGGTTGCTAAGAAGGGACATGGGAATCTACAATGGGCCGAGGTCAAGATTGGTGAGGGGCTAAGCTATAAATGATTGTTTAATGAGAGCAGTCAAAGAGCAGGAATCTGAGCAAAGGAACATAACATTTATGAAATGAGGGTAGTCAGAAAGTGAGAACATAAAACAAATAACAACAAATTAATGAACCGCCAAGATAACTACATATGCCCAGCAGATCAGGTTGTGCTAATAAAGAAAGAAGAAACTACAATATCTCCCACGCTTTTAAATGCAGAACCAACTTATTTAAATTTTCCCCAAATTTTAATGAAGGGTCTTCAACCTGAAATACTCGGCTTCTTTTTCCACACCACTGCCTGCTCTGCTGAGTATTACCAGTATTTTCTTTTTTTATTTTGGAGCAGCTAAATCATAATTCAAATGTAGAAAATGTTCTATTTTAAAGCTGTGAAAAGTAGGGAATGAGGAAAAACATTCCATGTTGTCATTGGTCACACTAAAGATTACCATGCTATTGTGAACTGTATTGAGCATTTGACAAAATATCAGAATAATTTTACAGGTTTAAAAAAAAAAAAAGATGCTTCTTGAAAAACATATGAATGTTTTGGAAATAATTAGGTAGGGAGACTCCAGGCTCTACTCTGTGAGAAGTAGAGTCTATTTATATGCCCTTATAACGCAACAATATTTCCCACAATAAGGGACCAGGGCCGATGGCCAAAATTCTGATATGAGACAGTCTTCAGAAGTATTTTATGGGAGGAAAGAGACTCAGAAGCAACCAGATATTGTTACTTACATAAAGGAAGAGACAGATCCTGACAGTAATCAAGAATTTAATTTATGTTCCGATTGCAAATATGCATCATTGAGCCATGCATATTTTCCTTATTTAAAATGCAGAAAATGAAAAGCTGATGTTTTTGTGCTTGACAACATAATTGTCTTTAGATCAGGTTCAAACCCCATTTCTATCCTGGAAGCTCAGAAATAGTCCAGCATTGTAGATTTTAAAATATTAATTGTTTTATTAGTTAAGCAACATAGAAATCTTGTTTGAACAGTTTATCGTCATTTTTGAAACTTTCCAGTTTTTGTGTTACATTCTCCCTCGTAGAATTGTACTTCAGCACATATTTATGTTTCTCTGGTAATAAATAATCAGATGACTTTATACTAGTTAAAGAAACAGAATGAGCTAATTGAACAGTTCAGCTAATTTACAGTGACAAATTAGAAAAAAAATCTGATATTCTCCAATACCCGCAAAATCCTAAAACCACTGAAAATCTACTTGTCTATTTTCCTACAGCCGATCCTTTGATTCAACATATTCTACTTCAAATGTTCATACCCAACTCCGATCAAATATCAAATAATGCTTTCTGGAGTTAGTGGTGGGAGGGAGAGTCAGGGATGGGAGGATTGGGAGGAGAAGGGTGGAAAATTGTCTTTAAAGGGAAATAAATTGCTCCTGACTATTCCACTTGACTCCCGGATTCTATCCATGGCCATTCCGAGTATTCTCCAGAAAAGATACAGAAATGTTTGGAGATTCAGAATGAAGAAGGGTCTCGACCCGAAACGTCACCTATTCCTTTCTCCAGAGATGCTGCGTGTCCTGCTGAGTTACGCCAGCTTTTTGTGTCTATCTTTGGTTTAAACCAGCATTGTCTGGTACTGGTCGAATACCAATAACAAGGGTACAAGGATAATTATCCCCGTTTACGTCAGTTTACAACTTTGAAATAATTCCAGTCTCATGTGTAGTTATGACCTTTAAATGTATCAATTTCCTTTTAGAATATACATAATAACAGCTACATTCCTCTTAGCAAAGCTGAATGATCCCCCACCCTTTGGGTGGAGACATTTCTCATCATCTCAATCCTGAATGAAAATTCTGAGGATGTGATCCCAGCTTCAAGATGCCCCAACCAGGAGAAACATACATTCAAAATCTGTCACCCCTTATTGAACATACTGACAATAGTCTGAGAATAAAGCTCGACTCTTCCTGCTCAAGCCATGGGTGTAGTACAGGGGTACAAAATGAAAAGTAAAAATATCTGATTGGATATATGGGAGGAAAATATCTGGGAGGAAGAAAGAAGGAAAAGGATTGTTCTCTGCTCGCAAACAAGATTTTTTGCAAACAGCCACTTTGGAGGTAAACGATCCATCAAAAGATTTAGCCAAGTGGAATCCATCCCACTACCTTCCTTTAGTTGCCTTTTCAATATTCACTCTTACACTGATGATGTATTGACATCCAGTGCATTTGCCAAACAGAGAATGCGACCAAGTGTATTGAAGCTGATCCCGAGAAACCCAGCAGCAGGTTTTATAAATCAGTTCCTGGTCTCCTTGCTATAATAAGTGCTCATTGAATATCTTGCGATGTACCTGTTGGGATGATGGATCCATCTCAACCAATTCATCCGTTTCCACAACCAGCTCACTGTCAGGGGAGGTAGACTCGACAGGTATCACCACAACAGGGCTGACATGTTCAGACAGAGCTGAGGCCCGCAGGAAGTTTGGAGGATTCTGCAAGATAAAGAAATAACCAATAGTCAGTTAAAATATAATGCAAGTACACAGCAAATCATTCAACATATATTTGGGTTAATGCATTGGGCGTGGACTGTTCAGCCTACAGCTGAAATATCAACATTTCTTTGCTTTTAATAGTGCTTTTATGAAGGAAATGAGAGTGGAACTTCGAGCAAACTGTGCAGGTGGCACAGTGGCGCAGCGGAAAAATTGCCGCCTAACAGCGCCAGACACCCTGGTTCGATTATGACTACAGGTGCTGTCTATGCAGAATTGTCTGCCACAGAAGGCAGTGGAGGCCAATTCATTGGATGTTTTCAAGAGAGAGTTAGACTTGGCTCTTAGGGCTAAGGGAATCAAGGGATATGGGGGGAAAAGCCAGAACGGGGTTCTGATTTTGGATTATCAGCCATGATCATATTGAATGGTGGTGCTGGCTCAAAGGGCCAAATGGCCTACTCCTGCACCTATTTTCTATATTTCTATGTTTGCACGGTCTCCGTGTGACTGCGTGGGTTTTCTCCGGTTGCTCCTGTTTCCTCCCACATTCCAAAGATGTGCGGGTCTGTAGGTTAAGTGACTTCTGTTAAATGCATAATGTTTGAAAGAAATACAACTGCAAGGAATCTGAATGACTTCAAGGATAGTAGTACAAATTCATCATTTAAGTTAAGGCTTACGCCAAATATGCAAAATCTTCTGTCTATTCTGAATTGTATCTGCAGCATTACAGTTTCAATTTTGTTTTGTTAACTACTGCCAAACAACCATCTTTATGTCCCCATTATCAGTCTGATGAAGCGTCTCGACCTGAAATGTCACTCATTCCTTCACTCCATAGATGCTACCTCCAGCTAAGTTTCTCCAGCTTTTTGTCTACCTTCGATTTTTCCAGCATCTGCAGTTCTTTCTTAAGCATCTTTATGTCCCCCATCTTTTCTTAATTTTATCTGATGTAGTCATCACTTTATATAAAAAACTAAACTTCAGCATTTTATTTTCCCACTTTCCCTCTACCCATCCTCCTCCAACAACATTTCTTCCTTTGGTTTAATATTTCACTCCTTATCTGACAACCTTTCATCTCCTTTCGATCCCTAGCCTTTATGTTTTACTCCACCCATCTGCTAATTCATCCCCCCCCCCCCCCCCCCCAAACACCTGTAACCACTTATCACTTGTCGGGCTTTGTCCTACCCCCATCTCTCTTTTAAAGCTTACTACCCCCTCCGCGAAACTACTATGACTGAAGAAGCGTACCGAGTCAATACATTGCTTATCCATTCCCTCCACAGATGTTGCTGACATGCTGAGTTACTCCAGCACGGTGTGTTTTACTGTTTGTTTGTCAAAGTATTTTCTGCCCAAGATTTCCTCCATAATATTTTAAGAATGATGGCTGGCTCTTAAAATCCACAAAGATATTTTCCAGGTTCTGGATTTTGGAAACTTCCAAATTGATTTCAATTTGATCACTGCCTGCAATTTTCCTGAAACGTTCATCTGAAATTCAGAGCTATATTGTAAATTCTGAAATCCTAACTGCAAAAATAAAACATCAGCTTTGCTCACCTGGGCCCTGCCCTAAGGGTATTATTTGCAGACTATTCCTAATGTTTGACTCATGTTAAATGTAATAGCTGCAGAGACTGTTGTTGTGGTTGCTCTACAGAAAATAATTTGTTTACATTGCAACATGACCTCTGCAACCTGGTGCTTTGCCAATCTTATTTTCAAAGTGCCTCGGGAATATAGCTTGCTTCCGCAGTCACACTAAAGGGCCTGTCCCACTGACGCGACTTTACAGCGACTATCTTCGACCTTCAAGCTCAAGGGCACTCGCCTGGAAAACCTCGAGCTGGATCGACCGTTAGCGATGAAACCGCGAGCTGGATCGGCCGACCGCACACACACACACACACACACACACACACACACACACACACAAACACATTGCAAAGGCAAGGGCCAGGGAAAGCTTTTTTTTTTTTTAAATTTCAAAATATACTTTATTCGAATGATAAATATATACAATACATTAACCTTGCAGAAAATCCATCCGACATTTTCGGAGGCTGTACAATAGATCAATACAGTTTAGACATTTTCTTTTTCCCAAGTTTCCACAAATCAGTCCCCCACTCATGCCACAATGGCGTGGGATAACCTTCCCTTATATTGAGGGGCGTCTCCACAATACTGTACCCCCCCATGTCCAGCAGCGGAAGGGCGTTAGACTGTGGCCCTCCCCACCGAGCCTTGGCGTTGGCTGCACCGAGCTTCAGTGCGTCCCTCAGCACGTACTCCTGCAGTCTGCAGCGGGCCAGTCGGCAACATTCCCTGACGGACATCTCGCTCTGCTGGGTGGTCAACAATGCTCGGGCAGACCAAAGGGCGTCTTTTACCGAGTTGATGACCCTCCAGCAGCACTCGATGTCAGTCTCTGAATGTGTCCCTGGGAACAGTCCGTAAATCACAGAGTCCTCTGTGACGGAGCTGTTCGGGATAAAGCGTACCAGGGACCCTTGCATTTTTCTCCAGACTCTTTTAGCAAACCCACACTCCGTGAAGAGGTGGGCAACCGTCTCCTCGCCATAGCAGCTGTCCCGAGGGCAGCGTGCGCTGGTAGTGAGGTTCCGACGGTGCAGGAAGGATCTGACTGGGAGGGCTCCCCTCACCGCCAGCCAAGCCAGGTCTTGGTGCTTGTTGGTGAGTTCTGGCGATGAGGCATTTTGCCAGACGAGCTGGGCAGTCTGCTCAGGGAACCACGCCACCGGGTCCATAGAGTCCTTTCCCTGCAGTGCCTGCAGGACATTCTGTGCTGACCACTGCCCGATGGACATGTGGTCAAAGGGGTTGGTCCGGAAGAACCCTTCCACCGACGACAGATGGGGCGGCAAATGTCCAGCTGACTGGCACATTGCGTGGCACCTGCGCCAGGCCCATCCTTCTCAACACGGGGACAGGTAGAACCTCAGCAGGTAGTGACACTTGGTGCCCACGTGCCTTGGCTCTACACTACGCCTGATGCAGCCACACACGAAGGTGGCCATCAGAATGAGGGCGACGTTGGGCACGCTTTTACCCCCGTTGTCTGCCGAAGGGCCAGGGAAAGCGGGGGAACGCTGTCTGAAATTCACAATCAAGATGAACAGTAAGGTAAAAAACGGCTGCACAGTGTATGGTAAGTCCTTTATAGAGCATGGAGAGGGGGGAAGGGGAGAGAGGGGGAGATAAGGGGAGACACTTTTAAGAAGTCAGACAACGTTTAATAAAGTTTAGCGGACATTTAATTTTTTCCTTTGTCCATTTTCTAGGGACCAAGTCAGTTTTCCTTGGTCCTGAAAACTCCAATGAGCCAATTAAAATGCACCTCCAGTGAAGGAGATTGCCTACGGCTGCCCTCGACTGCCTGTAACTAGTGACCCCACTCCACTGCACTACAAGTTCAAAAGAACCATGCCGACCAATTTTTACTCACGGAATATTTTTCAACATGCTGAAAAATTTTCCTCATCCAAACTGAGGCCGCAAGTATACGGGAATTTCCCTCGAGCATGAAGGAGTGTTCCAGTAACCTCATAGGACATCCTAGGACCACATGTCGACCATGCTGCGAGTTTGAGTCGAGGGCAAACTCTTCTAAACTCGCCGATTAGGTCGCCGCAGTGGGACAGCCCCTTAACTTACCACTCCTTATTTAAAGAAAACAAGTGCCTTCTAGTCCAATGGTCCAACCCTGGGAATCTGCAGACTGAAGTCTCATTCAGCAGTTACGGGAACTGTTGTCAGGGAGCAGACACCATCAGGATTTTCACTGGCTTTAAAAGCCGCCTACCTGGTCCCATTATATGGTTCAGTGCAACAAAATCATGAGACAATCTGCTGTCTCAAAACGATCACATCACACAACTTGGATTGCTATTACAAGCTTGTGCATTGTTATTCCAAACTAGTTCTATTTATATATATTTTCATGATTAGTTGCTTACCCACAAAGAAGTGTCAAAATCAGATTGGTCGGAGAAATTGCAGGGGGGGGGATAAGAACGAATAACTTAAAACAGTTGGAGAGAGGTTATTTCATATGTACTCATTTGGCCTGAGTACAACGTGAGGGTCAATAATCACGTTCCAATTGAAAACTAGCACTTCAAATCTTCCTGGAAATAAGTACTGCAAATTTTTTCAAGGTACCCAATGTACCTAATTATAGGGCAGGAAGATCAGGAGAGGTAAAGAGTTGAAGGTAAAAGTAGCACTCACGGAAACCCAGCAGCAATAGCTGAATGAGGTAGTATCAAGGAAAATATTAAGTGTTCCCACATAACGCAAGATCAGAACCCAATGTTGAAAATCCTCAAGACTAATGAGGGAAATTTAACAAAATTAATGATTCTGCATATGCTTTTGGCAAACTCATGTTTTTCACACATTTTACACTAAAGAAGCCAAATGAACATGAGAGACTGAAAACATGAATTTAATAGCAAGTGACTCAAATGATTAGTCTCACATGAGCAAGTCTGCAGTGGAAAATAATCTCTGCAGCCCAGAGACGTTGCAAAGTAATCCATACTCTTCCCTTTAAGTGGCAAATCGCAGGAGAGTGGATCCTAACTACTCGGAACACAACATATCCACAACACATACGAAGAGACTCCAGTTGGTGGCCAGAAATTTTGGGATGCAATGTGCAATTGGGTAAATATTCTACAGTTACGAAGAGCAGTTGACCATTGAAAACTGGTAATCACGCCTATCTTATCCTTCTTGTGACACAGAGTCCTCCTAAAGTACTTAGCATTCATAATTTAAAGTGCACAGAAGGATTTAATCAATACAAATAACAACTTGAACTGGAAAATATTCCACATGATCTTCAAAATATGCATTGCTGAATGAAATGAGGTACAACTGGTTTACTTCTGTCATTTGGAAAATAGTGGTTATTACCTCAAATCCCACCCAATTCCAAAAAAATGATTGCTCCCCGTCCATTTTCATCCGGAATAAATGTTTGCTGGGGAGATATTTTCAGAGGTAACTGAAGGATGCTGTGAAATAAATGGATAGGAGACCTCCCCTGATGAACAATGTGTGAGTGAACTGCTCCTTGGGAATATATGAACAGACGTGTTCATTCTTTGCACTTTACATGACGATCAGTGCAAGCCATATGGTGCAGTGTCAAAACATGCCAAAGATTATGCAGTGATGAAAATGCCACTTAAAATCAGCCAATTGTTCTCCATATAACTGCAAAGTGAGGTGGTGCTGCTTTTTAATTTAGCTTTGGAAAAGACTGAAAAACCCTGTAGGGGATTGCACAAATCTGTAAATAAGAGTCAGAGTGGAACATCTCAGTGGGTGCCTTCTCTCTGAATAACTTACCACAGAATGTTGTACTCAAATGTGATCCTCGCTGAAACAGGAGCCTGATGAACAGGACAGTTTAAGGATAAGGGGGAAATTCCTTTAGGACCAAGATGAGGAAAACATTTTTCACACAGAGAGTGGTGAGTCTCTGGAATTCTCTGCCACAGAAGGTAGTTGAGGCCAGTTCATTGGCTTTTATTTAAGAGGGAGTTAGATGTGGCTAAAGGGATCAGGGGGTATGGAGAGAAGGCAGGTACAGGATACCGAGTTGAATGATCAGCCATGATCATATTGAATGGCGGTGCAGGCTCGAAGGGCCGAATAGCCTACTCCTACACCTATTTTCTATGTTTCTATGTTTCTATTAAGGTTTCACTGCTGAGAACGAGAGAGAGAATCGGGCCGCACGGTGGAGCAGCGGGAGAGCTGCTGCCTTACAGCGCTTGCAGTGCCGGAGACCCGAGTTCCATCCCAATTACGGGTGCTCGTGTGTTGTGCGTAGGGTAGCGTTAATGGACGGGGATCGCTGGTCAGCGCGGACTCGGTGGGCCGAAGGGCCTGTTTCCGCGCTGTATCTCTAAACTAAACTAAGCTAATGATAATATAACACAAAAATGCAAGAGAGAGAGATTGCAAATACAGAACCATGAGTTTTGTTAGCATTGCTATTACAATACTGAAAGACAATCCTCTCATTTCACCTCATACTTCCTCAAGGCCACCAACTATCTGTTGGGGACATCATGCCAGCAACCTTTTCACATCTTCCCCATGTGGTCATTTCTAATGCGTGAGCCTTCATGATACAGGAGCATTCAATCACATTATAGTTTAAATTGGCTTGCCCTATTTTTAACCCTCCATATCTCATTTTGCAAAGTTCAGGTCAGCCTTTATGAACTGATTGACATCAGTAGATGTTAATGGAGTCAATCGTAATTGGAATGATTTGTTACAAGCTGCTCTTTGCTGGAGGCTATTTGTATGTCTGCAATGCATCACTTCCCGATGAGCTCAATGGTTGCTTTGTAAGAGTGAAAGATGATGTTCCCTCATGGGCCCACACAGCCCCTGATGGTCCTGTGATCTCAGTCTCTCAGGCTATCATCAGAAGATCCTACTCCAAGGAGAATCCTTAGAAAACGTGCATCCTTGATGGCGTGCCTGAAAACCTGCTCGGACCAACTGGCTGGTATTTGCACAGACCTCTTCAACCTCTCCTGATTACAGTCCAAGATCCGGCTTTAAAAGGACATCCATAATACCTCCATCAACTGTCAGCTTCTTGAGCCAACCGGCAAAAACCCGAACAACAACCCTATCTCAGCATGGAATCATTTGGTACTTTGCACTACTATGGTTGCTCTACATATCTTGCATGTTGCACTGTCATAGTTTGGTTTATTTGAAATAACTGATAATTTATTGTGCACTTGTTGTTGCACCTCATGTGCCTGTAAAGCTGCAGCAATGAGGAATTTCATATCTGGTACAAATAACTAATAAACACTCTCTGTCCAGGTGTTGCAGGCGATGCCCCATTGGCACTCTGCTCTTATTTATCTCCATCTTTGGATAATGCAAGATGAGGAGGAGCACTAAATAACCGTTTCATTTTGTTTTCCCTTTAGAGGATTATCCTCTGAGCGATGAAACAGTAAGAATATCTGGAGTAGGACAGGATGGGGTGTATGGGACTTGTAACCATGAAAAAGCAGTACATTTTGATCTGGAGTTGAACTTGACAGGTAAACTTTCTTCCTTAATTTGGTGATTCTCACAGCATGCCGACACCTTCTCAGTTACGCCTTGTCAACCTCTTCTAATGCTGCCCCCGACAGGTTCACTGGCCCTAAGGTGCACAAGACCACTATCCAAGTATGTGTTGATTGTACTAAAACTCATTGAATGCTTGTAAGAGCTCTCTTCCTCTGCTCTGCAACCTCTCCTGCCACCACAGTAGCTATAGCTTGTCGTTCTCAGAAATTGCTGCCAGGGACATGAAATTATGGTCCCAATGGAACTATCTGCAGCCTATTTGAGTGCATGCTGATGTTTATAAATCACGTTGAAGCAGTTTCAAATGTCTTTTGGTCAACTTAATTATTTCATTTCAAGGAATCCATAAAGAATTGAGCACCAAACACATCAAATGTTTAATACATCAAAAACATTTCTGGTTGCTTTACTATCTGCTGACAAATGCACATTGTTTTCAACGACAGACAAGATTCTGTAAAATCGTTTTGATTTTACAGAATCGACAAGATTGTTTATAGCAAAGAGAAGATGATAACTTTATTAAAGTTTGGCAGATTTTCCCCGTTAACTTTACCACCTCTGCTTGAAGATTAAATACTGAAAGGACATTAATTAAAACGGTCTCTGAAAGGAAGGAGAGGAACCAGCAGATAATTCTTATTGAAAAAAAGATTGCTTTGCCACAGTTAGACAAAAGGCAATAGGTGCAGGAGTAGGCCATTCGGCCCTTCGAGCCAGCACCACCATTTAATGTGATCATGGCTGATCATCCCCAATCAGTACCCCGTTCTTGCCTTCTCCCCATATCCCCTGACTCGGCTATCTTTAAGAGCTCTGTCTTTAAAGTATCCAGAGAAATGGCCTCCACCGCCTTCTAATGTAACCCCACTTTTTTAAAAAGGAGGGAGAGAGAAAACGGGGAATTACAGACCAGTTAGTCTAACATCGGTAGTGAGGAAACTGCTAGAGTCAGTTATTAAAGATGGGATAGCAGCACATTTGGAAAGTGGAGAAATCATTGGACAAAGTCAGCATATTTATGAAAGGTACATCATGTCTGATCTTATAGAATTTTTCGAGGATGTAGGAACCAGTTCAGCCCTTCGAGCCTGCACCGCCATTCAGTATGATCATGGCTGATCATCCAACTCAGTATCCCGTACCTGCCTTCTCTCCCCTCATGATCCCCTTAGCCACAAGGGCCACATCCAACATCACTCTTAAATATAGCCAATGAACTGGCCTCAACTACCCTCTGTGGCAGAGAGTTCCAGAGACTCACCACTCTCTGTGTGAAAAAAGTCTTTCTCATCTCGGTCTTAAAGGATTTCCCCCTTATCCTTAAGCTGTGACCCCTTGTCCTGGACTTCCCCAACATCGGGAACAATCTTCCTGCATCTAGCCTGTCCAACCCCTTAAGAATTTTGTACGTTTCTATAAGATCCCCTCTTAATCTCCTAAATTCCAGAAAGTATAAACCGAGTCTATCCAGTCTTTCTTCATAAGACAGTCCTGACATCCCAGGAATCAGTCTGGTGAACCTTCTCTGCACTCCCTCTATGGCAATAATGTCCTTCCTCAGATTTGGAGACCAAAACTGTACGCAATACTCCAGGTGTGGTCTCACCAAGACCCTGTACAACTGAAGTAGAACCTCCCTGCTCCTGTACTCAAATCCTTTTGCTATGAAAGCTAACATACCATTCGCTTTTTTCACTGCCTGCTGCACCTGCATGCCTACTTTCAATGACTGGTGTACCATGACACCCAGGTCTCGCTGCATCTCCCCTTTTCCTAATTTCATAGCAAAAGGATTTGAGTATAGGAGCAAGGAGGTTCTACTGCAGTTGTACAGGGTCTTGGTGGGACCACATCTGGAGTATTGTGTACAGTTTCGGTCTCCAAATCTGAGGAAAGATATTCTTGCCATAGAGGGGGTACCGAGAAGGTTCACCAGACTGATTCCTGGGATGTCAGGACTTTCATATGAGGAAAGACTGGATAGACTCGGCTTGTACTCGCTAGAATTTAGAAGATTGAGGGGGGAATCTTATAGAAACTTACAAAATTCTTAAGGGGTTGGACAGGCTAGATGCAGGAAGATTTTTTCCGATGTTGGGGAGGTCCAGAACAAGGGGTCACAGTTTAAGGATAAGGGGGAATTCGTTTAGGACCGAGATGAGGGAAACATTTTTCACACAGAGAGTGGTGAGTCTCTGGAATTCTCTGCTACAGAAGGTAGTTGTGGCCAGTTCATTGGCTATATTTAAGAGGGAGTTAGATATGGCCCTTGTAGCTAAAGGGATCAGGGGGTATGAAGAGAAAGCAGGTACAGGATACTGAGTTGAATGATCAGCCACGATCATATTGAATGGCGGTGCAGGCTCGAAGGGCCGAATGGCCTACTCCTGCACCTATTTTCTATGTTTCTAAGGCAGAGAATTCCACAGACTCACAACTCTCTGTGAGAAAAAGTGTTTCCATGTCTCTGTTCTAAATGGCTTACCCCTTATTCTTACACTGTGGCCCCTGGTTCTGGACTCCCCCAACATCGGGGACATGTTTCCTGCCTCTAACGTGTCCAAACCCTTAATAATCTTATATGTTTCAATAAGATCCCCTCTCATCCTTCTAAACTTCAGAGTATACAAGCCCAGCCACTCCTTTCTCTCAGTATATGACAGTCCCGCCATCCCGGGAATGAACCTTGTAAACCTACGCTGTACTCCCTCAACAGCAAGAATGTCCTTCCTCAAATTAGGGAACAAAAACTGCACACAATACTCCAGGTCTGGTCTCACTAGGGCCCTATACAACTGCAGAAGGACCTCTTTGATACAGAATACTCAACTCCTCTTGTTATAAAGGCCAACATGCCATTCGCTTTCTTCACTGCCTGCTGTACCTGTATGCTTACTTTCATTTTAAAGCTTACTAAGTTTTTAGAAACTTAGAACAACCAAGAGATCCAGAAGGTAATTAACTACACAAGCATGCACAAATTGGAAGCTCTCCTTTGGCACTGGAAAGCCGAGTCTCAAAACAAAACCCAATGGACAGACCATGGGCGGACACATCACAGAACGTGCAACAGTTCACTAATGGCCATGACACAAGCAGATGTTTCAGAGCTGTTACCATCATCAATGTCCAAACATCTACATTACTGTCAGGCATGAACTGAAGAAAAATCCCAGTCTAAAACTTCACCCATCCATGTTTTCCAGAGATGCTGCTGCCTGACCTGCTAAGTTACTCCAACACTTTTTATCCAAGAATTAAAGAGAACCTGTTACGACAAGCAGGCAGTCATAAGAACATTTATCTTCAATTTGCATCTGCAACCAATAGCTTGCAAGTCATGATAGACCCACATCAGACTAGATAGATCTCCATATAGACTAGTTCAAATAAATTGGATCGTCACCTCAACAGTTTTTTTGGCAGTAACAACTACCATTCTTTCAGCAGTAACAATTTCAATGCTTGTTTTACACATAATATGCACAACTGGTGTACCCTGTGTGATTTTAATCTTGAAAATCAGCTTACCTCTGGAAGCTGTGGAATCTGGATCAGTCGCTTAAAATATTGTAAGTTGCTGGATCTATAAAATAATTCTTTAAGTCTGTGAAGTAAAACAATGGTAAAATTGTCAAGTGCATTCTAAATGGGCAAATTAAAAGTCACCATGCATCATGTGCTGTATTACAGAATGACTGTCAGGAAATCTAGTGATGGAGTAACTGGGCAGATGATGGATAAATATAGATTTTTTTTTCCTCCTGCTTATGTATCACATCGCTGACAAACCCATCAAATTAATCAATGAATGCTGCTTACAATATTTCAAAAATCTTTTAAACATCAGCCCTGTGCACAATGAAAGGTTTGTGGGAAGAAGGGGTTTAGAGACAGACACTCGTTAAATTAAACCGCACGAGACCTTACAGTCTATAATATGTTAGAGCACAGATCCTATTTACTGGAAGATACATTTGCAGATAGCTATTTTAGGAGTCAATAATGTTCTGGTGGCTGATGACCAAAGACATTGCTAGGACAAAAAATACATGATTTAAAAATGGTTTCATATAAAATCCCACCAGTTGCTTCACACTCATCCACCCCTCCATCCCTTCCCCACCACCAAATAAACATGTTCATAAAATCTCAGAATTAGACCATTCGGCCATCGAGTCTATTCTGTCATTCAATCATGGGTGATATGTCTCAACCCCATTCTCCTGCCTTCTCTCCATAACCTTTGACATCCTTAGAGAGTCAAAAACTTAAAATTCCTGGGCGTGCATATTTCCGAAGATTTCTCCTGGACCCAGCACACTGGTGTGATTATAAATAAAGTACATCAATGCCTCTACTTCCTGACATGATTACGGAGATTCGGTATGTCAGAGAGGATTCTCTTGAACTTCTACTCGAGTGTTCAGCAACTAGAACTTCCAGGAGTGGAAAAGACAGCAAAAAGTGATGAACACTGCGCCGTCCATCACCGCTCTGACCTGCCCACCATCGAAGGGATTTATCGGTGGTAAATCAGCATTATCAGAGACCACCTGATGATGCTGATGCCCCTCAAAAAGGCAGCCAGCACCATCAGAGACCCACACCATCCTGTCCAGACACTCATTTCACCCCTGCCATTGGGAAGAAAGTACAGGAGCCTGAAAACTGTAACGTCCAGGTTCATTAACAGCTTCTTCCCTTCGGCCATGAGGCTATTAATCACTACAACCACAAATAAGCTGAACTACAATAGACTATTATTATTATTATTATTATACCACTATTGTTTGTTTTTGAGTATATGTGTATGTGTATGTATTTACACCCCCGCTCCCTCTAGCCCCACCCCCTCCCTCTCTAACCCCCACCCTCCCTCTCTGCCCCCTCCCTCTCTGCCTCCTCTCTACCCCCTCCCTCTCCACCCCGTCCCTCTCTACCCTCCTCCCTCTCTATCCCCCTCCCTCTCTACCCCTCCTCCGTCTCTATCCCCTCCCTCTCTACCCCACTCCCTCCCTTTCTACCACCCCTCCCTCTCGGGACCAATGGGTGAGTGGTGGAGTATTGCGTTCGGGGACCAGCCATCCCCTGTTACGCCGCCGCCGCCCCCCCCTCCCCCCCCCCCCCCCCCCCCCCCCCTCCCGCCTTGGGGAACGGGACCGAACGGGTCCCACTTGGTTTAGTATATATGTATGTATGTGTGCGTGTGTGTGCATGTGTGTGTGTGTACTTGTGAGTATGTGTATATACACACCAAAGTTCTTTTTCTCTCTCGTTTATCATATTGTTTACGGTATACTATGTTTACATATTCTGTTGTGCTGCAGCAAGTAAGAATTTCATTGTTCTATCAGGGACATATGACAGTAAAACACTCTTGACTAATCATGAATGTGTCAATCTCAACTTTTAAAAAGCCCAAATCCTCCACACTATCTGTAGCAATGAATTCCACAGGATCACCACCCTCTGGCTAAAGAAATTCTTCCTCATCTCCTTTCTAAAGGTAAACTGTTTGTTCTGAGGCTGTACCGTCTTGTCCTAGCCTTTCCCACGAGTGGAAACATCCACTCCAAATCCGCTTAATCCAGGCCTTTCACTATTCAGTAAGTTTCAATGAGGTACTTTCTCATCCTTCTAAACTCCAGTGAATACAGGCCCAGTGCCTTCAAACGCTCATCATATGTTAATCCAATCATCCCCGGGATCATATTCATAGAAGATGGTGTCCCCTAGGCCATCCCCAATACCAGCATATCCCTCCTCAGATATGAAGCCCAAAACTGCTCACATTACTCCAAATGCAGTGCATTATCAAGCCGCAGCATTATATTCCCATTTTTATATTCTAGCCCTTTCAAAATAAATGCTAACATTGTATTTGCCTTCCCTACCACAAATTCAACTTACAAATTAACCTTTTGGGAATCCTACACCAGCACTTCCAAGTTTCTTTGCACCTCCAATTTCTGAATCCTATCCCCATTTAGAAAATAGTCAATGCCTTTAGTCCTACTACCAAGGTGCATGACCATACACTTTGCTATGCTGTATTCCATCTGCCACTTCTTTGACCTCTCTCCCAACTGGTTCAAGTCTTTCTGCGGACTCCCTTCTACAATACCTGCCCCTCCACTTATCTTTGTACCAATGCAAACATATCCCCAAAGCCATCAATTCCATCGTCCAAATCATTGATATCCAACGTGAGTAGTAGCAGCCCCCAACACCGACTCCTGCAGAACACCACTAGGCACTAGCAGCCAACCAGAGAAAGCCCTCTTTATTCCTACTCTTTACCTTCTGCCATTCAGCCAACCTTCTATCCATGCGAGGATCTTCCATCTAATACCATGGGCTTTCATCTTGTTTAGTAGCTTCATATGCGGCACCTTTTCAAAGGCCTTCTGAAAATCCAGGTAAACAACATCTATTGACTCTCTTTTGTCTATCCTGCTATTTATTTTCTCAAAGAATTCCAACAGATACATCAGGTAAGAACTCCCCTTAACAAAACCCAGGCTGACCGGCCTATTTTATCATGTGCTTCTAAGTACTCGGAAACCTCATGCTTAATAATGGACTCCAAAAGCTTACCAAGCACTGAAGCTATTGGCCAACCGGCCTATAGCTTCCCCTCTTTTGTCTCAGTTCCTTTGTGAACAGTGGAGTGACATTTGCAATTTTCCAGTCAGGATACTGCTTGTCAATCACCCTGGGCCTTCAATAATTTTACTGCACATTATTTTACAAGCATCCTAAACCTCATTGAATCCATTTCCCATTGATATCGGCAGTAGCTATGTTAAAATCCATTTTCTTCGGCACATATTTAACTCCTTATCTTAGCTTCCTTCCTGCATTTCAATAAGGGCTACATTACAAAACTCTGTGTTGTGAAATACACTACTTAATTTCACATCTTTATTTCACTCTCTCAAATCCAACAGCACATGTAAATATCTTCTCGAGATATTTTGCAATAATGAAAGCATCATATGAATAAACATAAGTAACATTTGGCATTGTTGCAAAAAAACATTACAGGAAGAAACTCTTTGTCAAACTATATAGCCAGCAAAGCAAAAAGTTAGCAGTTTCAAAGATGTGCTTAATGGAGGAAACAGCATTGGTTTTTCACAATGCTAATGACTGAGCTGGTGGGTCAACGGGATGCGATAAGCTTTACTACTTACTTTTTGAACTGTTCGTGAAACCGATCTCTATGACCTTGCAATGTGTCAGCTGGGAGACCTGCAGGAGAATGCAATTTTAAAACTGATATGTCAATAAAGCATTCTACACGGAAGGCAAATACACGGCTAACTGGATTAGTTATATAAAACTTAATATTTAATACGTAATACTTTTATAAACAGCTTTCCCTGTTTTACCTGTTTGGTGGTGTTTCTAACACTCAAGGGGAGATTATTGAAGGCAGTTGTTACAAATCAGATTTCCAAAAATCAGATGCACCATTTTCTAGCCATTTCCTAATATTACTTTGTTTGCTTGCTTGAGAACCAAAATGAGTTTACTGGAGCATTTGTTACATAATCAGGACAACTGAATATTTGCTCCCTCAAAACTTGGTTGTTTAAGTCAAAGTCTGAATTTTATTCTCAATTTGTACTTGGGTCATAATGTGGGTATGAAAATAAACAGAGAGTGATTTACCAGTCATTTCTCCACCATAAAATAGTGAAATAAGGTGGTATCACTTTTACTTTTATGTATTTACTTTTATTATCAACATGGGTCCTTTGGGAATTTTAAGTGGCCAATTTTCTGCTTCAGACATTTCAGGTTGATCGATTCCTATTGGCATCCTCAGCTTGAATCTAATATTGTTCAACAACGATAAACATCCATATCCCCGACAACATTCACCCTAGATACTGTATTGCTAGCACACACGGCTCCATCTAATCAAATTACACCTCCCAAGGCATCAGATTTGATGACATGACTCAAAGTTACCTAGATTCAGCTGGGTAGCATTCCTTTCAATAAAACAATAGTATGTATGCTCAGAAGCAGTCATTAAAAACTTCAATTACTGCATTTGTCATAGTCATAAAACCACTGATCAAATCAGCTTCCTCAATTATCTTCATCGTGACTTGTCCGTTCCACCCTCAGCACCCACAGACTATCCATTTCATCAAACCTATTCCATTGCGGAATTATCTTGAGGGACCGAATGATATGATTCTGCTCCTATGACGTGAACTCCCTGTAACCCTAACTTAGGCTCTTCATGGCTCCAGATGCCTGTGGCTAATTTAATTATTTAAATATGTTTTGCTTTTCTCTAAGACATTATGATTTACACAAAAACTACTGCAACTCATCAGTTTGCAATGCTCTTAGCTACCTACAGATAGTGACTTTGGTGTGGCCGTATAAAGCAGACACAAATTTAATCACAGGCTTTTAAAGGCAGTGTGTGCTGGCTATGAGGAAACATTATGATTCAGACCCCTGCTTGCTATCTTTGAATTGGAACAGGGGACCCAAAAATTACACAGTTGCATGTTCAATCACATTTAAAAAGAAAAGTTGTATATCCATCACAACCTTATTTCTCAAAGAGAAACATTTATGAGTTCCAGAAACCCAGCCACAAGGGGAAAAATCAAATCAAAAGGAAAGATGGGATCAAGGAAATACACTAAAGCTAAAGGACTATTTCTGAGTGTTTAAAGTAGTGGATGGAGTATTGATCACGTGCGGTGTTTCGTCCTGAATGTTAGTAAGCTTGAGGAGCTGCACAAGATATTCTATCTATTGATGGAAAGTACTTGAAGTATTTAACATGTAAGTCAATGAATTGCAAAGTACCAATCTCTGAATATCATGGCTCTTGTATTTATCAGGACAGCTCAGTTGAGTTTCTGGTCAGTGGTGGTGATTGCAGATGGCTTTATTGTTGAATAACTAGGGAGAGTGCACGGTCTCGCCTTTGTTGACTATGATCATGGCAAATGCTGTAGGTTAATCGTTAGCCCCAACCTTTGTGCTGTCGAGGTCTTGCTAAATGTGGTTAGACACAAAAAGCTGGAGTAACTCAGTGGGGCAGGCAACATCTCTGGAGAGAAGGGATGGGTGACGTTTCGGGGCGCGACCCGATGGGTTGAATGTCTCGACCTGAAACGTTACCCACTCCTTCTCTCCAGAGATGCTGCCTGTCCCGCTGAGTTACTCCAGCTTTCTGTGTCTAACTTTGGTTTAAACCAGTATCTGCAGTTCCTTTTCTACGCACTTGCGAAATGTGGGTGTTTATTTGAGAAGGTGCAAATAGAAATGAATATTATGCAATTGTGAGCAAAGATCCCTAGTTATGACCTTGAAGCTGTGAAGTTGAAATGTTAAAGCAGATGATAATATTTAAACCTATGTCATTTCCCCGAGGAAATCCTGTCCCTGGGCAAAGATGATCGAGTTGTAGCAGTAACAATCAACTTTCCTGAACCCTAGCCAGTGTCAGCTTTACCAAATTTCCCATAGCTTCAATTTTTTTTTTTGTAAAAATATTTTTATTAGAAGTAATCCATCATATTAAAGGTATAATAACTTTTCAAATACACAACCAACTTATTTCAATGAGTATACGAATGTTACGAATAATTCTTATAAACTTCTATTTTTTAGAAAGTAGAAAAAGAAAAGAATAGATTTAATCAATAAGAATAGTGATTAAATAATAATTTTAATTATATAGAGAAAGAGAAGAGAGAAAAAAAATGTATATATTCTTGTTATATATATTTAATTAAAACAAAGTATTATATATGTATATATATATATATATATATATATATATATATATATATATATATATATATATATATATATATATATATATAAAGAGATTATAGTATACATCTTAATAGTGAATAACACAATTTCAAATAGCGATATAAATAGAGACATGTATACAAATTAAAAAAAAAAAAAAACAGAGAGTTATTTTCATCTAATCCTGCCGGGTACCCATTGAGTTGTGATGCCAAGAACAGCTACCCCTTCAAATATTCTGTATATGGAGACCATATCTGTTCAAAGAGTTCGCATTTGTCCATTAGGACAAATCTGATTCTTTCCAAATGCAACGTCTCCAACATTTCCACTGTCCACATTTTAATTGTGGGGGATAATGTTCCCTTCCAAAATTTCAATATTAATTTTTTCCCTATTATCAAACAGTCATCCAAGAAATTTCTTTGGTTTACTGTTAATATTAGAATTGAATCCGGAACTCCTAATATTATTAATTTTGGATCTGGGTCCAGTTTAATTTTAAGAACTTCAGAGATAACTCTAAAGATTTCTGTCCAATAATAATTAAGTTTTATACATGTTACAAAACTATGCGTTAAATTAGCTTCCAAGTTCTGACATTTATCACAAAAAGGAGAAATGTTAGGATAAATTCTATTTAATTTTGTTTTTAAATAATGTAATCTGTGTAATACCTTAAATTGTATCAATATATGTCTAGCATTTAATGAGCAATGATGTATACGTTGTAGGCTTTCTTCCCAAGTTTCCTTCGTTATAGATAAACCTATTTCATTTTCCCATGTTTGTCGATATATTTCCGAAGTTGGGATTTCCCTATCCAAGATAGTATTGTGTATATATACGCTATTAATTTTTCTGTATTTGGGTGTTTATTAAACAATTCATCTAATAATCCTGGTTTTCTATTTTTATAGTCTTGTGTATTTGACTTAATATAGTTTCTAATTTGTAAATACCTAAATATGTTATTTGATAGCAATCCATAGATATCCTGTAACTCTTGAAATGAAAGAAATTTTCCTTTCTTGTAAAGGTGTTCTATCCTTTTAATTCCTAAATCATTCCAGTGTCTAAACCCATTGCCCAATACAGAGGGCCTAAACAAAGGATTATTCATAATTGGCAAACAAAGTGACAAATTATCCATATGTAGGGTCTTATCTATTTGTTTCCAAATACGTCTATTGCTATGAATTATAGGGTTGTCACCATACGGTTTTTTTTGTGCTTCCCTTGGTGCAAAAAGAATCGAACCTACATCAAAAGGCAAACCTTTTCCATCATTAGCCAGCTTGGCTCATGATCTAAATTTACCAACCAAAAATTCATATTCGTAATCTGAACTGCCCAGAAATAATATAAGAAATTTGGTAGTGCTAGTCCACCATTTATTTTAGATTTACATAGATGTTTTTTACTTATTCGATGGTTTTTATAGTCCCAAATAAAACTATTAACCAAAGTATCTTTTTTTTTTTTAAAACATTTTAGGGAGATATAAAGGGATGGCTTGAAATAAATATAACAATTGTGGCAAAAAAATCATTTTTATCGCATTTATTCTACCGATCATTGATATAGGTAGTATTTTCCAATATAAAATATTTGTTCTAGTTTATTTAATAATTGAGGGTAATTATATTTAAATAGACAGTTATAGGACTTAGATACATTAATTCCTAGATATTTGAGTTTGTCCGTGACTATTTTAAGTGGGAATTGTTCTAATATATTAATAGAATATTGACTGGCCTTGAGGGGGATACGACATATATTGCCTGAAGTAGATTCATATTGCCCGAGTCGAAGACGAGGGCAATATGGATCTAGTGAGGGCAATATATGTCGTATCTCCCGAAAGAGGACAGTCAATATTGTTATTATTACCCATTATCAGACATCTAGAGGAAAATCTGAACATCTCATATGATATGAATGTATCTATACATTTTGCAATATGCATTGCAACATTGTAAATAAGGGTACTAAAACCATTGCAACATTGTAAATAAGGGTACTAAAACGATGTAACATTTATGTTTCATTTATGTAATTTATGTAATTCATTTATGTGACAATGTGAAGGTCGAACTTTTAAATCGCGAACCTCTTCTCGCAACCGGCTGCCATTTTGTTTGTTTTGAGAATAAATTTTAAATTTCGCACGCAGCGTCACGTTGCCGTCACGCAGCGTCACGTTGCCAAGTTCCCGGATGTGAGACCAGGGGAATATAAGACTATATTCCCCGCTGTTTAAACAGGTAAAGTCCATAGGCGTTCGCTAGAAAGGGGAATATAAGAAAATATTCCCCTGTTAGCGCTGCTGGCAGTAAAAAGGAAGGGAATACAATTTTGTAAAAGCATACCTCAGATGGGTGATATGGGTAATAATTAATTTTATTCCAGTTATAGGCATAATTTCACTTTTATTCCAATTAATTCTATACCCAGAAAATGTGCTAAACTTAGTTATAACATTAAATAGATTGGGAATACTAATCTCCGGTTTTGTGATATAAATTAAGATGTCATCTGCGTATAGAGATATTTTATTTGTTGTAGCTTTGGTATTATATCCAGATATTTCTGGTTCTGATCTAATCATTTCAGCTAATGGTTCTATTACCAAAGCAAATAGTAATGGTGATAACGGGCATCCTTGTCTACAACCCCTAAAGAGATTAAATTTTGCTGATAACATTTGATTTGTTAATATTCTTGCAGTTGGATTAGAGTATATGATTTTTACCCATTTGGAAAATCTATCCCCCAGTTGAAATTTCTGCATTATTTTAAATAAATATGGCCATTCAACATGGTCAAATGCTTTTTCAGCATCTAAGGATATGACAGCTAGTTCAATATCATTCATTCTTTTTGAGTACATGACATTGAATAGACGTCTCAGATTATAGGATGAATAGCGTTTTGGAATAAAACCTGTTTGGTCATGATGTATTAAGTTATTAATCACTAAACTTAGCCTCCGAGATAAAGTTTTAGTTAGTATTTTTTGATCAGTATTTAAAAGAGCTATTGCTCTGCATGATCCAGGGTCTTCCAAATCTTTATCAGCTTTAGGGATAAGTGTAATTGTAGATTCATTTAATGATTCTGGTAACTTTCTTGTTCATAAACATATTTATATATTGTATGTAAGCGTGGAGAGATCAGATCTTAAAACTTCTTATAAAATTCAACACTTAAGCCATCAGGGCCTGCGGCTTTTCCGTTATTTAATGATCCAATTGATTCTTCAATATCTTTTACTGATATATCAGCATTTAACAAGTCTCTACCTTCCTGATCCAAACTGTTAATATGACATTCTTGTAGGAATGTTTCCATTCCATCTGATTGTCCTGCTAGTTTAGATGAGTAAAGATTTTGATAATATTGTAAACATTTATCATTGATATCTTTTGGTAAAGTCAATATTTCTCCTTGTTCAGATTAATTTTATGTATCATTTTCTCCTCATCTAATTTTCTAAGCTGGCGTGCCAGTAATTTTTGTGGGTTATCCCCAAATTCAAAGTGTACTTGTTTAGTCTGTTGAAAAAGCTTAATAATCTGATTTGAGTATATTTTATTTATCTTATATTTTAATGATGCAATTTTATTACTTAGCCCCTTTGAAGGGGATATTGCATTTTCAATATCTAATTGTTTTATTTCATTTTTCAACTTTTGTTGAGTCTTTCGATTTTCCTTATTAAAGTATGCATGTGCTGATATTATCGCACCACGCATAAATACTTTAAATGTATCCCAAAGCAGTGATGGTGAAATTCCAGGTTTGTCATTAGTTTCAAAAAATAATTTAATCTGTTTTACCAAGTAATCATAACAAGCCCTATCATTTAATATTTGGGGGTTGAGTCTCCAGTTAGAGGTTTTAATAGTTATGTCTTTTAATTTTATCTTAAATGTTAATGGAGCATGATCCGAGGTAATAATATTATGATATTTTGAGATATGTAAATGGGATTAGTTTTGAATCTATTAAAAAAATAGTCTATCCTTGAGTAGGTTCCAAATACAGGGGAAAAGAATGAATATTCTCGACCAGATGGGTTATCTGTTCTCCAGATATCCTTAACGTTTGCTGTGTTAATAAAATAATTTATAAGTGTACTTGACTTAGAAGTGGTTTTCCTTATCATTGATGATCTATCTAAATAATTATCTAAGGTACAATTAAAATCACCTCCAATTATTAGATTATGTTGAGTGGATATAGGGATATTGTTAAATATTTTCTTGAAGAATAATGGGTTATCAAAATTAGGACCATATATATTCATAAGGATTACTTTTTTTGAACATAATTCACCTGTAATTATTATATATTATTACCCTCAAATCTTCTATTATTAGCTTTGTTTAAAAGGTATTTTACAAATAATTATTGCTACCCCTCTAGACTTATGTGTAAATGAAGAGTGATATACTTTGGAAATCCATTTTGCTGTTAATCTATACTGTGCGTCTTTTTTAAGGTGTGTCTCTTGGAGAAAAATAATATCAGATTTCAATCTATTTAATTGAGCTAAAACCTTACCTCTTTTAATTGGTTCGTTAATTCCCTTATTATTCCAACTACAGAAGGTGATTTCATTACCCCCAATCCTAGAGTTTATGTCATACATTTAATTATTAAGGTGGTTTATAATGGAGTAGATGTCTCAGCTCATCTAACCCAATCCTATACCCAAACATCAGATCGATTAAATTTAATATCTGTGTCATTGTCTTATACACACGTCTCCTTGAACTAACTATATAATACCAATCATACATAAATCCATATAGTATATAATATGAAATGAAATACATAATATAAAAGTAATAATAAAAAATGTGAGTAAAGTAAATGATGTTAATAAAGTGTAAAGGAAAAAAAAGTGACTACAACTATAGTTGGTGCAGTTAGTATTGGTGTAAGCCACACTAGCAAGGCTACTAATCTACGGACTTCCGTGAAAAAAAAGATGTTAATAATTCCAGCTCCGTTTTTGCCTTAAGGGCTATATATGTCGGGGTGGGGTATTAAATGTATATACTTAATAATTAATAATACTACTAATATCAAATATAGTTAGTGTCATAGCACTATATTAGGAGAGCTAACATACATTTTTGAGGGGTAGTTAATACAAAACTATATTTATTAATAATCCATCCATCCCTCCTTGACCCCAGGATAGAGTCCATGTCCATTGTTCCTCCTCCTTCTCTGCGGAATTCAGTGTGAATCCTCTTCCTTTTCTGTGGGTGGATAGTATCATCAGGTAAGTGATCAATAATATTCAGTGTCCTTCATCTTCATCTGCTTCTTCCTCTACTTCTTCCTCTTCCAGTTTCTTCTGAATGTTTCGAGCGAATTCAAGAGCTTCTGTATGTTTGATGAAGCGGTGCTCCTTGTTATCATAAGTTACCCTTAATGTTGCCGGGTACATCAGGCCATATCTCAGATTCTTTATGTTCCTCAGGATACCTCTTGTTTCTGTAAATAAAGATCTTCTCTTGGCCACTTCCGCAGGGTAATCTCTAAAGATACTGATGTTGTCTCCCTCATATTTTCAATTTTATTGGTATTCCTCAAGGTCACAAACCTGAGTTAACGTCAAAAGTCCAGTTTCCAACATTTTTCATCGGTATCCTGCACTCTACACCCACTACCCAGCAACTCCCTAGACACATGACACAAAGCCACAGTCTACGTACAACAGCATTGCCTTGCACAAATCATTCATGACACGTATTGTCTTTTGAAGCTAATGGTGCATTCAAACTTACAGGAATGTAACTTGAAGAGAAGTTTAACTGTGTAATCATAGAGGTGGCTGCCGTCAAGAATAACCTGAATTAGAGGTGCCAACCGACACTGGCCAGCCGCTGTTACGGAGACTGATCTTGACATGTCCAGAGAGCTAAAAACTGCAAATTGAAAAGGAAATAGTATCACCAAACAGAACCAAAGAAACAACTCTGCATCAGACATTAAAAAAAAACATTCAGCAAGCTATCATGGCAGCTCAACACGTGGAACTCCATGATAAATTATCTACTACTACAAACACCAGAGAGATAGTTATCCATAACATGCTTTGGATATGTCTCGAAATGACAAATTATCAGAACTTCTAATGAGAGAGAAGAAACAAAAGTATCACAGAGATCAAATGGGGAAATGCGCTACCCAGTTAATGAAAGTTGGTGGACAACATTGCACAATCACAAGATATAATTAAAGCAGAGTTTGTTGCATCTTTTAAAGAAATATTAGTCAAATAATTGTAAAAGCGGAGGATATCCTTAACGTTTGTCTAAAGGTGATGGACAATACAATTATTTCTGGGATGCTCACAAACACAGTGATCTAAATTATGTATAGGAATTAACTACAGATGTTGATTCATACGGAGTATAGACACAAAATGCTGGTTGGGCAGCATCTCTGGAGAAAAGGTATAGGTGATGTTTCAGGTCAGAATCCTTCTTCACACTGAAAGATAGAGGTAGGGAGTGGGGAGTGGGGGTGGGGGAAAACTGGAGGTGAGAAAAGGACAGAGGAAATCAGGGCTGGTAACAGATGCCCACAGAAATGGTGGAGTCCATAATGGTCCATTGTTGGCTGGGTAAGATGTGCTAACAAGAGTGGAACTGGTAGGACAACTCGGGTGGGGGTGGGGATGCAGCCGTTACTTGACTTTCGAAAAATCAACGTTCATACCACTAGGTTGTAAGCTGCCCAAATGAAATATGAGGTGCTGTTCGTCCAATTTGCATGTGACTGCACTCTGACAGTGGAGGCGGCCCAGGACAGGAAGGCCAGGGAGATTGCGTGTGTCAAGGCAGACTGAGCATAAGTGTTCAGCAAAACAAATCTACTGAAACCAGTGCTCCCGGTGTAGCTCCTACATATCGGCGAGACCAAGTGTAGACTTGGTGATCGTTTCACTGAACACTTAGGATGTGAAAATCAGACAGGACCTATACAGTAAATGACAGGGTTCTTAGGACTGTTGAGAGGCCTTGTGGTGCAAATTCATAGGTCCCTGAAAATGACAACACTCATGGAGACGACAGTGAAGAAGGCATTTGTCATGCTTGTCTCCATAGACCAAAGCACTGAATATACAAGTGTTGAGACGTCATGTTGCAGCTGCATTAAACTTTGGTTAGGCTGTACTTGGAGTATTGTGCTCATTTTTCATTGCTACACTACAGGAAATATATGGTAACATGAGGGAGAGTGCAGAAGAGATTCACCGGGATGTTGCCTGGAATGGAGTGCTTTAACAACATGAATAGGTTGGGTTTGTTCTTACTGGAACACAGGAAAATGAGGGGTGCTCTTACATAAGTTTATTAAGATTATAAGCGGCTTTGATAAGGCTGATAAGGTTAAACTAGAACTGTTGGGGGGAGGGACTCAAATAGAGAAAGCCAGTAGACAGGGTCTGAGGCAGGAGGCAGAGAAGGGAAGCACTCAAACCCAACATGTAGGGGGGGGAAGAAGAAAAAAATAATAAACAGAGAATAAGAGGTGGTGGGTTTCCAGGGCAAAAATCAAAAGGGACCACTTGTCAACATAATTGTATAAGGAGGAAGAGTGTTGTAAAAACAAGCCTGAAGGCTTTGTGTCTCAATGCAAGGAGCATTCGTAATAAGGTGGACACGTTGAATGTGCAGATAGCTATTAATGACTATGCTATAGTTGGGATCACGGAGACATGGCTCCAGGTGGACCAAGGCTGAGAGCTGAACATCCTGGGATATTCAATATTCAGGAGGGATAGACAGAAAGGAAAGGGAGGTGGGGTAGTGTTGCTGATGAGAGAGAAGATTAATGCAATAGAAAGGAAGGACATTAGCTTGGAGGATGTGGAATTGATATGGGTAGAGCTGCGAAATTCTAAGGGAAGAAAACGCTAGTGGGAGTTGTGTACAGGCCAACTAACAGTAGTTGTGGATTTGGGAATGGCATCAAACAGGAAATTAGAAATGCGTGCAACAAGGGTAAAACAGTTCTAATGGGTGACATCAATCTACATATAGATTGGTTGAATCAAATGGGCAGGGGTGCTGAGGAAGAGGATTTCTTGGAATGTATGCGGGATAGTTTTCTAAACCAACATGTAGAAGAACCAACGAGAGAGCAGGCTATTCTAGACTGGGTATTAAGTAATGAGGAAGAGTTAGTTAGCAGTCTTGTTTTGCGGGGCCCCTTGGGCAAGGCTGACCATAATATGGTTGAGTTCTTCATTCGGACGGAGAGTGACGTAATTAAGTCAGAAACAAGGGTGCTGAACTTAAACAAAGGTAACTTTGAAGGAATGAGAAGTGAATTGGCTAAGACAGAGTGGCAAGTGATTCTTAAAGGGTTGACAGTGGATGTGCAATGAAAGGTATTTAAAGACTGCATGGATGAACTACAACAATTGTTCATCCCAGTTTGGCAAAAGAATAAATCAGGACAGGTAGTGCATCCATGGATAACAAGGGAAATTAGGGATAGTATAAAAACAAAAGATGAAGCATACAAATTAGCCAGAAAAAGCAGCCTATCAGAGGACTGGGAGAGTTCAGCAGAGGAGGAAAAGGGGCTTAATTAAGAAAGGGAAAATAGGTTATGAAAGAAAACTGGCAGGGAACATAAAAACTGACTGCAAAAGTTTTTATAGATATGAGAAGAGAAAGAGATTAGTTAAAACAAATGTAGGTCCCTTGCAGTCAGAAACAGGTGAATTGATCATGGGGAACAAGGACATGGCAGACCAATTGAATAACTACTTTGGTTCTGTCTTCACTAAGGAAGACATAAATAATCTGCCGGAATTTACAGGGGACCCGGGGTCAAATAAGGTGGAGGAACTGAGTGAAATCCAGGTTAGCTGAGAAGTGGCGTTGGGTAAATTGGATTAAAGGCCGATAAATCCCCAGGGCCAGATAGTCTGCATCCCAGAGTACTCAAGGAAGTAGCCACAGAAATAGTGGATGCATTAGTGATAATTTTTCAAAACTCCATAGAATATGGAGTAGTTCCTGAGGATTGGAGGGTAGCTAATGTAATCCCACTTTTTAAAAAAGGAGGGAGAGAGAAAACGGGGAATTACAGACCAGTTAGTCTAACATCGGTAGTGGGGAAACTGCTAGAGTCAGTTATTAAAGATGGGATAGCAGTACATTTGGAAAGTGGTGAAATCATTAGACAAATTCAGCATGGATTTACGAAAGGTAAATCATGTCCGACGAATCTTATGGAATTTTTCGAGGATGTAACTAGAAGAATAGATAAGGGAGAACCAGTGGATGTGTTATATCTAGACTTTCAGAAGGCTTTCGACAAGGTCCCACATAAGAGATTAGTATACAAACTTAAAGCACACGGTATTGGGGGTTCAGTATCGATGTGGATAGAGAACTGCCTGGCAGACAGGAAGCAAAGGGTAGGAGTAAACGGGTCCTTTTCAGAATGGCAGGCAGTGACTAGTGGGGTACCGCAAGGCTCAGTGCTGGGACCCCAGCTATTTACAATATATATTAATGATTTGGACGAGGGAATTGAATGCAACATCTCCAAGTTTGCGGATGACACAAAGCTGGGGGGCAGTGTTACGTGTGAGGAGGATGCTAGGAGGCTGCAAGGTGACGGATAGGCTGGTTGAGTTGGCAAGATGCAGTATGGCAGATGCAGTATAATGTGGATAAATGTGAGGCTATCCACTTCGGTGGCAAAAACAGGGGGGTAGACTATTATCTTAATGGTGGCAAATTAGGAAAAGGGGAGATGCAACGAGACCTGGGTGTCATGGTACACCAATCATTGTAAGTAGGCATGCAGGTGCAGCAGGCATTGAAGAAAGCAAATGGTATGTTAGCATTCATAGCAAAAGGATTTGAGTATAGGAGCAGGGAGGTTCAACTGCAGTTGTACAGGGTTTTGGTGAGACCACACCTGGAGTATTGCGTACAGTTTTGGTCTCCAAATCTGAGAAAATACATTCTTGCCATAGAAGGGGTACAGAGAAGGTTCACCAGACTGATTCCTGGGATGTCGGGACTTTCATATGAGGAAAGATTGGATAGACTTGGCTTGTACTCGCTAGAATTTAGAAGACTGAGGGGGGATCTTATAGAAACTTACAAAATTCTTAAGGGGTTGGATAGGCTAGATGCAGAAAGATTGTTCCCGATGTTGGAGAGGTCCAGAATAAGCGGTCACAGTCTAAGGATAAGGGGGAATTCCTTTAAGACCGAGATGAGGAAAACATTTTTCACACAGAGAGTGGTGAGTCTCTGGATTTATCTGCCACAGAAGGTAGTTGAGGCCAGTTCATTAGCTATATTTAAGAGGGAGTTAGATGTGGCCCTTGTGGCTAAAGGGATCAGGGGGTACGGAGAGAAGGCAGGTACAGGATACTGAGTTGGATGATCAGCCATGATCATATTGAATGGCGGTGCAGGCTCGAAGGGCCGAATGGCCTACTCCTGCACTTATTTTCTATGTTTCTATGATAGTCAGAGGCCTTTTCACATGATAAAGGCACCTAAAATAGAAGGATAGGTTTAAGGTAAGAATAGGCTAATTTAAAGGCTGTGAGGGTCAAGCTTAGAGTACAGGGAATTAGCCAGGGAGGCAGTAGTGGCAGATTACACAAAAAGCTGGAGAAACTCAGCGGGTGCAGCAGCATCTAAGGAGCGAATAAGATAGGCGACGTTTCGGGTCGAGACCCTTCTTCAGACTGGTCAGGGATCAGGGAAACGAGAGATATAGACGGTGATGTGGAGAGATAAAGAAAAATGAATGAAAGATATGCAAAAAAGTATCGATGATAAAGGGAACAAGCCATTGTAAGTTGTTTGTGGTGTGAAAATGAGAAGCTAGTGCGACTAGGGTGGGGGAGGGAGTTAGCGATAGAGGGAATGCCAGGGCCCGAGGGCTGAGGGAGAGATGGGACGGGGAGGAGACAGCAAGGGTTAACAGAATTGAGAAAATTCAATGTTGAAGCCCAAAGGATGCAGACTCCCCAAGCGGAATATGAGGTGCTGTTCCTCAAACTTGTGGTGTTGCTCACTCTGGCCGTGGAGGAGGCCCAGGACCGAGAGGTCGGATACGGAATGGGAGGGGGAATTGAAGTGCTGAGCAACCGGGAGGTCGGGTTGGTTTTTGCGGACCGAGCGGTGGTGTTCGGCGAAACGATCGCCAAGCCTCCGCTTGGTCTCACCGATATAGATCATCTGGCATCTGGAGCAGCGGATGCAGTAGATGAGGTTGGAGGAGGTGCAGGTGAACCTCTGTCGGACCAGGAAGGACTGCTTGGGTCCCTGAAAGGAGTGGAGGGGGGAGGTGAAGGGACAAGTGTTGCATTTCTTGCGGTTGCAAGGGAAAGTGCCCGGGGAAGGGGTAGAGCAGGAAGGGAGGGAAGAATTGACAAGAGTGTTGCGGAGGGAGCGGTCTTTGCGGAAGGCAGACAGGGGGAGATGGGAAGATGTGGCGGGTGGAGGGGTCACGTTGGAGGTGGCAAAACTGGCGGGGGACTATGTGTTGTATTTGCCGGCTGGTGGGGTGAAAGGTGAGGACCAGGGGGACTCTGCCCTGTTTGCGCATGGGGGAATGGGGAGAGAGGGCAGTGTTGCGGGGTATGGAGGAGACCCCGCAGGGCAGATACTTGGATAAGAAAGGAGTAGAGGAATATAGGCCTAATGCAAACAGATGGAATTAGTGTAGTTAGACATCATTGTCAGCATGACATGTTGGGCCAAAAGGCTATTTCTGTGCTCCATTGCTCCATGATTCTATAAGATATTCATCTCTGTGCATGACAACCTGATCCAACCCAACCCAACCAAATCCCCCCTCCCACCCCATTGCTCACCAACTCTCCCTCCAATGCCAACACTTGGCAACCTGCATCATCCAAGATTGCAGTGGATCTCGTGCCGTTAGACAAGGAGAGGGACAAGAATTTACAATGTTTCGTTCTATTGCTTGGGCACCACTCTGTCCAATGCAATCTCCCATCAGGTTGAATTGCGGTATATAATTTTGAGATAAATATTGATCTTAAGAAAGTTCTTTCATGTTTTTAACAATTTGAAGGTCGAAATCATAAAATCTTCCAAGCGATACCAATGTGTGTGGCCCAAGAACTGCTCTTTATTACAAGTATTTCCTTATGTGCACAAATCTGGGAGAATCACCTCCTCTGAATGAACATCTTCTTCCTGAAATAGTGCTTTTTATAGTCACCTCAAATGTCAAAATAGGCATGGTGCATCTGGATAGCCTGCGAGTTACATCTCATCGGCTGATATGTCCAATAATAAGCAGGTCCTCAGCTCTGCTCCATGGTTTGATCCCAAAACTCATCCAATGCAAATGCCAGCAGAGGCAAGAAAATACATTTATTGAAGGACATTCTTCACAAACACCAGTTATATCTATATTACTAAAAGTCTGATCTTGACCACTTCCTGTTGTTCTGTATATTGATTTTAGAAAAAACGCTGCCACTTACGGCTGTGATTTTTGGCCATCTTACTCAGAGTCCCCCTCCACTGCGCAGGGCAAGAGGATTTTTCCCATTGATTAAAAATAAAAGTGTTATTAGTGTCTAAAAATGTTGAGATTCTCTCTCCTGAAGGCCATGCCCCTTCCGGAGGGACTATAAAACCCGGAAGTGTTGAGTGCCTCAGTCGGTCTCTGTAAGATGGGGGGAGCAAGAGGATCATATCTCTCAGTCTGAGCTGTGAATAACACTAAACACATGCCTACTAAACTGTGAGTGGTTTTACTGACCTGTCAGTGTCCTTAATGTGGTTTGAAAATATAGTTAGGAAATTCTAAAGCTGTGTGGCCTTTGGTTTGGAAATGCTAAAGCTGTGTTGCCTTTGGTTTGAAAATGCTAACGCTGTGTGGCCTTTGGTTTGGAAATGCCAAAGCTGTGCTGCCTTTGGTTTGGAAATGCTAAAGCTGTGTTGCCTTTGTTTTGGAAATTAAAGTTGCCTTGCCTTCTATATAATTAAAAGTGTAATCTTGACCACATCCTGTTTGTGCATTATATTGATTTTAGAAAGAACACTACCACATACGGCTGTGATTTTTGGTCATCTTACTCAGAGTCCCCCTCCGCTCATCACGTGCCGAGGATTTTTCCCATCGATGAAAAATAAAAGAGTTATTAGAGTTTATAAAATGTTGAGATTCACTCTCCTGTCAATTACGCCATGAAGGCCACGCCCCTACTGGTGGAGTGGGGGGAGGGACTATAAAACCCAGAAGTGTGGGCGTGGCTCAGTCTCTGCAAGATGGAGGAGGGAGAGGTCATGACTCGATGTCTTTAGAGGCCTTGCACCCTGTTTGAAATGGTATGAAGCTGCACTTGAATTTGGTGACCTTGCACCCTGCTTGAAATGGAATTTCAAGGAATAGCCGCGAGTTAACTGCCAGCACACCAGCTGTGAGTGAGCTGCCAGCACAACAGGCTTGATTGACTGAGCCGCCAGCCCAAGAATCCATTCGGCCCACGATGTCCATACTATCCCTCTGGAAACCAGTCCCTTCAGCCCACAACATCCATACTAGCGCTCCAGAAAGCCCCCCCCCCCCCCCCAGCCCTCCCATGTGAAGCTGGGAACCAACGGGTCCCACTTAGTATTATATATATGTGTCTCTCAAAAGTCATTGAGGTGTTGCCCATATCAGCTTTCAATTATCAGAGGATGCTCTGCAAGGGTTCAATTTGCAGAGGCAGTGGGCATAGTCTTTCAATTCCTTTTAGATTGACTGGTAAAATACAAAATTTACTTTTGAATAAAAAGGGCAACAATTAACTCAGAAACTACTTGGGTAGCAAGTGATACTGCCTCACAGTTGCTGAGACCCAAGGTCCACCCAGATCTCAGGTGCTGTCTGTGTGGAAATTACATATTCTCCCTGAGACCGCGCAGGGTTTCATTGGATGCTCTGGTTTCTTCCCACATCCTAAAGATAACCTAATCATAGGGCTGCTGTAAATTATACCTTAGTGTAGATAAATGCCTAAAAGAACTTAAGGGGAGTTGAGGGACATGCAAGAGAGAATAGGTTCCAGAGCTATAGGGAAATAAGAAGGGAATTGGAACCAATGGAATGCTCTACCAATTCTCTGTACCTCCCCCCCTACCCGGCACAAAATCATCCAACTGACCGAGTTAGGTTATTGAAGGAAACTCTTGGAATGTCTAGTAGGGACCATGGCCGATACAACCATCTTCCCCACAATACCCCACCACTTCTCCCCATCTACAGACCTCTGTGCCTTGCCTAATTCACCCCAGTGAACCCTTCCAACCCCATTGGCAGTCATCACCTGCCCCAAGCTCCTCTCACTTCACCCACCAGCAATCCTCTCCCAATGTCAGCTCCCCAGCGATTGCCACTCTGCAGTGGAAGAAGACCATACCAAGGTCTGCTGCTGCACTTGTGCGTCACAGGATATTAGAGCCTCCTTATTGAGTAAAACTCCCTATCGGTACATCAAGCTAGGGATTGCTGTTAGCTAAATCGCTCTAGGGGTTTCATCTGGATGTTTTGACATGAGATAAAGCCAATTTAAAAAAAAAACATTTCTCAGTAGCAGATATAGAGTTTTAACCAGAGGATACAGATTTATGATGATTAGCAGAAGAACCAAAGACAACACTCTATTACAAATCTCAAATTGTGGAGTACAGAGGCAAATAAATAAATGATGGGTCTTTCTCCCAAACATTATGGAGGGCACTGTAGATTCAATCGTGATTTTCAAAAGGTAATTAATACATATTTGATAGGAAAACATATTGCAGAACTGAAGAGAAAGCTGGAAACAGAATCAACTAACTGTAATTGTAAATGCTGGCACAGGTTCAAAGGACTGTCTATCAACCTCAAATGCTTTAACAATTTATCAATCTCTGTTGTTTGTTACATGAATTTCAACGTATCTGATGGAGCAGTGTCCAAAGCAGAGTGATTCAATGGCGCAGACAAAATTATATTAAAATTGCAAAGCTAATCAGTATTCCATTTTGTTTAAAAGCAGATCAGAGAGTTTCTAAATCCCAACTTACCTGCCTGAAAAAGGTTGAGCTCACACTCCAGATAATCAAACATTTCCACTGTCAACTGAAAACTGATGAGAAACAGAAAATACATCCTTTAGTTATGGCTTTGTCATCCTTTAATTATAGCTTTGTCAATGAAATTGGGGTACCCCATTCACCAAATCTGTGTAATGTAAGCCTTAGAATTAACTGTAGAAATAAGGAACTGCAGATGCTGGTTACACAAAATAACACTAAGTGCTGGAGTAACACAGCGAGTCAAGCAGCATCTCTGGAGAACATGTGTAGGCGACATTTCCGGTTGGGACCCTTAAGACTGGCGATCTGATGTTCTCCAGAGATGCTGCCTGACTCGCTGAGTTACTCCAACAATTTGTGTCCTTAGAATTAATTATAAGGAAAGAACCTGGGCCAACACCATATCTTGAGCCAGACCACCTGGAAGCAGCTGAGTGCAGAGGCTGTTTTGCACCAGGAGGAAAATTTGCACAACACTATCTTCCAAAATCAATCAGGAGACGTGCAGATCATAATATTCCCTCAAAGGTCACCTTTATCAAGAACTCACTTAGTGTGGAAGGGCTCCACGAGAATCTTGTGGAAGATTCAATGTGTAAATCCAAAGGATCATTGTTTTAATGTACTGCAAGAAGGAGAACAGTGATGAGCTAATATTAAATCATAGGGAATAAAATGATTTTTTTTTAATGTATTAGTCAAAGAAAATGTGATTCTTGCAATGCAATTGGCCTTTAATAGAGATGAGAAAGCAGTGAGATGGAAACGTAAACTGGAACAGTGCATAATAGATCCTTTGATCATTAACTTGGAGAGCAATGCTGAAAGGATTATGGGGGGAGCAATGAACCAAATCAGTTCAGAGCTGGTGTCATCAGTATTAGTCAAGTTCAACAAGAGGACTATTTGAAAAAGACAGTACAGCAACATGGCAAAACGAATATACGAAATATTACTGTGGCTAAATTACAGGCTACCGAAACTTGTTCCTCCAATACAGGAAGAATCCTCTCATCCAAAAAGCCAATAGCTGATCCTTCAGTGCAGACAACCTTATCATCTGGTTGCCATAACCGTGGACCCCTTCAGTGTCCAAATATTTCTATCAGCCTTGAATATACTTATGGCCACAACACACTATACTAGAGATTGCCAATGGTTTACTACTCTTCTATTTTGTCTGCCATTCGCTTTGCAAGGAAGGCCACGATATTACTTGCCTTCCTAATTAGCTCCTGTATCTTCATACTTATTTCAGTGACTCCAACTCTCCCGCTTTCGGCGGGAGATCGCCCGCTGAAAGGCCATTTTCGCAAAATCTCCCGCTCTCCCGCTTGAGATTTAATTTCTCCAGCCCGGGCGGGAGAAATTATATCTCACTGCTTATTTTCTATGGTCATGAACCAGAAAGTGAAGATCATTCTGTACAATCATATATGCCTGTTTCTCACTTGTAGAAAATATTTTGTTTTTCTATTCTGCCATTCACAGTAAAGAAGCTCACACTCTTCTCATACTAAACGTCATCTTGTTCACTCACTTACCCTTTGGCAGGCTATTTGCATTCCCACAAATCACAAATAGTTTGGGCTAATTTAGAATCAATGTCAAGAAGGAATTTGTAATGCATGGACAATATAGCAATGGTATTCTCCCAGGCAAAATATTGCAATGGTATTCTCCCTGGTGATGAAATGGGCAAAATACTCAGCATTGTGCAGAGAGATTGATAATAGATAATAGACAATAATAGACAATAGGTGCAGGAGTAGGCCATTCAGCCCTTTGAGCCAGCCCGCATCCACATGGCTGATCATCCACAATCAGTACCCCGTTCCTGCCTTCTCTCCATATCCCTTAATTTTGCTATTCATACGAGCTCTATCTAGCTCTCTCTTGAAAAGCATCCAGAGAACCAGCCTCCACCGCCCTCTGAGGCAGAGAATTCCACACAATCTCAACTCTGTGTGATTTTCCTCATCTCCATTCTAAATGGCTTACCACTTATTCTTAAACTATAGCCCCTGGTTCTGGACTCCCCCAACATTGGCAACATGTTTCCTGCCTCTAGAGTGTCTAAACCCTTAATAATCTTATATGTTTCAATAAAATTCCCTCTCATCCCTCTAAATTCCAGAGTATACTAGCCCAGCTGCTCCAATCTATCAACATATGACAGTTCCACCATCCCGGGGATTAGCCTCGTGAACCTACGCTGCACTCCCTCAATAGCAAGAATGTCCTTCCTCACGTTTGGAGACCACAACTGCACACAATACTCCAGGTGTGGTCTCACTAGGGCTCTCCACAACTGCAGGAGGACCTCTTTGCTCCTATACTCAACTCCTCTTGTTATGAAGACCAACATGCCATTTGCTTTCTTCACTGCCTGCTGTACCTGCAAGCTTACTTTGCTAGTTAGAATGTATAGATTATGATGGAAAACTAAATAAGTTATAAAACATAACTATCCTCTATCTAGTGGTAAATTATAGCTGTGTGCACCATTATCTTCACATCTAATGCCCGTGTTTAATGTTAAATTAACACAAATTACGTTCAAAATGATTTACCCAAAGTGGTCCCTTACATTCCTGTAACAAGTATCCTCATTACACGCCACGTACAAGTCAAGGATTCCAATCCTGCCAAATGTTTTGCAAAAAGAACCACTCTTTAAAATGTTGAACAGAAATTTATTGCCTGTCTGTACCTGCACTTCATCAAAGTTAAAATTACACAGGCACCATAGTGAGGCATTGCCAAATAAAGGTCAGGTCTTCATTTAGGAAAAATAACATCAACAAAACTTTACTTCAATAGTTGAGATACAAGGAACTATATACAGATGCTGGAATCTTGAACATAACACAAAGTGCTAGAGGAACTGACCGAGACAGGCAGCATTTATGAAGGGTGTGGACAGATAATGTTTCAGGTCAGGATTCCTCCTCAACTGTATTTGTTTTCCAATTGCTCGGTGAAAAGTCAATGAACAGTAGTTTTATTTTGAACTCCACACCAGTGCTACCGCCTAGCTCCAGTGATCCAGGTTTGATTCTAACCCCTAGGGCTGTCAATGTGGCTTTTGCACATTCTCCCTGTGACTGTGTGGATTTCCTGTTGCTCCTGTTTCATCCCACACCCCAAAGGCTTGCTGGTTTCCAGATTAATAGGTTACTGTAAACTACCTCTCGTGCAGGTGAACAGTGGGAGAATTGTGGTGGAGTGTGGGGGGGTGGTTAATGGGCATATGTGAGAGGTTACAGATCAGTAAATGGGGTATGGGACATATGACTGTAGAGAGTTAGCATAGATATGATGACCCAAATGAAATATGGAAAATAACTAAAGGGTACAGCCCTAAAATGGAGCTTTCTTTGAACGTCAGGCTATGAAATAACAGCCAAAACTGTAGAGAACACAATAAATACTTGCTTACTGCAGGTTAACATAATGTTGTAATAACAGAGATTGGATGATCAAATGTTTTGCACTGCTGAATGCCCATATTACAAATTGTCTGTGCAAGCGGCATCCATTAATATTTGGCACATTGCCTTTTAGCTAAGTACATTCTCAAGAGCATTTTCCCATTTTTTTAGTCTCCTTATATTTTATATCTAGCAAAGAAAGAATGCACGATTTAATTAACAAGCAACGATAAAAACAACAATTTCTGTTTTGTTGGGAGTGGTAGAACAACTAATTTCCAGACTACACAAACACTAACACATTGAGAATGACCCCCGTTGAAACCTATGATATGAAGGGGTGGTTCAATGGGATGTTTAGGAAATGAAATCACTTCCAGCACAGCGAAGCCAATATGACATAATGCCATGCACAAAGTTTAAAGAAGCACATTGAGAAAGCACTGTCTAAGCTGAATCACTCACTGCTAAAAGGATAGGTGCTGCTTCACAAGGCATTGCTGCAACATGAAGCATTCTTCATACGAAATCACTGCACACAAAACAATAATTAGTAACTGTCCTTCAACTGTTTTATGATTGATAACTGTTATGAAGACTATCACTCTTATTCTTGGGACCCAACACAGTTTCAGGGATATTTTTAGAGAATGGGTAAGAATTGCGTCTGAGCTCTTTACCCGAATAATGTGCCGACTGTCGATTTATTTAAACAGCTGTAGGTTCTTTTACAGCCAAAAAACATCTAAATTCCTTTGAAACTTACCATATAGGCATCATTATTTCCATTTCCAATCCTGACAGAAATCCAGCCAAGAGAGAGGTTTGTAAATTAATCGAATTTACGAATTAATTTAAATACACTCTTACCTTCCTTGTCTTTTTTTTTAATTTTATTTTCTTAGACCAGACAGCATCATCATGAAAATGCAGGAGAACCCTATGTTTTTGGAAGACTATGGATATTTGGCATTCCTCGCACTTGAGTGTGTTGCAGACATAGAGATACAGGTAGCGGCAAATTATAATCAGAATCAGGAACATGTAGCTGATTGAGTTTGCGAAGATGAATCAAACAGAATTCACGGGGAATGATAAACAAAAAAAATCATATTAAAAATAAATTGCAAAATGAATCGATTGTGCCTGTTAAATGTGGAGCTGTGAGAATGAACATGACCAAACAGAATGCAGGTAATGATGTTTTAAGAGATATTATAAATGCCAGATCTGAGGGGTGTCATGGAGCATTTCAGAGCATTTGACTCTGGCTGAGTAAATATTTAATATACAACAAGTGATCTGAAAACAACCTGAAGTTACAGCAGATGGGCAGGGTCAGATTCTAAGTTGTAGTAATTAGTTTTTTTTTTATTGCTGCTGAATTATAGAAAATATTTCTCCTTCTTGGAATTGTCTTGGCAGTTAGAACACAGAGCAAAGATTAAGGAAGAGAATGTGATGGTGAAGATGGGCTAACCATCTCCAAGAGGAACTAACCGAGATAAGGAACAAATAGAACTGGAGACAGGCACAGTGACATGGCATTGCACTGGAGGGGTGATAAATTATTATGAACAGGATTAAGGCCCTATTAACAAATTATCCACATATATTTTATACATAGTGAAATATAAGAACAAACATGGTATGTTTTCACAACAAGGGATTCTGTTAATTTTGTGCCACTGGTCTTATAGTAAATTATCAATTCTGCCATGATTAAGAGTCAAACTCACTCTAAGGTTATCTATCCTTGTGTAACCTATGGAACAGACTGTACATGTCAGTTTGCTTGGTGTTTTTCTTCCTGAATGAGCTATCAGCTTTTCACGAAGGAAGACAAGAAGGAAACCAATATTGTCCAATTTTAGTGTCCAGGTTTGAGGTTCAAGAAGTCATATTTGAAGGAGAAGCTGCCTCCTCGATCTGGAAGACTGAGGCAATAAATGATAACCAATTCAGCTTGAAAGCAAAGTTTAAAAAATTGCCTTCTATCAAAGTAATGCACGTCAAAGTAAATAACATATACTTCACTCCAGGAACCAAGCTAATGGGAAACCTAAGTTGTTCAAACATATATGGGAGGTAATAAGCTGATCTAGTCACATAATACGGCATTAAATAAAATTAAATCTTTACCATATTACATAAATATAAGTATGTATACAGGGATAGATTGTGTTCTCCATTTTATGAAATGTAATCTCAATTAAAGTGCCATTCTCAGTAAACTGGTTTGGAAATTCTTATGCATGGTGGCCTTCAGCTGGTCAAAAAGTATACGTTAACCTGATTAATCAATTTGCTCAAAGGAATTTGGAAAACTTCCCAAGAAGACACGCAAAAAAAAGATTTGAGCTGCATGAATTTATTCTCTTTAGCAAATTCTTTACAATTAGAAAGTCACTAGTTTTCATTCAGTTGAAAACTTAAATAATTGAACAGAATACAATTGCCCAAAATACAAGTACTTAAAAATTGCGCTATCTAAATACAATTTGATTAGTCAAGGTTGATCCGCAGTCTTGTTTACAGGAAACCTTACAGAATACCTTCAACAAGCCTATGCTCCCACTGAATACGGAATAGAATCTGACATTGTAGCAACCAGAACACCAATTCTGTTTCACTCAAGTCTGAAGAAGAGTCCCAACCCGAAACTTCACCTATGTTCTACAAAGATGTTGCCTGACCCACCAATTTACTGCAGCACTTCGTATTATTTTTTGTAAACCAGCATCTGCAGTTGCTCGTTCCATCATCAATTCTGATGTTCTTTATCATTAATATTTACTTTTATTTAATTGCACTCCGCTGTTTGGAGTGTGCAAATCTACAGTTTGGTATTAGTTTATTATTGTAACATTAACCGATAAACATTTTTTATGCACTATCCAAGCAAACCATACATGAGTACATCAAGGTGCCCAAAACAGATTTATTCAGTTTTCCCTAAAACCTTCAGAACTTCACAATGAATGTAAACACTTTCGAAAAGAGCTCAGCTGAAACTGAGCATCTCTGAACTAATTGAATAATTAGCCAATCTTTTAAAGATAAGGTAATAAATCATGTTTCATCTATTCTTTATCTTACCAAGTAATCGTTTTTTATTTGGCAACTCTCCCTTGAAGTAACGTGGGATACCATGCTACGTTGAAAACATAAAAACAATTACTTGACTTTAGATGAAGCAAAATAAATCACTATACTTACAAATTATTTACATCATTTTCCCCTGTTTCCTCGAGCTGTCTGTCTGTCATCTGAAGATTGCCTGGGAATCTGGGATTCTACATGGAATCAAAAAAAGGTGAGAAAGAGCATTAAAAACAAATTTTTTAATTCTGAGCCAGAAATATTTTGGCAATCGCATTACAAAGTGAACCAATTTACAGAAATTTGCACTCTAGGATTGTCAGTTCTGATGAAAGGTAGTTAGCCCTCTTCTTGGACACCACAAGACCTGCTGAATATTTCTAGTAACTTTCTATTTTTATTTCCAGCATTGTGTTATTGTCTATGTGGCTTATTTGTAATGCAAGTATTTTTGCTTATAAGCCTGACTGCATAAAACGTGCCTAGTAAACTCCATTTAGAAACATTGTGGAGAGTTTCGTTGTTTTTGGGGAATAAGCTTACATACGTTTAAAGGCACTGGTGTGGAAAAGGATGTTGTACATCTGGTAGCAGCTGTTGCTAAAATTAACATCAGAGACCATACTTGGAATTTATTGTGCTCCTTTTGGAGAAAGCTATCTGACAGGTTGGCAACATTCCTTTAATACTTGGGAGGACTGTGTAATTTCACATATTAGTACAAATAATTATGTGGAAGAATTTAATTTTGGAAACACATACTTCTATATTGGAATTTGAACCTGAACTTATGCTCAAAACACAATCAGTGCGAGAAAATGTTTTGAAAGGTTAGTGCTCAAACACAGAACAATACCTTACAACCAAACGAACCAGACCAGTCCTCCATTAATACAACAACTGTGCTAATACATCTTCTCAGAACAACTTCACCTGTCATTGATAAACACAAAAAGCTGGAGTAACTCAGCGGGACAGGCAGCATCTCTGGAGAGAAGGAATGGGTGACGTTTTGGGTCGAGACCCCTCTTCAGGCATCTCTCTGACGATACACATTTCACCTGTCAATGTACTTTTTGCATTGCCCACAAAGACATTGGATTCTCTATTACATTTTGAATGCACTTTCACAATTCTTGATGTTGGTTTCTTCTGCTACTGTGTCTGCCTTGCTGTGGACACAGATGCAGAGTTCCTTGGCCAAGTAAAAATTGTTCATTTTTGAATCAGACTCCACTAGAGGCTGCTCAGGAACATAACCACTGGTATTTTTGGTCCACTGAACATCCTTACAACCATCCAACTCAATCTGACATGTGACTGGCTATATTAGCTCTGTCACAGTCAACAATTTACCTGGATTCAATTTTTTCTATTGCTTTTTTTTAAATTGCCATCGTTCAAAGAACTAATATTCTTCCCTTTTCCAAAGTAAAAAAGCCAACGTTCTTTAATTCTCACAATTTAAATTTCCATTCCAAACTAATTATATTTTCTCCATAGATACATCTTGCAGAATGAGGAATCACTTGAAATGTAGCTACAATGGAAAATATTGTCAATGGAGGGCAGTCAGAAAACATAATTTTCTTTCTAGCTCCCCCTTCAGCCAGTCAACACTGCAGGGGCTGACATTGAGGTGGTGCAGACACATAAATATCTTGGAGTGCACCTTGATAACAAACTGGACTGGTCCGTCAACTCTGACCCCCTCTACAAAAAAGGTCAGAGCAGACTCTTTTTCCTCAGAAGGCACAAATCCTTCAATGTGCGTAATGATATGCTGCACATGTTTTACAATACTGTGGTTGCAAGTGTCATTTTTTATGCTGTTGTCTCCTGGGGCAACAGCATCAGTGCGAAAAACAGCAAGAAGTTGGACAAACTGGTAAAACGGGCTAGCTCAGTGCTGGAGGGGAGAGTGGACTCTGGGATGGATGTGCTTGAGAGGCGTATGAGGCGCAAGGTGCAGGTAATCCTAGAAAACCCCGGGCATCCCCTCCATGAAATTCTGGAGAGTCAAAAGAGCACTCGGAACAACAACCGGCTCCTCTCCTGCCCTGTAGAAGGGATCGGTTCAGGAGATCCTTCACCCCTGCAGCCATTAGATTTTATAATACCGACCGCTAGGTTGTAGGGGGATGCATTTGCATTTTGAATTGTTAATTATTGGTCTTTTTAAGAATGTATTGCTCTCAGGTACTGTCTATATTGTATTTTATGGATTTTCTGTCTGCTTTCGTTCTGAATGCGTGGGTTTGTTGGCTGGGGTCTTCTGGACATCTGAATTTCCCCGAAGGGATCAATAAAGTATTTATTATTATTATTATTATTATTTCATAAACTGTGGCTGAACAGGTATCCATAAATTTAAAGAGGAAAATTGGACAGTTAGCAGGAAGTGAGAAATAATAGAAATGTTTAGTAATTAATATAAATAATTCATACTAATTGTGTTTTAAGAAGATTAATGGGAAGCTGCTGCATTCCTATTCGAACAAGATCAACTGCCAAATGACTCTGGAATAAAATACCACTTAATTCAGTATTTTAAATGAATCAGAACTTTCATGTCAGTGGTACTAGGAGTCCCTTGATGAGAGGATGACCTAACCACAGATTTGCATATAGGTCGTGAAATAGCTTGAGGTTGCAATTCCTAACTTGCCACAGCTTGAGGTTGCAGTGCTAACTTGCCACAGAAGGTACAGACATTGCCATGCAGGTCAGCTGTCTACTGGAGGTGGTTCTTTCTATTTCCTTTCTTCACTCTCCCACTTTTCAGCTTTGTTGGTAAAGCTCTTTTTCTACATGCAAGTTACGACTTAATTGTGATTGTGGAGCCACTGAGACCAATTGACAGTTTACTGTTCCCAACGATATGTCTATAAAAAGTTTCTTGAGTTACACCCTCTTGTAGCATTTCTGCTGTCCACCATGGGAATTCTGATCATGCATGTCCAGAGATAAGGGGCCTTGGAGAGATGAGAATCTGACATCCACACACAAAGCTCAGTCCAGCAGAGCTGGTACCAGAAGATTAGTGCCTCACTGCTGGTGACATTGGCTTCAGTGTGAATGTCACATTGTGCAGCATTCTTCTCAGTTGAAGAGTGCTTGTTGATGGTAACTCTCCACCTTTTTGTCATTAAATCATCCAGATCTTGCAATAGAGGATTACGTGATGACAAGTGCATTACAGACTTGGATCTTGGAGTACTTCCACAGAATATGTACAGTAAACATGTGCTGCAGCAGCTTCCTGAAATAATTTTTTTTTTTGCTGCTTCCAATGCTGAATCTTAATGGTGAAGATAGCACTGAAAATAATATCTTCTGAGGTAACAGAAGCACTTAACCATCTCTAAGGTCACAACAGTATTTGCATTGAATGATGTGCAAGGTCTGCGTCAGGCTTATGAGCATCTATAGCATTAAAGTAAGAAAAGTGCGCAAAAGGATTCAATGTGGACTCAAGGTCATTCTCATTCTGTGCATGAATGACATCAGCTTATTAGAGAACAACAATGGATGTTCAGGATGCTCATCTTCGTTTGGAGATGACGGACTACAGAACCATCCATTGTGCACACTACATGAATTGCAATGGGAAGGCTTTTTTTTAAGGAGGGAAAGAATAACTGGTAGGAAGATAGAGAACAGGGACAAACCAATAATACAACCTCACTGGACATCATTTTGAGTAACGTTTTGGTTTGTGTTAAAGATGTTACTGAGAATGGTGCCATTCATCTGATCATGAACCACCATGGGTCTTAATTCTGGAAGGAAGATAAAATCTGGTCAGCCTCCTCACCAACAATGTATGACTGGTGGAATCAAAGGTATTTATCAAATCAAGGAAGATTATATGCAGGTCTTAATTTTGTTCTTGACATTTTTCCTAAATTTGAAGTGCAACAAAGATATGGGATGGTTTGAAACTCCACCGAGGTTGCTGCAGGACTTCATCAGCAAAGAGAAACCGTTCGTGCAAGACAATACAGTTAAATATTTTTTCTGCTTCAGAGAACACGATAATTCCTCAGTGACCCACATGCTGTTATAATCTTCAAGAGATCAAATGTCAAAGTTAGCATCTGTCACAGCTGAGTCAGTAGTGTTCCTTTATTTCACTCTGATGGCTTTGTTTTCCCTGTGGAGCATCAACCCATCGCTGGCTCGCAGTGGGGCGGTACTTGAGCCATAACTGTCCCTCACGACCTGGAAAGAGCTTGTCGTGTCATGTTCGTCAGCATTAAGTTTGATTTCCAGGCAGTTTCTTGTCACCACTTGTCTTTAATGCACAGAACTTCTCAAGGGTTTCAGGCTTGAGCTACTTGTAAGACTGTTATACTGGCATGGGATATCATTTTGCCACATGCAATGAGCGTTACTTTTCTGATCAACCAAGCCCTGAACACCAGCATTATTCATGACAAACCAATCTTGGTGATGGCTCGTCAAAGCCAATGCATAGCATGCATCAAGAAAATAACAGCCATTAAAATCATGCTCAAATGTTTAGGAGATTAGGCATAACTCAGCTCACGGGTCTCATGACTATTATTTTGTTAAATAGATATTTTGCCCATAGATACTGCTTTCAACTATAAAGAAATATAACCACTTTGAAACTAGAGCTACAAGGTTCATATTATACATGAATACAATAGGTAGTGCAAAAGAGAAAGGAAACAAAGTGCAAATATAGTGATGTAGCTACAGAGAAAGTACGTGCAATGACAATGGCCAAAACGAGGTAGATTAGGAGATTGGGAATTCATCCTCAGAATGTAAGAGATATGTAGAAGAGTCTGATAACAGCAATATGCTGTTCTTGATTCTGGTGAAATGTGCTTTCAAGCTTATTTCTTCTGCCCAATGGGAGAGGGTAGAATAAATAATGACTGAGTGGTCTTTGATTATGTTTTCGACTTTCCCAATGCAGTGGTAAGAGTTGATGGGCTTGGGGTGGGAGGGAGGCTGGTTTGTGCGATGGACTGGGCTACACTCACATCTCTCTGCAATTTCTTGTGGTCTTGGGCAGAGCAGTTGCTATTCCAGGCTGTGGCGTATCCAGATAGGATGTGTTCTATTGTGCATCTGTGGAAATTGGTCAGAATTATTAGAAAAATGCCAAATTTCCTTAGTCTTCCAAAGACATAGGTGTTGATTTGCTTTCTTGCCCATAGCATCAATGTGTTGGACTCGGAACTCAAAGCTTTCACCCGTATTTACTTTGGTGCCATTGATACAGATGGGGGTAGCACTCCACCCTATGTCCTGAAGTCAATAGCCAGCACTATCCTTTTACTGGCATCGAATGAGAAGTTGTCATCTTGACACCATGCTACTAAGCACTCTATCTCCTTCCTGTACTCCATCTCATCATTGTTTGAGATACAGCCCTCTAAAGTGATGTCATTTGCAAACATGCAAGTGGAGTTTGAGCAAAATTTAGCCACAGTCACAAAATTGTAGGGAATATGGTAAGGGCTGAGGGAACAGCCTTGCGGGGCACAAGTGTTGTGCATTATCGTAGAGGATGTTTCGTCCTCAGTCCTTTCTAATTAAACTGCATTGACTCACTCACATAGAAATATCACTAACACAAGGTCTCATGTGCTTCATGATACTTGCTGAACCATGCCACTGTTATAGATAACCACTTTGAGGGCTGGATTGGAAAAATAAACAATGCAACTTATCAAATGTTATATACAAATGCTATTTTGGTATTACGTTCCTGATGATTAATTTGTTTCATTTCATGCAGACAACAACATGTTTTAGATAGAGATATGGTCACTGAATTAGAGTATGGCTATCCAACCTCAACCCACCAGCACACACAGTTCGCTGCCCCAGCATCGTCAATTCTTTAAAATGAACCCTGGTGCACCCATTTTCACCAGCATCCTACTGTGTTTGTTGCCACTCCTCACGGATCATGCCACCACCTCAGGTCCACTGGCCAAGCTCACCTACTGCATCTGCCGCAATGGGATGCAGAATCGCAATCTCTCAGCTGTCAACCTCAAGATGAGGTTTGGAACCCAGGTCCCAGCCACCTCTTCACATACAACACTAAATATCACAAGGCACTTTGGAAGGAAAATAAGTTCTACTGCAAAACATTACATTGCACACAATACCACAAATACAAAATCGGACAATTATTACTACTGGGTGCAGGGACCTGCTGTATTCAATTAAGTCAAGAGTCAAGGGAGTCAATAGTGCTTTATGGGCCTGTCCCACTTAGGCGATTTATCAGGCGACTGCAGGTCGCTGAAAAACTGGCGACTGGAACGGCGACTGTCAGAGTAGAACACACAAACACATCGCTTCCTTCACCAGCCAGTTATGCAGGCGGGGGACAGGGCAAGCGGGGGAAGCGCTGTCTGAGTGAAATTCACACGGTTCAAAGCCAATGCGATACAGACGCACTCCAGGAAGGTTGGCGCTGTAATTAAGACGGTGAAAGCACAGTGTACGGGAAAGGTCAAGTCCTTTAAAAGAGGAGGGGAGAGGGGGGGGAAGGAGCCAAGACAACTTTTAAGTAGCCAGAGATGCACGGTTGTGAAGCTCGGCAGAAATTAACATTACCATCCGGTTATCCTTGGTTCTGAAAATTACTGTTTACGTTTTCTTCCCCCCAATGAGCCAATGAAATTCACCGGTCAGCTACAGCAACAACCTACGACTTCCTGGCGACCCACTACCACTGCATCTTCGTCACGAGAATTCTCGCTACTCTCCATAGCGTCAAAATTCTATTCGCCGCTAATTTTTCAACATGTTCCGGCAACTATCCGCGACCATGTGGCGACCGCATAGTCTCCTGTAGTCGCCTAAAAAAAAATCGCCTAAGTAGGACAGGCCCATTACTGTCATATGTTTCAAAATGGAATCATTCTTACTTGCAGCAGCACAACTGATATGTAAGGGTAGTACTCTATTTCCATATCGGGTAATATAATAGTAACTACCTATTGGATTTAAAGCTTTCTGGCATGAAATGCAGTAGAAGTTCTACATAATGAAAGAGTTTTTTTTATCTGCAACCCCCTGGTCAAGCAAAACCCCTTGTTCATTGTCAAGAGCGAAAGGCTGGTCACCTCCTGTCTCAACTGATTTAGATTCTGCTCAATCACTTTTGGGAATCAAGGTCTTTGATTTTGTTACTGCAGTGGGGGGTTCCTCTTTCAACTAACCTTTTCTCTTTCAATAGATTGAAAGAATCCTGCCATGAATAAGGAAATAAAGCCAGAGGTTACTTACCTTACTGTGGAATTCCATCTTTGTTATTAGTAGCTTGAGGTAGGTGCAGCTCAGTTTCCCATAACCTTCACTTAAATGACCCTGTGGGGTTAAAAATATAAGCAACCAAATTAGACGCAGGCTAATGTTGCAAGCACAAAAAATAGTTTTGTTACAATTTGAATGTTCATGTGCTTTAGCAGCTGCTATTCAAAAGCTTATCAGTACTTTCATTGATTCACCAAAAATCGCATGTACTTTGAGACTGAGTTGTGAGCCAATATCAGCCAGGTCATTTGAGGTGCTTCAATTGGTCTCAGTGTCATTCTGTAGAGAAGGGGAGTGAAGATTACATCAGGAAATATTTCTGTTTGGAGTATGGTAATGGGAGCTAGAATGTTTGCATCCTGTGTGACCAAAGACGCTGGAGTTTGTGTATTCACCCTGTGACCACAGGTTCCCTGGGGAACTCTGGCTTCTAACCACATCCCAGTGACGTGCTTACTGGGAGGCAGCCAGATCTACAGCAGCAAGAAACAGGGTTATAAGTCATTTAAATGCTACTAGTGTTCTTATGATCACCTGATGAATCTGACATATTCAACCGCCACCACTCACCCCATGGAGCACGAGCACAGTACCCGGAAGCATCCATGCAGCTAAAAAATGGGGTCACCAGGGAGTCCTTCAGATAAGACTAAAGCATCAGGGCATGCTACTCTCATCACACCCCACCTCCTCCAGCTAACCACTGGCCAATGAACAAGATAGAAGAGCAAGTCTGCCATATCAGAGAGACATGAGGGACTGCTGTGTACTCTGTTTCACAGAGACGTTACTCACATCCAACTCTCCAGACATGACACTCCAGTTCAAGGGTTTTTCCATCCATCTGCATGGACTGGACGGCGATATCAGGAAAAGATGGAGGTGGCATCTGCTTCATGATAAACTTGTCATCAGAATCAGAATCACACTTTATTCGCCAAATATGTTTTGTAACATACGAGGAATTTCATTGGCCAGGGCAGTCATACAATTAAAAGCAACAGATCACTCAAAAACACATTTTAACATGAACATCCACCACAATGATTCCTACACATTCCTCACTGTGATGCTAGGTGAAATAAAGTTCAAGCCCTTCCTTTAGTTCTTCCTAGGTCATGGGCCTCGAGCCCCCATTGACGGGACGATCTTGGCTCACGTAGCTGGCGGCGTTTTGGCCCTCTGCTTCGAGGCAATCAGCTCCCGCATTGGGGGGGGGAGGGGGGGGGAGAGATGCGCCGGGCGATCGAACCTCACTTTGGGGCTGGTCGAACCTTCCGTGACGTTGGAGCTTCCCGACTAGCCTCTCCCGAAGACTGCGAGCCTTCGATGGCAAGTCCGCGGTGGTCACGGTGGGAGCGATCCCAGGCAAGGAATCAGCTCCGATGTTAAGTCCGCACCCTGTGATAGGGCTCAAAGTCAGTCTGAGGAGGCTTCCAGCTCCATCGATCGAAGGCCGCAGAGCCCGCCAGAGAATGTGATCCGAAAATTAATCACATCTCCAGCAAGGTAAGAACTTGAAAAAAAGTTTCCCCCCCGATGCCCTCCACCCTCCCCCCACATAAAACAAACCGAAGAACATTAAAACAAACTTTTAACACACTAAAAAATAACATAAATAATGAAAAAATGAACAGACTGCCGGCAGGGCAGCCATCGCCCCTGGTGGTAATTGTGTGAATCAACTTCTGCCTCAGAAATGAGTGGATCTACTTCATTTTGTTCATTGCCACAATAAATCATCAGCAGACGCAAGCTCACTGCTGCTAGCTCAGTGTTCAGCGCAATCATTCCCTCCAAACTCAACATCAAGTACCAAGACCTAGGCCTTTGTATGTCCTTTTGCAACTGGATCCTTGACTTTCTCATCGACAGACCTGAATCAGTGCAGATCAGTAACCTCACTGACCGGCAACACATGTCCATCTCAAGGCAGCGTACTTAGCTCCCTGCTCTTTGCACTTCACATCCACAACCATGTGCCGAAGCACAACTCTAATGCTATCGATAATTTTGCTGCCGACACCGCTAGTGTTGGTCAAATCATGGTTGGTGATGAGTCAGCATACAGCAGAAAAATAGAACACCAACTTGAATGGTACCACAACACTCATCTCTTGATCAACATCAACAGTACTAAGGAACTAATCGTTGATCTCAGAAAGCAGAAGTTGAGAGATCATATGCCAGTGTTCATTGGTGTTCATTCAGTGGAGTGATTTGGCAACTTAAAATTCCTGGGGGTTAACATCTTAGATGGCTTGTCCTGGGCCCAGCACATGGATGTAATAATGAAGAAAACATGATTTGATAATCATCAAGAAGGCAGCACCTCTAATGTTTAAGGAGATTCAGCAGGTCCGTGTTATTAATACATTTCTAGATGCACAGCAGAAAATATCCTGACATGGCAGGCCTGGTATGGCAATTCCAATGCACAGGAACTCAAGATGCTGCAAAGAGTGGTGAACACAGCACAGTCCATCATGGACATAATCCTCCCCAGCATTGAAAGCATCTACATGAAATGCCGCCTCAAGAATGTGGCACCGATCAAGGATCCTCACCATCCGGGCCATGCCTTCTTCTCACTGCTAACACCGGGCAGGAGCTACAAAAACCAAAGGTCCCATGCTATCAGGTTTGGGAACACTGTAGGAAAGTAGTGTTATTAGGTCATGTTCTTTATCACCTTTTAACACTACTTTTCTGCACCTATCATTTTCTTGAACCGGCCAACCTCATCAACTCAACACTATGGACCACCTCTCGCACCACCGTGGACTTGCTTCTAATTGTGATTTTGTACATTTGTTTTGTTTTGCGCAGTCTTTTTCTTTTCACTGTCATGTATAATTTATGTATGGTTTTATGTATACTTTATGGTCTTTGTGTTGCATGAGTTTATGTCCCTGTGATGCTACTGCAAGCAAGCTTTTCATTGCGTTTGTGTCTCACCATCCTCATGCATATGACAATGAACTCGACTTGACTTGAGGGTACACAAAAAGCTGGAGAAACTCAGCGGGTGCAGCAGCATCTAAGGAGCGAAGGAGATAGGCGACGTTTCGGGTCGAGACCCTTCTTCAGACTCCTTCAAAGGTTCTCCTCCTCGACTTGACTTGACTCTGGCACTGCCCGCTGCCTGGTCTCTGAGCCAGGAACACGCTCTCTAAATCTCCTGTGATATTACGTTTGTGAGACAGCCTGTGTTCATGGTGCAATGTGAGTACAAGCTTATTCTGTAAAACATGTAGAACTTTTTTTCTAGTTATTTCCTGAATTTCCTGTATTAGTGTCAAATTGCAAAAGTTGCAATTATTTCAAGATGTTTCATCACCAGTCAGAAGTGCTGAGTTGTTACAGGACAAGAATCAGAAACTTCCCATGGAATGAACATTCAGTAAAAGGAGCGTTAATGATTATTTAGATTAACGACTTTTCACCTGATGCCATTTATGGCTCCTCGAGAGCAGTTCATAATCTCATAATATAAGACTATTTCAGTGTATCATAATTAAGATCACAAGCCCCATAGATCGGAACTCAAGATCCTTGTAAATTTTCTACCAGACCTAGGTTTAAAATGCTGCAAGATCAGCCCACATTTTGAATATCTGCGGTTCCCTGCATTACATTTAAGTCCAAAAGGTGTAGCCCACTGTTGGTGCCAGTTCTTTCACGTTATTCCAATGTGGGATCATCATAGAAGCAAGAGTAGAAATGTGAAATTGCTTAGCTTCCTCCCTACTTTAACTTGGAGAATCAAAATATAATTACACACTGAGAGGTTGCAGGTTGAGGGGAGACTTGTACGTACAAAGTATATAAAATTATGAAAGCATATATAGGGTAAACAGTCAGCACCTTTTTACCAGAGTAGAAATGTCTAACGCTAGAGTGCATAGCTATTAAGTGAGAGGGAAAATCTTTAATAGAGATGTAACAGGACATTTTGTTTTTTACACACAGAGTAGTGGGGTCTGGAACACATTGCTGGTGGCGGGGGGGGGGGGGGGGGGGGGGGGGGGGGTAGATACAATAGTGGTGTTTAAGACACTTTTCGATAGGCATTTGGAAGTTCAAGGAATAGAGGGATATGGATCATATACAGGCAGGTGAGATCCGATTAACTTGGCATCGTGTTCGCCATAAGCATTGTGGGTCAAAGGGCCTGTTCTCTACTGCTTTATGGACCTTTGTCCTTTATAGCTGTTCCTCTTAATAGATTCACCAAGTATAACCTGGCACCAATGAATCACCAGAATCTCCTACTTAACTCTTTACACCCATAATGGTGTGACTAAGCTCAGCTCCGACGCCATCTATAAATTTGTCAGCTCAGGTTGGCCGAATTATAGGTGTTTGCAAGTCAACGTGCAAGAGAGAAGTAGAACACTGCTCGAATGGTGCCATCAGAAGAACCTCTCAAAGTCAATAAAACCATATAAGAGAATATTGGGAGACCAATGCGCAAGTTTTCATCAGTGAGTTGATAGTGGAGAGTGTTTGCAGCTTCAAATTTCTGATCCCTTGCATACTACCGTGGATTTTTTTTCTAATTGTGTTTTATACTAATGTCTGAGTCTTTGCCTGTGATTCTGCTACGTCAGATTTTCATTGTGCCTGTAGCACACTCTATTTATGCACATGACAATAACTTTGACGTGACTTAAATTCCGAGGACGTGCAAAAGTTCAAATTTTGTGCCCTTCTCTACCACAATCAACAAAGCCCAATGAAAATGGCCAGCAAGCTAAGGGTCCTATTAATTGACAGTAAAATGCTGAGGGTTTAGTACCCAGCTGCCAGCAAATATGTCAACACTGAGTCCTTATAACCCAGATTGAGGTGGGGCTGTGAAGTGATGGAAATGTTGGTGAATAAAATGGGTTAGGGTATGATTAGTGTCAATGGGTGTTTGACATTTGGCATAGAGATGGGTCAAAGGGCCTGTTTCCATCCTGCATTTCTCTATGATTCACTAACTCCAACATCCCTGCCATCCACACTAAATTGGTAGCGGCAACATCATGCATTCCACTGTAAACTCCTCTGCCTTTCTATCTTTCTTTCCTATTTAAAAAACATTTATTTTGCATGCTGAATTTGACCAAGCTATTATTTGTCTTTCCTAATATGTCCGGATCAACCCTCTCACCCACAAAATATTTACTCGTCAAACATGGTTTGTCTTTAATGCTTACTTTCTCTCATCAATAAAGTAAACTCTAATTCTATTCTGATAAGAATTTGTAGGGCTTTCGTATCGAAGATAAACAGATTGGTATCCAGTAATTTATTTTACTCCTACACTCTTTTTTGAATAAATATGTACCTTTTGCAGTTTCACATCCTCAGACATCATGCTCCCTACAGAGACTCAACCACGTTATCTTTTGCCAGGATTCCAGTAACGTCTCATTCATTGGTGAAAATTAACATAAAGTATTTACTTAATAACTCAGTAATGACCTGTGACTCCATGAGTAAATTTCCTTTTTGGTCTTTGATCCCCCCACCTCTCCTTTTGCAACACTTTTCCTGTTTTCATGCCAGCAGAATATTTTTTGACTCTTTCATGTTTGCTGCCAGTCTTTTCTCATGCTCTTCCTGTCTGAACATTCCACAACACTCGGAGTTCTATATATGAAGCATGAAAGGAAAAGGATGCAAGTTATTTTCAAAATGGAAATTAAAAAGAGAAAATAATGTAAACTGAATATGAAGATCAGAGAAATCTAAATTACTTGAATCTCCAATATGAGTTTAATTCTTTAAAAGTGATCTGTAAAGAACAATGTTCTTAGCTCAAATCATCATTGTTATTTATTTTTATAGTTTAGCTCTACAGCATCTTGCTCAGTGTTCAAAGAGCAAATTTTCATTCTTTAGATTGGGCAGCAAGTGCCTGGGCACAAGAGACTGCAGGTACTGGAATTGGGAGCAAAAAAAAAGTAAAGCTGCTGGTGGAACGTAGGCACTATTTGTGGAGGGAAATGAACAGTCGAAGTTTTGGGTAGAGGCCCTTCTTCCGGAGTGCAAGTGTCAATGAGCTTCAGGTATAGACAATATCAAAACTGGTCATAACTAGGATTAAATCCATGAACATAGCTGGAGCTTCCAGCAGGAATCACAGAGTAAATGCCTCAAACTTAATCAGATGGAATTATCGAAAACATCAAAGCCATTCTGCCACATTCCTTCCATGTTCTAATTTACATGAGTTTATTCAACATAAATGATAACTGAAATTGTGACTTTGCAACAACATTAAAAAGGCAAATCTGCAATGTGACCTCATTCTTAAGACACACAGCTTGATATTAGTCTGTTCAGAGTGCTGTCAAGAGATTCTTCAAATACAAGTGATTTTTTTCCCAATGAAGTTTCAAAGTAATTAGTGGAGGCAAAATAATTGCAAGAAATATGTGTTAAATTCCACAAATGATGTATTGTCAAGATTTTTAAATAAATGAACAAAATAAGTTATCTTCAAGTAGTTTTGAGTTTCAGTATTCAAGCATGGCATTTAACCCTGAAACAAGTCTCAGTTGGCCTCTGACAGATAGAGATTTACACATTGCAATGATTGAGCAGTGTAGGATTTATGTCTCATCAAACTTAAAAGAGTGCTCACGTTAATACAAATCAAGACAGTTGCAAATCCCCACAGAAATACTTAAGAATTACTTCATTATTTAGTGGAGTTATCCTTTTAAGGGAATTATATTATTAATTCAGCTTGTACTACTCAAGATAAAGAGCCACCCATTTTCCATATTAGTAAAGGGACGGTTGGGACCAGCTTGCTCATTCCCAAGTCAAGTCAAGAGAGTTTATTATCATGTGTCTCAGATAGGACAATGAAATTCTTGCTTGCTGCAGCACAACAGAATATTGTAGACATAAATACAGAACAGATCAGTGTGTCCATACACCACAGAACATATATATATATATATATATATATATATATATATATATATATATATATATATATATATATATATATATAATATATATATATACACACACACATAAATAAACAGATAAAGGTTGTTATAGTTCAGAGTTTGTTTGAAGTTGTGTTTAATAGCCTGATGGCTGTGGGGAAGAAGCTGTTCCTGAACATGGATGTTGCAGATTTCAGGCTCCTGTACCTTCTACCTGATGGCAGCAGATAGATGAGTGTGTGACCAGGATGGTGTGGGTCCTTGATGATGTTGGCAGCCTTTTTGAGGCAGCAACTGCGATAGATCCCCTCAATGGTAGGGAGGTCAGAGCCGATGATGGACTGGGCAGTGTTTCCAACTTTTTGCAGCCTTTTCCGTTCCTGGACGCTCAAGTTGCCGAAACAAGCCATGATGCAACCAGTCAGCATGCTCTCTACTGTGAACCTGCAGAGGTTCGAGAGAGTCCTCCTTGACCTACCGACTCTCCGTAATCTTCTCAGGAAGTAGAGGCGCTGATGTGCTTTCTTTATAATTGCATTAGTGTTCTGGGACCAGGAAAGATCTTCGAAAATATGCACGCTCAGGAATTTGAAGTTCTTGACCCTTTCCACCATCGACCCATTGATATAAACGGGACTGTGGGTCCCCATTCTACCCCTTCCAAAGTCCACAATCAGTTCCTTGGTTTTGCTGGTATTGAGAGCCAGGTTATTGTGCTGGCACCATTTGGTCAATCGGTCGGTCTCACTTCAATACTCTGACTGGTCCCCATCGGTGATACGTCCCACAACAGTGGTGTCGTCGGCAAACTTGATGATAAAGTTTTCACTATGTCCGGCTATGCAGTCATGAGTATAGAGTGAGTACAGCAGGGGGCTGAGCACACAGCCTTGAGATGCTCCCGTGCTGATTGTTATCAAGGATGACACATTTCCACTCATTTACGGACAGACTGTGGTCCGTGAATGAGGAAGTCGAGGATCCAATAGTTGAGTGATGCGCAGAGACCCGGATCTGAGAACTTGGTAACCAGCTTGGAGGGGATGATGATATTAAATGCCGAGCTGTAGTCAATGAATAGCAGCCTGACATATGATTTTTTGTTGTCCAAGTGGTCCAGAGCGTAGTGGAGAGCCAGTGAGATCGCATCCACCGTTGAACTGTTGTGGCGGTAAGCGAACTGCAGTGGGTCCAGGTTTTTGACGAGGTATGAGTTGATTTGCACCATAATCAGCCTCTCAAAGCACTTCATCACCACAGACATTAGTGCCACTGGTCGATAGTCATTGAGGCACGTCATCTTACTCTTATTTGGCACTGGTTTAATTAATACCCTTTTAAAGCAGGTGGGAACCTCAGACCTCAGAAGTGAGAGGTTGAAAATATCCGTAGAAACTCCAGCCAGTTGGTCTGCACAGATTTTTAAAACATGCCTGGGTATACCATCAGGTCCAGGCGCTTTCTGAGGGTTCACCCCTCTGAAGGATCTTCTGACGTCGGCCTCTGTGACTGTGACCAAAATACCATCACAGCAAATGGGGGCTCGGGAAGGCACATCAGTGTTCTCCCTGTCAAATCGTGCTTAAAACGCATTGAGTTCGTCGACATTTGAGCTGCCTCCTGATTTCGCATTGTTTTTGCATTCAAGGTGATTGCATTCAAGCCCCGCCACAGTTGCCGAACATCCGTTTCATCCTCCAGCTTGGAGCAGTCCCTTTTGGCCTTTTTGATGGCCTTACCAAGGTCATATCTGGACTTCTTGTAGACCTCTGTATCTCCAGACTTGAATGCCTGGGATCTGGTCTTCAGAAGAATGCAGATCTCATGGTTCATCCAAGGCTTCTGGTTAGGAAACACTCGGAAGGTTTTTGGTGGGATGCAGTCCTCCACACATTTCTTTAAGAAGTCTGTAGCGACTGTGGCGTATTCGTCCAGGTCCGTTGCCGAGTCCCTGAACATTGCCGTCTACAGACTCCAAACAGTCCTGGAGTTGTTCCTCTGCCCTCCCCCCCCCCCCCCCCCCCCCCGCGAAACAGCTCTGTACAGTTCTCACCTCTGGGGATGCGCTCTTCAATTGCTGCCAGTAGGCAGGAAGAAACAGCACCACAGTATGGTCAGATTTACTGAAGTGTGGGATAGAGTGATAGGCATCATTGATGGTCGTGTAGCAGTGGTCAAGGGTGTTTGGTCCTCTGGTGCTGCAGGAGACATGTTGGTGGAAGTCCCAGGACTATAGATGAAATTCAGAAACCTTCTAATTCTACATGGCTCAATTACTCATTAGTAAACATTTGTATACACAGGAAATATTCTCTAAATTTATATTTTAATTAGGTAAACACTATCCGATTTCAGATACTCCCAATGGTTTGCCTGTCCTCTCGTAATTATAGAATAATGAGAATATTGATTCTAACACAATATAGATCAAACTAAAAAAATGCAACTATACAGCAAAGAAATTAGAAGCTGCACCATAACCAGATTGGGAAATGTGTTACTTTATATTTGAAAACCATTTTTGTTTTGCAAAAAGGAAATATAAAGTTTGGTGAGGAACCAGGAGTCCATCTGTGCAAATGTAATATGTCCCACTTGTGCAATAAATAATGAATTGTTGGGTTTCATCCATCCCCTGTGCTGAAAAGTCAGTGATACTGTCCCACAGCTGCCAGCTGCCAGCTAGTGGGCTAGTCATTTTAATCTGCTTAGGCAGACATCACAGCCAAAACAAAGGCTGTGCCACATTTCTTAAGATTCATGTTTTTTTAGTGCTAATCATGCCTTCAATATTTTCCACATCGTCACAGCAATTCTGAGAAACATCTGCTTTCGTGTCCCATGACTAACAACTACTGTGAGAGGCATTCTGAATATTGAATAGGTGCATCCTACATTTTCAGTCATTTTGGTACACAATGTCACCTCAAAAATCAAAATCTGTAACCACTAAAAATTTGTTTTATGTTTTCATTTTGAAATGCACATGAATAAAGATTGCAATTATTCAATTGCGGGACAATGCATTTATCAATCATGAAGGTTCGAAATATCTTTCACATTTCCGGAGCACATTAACAAATCTGTATCATAAAGCTTTAGGATAACCACTGCAAACAAAGCCTTCCTTTTTCTCTCCTTTGTTGATGATGAACTTTTTTCTGGTCAGGATTCAGATGTATTTCCTTTGTTGCATAAGTTCTTTATGCAATTTCCTATGAATTAGCTGCTTTAACAATATCTTGGACTGCTTTAACAATATCAGGATTCATAAATAACCACTGATGACAAAGTTGGACGATCAGGCTGAAGCTACAAGGGTACATCCACAGAACCTTTAACAAAGCTTTGCACTGTTCTTCAAACAATGCGGCTTCTAAATAGCAGCCATTTAAACACTATCTCCTTCAAAAATTTATATACTTTCCTGTATGCGATTTCTGAATTAATCCTTGGATAACAGCAGTTCACATCTTTTCATATCTAAAAAATCTATAAACAAAGCTAAATAAAGCATATTTTACTTTGAAACTCTGATCTCAACGCATGTTAAATGTCCTATCTTCAAGGACACGAGGCTGATTGGTGGTGACAATTGTGACATTGATTTTAAATATATACAATACGAATGAAAAAAAAGGTCATGATAATATCATGATAGCAAAGTAAATATAACTACTAAATCATTTGTTCAAAATAAAATTCCTTCTTTGGAGTATATTTCAAAATATTTGTATTTGTTAGTGTAGTGGATTTAAAGGCTCAAGCATCAACTGAAATAGAATCTCTCAAAAAAATAGCAACATCGGACAATTTTGTATCAGAGCAAGTGAGAAAGAAAAGAAGATTTCAGATTGCTCTTCAACTGCAGCTGCCAAAGTACCACACCTTAACTAAACTTCCCCAGGTCTCTTCCCTTTACGGTGCTCCTTGTCCAAGCTTTTTGTCACCCGCCCCAAAATTTCCAATTTGTACCTTATCAACAAATTTTACCTCAAAATGTTACTGTGAAACAGCCAACCTTTCCTGAAGTGCTTCACCATTGCAGTGTGTGTTTAAAAGAAAAAACAATCAGATTATTTTGTTCCCCTTTCATCGTGTTTTTTATTTCCAAGGAGTAATGTTTATGACTGACTTGCCCTTTCCTCCATGTGGGAATGTTAGCATCTGAAATTAAGAGAGAAAATGCTTGAAGCACTCAGCAATCGTGCAGCATTTGGGGAAAGAGAAACATGAAATAATGCTTCAGGGCAGAGACCATTCTGACAAAGGATCTCCAAACTGAAACCTGAACTTCTTTTCCTTCCACAGATGCTGGCTGACTGCTGAGTGCTTCCCACATTTTCTGTTTTGATTTCAGATTCACAGCATCTGAGACAAGAGTCAAGTGTTGAATTGTCATATCTACTGGCAGCAGAACAATACAATTCTTACCTGCTGTACGTTTACTGGCTCATTAATGCAAAATATGCAAATGTCTATATAATAATCAATAATACAATAAATTAGTAATACTCGGTAACCAGACCATAATAGAACATACGAAACTCCAAAGTACAACTAAAACAATATTTATAGTAGGTTATAGTTGCTGAGGTAGGGTTGTGGTTACTATTGTCTCATGCTCAATAGCCCAATGGATGCTGGGCAGGAGCTGTTCTTGAATCTGGAGGTCATGGTTTTCAGGTCCTGTACCTTATTCCCAATGGTAGCAGTGAGATGAGGGTGTGGCCAGGGTATTGGTCTCCTTGATGATATTAGTTGTAAAAGCTATCAGGTGCCTTCTATAAATAGCAATCTCATAACCACAATTGATCTCTAAATAAATTTCATGTGATTGGACATACTGATTTCCTTATCCTAAAAACCTTCAGAAACCTATTTTTGAGTACATCTTCTGCTCTAATTCCTATGATGGTTCTCTTTTGCTTAAACCTTTTATATTGGAACTTTCTACCAACAGTAATCTGGACTTTTCCGAATAAATTCCTACATTGCTTCCTCCCTTCCCCAATCTTCAAATGCACCAAAAAACATCAATATGCATCCATTGCAGCTGGACTTCCAATTGTATCTCATCTTTATTCTGTCGAATTGCCTGTGACTTTAAAGGTCTGATACTATTTCCTATAAATATTACGTTGATAGACTAAGTTCATGGCTCCACAAAACACAGAGACCAAAGAATATGAAAAACTGAATTAACAACAGTACTTACCCACATTCTGCTCATGTCACTAAGCTCGTTTTTGTATCGTATGGAGTCCTGAAGAACCTACAGCATAATGAAAAGGAGATCATGCTCAATAGCTATCCGATATAATTTAACCTTATCAGTCGGAACATAACATTTTCTTGGTACACATGCACTCACAATTAATACATAATGACAGCTTCACGACAAATCAAATATAAATATGTTCAATTTGTGTTGCCATAATAACAATATTCTTTATGAAAGCCCCATTAAAGCTCAGAGCCTATGCCACAGCCAGCAGTAATGCCTGTTGGAGCTTCCTTGGAGTCGTTACAAGGTAACTGGAGTGTATGAGCCATTATTCAAGGTCGCTTCATAAAATAGAAAATTCAATAATTATCAATATCAATAATTTGATACAAAATGTTTCTACTACCACAGTGGTAAAGGGTGACCGCTCTCTTTGATAAAACTGACAATGTAATTTATCTGCTTTTTTCTTGCTTTCAACAGCAGTCTCATCTCAACAAATGAAGTTCAAAGAACTGAACAAAGTATTTGAAGGTCAAGATTCCAGCACAATGTCAGCAGCCTGTTAAATTCCGACATATATGCAATGTTTCACTGCAGCTTACTTCCTTGTTCATTGATGATAGCTTCACAATTGGGAATCGCAATAAAATGGCCACTAACCACTATGCAGTTATTAAATCTTCTGCAAATAATGTGTTCATGCCAGCCAAGATTGAGAAAAGGCAAATAATAGTTAATTAAATGGATGCAGAATAAAAGGTAAACAACATAAGTTTAAGATGAGAAAGCAAAAGTTTAAGGGAGATGTGTGGTGCAAGTGCAAAGGCTAGAGTGAGTGCAGGTGTCATCAATGCACTGCCAGGGATGGTAGAGGAAGCAGGTATGGTAGTGGTACCACAGATGCTTTTAGACAGGTACGTGAATAGTCAGGAATGGAGAGATACAGATCAACTGCAGTTAGAAGGGATTACTATAATTTGGCATCATGTTCAGCACAGATCTCGTGGGCTGAAGGGACAGTTCCCATGCTGCACTGTTCTATGTTCTGACATTTATGATCTGGAAAGCCACTCTGCTGTATCAAACCACTTCAACAAAACACAGCAAGAACAAAACTAGTCACATTACTCAGCATGAAAGCCAGTAACAGATTTGCACACAACACAGGCACTCACAACCCAGTTGACTCTGGAAAACCCTACTCACAAACATCCAACGACATGCCTGATTAAAGAAAACTGGTCAAGTTACAAACTGACAAGCAAACTCTCAGAACCATAACCTTTCGACCATCGTCCCACCAGGATTCCAAGAGAGATCCTATCATGCAAGCAGAACAAGCACATAATTTGCTACTAGTCTTCAAATTTGGCTTCAGATTCATTGAAGTTCATGGTTCCAAGCCATTCACCTTATAACACTACTGACATATTATGACATAGGAGGAGGCCATTTGGTCTATCAGATCCATGCCACCTTCAAGGGTCATTCCATCAGTCCCATTGCTCCACCAATGTATTTCTCTTGCACGTCTATTCAACCCTTTTCACTAATTTGCTGCTTCCTATACTGTGGGCATACTAACTAATTAAGCAACCAGCATATCATTGGTAGACAAAAGTGCTGGAGAAACTCAGCAGGTGCGGCAGCATCTATGGAACGAAGGAAATGGGCAACGTTTCGGGCCGAAACCCTTATCATTGGGTTTTGGGAGGGAAATAGAGCATGTGACAGGAACACATGCAGCAGACAGACAGAGAATATGCAAACTCCACACATACATTGTCCAAGGTAAGTATTGAACCTGTCCTGAGAGTCATGAGAGAGCAGCAACATGCTGCCCACGTGTGCTCAATAGATCAGTAGATCCATGTTGATCTCAATAGATCCATGTTGAACAGCAGTGAAAAAATGAGCTGGGTTAGTACTCTAGAGATATGCTCTGAAGATGTCATGGGAAAGTCAATGTGCATCACTGAGATTCATTCAGTAGCAACACCACAGTCCAAGCTGGGCAACTCTGAAAGTTGCAGCTGACAAATGTGGGCCACTGCAGCTGATGAGAGAAAAAATAGCCACAAAAGTCACTTGGTTATATTCTGCTCTCCCAAGAATGAAAGAGTGGACAATTCACAGTCTTGTCGCGAATATCTCATCTTCATACCACGGACACATCTATCATGTGTGGAATCTATCATGTATGGAATTATCTTGAGAACAAATTAAACACGCTACAATCCTCTACAATCTATGCTTTAGCTGCCCAACATACTTTGCCAAAACCAACAAGCAGGGGAACCAACCCTGGTTCACTGAGATTAAGAAAAGTAGGAACTGCAATAAGCCTGCTCAATAATGCAGAACCAATATTGTCAAACACCAATAAATGAGTACACATACACTCATATGGTGTACGGAAGCGGCATGGTGTAAAAAAAAGCTAAGAAGAAAACATCTCCAGATCTAGCTGTATTTCCGACCTAACTGCATTTGACACCAAAAGGCTGCAATTCACGAAATAAGAAAATGATCTAGATATGCACTGGGCATTAAATAAAGGTAAATATTAACTGAGTCAATAACCATCCCATCTACTTCACCACGATTAGCATGGTCATAGAAAGACACTATTGACAAGGCATTCGCTCAGCTCCAGGCCACTTTCCACACTTCTAAATATGGAGAGAAGAGCTAACTTTCAGAGATGTAGTCAGAACGAATGCCTTTAGCAACAAGACAGCAATTGGCCAAGTTTTGCTTCAAGGAGGCCTCAATGGGAATCAATCGGAAATATGTCCAACAGTTCAAATCATACCCAGTGCATTCACAAAGTGGCTGCTCTCTTGTAAGCCAAACACTTTCATCACAGGACATCACTGCTCAGCTCCCCGGGGCAGGCTTCATCTTTGCGTTCTTTATCAATGACTTTCCATTCAGAAGATAAAATGGCTGTGCTGATTCTCACTGTTCCATTCCATGTATATCTTCTCAGATAATAAACTTGTCATTGTCCATATTCACGGATGGACTGATCGTTGGCAAGAAACATTCACATAACACAAAATTCAGGCAATGGCATCTTCAAAAAGATTCAATGGCATCATTGCCATCCCAGTTATATCATAAATAACATGGAGTCATCACTGACCAGAAATGAATTGGCTGCAAGCCAGGTCTTAGGCTGATTATTGTATGATGGGAACATCCACCTATTCACGTTTCCTTAGGACGTACACCATAAGCTCGTTGTGCTTAGGCGGCACTTAGAAGAATCCTATGAAAGCAGGAATATATCATACCCAAATTGAATCTTGCCAAGATCCAACGTTCAACTAATGGATTATTTGGTTATGACTCTGGTGGTCTCCAGAAAACTGAGTGTGCATTGTTCTATAACAGTAAATTATCACACTGTAATATGTCATAAGGAGGTACATTGTCCTGCTGAATTTGAAGCGCTTTACTGCTCCATTTTGACAGTGCGAGTGTGACAAGATGATTTACCCAAGTCACAGTCTCATGCTTCATCACCTTTCCCCTCCCCATTGTACAAATGTCATGAATTATCGATTCCTTTGCCTCCTGCCGTTTGTAAATTTACCACTCCCAATTACCTAAAATGATCGCATTCTTCAGCTGTCTAAATTTCATGACTTTGCAAGGTCACAAACTCCTCAAATTCTATATCCTATATTCCTCCTTAAAGACTCTCCCAATTTCATCTGCATTGGTTAATCACATACCTGATAACCAGCAGAGAACTATTAAAGACATTTGTTCTCTTATTAATGTACTGAGAAACTTAAAAGTTGCTACTGAATGAATCTCAGTGATGCACATTGACTTTCCCATGACATCTTCAGAGCATATCTCTAGAGTACTAACCCAGCTCATTTTTTCACTGCTGTTCAACATGGATCTATTGAGATCAACATGGATCTACTGATCTATTGAGCACACGTGGCAGCATGTTGCTGCTCTCTCATGACTCTCAGGACAGGCAATTTATATGTAAAATGGTTTTTAAAAACTCATTATTTATAAAGTTTCTAAGTTTTTTTCTAAACAAACTGAAAAGTTTCATTCAAAAAATTATCTTATGCCTCAGAAATGGTCATGGGTTCAAAAATCATGAGCACGTACTTGCTGAGATAGACTGACGCAGTGAAAATTTACACTACGGATTTCAATAATTTATTCAAGCAAACGGAGTAAGTTGGTATGCAACAGAAATAGTAGTTAATCTTTAATTGCTCCCAGAAAGCATTCAGTTATATAAAGGCAGGAACCGTATCTTGTTTTCCCCTATATTGTATTTGTTATGTATAGTAATGCAATTGGGATGTCTCATTATCTTCATGCACTGCACCTAACAATTCAGTACATGCAGTTTTAATAAGGATTCATCTATAAACAGTTCATCCATGAAGCATTCGAGCAGGTGTTATAAAGGGCACAGCCTCTATATATTTTTCTGCAGAAATGTTTTTCTGTTAAAAATGTTTGTTCAAGAACAAATGGGGCAAGGTCTAAATGAATAAAACACTGCAACAATCTGGCCCATCCTTCGTAACAACGAAGACAGGTAAAACTCAGCATGAGATGACAAGTGATGTCTGTACTTGAGCTCTACACACAGCTTAATGCAGCTACACACAAAAATTGCTGTTGGCATAAGGGCTACAACAGGCACATTTTCCCTTTCTCTCTGGAAATCAAATCTCTGCAGAAATCAACCGTTTGGCCAGATGAAATGGAAAATTGGTCAGGTGACTGCTGTGGCATAAGAAAGGAAATGGACCACACACGCTCCTTGTATAGCAACCCTACGGGCACGTCACAACTGATAATTAAATTATTTTCTACTTTGGAACATTACGTGCTCTATCCAAATATTTTTTGGTTGTAAACTCAAAGCATTAGCACACGTATAATGCAAAAACTTGTCTTCCAATTATTGACACATTTGACAAAAACCAATAATAAGGAACTTTAATATCTTGTATTATAAGATGTGTTGTTGAAATACGTTTTGGTTCAGGGATTGTGTGAATATCAGACAACTTAATGATTTGCCTTCATCTTCTCTTCAACATTAATCAGTGCACATTCAACAAGTTAAAATTAATATGGTAGGACTTACAGTTGGATGTCCATCTCGAAGCAGCTTGTGGAATACGTGACAGAATTTCCAACAAAGGACTGCGTTGCTGGACAGAGGCAACCGGTTCACCACTGACCAGAAGGTTTGAGCACCCTTTTCATGATGCGTACCCAGAATGCATGGTGCAGAAACAGGTTAAGGAAACAGCAAATACATTTTTCATAAAACATGCATATAAACAGATGCCAAAAAATATTTCTAACAAAATATTTCCACACATTTGTGTAGGATGGAACCGCAGATGAGTATGAAGGAACTGCAGATGCTGGTTTATCTCCGGAGAAAAGGAATAGGTGACGTTTCGGTTACATCACCTATTCTTTTTCTCCAGAGATGCTGCCTGACTCGCTGAGTTGCTCCAGCTTTTTGTGTCTATCTTATTTCTAACACATTTGTCTATTTTAAAATGTACATATCCTTTTAACGGTTTTCTTGAGCTTAGCTGAAAAAATGGTTAACTGCGAAAATTCTAGCAGAGGTGCTGTGCCGGATGCATGGTAGCATGTCCGGCTTTCCCTACATGAATGCCCGTCTTTCTTGTTGTACTTTGGGTGGCCTTGAGCTAGACAAATAGAATTTAAAAACGAGAAACTGAAGCATCCCATGGCAACTTGGGTTTACATCTGGCTTCAAAATCTCACTGCCTGAGGGGATAGTCCAGTCAGGTATTCCCACATTATTTAAGAAGTCAGTAGATATAAATCCCAAGCCAACAGATTACTTGCACTGATTTTTTTTTTTCAAATATATTTTTTCAAGCTTTCTGAACTCTCTTCACTACTAAGACTTAACTTTAGGTTCAAAATTTATGAAGTCCTCCAGATTTCTCCTGATTTGGATATCCATATTTCACTGGAAAGTGGAAATACTACCAATGGCCGAATAAGATTTGGTTATTCACTTCTTTTAGTAAAAGCTACTTAAACAATTGCTATTAGTCTACAATGCTGAGCAATAAATCGAGCATTCACAACCATTCAAGTTTCTTAATTAATGCACTATTTAGAAAGAAATAGGACATCGAATGACTGAATTCTCGAACTGAGGATTTGTGCATAACGTTTAGAGGATGTATCAGTTCCTGAATTAAGTTATTCCAATTACAAAAAAATTTGGTTACAATCAATCCCAAGGTTTTGCTCTACATTGCTAAAACTTTAAAAAAAAATTGCAGATAAAAAACAGCTACAAAGCAATTTTCATGTGGCATTTCCCACTCTTCGTTTTTTGTGTAAATGGATGCTGCACTTTGGATAACCAATGAAGGTTAGTTATTCTGGTTATTTTCCCTTCCACAAGCCTCCCTGCTAGTATACACTAAATTTCATCAGAAAGTTCAGACTGTAAGTATCAAGCTACTCAATGGTAATTCTGCTCAGCCAACATGTACCAAAAGATACCAAGTACAGTGTGGATCTCTATCCCTAGTCTCTTTTTCTACACTAACCCAGAATCTCATGAGTTCTCTCTGCAATACCACCACCATCCTAACATTTCCTCAAGTCTGGATTTTCATTGCACAGGAAAACGCAGGTTTCAGAATTATATTTATTGTATAAAACTACTTGCTTAGGTCCTGCAAAGTTTCTTAAGACCACAAGACATAAGAACATAATTAAGATATTAGTCCTATCCAGTCTAGTCTGCCATTGAATCATGATGGATCCCCTCAGCCCCATTCTCCTGCCTTCTCCCTGTAACCTTTGAAACCTAATTTACATCCAATTAACTATTCTTCATTTGTGATATTGTAAATGGGCAAAAATGATTGTCAAGATCTCGTAAAATAAATGAGCAAAAAAAAAGTTAAAAGTAAGCATGTCTCTAATAGAATGATGCATCCAGATCAATGTATGTCTACCATATCAAATTCAGTGCCCTCCATAACATTGGGGACAAAGACCCATCATTTATTTATTTGCCTCTGTACTCCACAATTTGAGATTTGTAATAGAAAAAAAAACGCATATGGTTAAGTGCACAATGTCAGATTTTAATAAAGGCCATTTTCATACATTTTGGTTTCACCATATAGAAATTACAACAGTGTTTATACATAGTCCCCCCCATTTCAGGGCGCCATAATGTTTGGGACACAGCAATGTCATGTAAATGAAAGTAGTCATGTTTAGTATTTTGTTGCATATCCTTTGCATGCGATGACTGCTTGAAGTCTGTGATTCATGGACATCACCAGTTGTTGTGTGTCTTCTCAGGTGATGCTCTGCCAGGCCTGTACTGTAGCCATCTTTAGCTTATGCTTGTTTTGGGCGCTAGTCCCCTTCAGTTTCTGTTAAAAGGCATGCTCAATTGGGTTCAGATCCAGTGATTAACTTGGCCACTCAAGAAGTGACAATTTTTCAGCTTTAAAAAACTCCTTTGTGCTTTAGCAGTATGTTTGGGATCACTGTGTAAGAAAGAACTGCAGATACTGGTTTAAATCGAAGGCTGACACAAAATGCTGGAGTAACTCAGCGGGACAGGCAGCATCTCTGAAAATAAAGAATGGGTGACGTTTCAGGTCGAGACCATTCTTCAGACTGTTTGGGATAATTGTCTTGCTGTAGAATGAACCGCCGGCCAATGAAGTTTGAGGCATTTGTTTGAACTTGAGCAGATAGGATGTGTCTAAACACATCAGAATTAATTATGCTACTAACATCAGCAGTTGTATCATTAATGAAGATAAGTGAGCCAGTACCTTCTGCAGCCATACATCCCCAGGCCATAAGACCCGCGTCACCGTGTATAACAGATGAGGTGGTATGCTTTGGATCTTGGCCAGTTCCTTCTCTCCTCCATACTTTGCTCTTGCCATCATTCTGATATAATTTAATCTGCATCTCATCTGTCCACAAGACCTTTTTCCAGAACTGTGGTTGCTCTTTTCTGTCTTCTTGGCAAACTATAACCTAGCCATCCTATTTTTTGCGGCTAACCAGTGGTTTGCATCTTGAAGTGTAGCCTTGGTATGTTTGTTCATGAATTTCTCTGCAGACAGTGGTCATTGACAAATCCACACCTGACTCCTGAAGAGTGTTTCTGATCTGTCGGACAGGTGTTTGGGGATATTTCTTTATTGTAGAGAGAATTCTTCTGTCATCAGCTGTAGAGGTCTTCCTTGGTCTGCCAGTCCCTTTGCGACTAGATTCTCACCAGTGCTCTTTCTTCTTAATGATGTTCCACTTTGGTAAGCCTAAGGTTTGGCTGATGTCTCTAACAGTTTTCTTCTTGTTTCTCAGTCTCATAATGGCTTCTTTGACTTTCATTGGCACAACGTTGGTCCTCATGTTCATAAACAACAATAAAACTTTCCAAAGGTGATGGAAAGACTGGAGGAACGACTAGATGCCGGGAGTTCTCTGATACCTGTATTAAGGAGGCAATTAAACACACCTGAGCAATTACAAATGCCTGTGAAGTCATGTGTCCCAAACATTATGGTGCCCTGAAATGTGGGGGACTATGTATAAACCCAGCTGTAATTTCTACATGGTGAAACCAAAATGTATAAAAATGGTCTTTGATTAAATCTGACAATGTGCACTTTAACCACATGTGATTTTTTTCTATTACATATCTCAAATCGTGGAGTACAGAGGCAAATAAATACATGTTGGGTCTTTCTCCCAAACATTATGGAGGGCACTGTAGCAGCATGTGATATTTAAATACAATCTGAGCCATGTGATCAGCCAGAATGAGTATCTATTACCTGAAAAGTAAATTGTAGTTTAATTTCAAGATACCAAAACAGACTCGACTTGCACTCTTCACTAACCTGCTGATGTTCCTTTTCTGTAGAAAAGAACTGCAGATGCTGATTTAAATTGAATGTAGACACAAAATGTACATTTTCTAATCCTTGTCAGAATCAAAATTCCTTGGCTTCTCAAAAATAAACATTTGCATGGGTGGGGGGAAATTTATATTAGGAATATGTTATATATTAAGAATAAAAATAGCTGAGTTCTAACACCTGCTCACCACCTACGGATTCTTGCCAGAAAATGTAGAAGTTATATATAAATGTAGGGATGATATCATACAGAAGAATTATACCTTTGGGCAAGGATCCATAGACCAAAGGCAAATTATACATACATGGGAGAAGAGAAAACAAAACACAACATTCCCGGCTTTGAACTGCATGGTGGTATGCCAAAGTCTAGTCAAGAAGCAGAGGCAAACACTGTTCCCATGTAAGGCAGTAACCACACAAATCTTCCAAATGCACCTGTAAATTCTGCACTCACAGTTTCCACACTGGCTAATGTGTCTAAGTATGTGGAGTGTAATCCAGAAAATCTCACCTCCCAGCATCAACACATTGAAAACATCTGAAGGAGAATCGGGAAACCACAGTCCGTACACTCACACAGCCCAGTCAATGGGAAACAAACACAGTCCGAATAAGGGTTTGTTTTGTGCTCTCTCCAACTCCACCCAAAAGAAAGGATATTTCTGGCATGTTTTTCCTTCACAGCAACTTCCTGTGCGTTAATGGCCTTATTGATGCTGACGTTCTGCAAAATAAAAAGAGATCAAATCTTTCTCAAGGAATGAATACCAGTAAAATAATTTAAAAATAGAGCAGCAGAACAACATGGATGCTAGAAATGAGAACAGAAAAGACCATGAATTCTTTGGGCTGATCTGCCATTGGGTCTGATGGAAAATCAAGGATCTGAAACATCAACTCTATTTTCTCTTTTCATAATATTATTTAATTTGCTGAGCATTTCCAATATCATCTGAATAAAAAATGCAGGTGTTATTGCAATGTTTTATTTAAATCTGTCATACAGTCATGCAATCATTACAGCACTGGCAGTGTTTGGCCCATCGAGTTTTTACAGCTCTCTGTAGAGCAATCCCATTTCCCTGCAATGTCCCTGAAAGACATTTTTCTGAAAGAAAGTTTATTTCATTCAAAAGTCTATCGATTTAGTTTTATATCCATTATGGACGTTGCCACTTTCACCACCTTTGCAGCAGCAAGTTCCAGGTACCATTGTCTAAATATGCACTCACACTTTCCCTTGCCCGTGTTAAATTTGTATACCCTCGTCTTTGCACCATGAGCTATAAGGAATAGCTTCTTAAACTCTATGATTCAAATTTGCCAAAATAACTATCTCACATGAAGACTTCTTAGTTTCATAGCTCTTTTAGTCATTTTAGTAATCCTTGTGAACTGAGGTGTATAATCCAGCTATCTCATTATTACTTATAATCAGAGAACTGGGTTATACTCTCCGCATCCTGGTGGTAAAAAGTCTGCTCACAGTGCTTCAATGGAATAAATAGAACTGCTATAGAAAATGGCCAATGTCTCCTTTATGCAATTTTGCTTGCCAAAAGAGTACGTATAGGGCTACGCCATCCTGATTATATTACAAATACCAGGCTGCTCAGCAGATTTAACCATGTCTTTCTTGTCGCTGCAATCAAAACAATGTCTTAGATGGAGTTTATGGAACAACCCAGACCAGGAACTGTGGCAAAAGCTACATGCATTTGAGCGGGTGAGGGAAAGAGATGTACTCAACAGAAGCTGTTGACTGCATTAATTCCTGTTCATGTTCGTTATGGGGAAGGAAATGAGCACTTAAGGTACAAACCAAAGATACAAACTGCTCAAGAGTGGTTTGGATACATGTTAGCAAATTACCATTCCAACTTGGAATAATAACATACAGCTCAAAGTGGGTAAAACAAGATTAAAATCTGCATCCTGTCAAGGCGCCTCAACAATAAGCAGAGTGCTGACACAAATTGTGCCAATGAAGTGGCAAGAGAAATAGATACATTAAAACTTTTTCAATAAATAGCTTCAAAATAGCCTGTATTGTTGAAAATGTCTGCTGAAATACAAACATAAATTAAGCCGAGAGTAAACCTTTGCGGTATAAACTATTTAATTTCAAATGTCATCAGAAGTAATCCAAGCCTTTGGATAAAAACCAGGCTGCAAAAATATTTTCTATGCAAAATAACACTTGAGAATCAGTGACATTGATCACAAAGCAATGACTGCACGTTGATATGTAAACAGCTCAATCCACACATCAACGCTGGCGGTGAAAGGCCGCAACTGAAAAAGCAACTGCATGCAGACCAATAAATACACTTAACCAGTACTGTGTGAAAAATGCGCTTATGTTGCAACTTGTTGTATGCTGTAGTTCATTCCAAATTAAATATCCAACTTCCCAATCTTTTCACTGTCCAGATCATGGCTCAGTGTGAACAGGACTGCATACAGATCAAGTGCAGAAAGGTCTACTTAGATGCAAACATGACCTAAACCTATGACAAACCTTAGTATTATCAGTGATTCAAGTATATATGCCGTCAGAAATAAAGCCTTTTGACAAAATGCATTATTTGGCTGAAAAATTGGAAAGTCAATCCAACTCAGATAACAAACAAAGACAACTCTGTCTTATCAGAATGTAGCATGGTCAAAGTACGTGTCAAAACCAACTGTCACTGCCTGCAAAGGGCCGGGTATAAATAGTCCATGAAGCACCAAACTGACCACATTCCACATTACCATTGCATATGAAAGCCCATTCCTCACCATGACCCCAGTTGGAATTTCCCACCCTTAATGCTGGCTGGTAGCCTCCACCATTCAGTTATCCAGCTCCAGTAACAATTTTGGTGCAAGTGAATGTCTCAATGGTGAGAAGCCTATGAAACAGGATGACCCCAGGAAGAGTAAACATCTCTGACTTAGTCTGGGTTATCAAGGGTGCGAGCAAATCTGGTGAATGATGTCGATATGATTGTTTGCCCAAAAGACCAGCTAACAAGGCTGTTTAATGGGGGAAACAATTGAATGAAGGCAGAAGCAGCCCAAATATAAACAAATATTTGATTGAATTTTTCCAACTTCTGCTTCTTCCAAGATGATTGGCATTGAAACATGTTGACATTTCTCAGTGGTGCTTGAGTGTTTCTTGAGGGTGCATGGCAGGTATGATGCTATTCCCCACTGCAACAAGGGCACAACCGAGCAATGTCACCAGGGCTTTATACGGAAATCCTATGAGGGCCAGGCACATCCACCCTCCTTCAACCACCTGTGTCGAGTGATGTGAACTCCGTTCACACTGGGGCCGACTTGTTGATCCAAGCGAATGACAGGCGGCAACTATCTGTGAGTATATAGAATGATCACTGTCTTTCAACATTCAAGACAATAACAAACTATTTCTCTTCACTAACACAAATAATGGACCATTAATGAGGCAAAGACAAATTAAATTATTTGAGTTAAACTGTTGAAGGAGAACCATGTCAAGGAACCTGTCAAGGAAGTTGACACCAGAAACCGACAATCGGAACCACGGCGAGGACTTAATTGTAAAGAACTAGACAATTTTACATGGCATGAGGTGACCTAGCTTCCAGTCCACACAGCAAGCCAAAAATATTCTTTAAACATGCCTTATTGAGTAACAGGTTAATAGATTGGACTGCACTGTAATATGTTTAGTGATGCCAACTTCAATAAAGCAACAAATACCATGAACATTGAGGATTACTGTCAATACAGAAGCAGAACTATCCTGATTGTCTATGTCGCAAAGGCATACATCAATATAGTCCCTTTGGCAATAGAGAAAGGACAGGTGATGTTTGGCTGCCACACAATAGGTGTGTATCAACTGTGAGATCACTTGGAGGAGGTTATTACTGATTTCATGCTGACAGAAGGTTATCCGTTTGAAATGTCAAATTGACCTCTCTCAACAAATGTTATCTGAGCTGCTGAGTAATTCCAGCATCTTCTATCCTTTTCAGATTTCCAGTGTTTAATGCATTTCACTTTAGTCTTGGGTAAACAGGACAAACTAGGGGTTAGAGCAGCAATTAAAAAATAGTTCAGGCGTGGTTTGGTCTTGTGAGGAAATTTAGCTTCAAACATCACTAAAGCAATGAGCAAAGATCTGAAGGATAAAATAAATTATGAAAGTGATTGCCCTTGGCATCAATAAAGCATTTGTCTGTTAGCATCCAGGAGCCTATGTACAACTGAAGAATTGGGAATTAAATGAGAAATTCTCCAATGATGAAGTTACACCTGACAAACTAGAGGGTAATTTCAGCAATAGAACAAAACATATTTTAAACTTCATTAACAATCTTCACTCAGTCATAAAGTCACAAGTGAAAATGTTCACTTATCATTTCTCAACAGTCACTTTCATTTACAGCCACTTAGATAATGTAGTCAGCCAAGGTCACATGTCCTACATCTGAACAACATTCAGTAATTGGTTGATAAATAGCCATAATATTTACACCAAGCAGTGACCATTTCTTAGTGAATCCAACCATCTGTGCGAGATCTTCTTCAACAATGCGTGATTTAATTCTCCACTACTGTCCAAAACTTATCCAGATCAATGCAAATGTTGTCGCTACTACTGCAGGTTAAGGTTCCACACTCAAATTCACTTTCTAAAGCCTTTCCACTATTTAAAGGGAGGTGGGGGCAGGACAAAGTCTGGCAAGTAAAAGGTATACCACTTTACTTGCCAGAGTTCCTGTGAGTCACACATCAAGCTGCTATGGAAAGATATAGAAGGTGCTTCAATATAACTTGTGGAACTCCCTCCTTCAACACATTGCTGAAATAAATCTCATAAATAACTCCAGCAATTCAAGTAGTTCATTGCCAGTTCATTGTACAGTAATTAGTAATGGACCATAGCTTTTGGTCATGCCATCAATGCTGAATCCTACAAAAGAATAAAAAAAGGTAACCATTTCAACTATCCTGAAATAGTGAACAGTCACAATTATATTTGTTTCTCTCATCTTATCAATCTTCTAGTCATCTTGGCATGGTTTAGGCTTGTGTGAAAATCTTCAAATTGGATACATTGGCTGTTCTTGCACAAGACGAACCTACCACTGTGAAGCGGTCTTTCAGCAGAAGACAGACAAGTTTGGAGAGAGGACATCTTAGAAACTTAATGATGTTGGCTGATAAAGCTGGAAAGGGTCCACTCAATGTACTGTATAAATATCAGGAGACCCAAATATTTATTGGTCACCGAATTATAAGTTTTAATAAATTTACCATATTTCATTTTATTGATGATAAGCAACATTCCACGGCCTATAAAACATCCCACTTTTTTCTCTGGGTAAGACTACATTGAAGATCTCCATTCCATTTCTTGATAGATGAAATTCCCACTTTGACCACTGATCAAGGTGGTAAAAAGAGGACCCATGTAATGACCTTTCCCGTGATAGATAATAAGGCAAAGATCCAGGAAAACACAGGGATAGTGAAGGCTGCAAATAGCTTTATGTACACTTATCCATTTACGTTTTAAATTACAGGATAGAACAACCTATCCTTGATATTCAATGATATCACCTTCACTAAACTTCCCACTGTCAATATCTTCAGGGTCAACGAATCATCAGAAACACAAATGTACAGGTGGAAGAACACTGTGGCTGCCAGGGTACTGCAAGAGACTGCACTTCCTGAAAACACCACAGTAATTACACTATTTTTCGTAAGAGGTACACGCTGCAAACACTGAGCCGGTGGTAGAGGGTTGAATGTAATGATTGGATAGAGTGCCAGTCAATTCCATAAACAGGGGAACACCACCACATTGTCCAACTGTTGGCTGCCAATTATAAAACTCTGCACCCAACAGCATTGTAGGAGTAGTTTCATCATAAGGGCTATCGTGTTTCAAGATGTGTCGGAAAGAACTGCAGATGCTGGTTTAAACCCAAGATAGACACAAAAAGCTGGAGTAACTGAGCGGGTCAGACAGCATCTCTGGAGAAAGGCAATAGATGACATTGCGGGTCGAGTCTGAAGAAAGGTTTCGCCTTTGTCGTTTACTCAGCCCACAAGCAAATCACACCCCCTTCTCACCTGTATCAGCCCGTCACCTACCTGGCTATGCCCCAACCCTACCTCTCCTTTCAAGCTTTCTGCCCTCTAATCCATCAGTCTGAAGAAGGGCCCAGACAGAAACTTTGTCTGTCCATTCCCATCAGGTGGTGGCTGACCCAGAGTTCCTCCAGCACATGGAATTTTTTGCTCAAAATTCCTGCAACTGCAGTCTCATATTAGCAGATCTTAACCCAATAAAAATACATTAACATTTATTTATAATGCATTAATTTCTGTTCTACCGACAAACCTGCCAAAAAGTCAATTTCTATTGCCAGTTTCTTGTTATCTTCCCAAACTTCTGGACACACTTACAATTATTTAGATGTGAATTTCATTCTGAGTATATAAAATTGGCAATGTTATTTGAACAACAGATAGCAAGTTCACATAAAGATAGTGTCTGAAAATTTGAGCAGTGGCTTGTTTCCTTATGTTTGCTGGTTGCTAATGGGTTTCTGTCTACTGGCTGTTCAAATATTGGAACTAATTGTCTACTTCCACAGCTTTGTGTCCTTTGTTGATGTGAAAAATATTTTTTTAGGAATGACAGAGGGGTGGTGCAGATTTAAATTTCTGGTCAAGAGATTGGAGGACCTGAGGCATCGAGAAATTATGATCTGTAAATCCGTTCGCAGGGTTGAGAGAACCAGAGACAATTAGGCTTTTAAAAGTGGATTGTACAATCGCTAAAGATACTGATTTGCAGCGCTATGGGCTAACAAATAACAGGGTAAACAATCAATGGGGATTGCTGATGGATGACATAATGAGTCGAATGGCCTCCCCGATGTCACAGCGAACTTACGACCATCTCCCTCCTCAACAAGCACAAAATGCATGAGTAAAGTATTTGAAACCATATTTAGCCACATGTCCAACGTAAGGATCCATTGCAGCCTCCTCCTAAAGTACCCTGTGGCACACAAGCCAACCTTCAGCCGTTATAAGTTAGTCAGTATGGGATCAAAAAGATCTGAGATCTTTGGATCTAACGCGGTATAAGTCCTCTCAACAACCCAAATGTCATGTCGATTTTTTTTTCTGGATGAGCTGCAACTCTAGACAAGTTGCTGCAGCAAAATTACAATACAGGCGTCTATCCAAGAAAGCGGGGTTGTTCAATAATATTTGCTCTCGGATTCAATCTTGATCTTGGGTACTGTGTGGAGCTTGCATTTTCTCTCAATGACTGTGTATTTCTCCTAGACATATTGGTTATCTCCCACACTCCAAAGACATTCTGGTCGGTAACGGTTATACCTGAGTGTTGGCTTCAGCAAAAAGAATCAAAGGGAGGCTGGCATGCATATGTGAGAAAGAATAATTTGCAGCAGTATATGGCAATATGGGGAAGGGCAATGGAATTAACGGGATTGCTCCCATGAGGGTCGACATTTTTCCCCCATATTTTATTCCAGATCTACGGCATCCAGCGTTTTTCAGTAATTTCAAATACTGATTCTGTTGCCCTTTTTCTAATCATCAGGAGCCACAAGAGACTTCTTCACGTACCATTACCATCCTATTTTCCTTTATGCTGTGACTATCTTGGTCATTCAACCTTTCCCCTCTCATCTTATCATGTATTTTCTTTAATCCTCTCCTTCTCCTTTGCAACTAAAACACTTTCCAATCTGAAACGTTGACCGTTTTCTCTCTCTCCACTTATGCTGATGGGCCTGCTAAGGATTTCCAATTTGTTTTCATGCCAGTTCCTTTGCCCAAATTGTAAAGCCACCAGGAGGTCAGAGGTAGGCCACTGTTTGAACATTGATAGAGCAACTTAACTCCCTCCAATTCTAGCCTTTCTATGTTAGTAGGCTATCCAGTTTACCACCCGGGTGAAATTTACCCAACTGAATGTTTGCTGAAAAGTAAACCATGCCCAAGCTGAATATCCTCTTGAATTCTTAAATGGCAAACAAGATTAGGTCAAACCATTCCCTTTCCCATCTGTATGGTGAAGACGATTACACACAGCAGAGATTGAACTTGGGTCAGTCCTACTCTGTGCAATATTGGAACTGTTCTCTCTAAATCCCTTTTGCACTGACGGCAGATGCAGCTGGAAACATGTTTGTGAACAAACAGTGAGCAAAAAAAACAAGCTGCCTGGAACATTTACCAATTAGTAAATGATACTGTGGAGTCTAAGAACAATGTCTCTCATAGATGTGATTCTTCTTCAGGAAGGCTGGAATTGGAGGGTTAAATTCCTCTGTCACTCTTCAGCGACTGGCCTCCTCGTGACCTGCTGGTGGCTTTACAATGTGGCCAAAGGAACATTGCAATTATACGGTCCCAAAACCAGCACCACAAGGCACCCGCATGCTGACAAAACAATAAGCTTGAGCTTTCCAGCGATGACAACATCTGGCATTTGTTCGAAATCAATTTTGGATGCAAGGCATTCCTGCTGTCTATATCTCATATGTTCAACACAGCAGGAACAGCACGAGTGGAACAGGAAATTCAGTGGTAACAAAAGCAATCCAAAAATGCTTGCTTCAATATCAGTCCAATAAATCACATACCTCGGTCACCGTGAATTTCCTGGTTCTCAGGATGTTGCATCCTCATTGCAATTTCTTTGTTTGGGTCAAATTAGTTCACTACACCTTTTCCCACTACAACATAAAATCCTGCTTGGTAATTTATAATCAGTGTATAATTTTTTCTTCTTACTTTATCTCTATTCACTGGCCCAGAAGCCAGTGGTCATTAAGTCAGTCATACAGCATGGAAGCAAGGCCCTTTGACCCACCTGATCCATGTCGACTAAGATGCCTCATCTACGCTCGCCCCACATGTCCACATTTGGCCCATATACCTTTAAACCTTTCCTACCACGAATAGTTTAAGTGAATATACAATTTTTACTGCACTGCCATACTTCATGCCTGTCTCAGCTAATATGTGATGGAAACATGGCTGTTGCCTTAAGACCTGACCATTCCAATTTACTCCGAGATATCTCCCATGTTTTTTCAGCAAGGCGATACTAGAATGAACATTTTCATTTCAAAATTATTTAGTATCCTCATTCTTTGCCTTACAATTGTCTGAAATATCTGCATTCATGCTATTCTGGATTCTCGCATGACAGTGAATTCGCCTTCACTGCCAAGGTACAGAGTAATGAAATTCTGTTCCACTTCAATATTTCCTTCTTCTAGATATACCTCAAAATCACTTTTGTGTCCAATATAAAATCTGATGCAGTGACTGGAAGGGATAAAGTATGCCCTTATGCTTCATAGCATCACCCCGTTCTATAATTTCATCCACATATCTTTCATATGCCAAAAGAAGAATGTACTCTCTAGACAGGAGCCACTGCAAGGTAAAAAGGCATAAAGGATGCAGATCAAAAGATCATAAGTGATAGGAGCAGAATTAGGCCATTCAGCCCATCAAGTCTACTCTGCCATTCAATCATGGCTGATCTATCTCACCCTCCTAACCCCATTCTCCTGCCTTCTTCCCATATCCCCTGACACCCGTACTAATCAAGAATCTATCTATCTCTGCCCTATGTAGCCTTTAGGTGTAACATTAGATATCGCTCCTTTGCCCAAAGGGTATGTTAGCCAATTGCCCCTTCTCATCTTCCACTGTGCATTCAAGTCAGCAAAGAGAAATGATAAAATCTAGACTGAACTAGCAGCGAAGATGCAGTGATTTAAATTCCTGTCTCTCCATTTAATATTTAAAAAATGTCAGCATTTTAACAACCAAAAAAATTGACATCCACTAATAACACTGAGATAGCATGCCCCAGATGATAAAACAGCAAAATGAAATGAAATTAATGCATTTAAAATTGCAGCATGCTGTCAATTCAAATTACATGTCATTTTGAAAATTATTAGACAATTCTGTCAGCTGAAAGTCAGACTTACTTAGCCAAACCACTACCGTCACCACCGTGTAAATTAAAATGACTAGAATGCATAAGTAATTTGCACTTTTCCTCTCCATTTCCAGAAGGCACTGCTCCTCACTTGATATTGTTTCTTAGCCACAGGCTGCCCGCCGAGCAACAGAAAGTGAATGGCGAACCTTCAGTTTCTACATGTCCAACACAACGCCTCAACACCCGACAGTATCCATTGAAAAAGTTTGATTCATTTAAAAAGGTTGGGAAATCTGATGTTGCACATGCAACATCCCTAAAAATGAATTCTCAAAGGCAGCTTTTGATGTCAAGATTAAAAACCTGCCAACTTCATCACCCAAAGTCTATGACACTTCTTTTCAAGAAGTCACAGCAGTCAGAAGTAACGTAACAGCTAGTGTTCCTACTGCACAGCTCCAGCGACACAGAAATAATCCTGATGTCAGGTGTTGTGAGCATGATTTCCCACTGGGAGCTCCAGTATGGTCCCAGATCTTAAACAGGTAAGTTAATTGTAAATTGCCCCAGAGTAGATGTGCTGAAGGGGAATTGGTGGGATGGGGAGGATTTGAGAATATAAGAGACATATAAGAGAATATGTTACAAATAATGGGACTGACAAGGATGATGGGCAAACAACTTCCCTCTCTGCATCACGTTAAGCTTCGGTGGAGGCCCTGGTCCCGTCTCTCTCTCTCGCTCACACACCCATCTCCCCTGCTCTCCCTCTGCGGCTATGGCCGTCCCGTCTACCCATCCCCCAGGTGAATGGCTGCGACGGTAAGTCTCCTCCACCGCTGCCGCGGTAACTCACCCTCACGACCCTGAGGGTGAGTTTGGGGTAGGGGAGGAGGAGAGGGGAAAGAAGAGGGAGAGTGAAGAGGAGGGGGAGGGAGTGATGGGAGATGAGGTGAAATGAGCCGCGCCTGCGCAGTTGGGGGCTATGCATGAGTGGTGGAATATTGCGTTGGGTGAACGGTAGCGTCGGGAGAACAGGTGAGTGGTGGGATGTTGCGTTGGGGAGGCATACCCAGCGGGTTTGCACTTAGTTTAGTCTTCCAAATAAATGCCATGAAATTCCTGTGCATTTGGCACAGACTATTGCGCCAATAGGGATAAATACACATCAGTGGGAGGATGCATGTGAAACATAAACACTGGCAAAAATCAGATGGCCAGAATCACTCATTTTAATTCATGTGAATTTGGAGTAATCTGAGATGAGATTAGGCTAAAAGCACTCCAATTAGTTTGCTCCTAGACTGATAAGGCACGGACCGGGAGGAAGTATATGGAAGCAGCACTCCTGAATATCACATACTAAACTGCAACGTGGTGTGCGTGTCAGCTTAGAACAGGCTCAATTGCAACTCCTCCCATGGTCAAAGAGTCAGCCCAGACTCTGACAATACAATGTCAGGAGGCTTTTGGTGTTGGAATATACACCACAAAAGTCACATAGAAATTAATGTCTCCTGAATTAAAAAAAAAAAAAATCCATGTTCAGACAGGAAGCCAAAAACAAAATTTAACCTGTACTTCAACTTCCTTCAATAAGAAGTGTTACCCTGGAGAGGGAATAAAGAGAAAATGTCAGGCTGTGCAAATCATAAGCATGCCTAATATGCAAGTTCGGTATTCCGAAAAACGCAAGGAATCATAGGATTTGTCAAAGGTCATTCACCACAAAGAAAAAGCGAACGAAGCGCTGGCCGTATAAATTCTTATCTTTATTCATAATTTATGTGTAAAAATATATTTAATCTGAGAACGGGGTGTAACAGCAAGAGGGAGTGAGACAGGGAAGAGACTGGACCAGCGGAGAGACATTCTCGGCAGCCGCTCGCACTCAGACCAGCACTTCATCCGCAGCCAGGATCGAACCCGGGTCCACAACACCGCAAGTGCTGCCGAACCGCCACTGGATATGTGTGTGTGCGTGCGTGTGTGTGTGTCCCCACCCGAGTGTCCCATCCCTGCCCGGGGGGCAGCCAGAGACATCCAGGGAGACCCCGGACTGACGGGACACCAGCGGCCCCAGGCCCACAACCAGCGCAGAGAAGAAGCTCCAACTCCAGCCCAACCCCGCTCCAACTCCTGAGGAACCTGCCCCCAACAGGACGGGACCCACCAGCCACACCCCCCGCCCCACCCAGCGGCCGCCAGACAACACCCTCCCCCCCGGAAGTCGAGCACCAGCCATCAACGGGATACACGCAAAGCACTGCAGCAACTCAGCTGGACAGGCAGCATCCCCGGAGAAAAGGAATGGGTGACGTTTCGGGTAGAGACCCTTCCCCAGAGAAGTTGCCTGACCCACCGAACCACCGCAGCACCCTATTTGGATCCCCACCGATGACCGGCGCTCGACGCCCACCGGCACCAAGGGGGCCAACCGACAGCCACTGGACAAGGAGAGAGGCGCAGCAGACGGTCCCGGCCCGTCGGGGAATGGCCCGCTCGGGAGCCGGAGCAGAGCCGAGCTGGAGCCAGAGCCCCCCTCCCCGCGCCGGCTGCAAGTCTGGGCCGCCGTCACCCCGCTAGCCGGATAGGAACGGGACACCCAGGAGGGGACGGGTTGACAGTGACAGTTAAAACACCTGACAGTTAAAAAACCTCACAGAAGGTTGAGCAAATGTCACCAGCCACAACCACATTATCTTTTTACCTTGGGTTGACCACACAAATTGATCAAAGCCACTCCGAACCATCTGTTAACAATTTTGTTTGAGCAAGTTTAAAGAATCAAATTTATTGTGGATGTGGTACAACAGAATTGCACATAATTAACAATTATTTAGGAATACCATACAAGATCACAAGGATGCCTGGTTTGGGGAAATTCAGTAACACAAGTCCAGCATATTTATTTTATGGAATTGGAGTTAAAATGCCTTACAGGAGTTCTACTCTGCATCGTAAGATCCTGCAGTAGAAGACGTGGTAGTGCATGCTTTAAGCTCTGGGTGGAGAAAACTGAAAACCATTCCAGATATCACTACACAGATTTCTCTCCTTCAGTGGACACAACACGACTCTGATCCAGAGGGTGATTTGCACCGTTGCATGGTGGATACATCTGTGCCACTGATTTTTTTGTTCCTTCAGCTGAAACCTGACCAGATATTGTCAGATATCAGACCAGATATCGTCTGAAGAAGGGTTTCGATCCGAAACGTTGCCTATTTCTTTCGCTCCATAGATGCTGCCTCACCCGCTGAGTTTCTCCAGCATTTTTGTCTACCTTCGATTTTTAGCATCTGCAGTTCCTTCTTAAACAGATATTGTCAGCGATTCTTTCACTGAACACCTCCACTCAGTCTGCCTAAACCTACCTGATCTCCAGGTTGCTAAACACTTTAACTGCCCCTCCCATTCCCCCACTGACATTTCTATCTTGGGCATCCTCCATTGTCTTAGAGGGAGGTGCAGTGCAAATTGGAGGAAGAACACCTCATATTTCGCTTGGGCAGCTTACACCCCATCGGTATGAACATTGACCTCTCTAACTTCAAGTAACCCTTGCTTTCCCTCTCTCTCCATCCCTCCCCCTTCCTGGTTCTCCGAACAGTCTGACTGTCTCCCTGATTACATTTTATCTCTGTTTGCTTTGTTGTCAACTTATCCTTGCTGACAATGATCCATTCTACACTTTCCGTGAACTTCATCTCTTTTGATGTCTTGTTTTGACACTTTTCCCCTTCCTTATCTCTGTGTCTACCTCTCCCCTGACTCTCAGTCTGAAGAAGGGTCTCGATCCGTAACATCGCCCACTCCTTCTATCCAAAGATGCTGCCTGTGCCGCTGAGGTTTGTGTCTATCTTCGGTGTCAACTAGCATCTGCGGTTCCTTCGTACACAGATATTGTATGCTGTTATTTAAGAATACAAAAAGGTCAAAATGACTCCAAAATTATTTACGCAGTGATTCCTCTGCAAAAAGAAACATTAAAAGGGAAGTGCAATATTTTGATGCTGCAGGCCCGATGAGAAAAACACAGGAAGCTGCTGACCTTTACTGGAATGTAATGGAATGACTCAGTGAATCTCAAAAATATGAATTAATGATACCAGGTGCATGGGAAGAGATAAAATTTCTAAAAGAAAGGGATAGAACTGCCAGGAAACAAAGGAAAATAGGCCTGGAAACAGAACAATTACACCAAAGGAGGAAACAATTCTCCCCAAAATCTTTGAACCAGCACTTCAAACAGTTAGTTCTGATTCCCTTCACTTTCCGAGCAAACTTGTAATCCTTTCTTCTTTGCACTCACTCAATTATTTTTGAAGTTCAACGGTGAAATTTTATCCTTCTTTCTTTCAGGCAGTCCATTCCAAATCCAAAGAACTCACTGCAAAAAAAATATTTCCTCACATTTGCTCCAGATCGTTTACCAGTCAGCGTTCACTGGTGAATTGTTCATCAGTCCTGGGAATCATTTCTCCTTATTTATTCCACCAGAGGACTTTGTGATTTTCAAAACAAAACTATCTCATCCAGAAACGTCGCCCATTCCTTCTCTCCAGGGATGCTGCCTGTCCCACTGAGTTAATCCAGCATTTAGTGTGTATCTTTGGCATAAACCAGCACCTTTGGTGTAAACCAGGCAGTTCCTTCCTACCCATTTATCACCTGTTTCTTACAACATTATTCCTGTTTGTCAGTTAGCAATTGTCTTTCAACCTATCATATGCCTTGCTTTATTTTAGCTCCTCTTTTCCCAGCCTCTGCACTTATTTAAAACCATCTATATATCAGAATATTTCCTAGTTCTGGGACAGAAATTCTATCTCAGTTTTTGAGATGCTGCCCAATAATCTATTGAACACAATCAATATTTCCTCTTTTTATTCCCATCGTCAAACTAGTTGGGCCAAATTGTCTGATTCTGTGCTGTAAATTTAATGAAATGATGGGCTGTCTGTCATTGGTAGGAGAGCGGGAGGTGTTGCAAAGAATCTAATATACAATCATGAAAGTGATTTTTTTCCATGCTGTGGTTGGATCCAAAATAAATTCTGTGTTGTGTGCCAGAAGGTAAAACAAATACGCAGAAGCAATATAGTAGATGCCGTAAATCTAAACTAAAAACAGCTATTTCTGGAAATAGTCAGACAGCATCTGTGGAGAGGGCAACTGTTAACATTTCAGGTCAACGATCTCCTATAATGTAAAGAAGCAGCACAATGTAAGCTCAACTAACTGCATATGGCTCTCCACCAGTAACATTTACTGCCTTCTGGAGTCAAGTGTGTTGCTCAAGTAATGTTGACAACATTGTGTACTTAGAAAATCCACACGTAAATAATATTAAGCATTTCCAGAACTGTGGAAAGATAAATGGAAACGGGAAACAGAAATTGGCATTTTATCATAACAGTGAATATCTCAAAAGAAATTAAATGGATTATAAATAAATATTGATATTAAAGGATCAATGCAGGAGCCTAAGGCCTAAAGTCAAATGAGCAAGCAAGCTGCATTCATCCAAGATCTCAAGCAGCAGAATATGGTTAAGATACAGCAGATCATAGAGCAGTGCATGGATAATTAAATGTTACAAATGGAATAACTTGGGATGCAAAAAGATTGCTGGTCTCAGAATGTGCTCAAGACATTCAAGTAAGTAGAATAATTCATTTCATGTTATGTGGAGTCATAGAAGATGCAGACAATCTGATATAAGATTCGGTTCTGACATATGGTACCGGTTCTAATAATGAACAAAACAGATTTCATGCATGGAAATCTCAACTTGGAAAACTCGGTGTCTGGAGATTTAAACCGTATTTGTACATATGTACATGCTCTAAAAAATATAGTAATCTATAAACTTCTTTATTGCATATAACCTGCACTCATCTAGTTAATAATTCCCAAGATGCTCCACAGGAGTATATTCTGTCCAAAATTACGCCTAATAAACAGAGAGTGGTGAGTCTCTGGAACTCTCTGCCACAGAGGGTTGAGGCCAGTTCATTTAAGAGGGAGTTAGATGTGGCCCTTGTGGCTAAGGGGATCAGAGGGTATGGAGAGAAGGCAGATACGGGATACTGAGTTGGATGATCACCCATGATCATATTGAATGGCGGTGCAAGCTCGAAGGGCCGAATGGCCTACTCCTGCACCTAATTTCTATGTTTCTATGTTTCTATAAAGGAAAGCCAAGGAGATATAAACAGTCCCTGGGTTACGCAAGGGTTCTGTACCTCAAAACTGTACATAAATCACTTTTTCTTCGCAAGTCATGAACAGTTTCAACAATGGTTAATTATAATTTAGTTAGCGTCTTTCCCTACGTAGTTACAAATAGTACAGAAACAGAATGGCTAGTTCAATGGCCATAAAAGTATCAATGGATGATGTTACATTGTTTTATGAACAGAAGCAAAATTTGACTTGTCAGTTTCCAAAGCAAATCTCTTAAGTAACCTGTTATGCACTAGTTGCTATGTTCTGAAAGACAATGTATCATTTTGATTATTGTGGGGCGGTTATATGTAAACACTTTTTTTTCAATGGTTTTCTTTTGAACAAACCAGCGACTACCCTTATTCCATAACTCCCAAAGATATATGCTTTCTGAAAACTATGTTTTCTGTCTTGAAAATTATTAAAAAAAACATTATGGGGGAATGTACATGAGGTTGGGTTGACATAAACCGGGTCTTCATAACACAGGGATCCCCTGTATCAGGAAAATTGAGAACTTGTTCAAAATGAATGCTGCTGGAGATGCAGAATGATATAGGATTGAGTAGAGTGTTTTACCGGAACAGTTCCGCTCTCGACCCAAGGCAGACTTGATCGAAATATGGGCCAGAGCCGACTACCTTCTCTCGACATCAAGAAGCCAGGGAAAACTAAAATGAACAGACTGCAAATAAAAAAACATTCCAGCGGTTAAAGACGCACCTTCCACAAAGGAAATTAGTTGTGATCATTACAGCCCTCGGATGTCGCCGCTGTAGTTCCTCAGGACTATAGCCTAGGCCCAATCATCTTCTCCTTCATCAAGGGCTTCCTTCCATCATAAGGTCAGAAAGGGGGACGTTTATCAATGATCGCATAATGTTGACTTGCACTTGATCAATTCTAACTCCCTGTGGCATTCAATGGCCTTACTATCTCTGAGTTCTCCACCATCAATCTTCTGCGGCGGTGACCGCTGAATACAAAGGCAGTTGGAGCAGCCGCATAAATTCTGTGGCCACAAAAGCAGATCAGAGAGGTTGGATATCCTGCAACGAGTTACACTTTCTGACACATCCATGATCTTTCCACCACTTGTAAGGCGCAAGTCAGGAATGTAATGGAATGCAGACTGCTAGCCGAGATGAGCTCCAACACTCAAATAACTCTGCACCATCTGGGACAAAACAGCCCACTTAATTGCTAGATAACACACTTCCTAAATCACTTTTCTCTCCCCCCTTGACATACCACAGCTGTAGAAAGTGCCATCTAAAAATGCATAGCAGTAACTTAAACAGCCACTCTGACCCACCAAGTGAATGCCAACCGGAATTGAAAATTCATTCGTCACTAAGTCTAAATCCTGGAGTTTACTCCCCAACAGCTTTGTGGGAGTACCCTCACCAACAGGATTGAGATAGTTCAAGACAGCAGATCACTGCTACCCACTCAAAGGCATTATGGGGTGGGAATAATCATGGCCTAAGAAGTGAATAAAACCAAGTAGGAATGAAACACAAAGTGTTGGTGTAACTCGGCGGGTCAGGCAGCATCTCTGGAGAACATTGATCGGCAACACATTGGTTTGATTGTAGTAGGGGGATGGGGGGGGGGGGGGGGAAGATCGGGAGCTCAATCAGTCTGAAGAAGAGTCCCGATCCGAAAAGTCGTCCATCTATGTACTACAAAGATGATGCTTCACCCACTGAGTTACTCCAGCACTTTGTGTTATACTAAAGGTTCCAGCAACTACAGTTCCTTATTGTCCCCATAAACAAATTGGGGGTGGGCTGCAATAATTACCGGAATAATCAAGGACAAGACTGTAGAAGATTTTAACTAAGTCCACAGACTGAACAAGGACAAGCATTGTTACAGATATAGCATCGTCACAGAGTACTGGTGAAACAGGAGTTTTAGGAACGTGTGTTCAATTCAATTCAAACCGTTCAATTCTGTTTCATGTCAGACATTGAAGATACAAACAAGCTAGTTCGGCCTGAATCAAGATGTAGATAAGGGAGGGTTGGGAAGGTTAAGAACAAATGCCCAAAATAAGCAACTGCTTTAAAAGTGAGGGCAACATGTGGCATTCACATCGCTGAAGATCACAAACCTGAAGCTGCAGTGAGTGATACCCTGCTCCTCAAGGAGCACTCTGGAATGTGGAAACTGCTCGCGATATAAAAACACATCACTGAGCAGCCTGCCGAAACTGTGGATGCAGCTTTCGTCAAACAACATCTCTTTGCCACAAACTGTAAAGGCCGGGACAATGACAACAACATTTCCACATTTAATATTTCCATACAACATGGGAGGAGTCACTTTGGCCCACTCAATCAATGTAACTCACAGAAAAATCTCACTCCCAGCTAATTTTCCCTAATCTACTCCTTGTGTTCCCATCCATTCCACCCCACTCCCACAAATTCTACCTCTCACACGAGGGGCGGCTTACAGTGGTTAATTAAATTACCTACCCAGACATCTTTGTGACATGGAAGGAAGCAGGAGCACACACAGGGAGAGCATGTAAGCTCGAGACAGTGCTGGAAGTCACGAGGCAAGAGGTTTACACTATCCTGAAATATCTAAATCCCATGGCCTGACAGGCCATTTACAACTTTATTATTTTTGCTGTGAGCATGAACTCAAGTCATCATTCAACAAAAATAAATGAGTCCTCCTCACCACCCCTTGGATCTAAACTCATTAACTATTGGAAATCCATGCTTCCTATCTACTGTTATCCCTTCCTTACTCATTGTATTAGCACAGTGGATATAACTCCAGACCCAAAGATGACAAGTAAAACTGTGAAAATGAACAAATAAATGACAATAAAAGCTGCCACATTTTTTATATCGAGCTGATGAACATACGGATAAAAATAATGTGCTCTCTGTCCTTGCAGCCTTAAATTAAATTGATTTTAATTAAGCATCCGAGGTTCTTAATCGGGCAATATGTGGTTGAAAGATTAATTGGCCGAGGGAAGAAGCAAGGGAAAACTCTAAATAATCTCCATAACATTGTATTCTCTAAAAAAAAAAGAGTGCTAGAGTAGCTCAGCATGTCAGGAAGCAGGTCCTGTTTCAGGTCGAAATATTCCCTGTCTATGTTCTCCAAGAATGCTGCCTGACCCACTCAGTTATCCCAGCACAGCGTGTCTTTTTTTTGTGAACCAGCATCTGCAGTTCAGGTCTTTCCACATGGTATTCTCCCATGTTGATTGGGGAATAAAGGGAAATTGCCGAGGGAGTCACAAACATAGCAGTATCAATAAATAACAAAACGTATAAGCTGATCACAGAGCAGGTCTATGATTTCTTTCGAGCATCTGCGGTAAGATTGGATTTTGAACGCACACTGGGTAAGTCTAAAGAACACTGAATTTACACTTGTGCGGAAAACTGGTGGCAGAATTTGTGTCGGGGTGTTCAAGTCTCAAACTCCAAGCATCAGTAACAAGTGGGATTCTAACACACTAATTGAAAACCATCTCAAAAAGGCTACTCAAAAATGTAAAAGCTACGAGGCAATGCACAGGAACTGCATCATGTATCAATGTTTTAATCTTAGATAGAAATTAGAACGTGTGCAATTAGAACTTGTGTATCATGAATGACTGCACACAATCACCAGTTGCAGACTGCAGGAACTGTGCAGTGCTGGTCATTAGAAGCTGAACTTTAATAGATATTCTTAGAACTTTACAATGATGAGATTCAATTGAATTTAAGAATATATTTTTAAACCTTTCCCCCCAAAAGATAAACTAAACACCAAGATCACGGTCTTCTGTTTAGGCCATCTCTTATGTTGTACCAAGATATGTTACAAACCTGTGTGCATAATGTGGAATGACAAGACACCCCAATGCATATAAATTATGTATAAAACACTGCTGTAAAATAGGAAATTGTCCAAATGTTTCACCACTGCTGTTATCAAATTGGAATCAGTTATGCTTTGAAAGCCACTGGCAGTGGAGATCCCAAATGGGAAAGTTCCTACCATTCAGAGTAAACCCACCAGATTTGTCAAAGTCAGGTGCAGGAAAGTGTTGTTTTTAATTCAAGATTAATTTATGATCAACCTTGCAGGTTACTACTTAACAGCCAAGTCCATTAACATTCCCGAAATCCCAAAATTAGAGCACCTGATTAAAGTAGAATCATCTGGAAGCTCCCCGTGAAGAAGTGAAATGAAAAGAAAGGTCTGGCTGCTAACAGCAAAGAGGGAAGGATTGACCAGTCCTAAAACAAGAATTCATTGATGCTCTGAAACAACTCAGAATTAGGTGTGAAGTGGTTCTACTAAGGCTGTATATAACAGAAATGGCAATTTTCAAAGATTCATTCAAGTTAGTTGCATTTGGTTATGGCACCCTGGAAAGACAAGTTATGGACAGTGGAAGTAAAAAAAACTGCAGCTCAAAATCTGAAATAAGAACAAACAAGTGCTGGAAACACTCAGCAGATCAGACAGGATCTGTGGAAAGGGAAACAGTTAGTATTTTAGGCCAGGGACCCATCAGTGGAACTGAATTATCTTTTCACAAATACTGCGTGACCCATCAAACATTTCTTATTGTCCCCATTAGTTATTATATCAGTGAAAGACAAATTTAAAAAACAAATTTGTAACCGAAATATACCACCTACAGGAGAAGTTTGCGTTCTCATGTTTTAAAGAGGGCATCATGTCATTTTCCTGCAGGTTTTTTACGAGTATTTATCACTCAAGCAACATCAATAAAAATCAGTTCGTTTGCACATATCTCTGTGTAAAACCTTGCTATATTACTGACATTACAAACTTGACTTTATTCAAAGTGCTTTGCAGCCACTTTATTGGTTGTAAACCACCTTGCAATATCCCAAGTTGGGAAAAAAACTTTCTCACAGCTGAACACAAACTGAGCTACATAATAGGTTTGATTTTTGATATACCTAATAATGGGCAAGTACAGTGGGGTCCTATTCAAAATAGTGACGTTATCACAGAGGCAATAAAAATACAATGAAAGTCCTGAGCAGGAAGAAGAGTGAGCAATCTCAGCAGTGACTCCGGTGAGCAATAAGTATTTTTATTAAAATTACTTAGTTGGTAGAAAACAAATGTAATAAAACAATAAACCTGGGAATTTGAGTTTAGTTTATGGCCACGTGTGTACCGAAGTACAGTGAAATGCTGTACAGAGGGACTCCACATGTGTCCCATAGAAAATAAATTTATCAAAATACCTGCCCAGCAGCCCAGATATCCTCAGTAACCTTCCTCTCGAGTCACGTTTATCCATTTAATCCTCAATAACAGCCTCCAATCAGGGTGACTTTTAGTGGCTCAATGGGAAATAGTATGAACCTGAAGAGTTATTCACTTCATAGAAATATCCTGCCACTGCCAATAGTACTGAAATATTCACTCTCAACTCAACCAAATACCATTCCCTTTCAAACACAATATCATTCTACCACCCAAAGCATAACTAACAACATAGCTGAATTCTTAATTTGATCCAGTTATATGGATGCATGAGAATCAAACAGATTCCTAGCTGGAAAAAGTGTCAAGAGTGTTTTATTGTCATATGTCCCAGATAGAACAATGACATTCTTACTTGCTGCAGCCCTGCAGAATATCTAAACATAGTACATTGTAAACAATATAATAAACAAGAGAGACAAAAGTTCAGTATAAGGAGATATATATATATATATATATATACACAAACACAAACACATACAGTGTCCTCCATAATGTTTGGGACAAAGACCCATCATTTATTTATTTGCCACTTTACTCCACAATTTGAGATTTGTAATAGAAAAAAATCACATGTGGTTAAAGTGCACATTGTCACATTGTCAGATTTTAATAAAGGCAATTTTTATACATTTTGCTTTCACCATGTAGAAATTACAGCTGCGTTTATACATCAGGTTCATCAGTACTGGTGTAAAGTGTATCTCTGCTGCGTTAGATATCTTCTGCCAAACCATCACCTCTAATCAAGTACAAGTTTTTATTTCTCTCCTTGTCCTTTAACAACAACTGTATAAGAAGAATGTGTTGGAAGGAACAGCCGTTGCTGGTTTACACTAACAAAAGACACAATTGGAGTAACCCAGCGGGTCAGGCAGCATCTCGAGAGAAAAGGAATAGGTGAGGTTTTGGATCAAGACCCTTCTTCAGAGGTTGGTGGATGTTTTAAGGTACTTTTAAATGCCAGAAAGCAGTGAGGATGATGATACTGACTTCATCGCCAAAGTGGCGAGGAACTTGTTCCCAACTAGGTCAGAAATCCTATCAAAGGCAGAAGGTGTCTTTAAAACAAATTATTTTGTCTTTGTGTTCTCCTGTGTAGCTTTTTATGCACTGTTCAAGTGAACATGTGGCGGTATACAAAAGGAGTTGAGAGATTTAGTGAGAGGAGGCGGGGGGGTGGGGGAAATGCGAGGTACAACGGAAGGCTTGTGGGGGTAAACTGTCTGGACAATACTTGAAGAATGTGGACAACTCTTCTCCTCCCTTGTGATCTTACAAACCAAGGTAGGAGGACGCATAGATGTGAATCCCTCCTTCCCAGAGTCTAGGGACCCATGACAATTTTCTCCATTGGCTTTGTGCAGTATCAGCACAGGCAGTATGTGACACTAGAGTTTTAACATGCCCATGCATATGCAAACAGAATTAATTTTGTATAATATTTTTATTAGAAGTAATCCATCATAACAACGGTATAACAACTTTTCAAATACACAACCAACTTATTTCAATAGGTATACGAATGTTACGAATAATTCTTATAAACTTCTATTTTTTTAGAAAGTAGAAAAAGAAAAGAATAGATTTTAATCAATAAGAATAGTGATTAAATAATAATTTTGATTATATAGAAAGAGAAAGAGGAGAGAAAAAAAATGTATATATTCTTGTTATATATATTTAATTAAAACAAAGTATTATATATATATTAAAAAAAGAGATTATAGTATACATCTTAATAGTGAATAACACAATTACAAATAGCGATATCAATAGAGACATGTATACAAATCAAAAAAAAAAACAGAGTTATTTTCATCTAATCCTGCCGGGTACCCATTGTGTTGTGATGCCAAGAACAGCTACCCCTTCAAATATTCTGTATATGGAGACCATATCTGTTCAATTAGTTCATATTTGTCCATTAGGACAAATCTGATTCTTTCCAAATGCAACGTCTCCAACATTTCCACTGTCCACATTTTAATTGTGGGGGATAATGTTCCCTTCCAAAATTTCAGTATTAATTTTTTCCCTGTTATCAAACAGTAATCCAAGAAATTTCTTTGGTTTACCGTTAATATTAAATTTGAATCCGGAACACCTAATATTATTAATTTTGGATCTGGGTCCAGTTTAATTTTAAGAACTTCAGAGATAACTCTAAAGATTTCTGTCCAATAATAATTGAGTTTTATACATGTTACAAAACTATGCGTTAAATTAGCTTCCAAGTTCTGACATTTATCACAAATAGGAGAAATGTTAGGATAAATTCTATTTAATTTCGTTTTTGAATAATGTAATCTGTGTAATACCTTAAATTGTATCAATATATGTCTAGCATTTAATGAGCAATGATGTATACGTTGTAGGCTTTCTTCCCAAATTTCCTTCGTTTAGATAAACCTATTTCATTTTCCCATGTTTGTCGATATATTTCCGAAGTTGGGATTTCCCTATCCAAAATAGTATTGTATATATACGCTATTAATTTTTCTGTATTTGGGTGTTTATTAAACAATTCATCTAATAATCCTGGTTTTCTATTTTTATAGTCTTGCATATTTGACTTAATATAGTTTCTAATTTGTAAATACCTAAATATGTTATTTGACTGCAATTCATAGACATCCTGTAACTCTTGAAATTAAAGAAATTTTCCTTTCTTGTACAGAATTAATTGTGTTGGACCCAACTTTTAAAATGAAAAGAACCAGAAGCATCAAATGCACTCAGGTCGAACAGTGCCTTTCAAGGGGAGAAAAAGCACCTTTGGAAACAAATTCCAAAGTCACGTCCACAGCAACAAAAAAAGATGGGGCCGCAGACCAAGTGCAAGTCTTTAAATTCCAGCATATTCCAGGACTGCTGTTATGATTATTCTTCTGTTGTTCACAAAGACCAAAATGTTTACCGAAAAACCCAAACCTTATTCTTCCTACCACATGACAACATTTTGGACGAGGCAACAACATTGAAATTACATCCTTACACTACCTCAAAGCATGCAAATAGCAGACCATCACTGGCAAACCACCAAATTTGATTCCTCAACAAGCAACCCTGTGTTATTTATGCCACATGCACAATTATTTCCAACAATATTCCTGCTGCTGTGGAATTTATCAACACATCTAGGGATAAGGACTTAGTCCTAAAGAACATGAATCGCCAAACTATCATAAAGCCAGAAGTCCGATGCTCACTAATGATGCTACATAATAGGTTTGATTATGCAGATTCTCAGCAGATAAGTTCATATGTTCATAAATGATAGGAGCAGAATTAAGCCATTCGGCCCATCAAGTATACTCCATCATTCAATCATGGCTGAACTATCTCTCCTTCCTAACCCCATTCTCCTGCCTTAACTCATGGCACCCATACTAAACAAGAATCTATCTATCTCTGCCTTAAAATATCAATTGACGGCCTCCACAGCCTTCTATGGCAATTAATTCCACAGATTCACCACCCTCTGACATAAGAAATTCCTCCTCATCTCCTTCCTAAAGAAACGTCCTTTTATTCTGAGGTAATGACCTCTGGTCCTAGACTCTCCCACTAGTGGAAACATTTTCTCCTCATCCACTCTATCCAGGCCTTTTACTATTCGGTGAGTTTCTGTGTGGTCTTCCCTCATCCTTCTAAACTCCAGCGAGTAGAGGCACAGTGCCGTCAAGCGCGCATCATATGTTAACCCACTCATTCCTGAGATCATTCCCGTAAATGCCCTCTGGACCCTCTCCAGAGCCAGCATGGTCTTCCACAGATATGGGGGCCAAAATTGTTCGCAATATTCAAAATGCGGCCCGATGAAGCAGCCCGCTCTTGCATTCAGCAGGATGTAGGCAGCAGTTAAACCAGGGATGATTTGTGGTAAGTAAAATAGGCCCCTTAAAATTACCAACAATCGCCATCTCCAACAACGGACTCCAATCTCCAACCGTTAATATTCAGTGGCATTACTATCACCAAGTACAACACCGCCAACACTTTGGGTGCCAATGCTGAGTAGAAATGTAACTGTTGGAGTCACATAAATAGTCTCTTCCCAATAAATCTCTCAACTTCTTTCCAATACCACCACATGAACCCTTAAGCAAGTCATAAAAATACAATACTATAGCGGGCTGCAGCTCACCCACTATTTCCCAAGGGCAATTTGGGAAAATTACATTTTTTTTAAATGAACAAAAAAGGATCAATGTTTTGCGAAATTGCCACAACAGTGGCTGCTATGGGTCTTAACATCAAGCCAGATGCTGAAAACCATGCGACTATCAAACTTTAGAAGGGGAAATCACACAAGGAAACTGCAAACCACATTACCTGGCCACAAACCTTCTACCATGCCAGCACAAGGATCATTACAAATACTGTTTCTGATGCATAGCACCAGCTATGGTACCTCTTTACTATAGCTATCAACATGATTCTGATACACTCCCCCGAGAATGTGCTATTCTCATTTCAAATTGCTTCGGTCAGATCTGGCCCAGCACATCAAATGCAAAACATAATTATTTGTTTGTAGGAAAGAACTGCAGATGCTGGTTTACGCTGAAGATAGACACAAAATGCTGGAGTAACAAAGCGGGTCAGGCAGCATCTGGGGAGAAAAGGAATAGGTGACGTTTCAGGTCGAGACCCGAAACCTGAGTCTGAAGATGGCTCCCTCTTCTCCAGAGATGCTGCTTGACCCGCTGAGTTACTCCAGCATTTCATGTCTATCTTGATGCAGTTTGGCATTGCTCATATGGTATGCTATTTTATTGATGGGAGGAGACCTATGCTGAGCCTGAATATTAGCACTGATTACAGAAAGGACAAAATACATGATGTGGTGTTCATATTTCCAATAACTGTACATAGGAACAAGAGCTTTAATGTAATACTCTATATTATTCTGTTACACTGTCCTTTAAATAACCCGACTGATTATTCGATATTAAGAAAAGTAGGAGCGTAATCCATGTTTTGATAGGGAACTCAGCAAACTGAAATACTGTCCTGTTTCAGCTGGATAACAGAGACATGAAATAAATACCCCTTTTTGTAATTGTTTTAAGTTTGTTTTATTCTGTGACAGAGGGTAATGAACTGATTTGTGTTCAGAAAGGAAGAAAATTCATGCAGATACGAATTGCAAGCTGAAGCAATAGAACATGAAGAAGAACTATGGCAAGGCAGTTCCTGATACAAGAGGAACTTTTCCCCAAAGATTAATGCTTATTTCCCCAAGAGGAACTTTTCCCCAAAGTTAATGCTTATTTCCCCAATTGGGGAAATAAGCATTAACAGCTGCAGTTCTTAACTGATAAAAGGAAACCTGCGACATGCGTCATTTTTTCTTTAATTATTCATGGATCTTTGTCATGTCAGCAACTCGTTCATAGTTTCAGCCATTAAATGACATGGGAGAAAAACAAGGAACAATGTGCAAGGTTTCAGCGAGGTGGAGCTGGAATTCAAAAGCAGCTGAAATCGAAACCAAAAAAACGGCCTTGCTGCTGCCATCTGAACAGACATTTCATCACAGACACAATTCTTCATTCATACAAATTGCATTGGTGTAGTGTAAAGCATTTGTTGGGACACATTTCTACTAGGAAACTTTGTTGATCAGATTCACACAATGGATATTCATTTCCACGATGCTGGGGTTAATGGAATACCATAATTTATGACCTCCTACAAATCTTCAAAAGATGGTGGTGGTCTACCACATTACTTGCACAGAAGGTCCACCCATGGAGCTGTAGGCAATGTTCCAGGACTTTAACCTCACAACCATAAACAAAAGTTGGGAAGATGGGCGGATTGAGCCGGAAAACAGAGTCAATGTTATTCCCATGCACCAACTGGCCTTGCTCTACCATGCTTTTGAGATTCTACTGAAGCCATGATGAGTTCAAATAATGCTTACACTCAACTGCCAATATCTTCTGGAGATGATGGAATAAATGTTTACGGAGTACGACAGAACATTGGCTGCCTGGATCTCGATGGGGTTGTGGGAGTTAAACTCACTTTGGCAAAAAGAGAGTAATCATCACACTTTAGACGTGCTTTTTGGGTGGTGGAAAGACCCAGTCAAATGTCGAGCCTCAACCCACTGCATGTTGTTGATACTATATGCCTAGCAGTTTCAGGTTAATGTCAACCCGCAGGATGTGGACGTGGGTAATGTGACATTGGTAATGCTGCTGAATGTCAAGGAGAGCTGTTTAGGTCTCTTCTTGGAGATGGCCTTTGCCCACTACACATCTGCCATGAACATTATTTGCAGCGTCATATCAAGGCTGGATGTTGTCCAGATTTTGCTGGACATACCACCACTGCTTCATTTTTTGATAAGTTGTAAATGAAACAGAATGAATTGTAATTAGTCAGTTTGCAATCAGTCAATATCCCAACATCTGACCTTATGATGGATTGAAGATATTAAAGAAGAAAGAAGTAGGAAAGTTATCAAAAGTTTAAAATCAGTGAAGTAGGCTTTAATTGCATCTCGGGACAAGAAAGATCAGGAAGATTCAGGGAGGGTGACAGCATTTTAGTCCAAGCCGTCTAAAACACAGACCACCAGCAATGAAGCACTGAAACTCAATTATGCTCTCAGACAGAACTGGAGAAGATCACATATCAAGAATGGAGGATAGTAGTCTGAAGAATGATCTCGACCCGAAACATCACCCATTCCTTCTCTCCAGAAATGCTGCCTGTCCCGTTGAGTTACTCCAGCATTTTGTGTCAATCTTCGATTTAAACCAGCATCTGCAGTTCTTTCCTACACATGGAGGATATTACGTTTAGTGCAAGGCTATACAGATGAGATATTTTTAAAAAATCACACGATTGAGTAGAAGTTACATAGAAAGATAGAAAATAGGTGCAGGAGTGGGCCATTCGGCCCTTCGAGCCAGCACCGCCATTCAATATGATCATGGCTGATCATCCGTACAAACAGTACCCCGTTCCTGCTTTCTCCCCATATCCTTTGATCCCATTAACCCTAAGAGCTATATCCAACTCTCTCGAGTTAGTTATGAAGAGTAGCAGAAATACAATCGGAAATCTGAAAATAAAATGTTTATTTGATATAGTTGAACTCAATGTTAAGGCTGTAACATGTCTAGTAAGGAGATAATATGATGTATCTTTGAGTCTCAGTTCCTTTCTTCAGATTTGCTGTTGAACTTCTATTTCCAGTATTCATCGTTTTATGGGAAACTAATTTAAAAGCTGCATAAACTACATGCTATTTTACAATGTCCAATCCCTAGTTTAAGTATAACAAAAGTTTGTCATTTAGATTTGGGATCAAATGTTAAGAGAGCCACTGCTGGGGCAAAATATCTAAAAGGATATTGATTCCTGCAGTTAGACACAAAATGCTGGAGTATCTCAGTGGGACAGGCAGCATCTCTGGTGAGAAGGAATGGGTGACGTTTCGGATCAAGACCCTTCTTCAGACCGGTTCTTGCTGAGCTCTTTTTCATCAACAGGAGGCACTATTCTCAAGGGTCATTAATGACCCCTTGCGGCAGTAACCAGTAACCAATAATAAACACATGGATTTTCATAACTTGCTCAAAGACAATACAGATGATGGATTTTTTTTTAATGGAAGTGTCAGCCAACAGAAGAAAAAAGTAGACAATTAGCCACATGATTACATTTATGGCCACAAAATAGTGGAGATAGTCCCTTAAAGTTTCGCATGTACCTCCACAAATTGTGGCCTCAACAATGACAAATCAAAAATTACTCTTCAAGTGTCAGCTTGGTTTTAAACTTCACACCGACAGAGGATTTAACTTACACGTATAACATAGATTTGAGAGCAGAATGGATTTTTGATATCAGCATCAAGGACAAGTTGTTAAACGTCCAATACTCAGAAGTGAAGATTACCTGGCAGTATTAAAAGAATCCTGTACTTCAAATATCCCAACCACCATTCACCGCTCAATCAACACTACTAAAACACAAGAACTGTCATTTTCTTATGCTTAAAGCATTGCCAGATACATTTATATGTCATAATCATAAGCAGTATAGAATCTATATGAAGAGTTATGGGAGAATGATTTTGAACTGTAATAAAATACTCTATAGATTCAAAATTCCTTACTCAACAGTGTTGGTGTTCACAGTTCAACATACCCATTGTCAAAGATGTAAGTTAAAATTAGGAGCCCTGACTTTTATTGTAAAAGTCAAAAGAAGCACATCAAAAAGCTCTGAGGAAAGAAGTAGGCAGACAAGGTGTCAGGTTGACACCCTTCTTCTGCCCACATGTGGGGTCTTGACCCGAAATGTCGACTGTCCACTTCCCTCCACAGATGCTGCATGACCCGCTGAGTTAGTCCAGCCACTCTCCTATTTTGCTTCACATTCCAGCAATTGCAGTGTCCTGTGCCTTCATTAAAAGCTTATACTTGGTTTTCAAGTCCACACTGCAGAGTGAAGGCCCCGAAGGGAAACTTTGCCTATCTATGTCCTCCAGAGATGCTGCCTGACCCGCTGAATTATTCCAGCACTGAGTTCTACGCAAGATTCCAGTATCTACAGTCCCTTCTGTCTCTACCACTTCCTTTAATCAGGAAAATACTAACATGCAATGGAGTTTGTAATTTACTGAGTGAGCCACAAACACACTTTACAAGTTTTATGAACTGTCCTTCCTGAATAAAATCACATTAGAATTTGATAAACATCCACTGATTCGAATCTCCCAATGTGAGGAGCTCCCAACTACAACAGCCTTTAAAAAACATGCTCTGCTGAAATAAATCCCAAGATAGATTTTTGATCAAATGTTGAGGCAGCAACAGCAGTATTTGCATTCAAGAGTGAGTGTGGCAGATGGGGGAGGGAAGGACAGGAGGAAACACTCCACACAATGTACTCAGACTGTGGGCAAACTCATGCTAAACAGGGCTCTCCCCGACTGCCAGCAGAAGCTCGCTGATACACTAGGTTATTCAGTGATCGAAGCCAGTGAACATTATACAACCAAACACAAACACCATTGCATACCATGCTGAGAAGTGACTGCTTTCACTTGTGGATTAACCCAGTAAGCTCTCCCTGATATTGCCACATCTGTCCAGTCATCAGTTTTGCACTTAGGATGTTTCTCATAAAAAGGCAAAAGGCTTTACTCGACTGTACCAGGATATACATTTACAAAATGTAAATTATACATGCTGTCTCCTCATCATCCAGCCTTATCGACCTAACCAGCAATGCTAACAAAACCTTCAACGGTGCTTTTCTCTGCAGCTGCCTTTTTCACATTTGTATGTATGTAAACTAGTCAGTCCCACATAACAAAAGCTGCAACATTTCAAATCATGAAGGCTAACATTGCATTCTCCAGGTATTTAGTGCTGTTCAATAGATTCTCAGCTGGGGACAGGGGGGTGGGGGAGGGGAGGAGGGAAATCTCTCGTTTCTGATCTTTTCCCCTCCTATCAGTTGCACAAACTTACCGTTTTCCCAATATCCATTGTGGAAGTCTGTATTTATGTCCTGCTTCTTCCAGGAGAGGAGAGAGAGTGAGAGAGAGAGAGGGGGGGGTGGAATAGGAATGAAACACAAAGCAGAGTTGTATCCAGAGAGACTCCAGTGGCCACTACCCTGTGGTCCTTATACAATCTTTCATCGACAGCTTGAACGGCCTTCTACTTAACCTGTGCCTGGAAAGAACATGACCTGCCCTTTCCGATTAAGTCCAAGTCCAACTGAATGGGAAATTGTTTTTCTTTCCTCTTCCCCTTGCAGCAGCAGAAACTCAGCACTCACATTCCCCTTAATGCAAAGTCTGGAAGTCGTTACGATCAGGACTGAAAGGCTGGTCGCAAAGATGCCATCTCCAGCTGAGAGCTTCCGGACAAGGGGAGGAGGAAAGCGGCTAGGGAGGTTGAGTGAAGGGGGGGGGGGGGGGGGAAATCAGGGGGGGAATCTGACAGCTGACATCCTCATTCACAGAAAACGCTGTCTCTGATGGTTGTATATACACCTCCCTCCACTGATTAGAAGCTCCCAGGGTTTTTAAAGAAATGAGCCGAGCTAAATCTACACACACACACGACGGCACCTTCTTTTAAATACAAATGCAATTGCAACTGGGAGGGAGGAGGAAGTAGGAAGCAGCATTCAACATTTGTCAGGCTTTGAGCAACAAAGATCAGGAAATTAACCCTAACAAAAGGTTTCACGTTACCAAGAGCGCTAATCCTTTCTCCCAACCCCCACTCTCCAAGCGAAAAGTCTATCCAATACTGAAGATCACAGATCACAACACAATTAACCAGTTAACCACCAGTTGCAATATGTAAAAACTCTCAAATATATACCCTGCTTAAAATTAGTTCAGGTTTCAAAGAGTTCTTTTAATTTTAAAAGGCTCCGCCACATACACCACAACCCCCAGTTGATATGATGATGCTCGCAGATAATAGTGCATTAACAATATACCATCCAACACAATGGTTGCTTCAACACTAGAGGAGGCCATTCCACCAATATAGTCCTATTCCAATGCAACTGTTCATTTCTTGGTGACTCTTTTCTCCACTTCAATATTCTTCATCACTTTATTCCTCAAGCAGGAACTGACCCCATCGCACAAGACGCTTGCAGTTATATTCCTTTTTCTAACGATATGTTTATTCAGACATATCCCTGTAGTAATCTGCCCTATACACGTCCACTCAATACCAAAAGGACATTCATCTTTTACACTAACCTGGCCAGATAATTTGCAAATGGTTGACAATTTTTGAATGCTTATTTTCTTTTTTTTTTGTGTCAATGTCCCTGGCCAGAATTATGTTTCTAATTCTCAACAAGCTCTTTTTGGCAATTGTTCCATTTCTCTTCCAATGGTCAAATGCCGCCTTTGCGGGAATTAAAACTGGTGCTTATTTGTCCTCACAGAAGAATGTTATAAAAATCCAATAGGTCCATTTTCACCTTTAGCAAATGTATCCCTCGGGGTTCTGGCCATGACTTATTACTCAAATAACATCACTGAAACAGCGTAGTTATTATTACAATGCCTTTTTTTTCAGAAATTGCTGCTTGCAAATTAAAACCTATGTATTCTACCATAATGGCAACCACATCTGAAAATACTGCATTTGTTCTATGATGATTTGTAACAGTGATACAGTGTGGAAACAAGCCCACACCGGCCAACATGTCCCAGCTACACTAATCCCACTTGCCTACGCTTGGTCCATATTATCCCTCCAAACCTGTCCTATCCATGTACCTGTCTAACTGTTTCTTAAACGATGGGAACCTCGACTAACTCCTCTGGCAGCTTGTTCCACAGCTTGTTCCATACACCCACCACCTTTTGTGTGAAATTATGAACCTTTTTAGAAAATGTCAATTCAACCCAATTCTGGGTTCCAAACTTCAAGAAAGATACAAAGACCTCAGTGGGAGCAGCGCAGAGATTTACTCAAATTAGAGATGAGGAACTTTACTTATATAGGTAGACAGAAGTTGGGTCTATTCTCCTTGAAAGCAATATGGTTGGAAGAGATTTAACTTGAGGTCTTTAAGATCAAGACCAAAGACAGAAGAAAGAGAAAGAAAATGCTCCCACAGCTGACAGATCAAGAACCAGATGTACACAGTAAATGTCCCTCAATGCTTCCTTTCTTTATTTTGGTCCATTCACATCTTGTGATTATAACAAATCCTCTTGCAATTAAAGACAACATACTGTTTGTCTAATTGTTTGCTTCAACCACGTTAGCTTTCAGCGATGTGTGTACATGAGAGCTCATGTGCACAAAGCAAACACTCCCTTTATTAGCCAAATACTGTGCAACCTGCAGAAGAGATTCCTGTCCTGGAGCCTAAAGGAGACGATGCCATATCATCCGAGGATGCCCGAGTCATGGACACTGACAAGAGTACAGGGAATGCAATGATTCGAGAAGGCAATCCAGCATCATCGTCTCAATGGAAATGAAGGATGGTCAATGTCCTCTATGCTTGGAAGCAACACCCACATTCAAATGAAAACAAAAATTAAAACTGGCCTGAGAAGTTTCTCAACCAATATCCTGATGATTAATTTCCAACAAAAATCACCATCGCTCATAATCCAGCATGTTTTGCACATCCAGCAAAAGTTTGAACATTAAGAAAAACAATTTATACATAAATAAAATCAGCAAATGAAGGCATTCTTCCCAGTGTCTAATAATCCAAGTGGAGCTGAAAGCCCTCACAGTGAAGTCATAATCCTGCAAATATGGAAGACAAAGTAGATTAATAAAATTGAAGATAGACACAAAATGCTGGAGTAAGTCAGCAAGACAGGCAGCATCTCTAAAGAGAAGAAATGGGTGACATTTCATGTCGAGACACTTCTTCAGGCTAGTCGGGGAAATGAGAGATATAGACAGTGATGTAGAGAGATATAGAACAAATGAATGAAAGATACGCAGAAAAGTAACAATGATAAAGGAAACAGGCCATTGTTAGCTGTTTGCTCGGTGAGAACTGGAACCTGATGCGACTTGGGTGGGGGAGGGAGTGCAGGGGTGACTTGAAGTTAGAGACATCAAAATTCATACCACTGGGTTGTAAGCTGCCCAAGAGAAATACGAGATGCTGTTCCTCAAATTTGCGATGAGCCTCACTCTGACAATGGAGGAGGCCGAGGACAGAGAGGTCAGTGTGGGAATGTGTTTGGTAACCGGAAGATCAGGTAGGAACAGGCAGACTGAGTGAAGGTGTTCAGCGAAACGATCGCCCAGTCTACATTTGGTCTCACCGATGTATAAGGGTCCATATCTTGAACAACGGATACAGTAGATGAGGTTAAAGTGAACCTCTGTTCAATAAAATTGATTTGCTTTGTACAATGATGAATCAGTGGGAGGGTCATGTAATCTCAGCACTGAATGTCTCATGCATAATAAGGGACACGGCTCCTATATCTAACTGTTCTCTAGTTTCCTCTCAAGAGAGAGCAGGTAACTCACAGGATGAGGACAAGTTCAGGGTCGTCTCTGATGCTCACAACCAACCGGCCTGACCAAAAATTGTAAATACTGACCCAACATCCCACCCTTCCCCTCAGTCACAAAACCTTGCAGGAAGCTGACCATTCGAAAGAGTGCAGGAAGGATTTCTGCAGTTAATGGGTATGCAGCAGCCAATAATGACAGATTCATATTGGTGCTTCCCACATGGACCAGCTGAACGATTTTTGCAGTTGAAGGAAATGCCCCCATTCGCATCGGATGAATCCACCACCATCAGCCAGGGAGTTTCATTTGAGGATTAACTAACCATTCTGCTGACATTGGGAAGCACCGTGAGCTGCTGGTTCTCCAAAGTGGTCTGGCAGATGTTTGGAGATAGTCCAGGCTACGCTGAAGGCTTTGTGCAGCTTGACTGCTTTATGAGTGGACTGTGAGAAAAGTGTGACTAGGTGGGTGGAATTGGTCAATGGGGGCTTCCTCTGGGAGAAAGAGAGATCAAACGGTTGGCAACTGTAGAACAGGGTGGGAGGAAAGATGGGTGAAGAAGTGCAACCAGGAATCTGGAGGTAAAAAGGAGGATGATTGTGTGAAGGGGCAGGGAACTGAGCAGAAGCAAGCATGTGTGGAAGAGCAATAATGGGGGAGGTAACTGAAAAAGGGTCAGGAAAGGACTCTGCGAGATGAACGGTTTAGGAAGAAGGGGTGTACACAAAAAGCTGGAGAAACTCAGCGGGTGCAGCAGCATCTAAGGAGCGAAGGAGATAGGCGACGTTTCGGGTCGAGACCCTTCTTCAGACGGTTTAGGAAGAAGGTTGTGCGTCAGATCATGTTGCCAATGTTACTCCAAAAAAATGGGGCAAAGCCAAAGATACCTGTTCACTCAATAATGCTACACTTGCATCCTTTAAATTATCAACAACACGCTGCACTTCGGCTCTGCTTTACATTTACTCACATCCAGTTAAAAGATTAAGTTAACTTTACGCCCAGTTTTAAACCATTTACATGGATTGGTGGCAAATGCTTGTTTGATAATACTATGAGATGCCTTGGGATATCCTGCTGTATGTAATAAGTCAATACATACAACAATCAAATTAGGCACATTGGCCCCTTGAACCTGCTCTGCTTTTTAATGATATTGTGGCCAATCGCAGTGTAACTACAGTGTAGTCCCCTCCTTTTGCGAAGAATTGTAGACCTCCCATATGTAAAGCAATGTTATATTTTGTTCTTCAGTTCAGATTTAATGACCTCCGCATGAAGTGTTCCTACACCATTTCCTAAGGACCCTCTGGCATTCAACAATTAGCCAAGTATTCAGAATTAATCACATTTACACTCTAGTTTCGCCTTTTTGCCAAACTAATGATTTATTTCTCTCACTGGCACTTAACTAAACTGGTCTCAAATATGCTCAACAGACAAATCTATTCAGATTATTATACAGAGTTCTCCCAAGTTTTCCCCCCGATTCGAACTCGGAGAATGTCCGTAGCGGGTCTGTAGGAGTTCGTGGATGTCTCGTAGCGGCTGGTACGAGTAACGGTAGGTACTCGGGAAATCCGGTAAACTCGTGACGTTTTTTCAACACTGTGAAAAATGTCCACGAGAAAAAAAATACTCGTGATGAAAAAAACTGTTACTTTTTACTCGTACGAGCCGCTACGAGACATCCACGAACTCCTACGGACATTCTCCAAGACATGCAGAGTTCAGAGTGATGATGGCCTTGGGGTAGAAACTGTTCGTTAATCTTGTGATGTGTGATTTGATGGACCTATAACGCTTTCCTGAGGGCAGAAGGGCAAACAAAGTAATGTGCGGGATGAGGAGGCCTTTAGTATGCGTGATGCCTTCCGCAGGCAACGAGAGCTGTAGGCTCTTCCAGCACGGCAGGTGTGTGTTGGTGATCTTCTGGGCTTTATTGATGACTCTCTGCGGAGCTTTCTTGACAGCCGCAGACCTGTTGCCATACCATACCAGGATGCCATGTGTCAGGACACTCTCTATGGCGCAACGGTAGAATTTAACGCTGTGTTAAATAATCCAGATTAAACTGGGAAACTAATGGCTTCAAAGTGTAGTACTGTAGAAAAGATGACCAGTTTTGTTTATTGTCATATGTACCGAGGTAGAGTGAAATGCTTTTTGTTGCATGCTATCCAGTCAGCAGAAAGACTTCTTCTTCGAGTCCGTCGCAATCTCAGATGTTGTTCTGCCAGTATCTAGCGCAGGTCACAGCTGGTCGGGTCGGTTCAGCCAGGTCCTGGGGGCTGCACTGGGGGGGCGTTGTCACACTCCAGTAGGTGGGACATTGTCTGTACTGCCCCACAGCTGCATGTGTCTTCTGCCAGGTAGTTCCATGCTTTCATAAGTGCTTTGCACCTCCCCTGCTCCACTCGTAATCTGTTGAGGGTCTTCCAGGTTGGCAGAAAGACAATACAAGATTACAAAAAAGCCATTTACAGTGTACACAAAAGGCTGGAGAAACTCAGCGGGTGCAGCAGCATCTAAGGAGCGAAGGAGATAGGCGACGTTTCAGGTCGAGACCCTTCTTCAGACTGGTCAGGGATCAGGGAAACGAGAGATATAGACGGTGATGTGGAGAGATAAAGAACAATGAATGAAAGATATGCAAAAAAGGCCATTTACAGTGTATAGATTACATGATAAGGGAAGGTAAGTGCAAGGTAAAGCCAGCAAAGTCCAATCAAAGATAGCCCGAGGGTCACGAATGAGGTAGTTCATTCAGCACTGCTCTCTTGTTGTGGTAGGGTGATTCAGTTGCCTGCTGGGAAGAAACTGCCCATGAATCTTGAGGTGTGGATTTTCACATTTGCATACACACTTCACACTTGACCAGCTTGTATACTTCTCATCAAATCTGACCCCATGTATATGGCTTGAAGGCTGTCAATTATTCTGAGTCCATATTATTCTCAGCAGGAAACAGAACATTCTGGGCCGTACTTGTTCATTTACTTTCCACGTAATAGCTTATGCAACAATTCTGAAAGGCATCGTACTGACATTTATACTTATTTTCATCTTGTATCTAAAACATGCTTCTCATTAAGCTGTCCAGAAGCCAAAGCATTGAGTTTCTAGAATCTTCCATCATAGGAAATCAAAACAAATTTCACACTGTGTTAAATATAGTGTTGCCGATTTTGGTAACAACACATTTCTTAACCTAAGGTGCATGCCCTCAAGCTAACATTGTGCTAGAAACTCAAACTATATCCCACTCCTTTCACAGTTTTAAACATAATGTCTTAACGAGTTTGTGACAGTCATTGATCCACACAATAAAAGCCATCCACAGAATGAGAACCAATGGTTGATCAAGGAGTAAATCCCAATAATTTTATTAAACAGTTCTCCATATTTTTATGGTGTGATTATGGTGAGAAGCTGCATTATTAACAGGTTCTAAGAGACAATGTTCTGGGCAAGATTGGACAACAGATTGACCTTGTCCAACCACATTAACAACACTGCCAAGAACCCACACCATTGCTTCAACTTCCTGAGCAAAAACTAGAAATTTGGCATGTCCACAATAACCTTTTCCAATTTCTGTAGAGATACCATAGAAGGCATCGCATCCGGATGCATCGTAAGTTGGTACCTCTCATCAGGTAAATCAACCTCACCACTTCCCCCACTCCACTCCATCTGCTGTTCATGCTCCCACAAGAAAGCAGCCAACACATTCACATGCCAAACATTCTCTCCTCCTCTCTCCCATCAGGTAGAGGATTCAAAAGCTCAAAAGCAAGTGCCATCAGATTCAAGAACAGCCCCTTCCCTGCTGTTAACAGATTCTTGAATAATCCTCTCTGAAACTAAGGTTTAATTCCCGATCGCCCCATCCACTTTGTGGCGGCCCTTACACTTTCCATTTATATGCACTCTCTCGGCGGCTGTAACACTGTGTGCTGCACTCTGTTTCCTTTCTCTTTTGGCATTGAGTTATCATGCATGGTGTGATTGTGGTCACATATGGCATGATTTTCCTGGACAGCATGTAAAACATGGCTATCAAGCGTGCCCAGCTTGCCACGACAGGAGGGACCCGGCTAGCAGGCCTAGCTCGCCAACGCTGAAGACCGGCGATGGGGAACCGCCCACCACGGACCAAGGATCGCTCGCCGTGGACTAACGACGACGGAGCATCTGCTCGCATACCACAAACTCTGAACTGGGCCCAAGCCACCGGCATTGACGAGAAGTACGCCGCCAAGAGCGAGGAGGGACGTGGTACATTGAGGTAGGAGTCGCTGGGTGCTGGGGTGGACGGGCCTTGTTGCAGATAACAATGGGGACCCGGCATGGGGGGGACGCTGAATAAAGGGAGAAATCAGCATGGGGAGCCGCTGAGACAAGAGGGACTGAGGAAGGGGGTAGGGACGAAGGATCAACAATATTTAAGGGTGCTTTTATAACTTTGTCAGCGCCTTGAGGCGACCCTTTTGTGTACTATGTATACAAAAACAAAGAATTTCACTGTACCCTCAGGGTGCATGTGACAATAAAGTATCAATCTCTCCAAAGTTTTTTAACTGGGTCTTGGTGCATGTGACAGTAATGCACTGAAGCCAAAGTGGAAGTGATTGAATAACAACTTTTCAAAGTCATCTGGACAGATAGGGATATGCGCCAAAGATGGCAAATGGGACTACACAAGATGTTTCTGAATTGTGTGACTCAATGACTAAGTGAAATCAGTCTTCTGTGGTGCCCTAACTAATCATAACCAAGCTCAGATGACTTCAATCTTCAAAAGTATTTCTGTAAACCACAAGTTAGCTCATCTCATGACTTTCCAAGCAGAAATCTGCCACACAGCTCAAATTGCTCTTTTGGCAAATGGCTATTTGGATGCTGACCCAGAAGGGAGCCAGCACCACACAAAAAATATTTTAAAAGTGAATATTAGATCATCAAGACTACTCCGTGCTATATTTTTGACAGACCCCACACATAAATAATCACCCAACAACTACCAAGCCATATCACCAACAAGGAAACATATCACTGCCACAATGGGAGATTACTGGAGATCGACACACAATGCTGGAGTACATTAGCAGGTCAAGTAGCATCTCTGGAGAAAATACATAGGTGACATTTCGGGTTGGGACCCTGAGATTACTTGAAATTGGTAACTTCAAAGCTTCACAAAGTAGCACGCACGAGAAACAATTGCATAATATCCGTTATACAGAATTGCCCTGTACTCAGCCCAATTGATCTACGTTTAAGACCCGACCTAAATTGCAGGATGAACTTTAAAAAAACTGTTGCAGTGCAGATCAGCAGACCAGAAAAAACTGCATTATGATTGTACTGTTATCAATTACCATACTTTTCAAAATTCAATAAATAGTTGTTCCTGGGAGGAAGAGACCTTAAACTCTACACATGTATTTCTTAAAAGTTATTTTAATGATTATATTATGTCCACGGAGCGTTTTACTTTTCCTCATTACAGTTCTCCAGATGATTGATTGCACAGTGGATTGCTTCAATCCAAGAATGACTGGTATGCTTGAGGGGGTCTGCAAGAGGAACTAGCAATGCTGGAGTCTGCGAATGGGTGGGACTTGGAGCAGCAGGCAAGGAGCTCAGAGAACCGAAAGCAGGGAGCGTGCCGGATAATCAAAACCATTGCAGAAGGACCTGATGGTTCAGGATTTGTGATTTCACAACTTAGCTCAGGCATTAAGCATCCTTATTTTTGCATCTCCAATAACACTTCTTCCTCATGTGAATATGTAGCTGCTACAAGTTATGCAGGAGAAATTGTCCAATACAAATTTAGACGGCCAAGGGTATTAAAGAAAGCTTCAGAGATGGAACATAGACGCTGGCCCGGCTGATAATGGCAAAGACAATTTATTGCATCTAACATCACCTGCAATTAATAAATCAGCCACTGAGTGGGTGAAGCAAAACAATGTCAGATTTTTTTTTTAAATGATGCTTTTCAATATAAAACTGACACAGATGGAGGTGTGTAGACAGCTAATAAAGCTGGAAGAGAATACCAAATAAACATAGGAACCTGGAGAAATGACCTTTACTGATTAGGCCCTGACCATGCCCAGCATTTGGAAGCATTCTTAACAGTGTGATGCTATTCAAACAACCAAACCTTTTACAGTGAAAAAGAGTCCACATATTGCAATAGCCCAAACCACAAAAAAAGGTCAAAGGGACAATGATAAATTGACCAAATTCAAAATCATTATGTAAAGGTTTGAGATAGAATAAAATTAGCCGTCATGGTCATTGGTAGAAAAAAGTTAATAAACAACGTTTTTGATTGGCATACGTGCAGACGAATCGGCTTTGCATTACGGAAAATTGCGACAAGCTGGTTTTCCAGGAACACAAACACCCCATAGCATTGTGCACTGTTTGATGATTGTGATTGCATAAAACCATTCAAGCATAAGATTCATAATCTTGTGTCACAAGAGTAACTTCAGGAAGAAATGTGATACTCTAATTCACCTCTAAACAACTGCAATCAGAAATAATGGGCCAAATGGTTTTAACCCATCCACCTATTCATAGGTTCTACACCTCCTCATGTTTCTCTGTAAGTCATGAATACTACTTAACCTTCAGCGTTGCACTTCCCCACTTTATCTCAAACATATTAAATGTTTGAAGAAGGGTCTCGACCTGAAACATCACCCATTCCTTCTCTCCAGAGATGCTGCCTGTCCTGCTGAGTTACTTCAGCTTTTTGTGTTTATCTTCAGTTTAAACCAGTATCTGCAGTTCCTTCCTACATATTACATGTTTGCTTAGTCTACTTTATGCAAAATTCTTAACTCTTTGCATAAACGCGACTTCCTGAAATCCGACGTGAACTCACTTTAATTGATGTGAAATCTGTTCTTTCAGATATGCACACTCAAGTAATACCACTGGCCGTAATCTCATTGAGCCATCAACTAATATTATAGGTTTGCAATACGTAAGAATTCTGAAAAGCACCAAAGGCTTGTGCGATGAAGGAGCCAAAGTGTTTGGGAACTTTAACATGAATGTTGATTAAACATGTCCACTGTGGCCTTTTGGATACAAGTCACCTGGATGCAAATCGTAAATTCTAGTGACCCCAAACTCTCACACCATATCTTAACATCAAAATAATGTATTTTAATTTAATCCACTTATGTGTGCACACATGTACATGCCACTTTGATGCAGCAGTTAGTGCTGATACCACACAGCTCAAGTAATTTGGGTTCAATCCTAATCTCAGCAACTATGTGTGGTGTTTGCAAGTTCTCCTCAACATTCCATTCATTTCCGAGGTGCTCCGGTTTCCTCCCACATCCCAAAGACATCCTGGTAAGTTAAATTAATACGGTACATTACCTCTTGTACTGAAGATAGATAAAATATGCGGAACAGGCAGCATCTCTGGAGAGAAATAGGTGACCTTTCGGGTCGTCACCCTTCTCCAGACTGAGAGATAGGGGAGAGGGAGACTAGAGATATGGAAGGGTAAGGTGTGAAAATTACAGATCAAAGCAGAAGCTGTTCTAGGAAATAAAGAATGGTTCATTGTTGGCTGAGGAGATACAATCAGTAAAATTAATCAGGAAGGCAGTGAAACTATTCGGAGAACTGAGGTGGGGGAGGAACGGAGAGAGAGGGAAAGCAAGGGAAATCTATATTATTACCATTGGGTTGTAAGCTGCCCAAGTGAAATATGAGGTGCTTGTTCCTCCAATTTGCATTGGGCCTCACTCTAACAGTGGAGGAGGCCCAGGTAAGTATGGGACTGGGAGGGGGGGTTCATGTGTTTAGCAACCGGGACATCGCATAGGCCTAGGCAGACTGGTGCGGCAAGAGAATCGTGGGCCATTGATGGACATGTGAAACAGAATAGGTATGTCAGGTAATGGAACTATTGAGAATGCCTTGAAAGCAGGCAAAAACTAAATTACTCAAATGGCCTCTTTCATTCTTGTGAGGAAAATTACAAAACATGAAATATCAACAAAAGATTAACAAAAGATAATGATGCAAACTTCCCTTATGTTATAAAATACATTAACAAGAAGACGACATAACTTATTTTGCCAATAGTCAGGATTATCAAAGTAAAATGTATTGGACACCAACAAGATCATATGTATATGGAGACAAAAACATAATATTCTTGATAAATACATTGTATTTTCTTTCACAAAGAAAAAATGATGAATTCTAGTTTAGGTGCAGAAATATTGACAATATAAGGAGGAAATAATTAGTTTGGTAGCTTTGATAAAAAGCCATTCAACATCCTGTGCCCTTATCTATTGGAGGGAAGTTGTTGGGGGGGGGGACTTCATGGGGCTTGAATCATTGTTTTTTCCATCCTTCCTAGTTAGGCTAGTAGGGCGACACAGTTGCACAGCTGCTGGAGTTGCTGCCCCAGCACCAGAGATTGGGTTGATCCCGACTTCGGGTGCTGTTTGTATGAAGTTTGCACGTTCTCACTGTAATGCGCGGGTTTCCTCACACATCCCAAAGACATGCAGGTTTGTAGATTAAACAACATCTGTAAATTGCCCCCAGAGTGTGGAGAGTAGATGAGAAAGTGGGATGATAAACAAGACAAGAGGCAAGAGTGTTTTATTGTCATATGTCCCGGATGGGACAATGGAATTCTTACTTGCAGCACAATAGAATATGTGAATATGTAAACATAGTACATAACGGGGGAGGAGAAAATTTTTTTTTTAAATAAATAACAAATATAGAGCAATAATAATAGTTTTTTGCCGATCAGAGCTCAGAGCTTATTCGTTGTTGTGTTTAATGGCCTGATGGCTGTAGGGAAGAAGCTGTTCCTGAACGTTACAGTTTTCAGGCTCCTGTACCTTCTTTCCGGTGGCAATGGTGATATGGTGTGAGTCCTTGATGATTTTGGCGGCCTTTTTGAGGCAGCCACTACGATAGATCCCTTCGATAGTGGTGAGGTCAGTGGTGGACTGGGCAGTGGTCACAACTTTTTGTAGTCTTTTCCACTCCTGGACGTTCAAGTTGCCGAACCAGGCCACGATGCAACCAGTCAGAATGCTCTCTACCGTGCATCTGTAGAAGTTTAGGAGAATCCTCTTCGACATGCCGAACCTCCGTAATCTTCTCAGGACGTAGAGTCATTGATGAGCCTTCTTTATAATTGCATCAGTGTGCTGGGTCCAGGAAAGATCTTCGGAAATATGCACGCCCAGGAATTTGAAGTTATTGACCCTCTCTCCCATCGTCCCATTGATATGAACAGGATTGTGGGTCCTCATCCTTCCCCTACTAAAGTCCACAATCAGTTCATTGGTCTTACTGATGTTGAGAGCCAGGTTGTTGTGCTGGCACCATTTGGTCAGTCGGTCGATCTCACTTCTATACTCTGACTCGTCCCCATCTGTGATTCGTCCAACCACAGTGGTGTCGTCGGCGAACCTGATGATGGAGTTTGCACTATGTCCGGCTACGCAGTCATGGGTATAGAGTGAGTAAAGCAGGGGGCTGAGCACACAGTCTTGAGGTGCTGCCGTACTAATTGTCATTGAGGATGAAGTGGTCCCTCCAATTTGAACAGACTATGGTCTGTGGATGAGGAAGTCGAGGATCCAATTGCAGAGGGATGCGCAGAGGCCCAGTTCAGTGAGCATGGTAACTAGCTTGGAAGTTATAATGGTATTAAACGCCGAGCTGTAGTCTATAAACAACAGCCTGATGTAAGTGTTTTTATTGTCCAAGTGATCCAATGCGGAGTGGAGAGCCAGCAAAATTGCATTCTCCGTTGACCCGTTGTGGCGGTATGCGAACTGTAGTTGGTCGAGGTTCTAGTCGAGGTAGGAGCTGATGTGCACCATAACCAACCTCTTAAAGTACTTCATCACCACAGACTTTAGTGCTTGGTCGATAGTCATTGAGGCACGTCACCTTACTTTTCTCGGACACCGGTATTGTGTGTGAACAAGTAATCGATGGTTGGCATGGACACGATGTGAATGTGTTTCCTTGATGTATCTTTCAATCAGTCAAAGTTTTCAGATGACTAAGTGCTGACCTGTTCATGCTACTTAAAAATAGTAGACTAACACTTTTTATTTGCACCCTCCCATTCCTGCCTTGCACTCTCCAATGTAACCAAAAAGATCAGCCAACTTCAAGGGATGCAATTGTAAGATATTGGTTTATCATGAGATCATAAGATTATGTGTGATAGGAGCAGAATTAGGCCATTTGGCCCATCAAGTTTACTCTGCCAATCAATCATGGCTGATCTATTTCTCCCTCCTAACTTCATGCTCCTGCCTTCTCCCCATAACCTCTGACAACTGTACTAATCAAGAATCTATCTGTTTCTGCCTTAAATATATCCACAGCCTTCGGTGGCAAAGAATTCCACAGATTCACCACCATCTGACCAAAGAAATGCCTCCTCTTCTCCCTAAAAAAAACACGTAAAAAAACTAAGCAAGTAACGCCCCCAAAGTAGCTGTGACCTTTTATAGCAGGATATCACAAACAGTCAACAGCTTTTGGCTGCAATATATTTAGGAATTAAATTTTAAATTTCATCTCTGGATCTGCAAGCTAGGGGTTAAAATCATTTTTTCCCCTCCTCCTCCACTACCACCGAGTTATGGTAAACAAAAACATCTTTGTTTGCTCCTGCTGCTCTTGAGTCCCTTTCGCTGTAAATGCAATCAACTATTCAAGGAAACCTGCAATTTGAACAAATATTGACTGCAATAAACAATGTGCTGTGACACACCCAAAGGCTCTTGGCTGAAAGCAAGTCTGTGTCCAGCATTGTTTTAACTGAATCCATCAAGACTGCTCCAATACAAGGCATACTTTATGTCTAAATGTGCTCAGCAGCAAATACAGACAGATTCACAAAATAAATGGCAATCAGGACACTGAACTGTCGCGGCTGCGGTATCTACTGCTGTTTAACATATAAAACATGCAGAATATTTCAGGAGCAGAAAGGGATGTCCAGGTTACATTGTACACCAGGGATGTCACAAATGGCATCATGCTGTGGAGTTGAGTTCCATCCGCCATCACCCCAATTTCTCACCCCCTTCCTCACCCGTCTCCAGAGTCCCTTCTCAGAAAATGCACATAAAGTCAAATATGTGCTTTGACCTGCACTGCCCCATTCACCATTTCCCAGAACAATATCCCCCCCCCCCCTCCTCCCCCAACCATTTCCTAGACGTCTTCCAACCATCTGCTGCAAGGCCCAACCACACAAAACCTGCTCCCACCTCACAAAGTGCCTCTAGCCACCATCCCCCCTTTCCACTCCCATTTCTATTACTGAAAAATGAAGCACAATCAAGTCTCCTTGAGTTACCCCTCTCTAATTTCTTTGCTCTTGTAATAACGGCACCTACTCTCACTGCAGAATAACTGTGCAGACCTCCTACATCCTGGAGATGTGGCTACTTTTCACACACTAACTACAGCACCACCCACAAAGCCCTATCAATTCACAGAATAAATAAATATCACTTGCTGACTGACAATTTATTGAGGTATAAGCTTTATTCGTAATTTATTTTTGGCAGCATAACAACGGAGCTTATTGGTGTCCTGAAGGTGGGTGTCATCTGTTTTAATAGAATAGTTCTGAATGGTACTCCTTTCCCATGAGAAAGAAAGGCTACATCTGATTGCTGCAAAAAGACTTCCCCCAATAGAATTTTTCAAAGAATATGCAGAGGTCAGCCAAGGACAGTGCCAAAATTCTTGAGAATCAAAAGATTTGTTGTTTGTGAAACCGGAGGCTATTCGCGCCATTGTGTCGATGGCAGTGTCTACATTTTTATACTAATCTTGTTCCTTACCTTTAAGTACATAGACATGGAGGACACAATGCTTCAAGATCTCATCCATTTTAAAACATGTAGGGTTTGAGCTGTAGATCAATACCATACCATTCTTCGGGCAAAAATAAATATTCCCTAATCCTTACAATTTTTCAAATTCCATGTCCTTTAGTTATTGATCTGGCTGCTCTGTTCATTAAACATCCCCCACCCCCCATCCATGTTCTCCCAAACGATGCCACCTGATCCGCTGAGTTCCTCCATGACTTTGTGTCCTTTATTTTAAAAAAAAGCAACACCAGTTAAATTATTCCTTCAGTCCTGGGACCCCTGAATCCTCCTTTGTATTTTCCATAGCTCCATCGTACGAGCTGCCACACGCTCCATGGACCAGCCATCTCCTCCTATGCTGCAGGAGAATATGAGAAATAGAAACAGAGAAACATAGAAAATAGGTGCAGGAGGAGGCCATTCGGCCCTTCGAGCCAGCACCGCCATTCATTGAGATCATGGCTGATCGTCCCCAATCAATAACCCGTGCCTACCTTCTCCCCATATCCCTTGATTCCACCAGCCCCTAGAGCTCTATCTAACTCTCTATTAAATCCATCCATTGATTTGGCCTCCCCTGCCTTCTGTGGCAGGGAATTCCGCAAATTCACAACTCTCTGGGTGAAAAGTTTTTTCTCACCTCAGTCTTAAATGGCCTCTATAATAATTTACAATTACAAGCTAATGATCAATGCATAGTTCAATTGATCATAAAGAAATGTTAAGATTACAAAGCCAGAGAAATTTAAAGCGCATAACTGGCCTGTAACTATTTAGTCAATAGCTATCTTCCATTTTAAGCAAGCGTACTCCTTCGGCAAGCTTCGTGCACTATGTCCAAAGTCAGAAAATATTCTAAAGTAACGAGACCAAGGCGGGGGGGGGGAGCCGGGCGAGTGAGTAGGCTGCGAAGAGCGGAGATAGAACCGGCTTAACTCTCTGGAAACCGACATCTGGGCGGGCGGGCGGGGGAGGGAGGGGCGGGGCTTCACGAGCTGCACGGGCAGCGAGAAAACTTCCCTCGCTCGAGGCGTCGCTCGCTCACAGCCAGAGACAACCAGCTTGCTTCTGAATCCTCTCCGTCTTCCCCGCCGGATCTCAGAACATGGCGGCGGCTCTTATCATCGCGCAGGGCACGCGACGAGAAGGTGGACCTGGCGGCCATTACACCCTCTGGGAAGCCCGCTACAGGATCTTTGGTCCGCAGCACAGCGGGAGGCGAAAAAATGACTGAATGGGGGGGGGGGGGGGGGAATGAGGAGGGTGGTGGAAAGTGTGCCTGCGTGTTGACAGCATCTGCTTTAATCGAGAGCGAGGGGGCGGCTGCGAGCAAGGGCATTGTGACGTCCACAGCTGTCGCGAGCAAGGGCATTGTGACGTCCGCAGCTGGGCAGCAGTTTGATTTTTAAAAAACAGTAAATTTTGTGAACAATTTTATTGAAAATGTGGAGAGATAAATGACCAAATTTAATGAGATGATTTCTAAAATCATAAGGTAAATCGCTACTGAAATCTGTAATAATTTGCCCGTTTTGGCATCTGGTTTTCGAGGAAATACGTTTCAAAGACAAAATGACACACACACACAGTTTTAAAAGTATACTAGACCAAGTGCAGACCCGTTGGGTCTGTTCCCCCAACGCGCGTTTGCGGGGGGGGGGGGGGGGGGTGTGGGGCGGCATGTGGCGTCACACACACTAACCACCCCCACATTAACTACCCCCTTGATATTATATTATTATTAATTAGATCCTTTTACCCCATAACCGCTCTAGCCCCTGACGCATAGCCCCCAACTCGCAGGCGTGTCTAGAGAGGGAGAGGGGGGTTAGAGAGTGAGGGCAGAGAGAGAGTGGGGAGGGACAGAGAGAGAGGGGCAGAGGGAGGTGGAGGGGAGGAGGAGAGGATGGGTGGATGAGGGGGGGAGGGGGGGGAGAAGGGGAGAGGGAGATGGGGAGAGAGTGGAATACAGTTTATCCAGCCTGATGATTTGTACACTTGGTATGATCATTTAATATTTCCTTGATATTTATCGTATCCAATATTTCATTTTCATTCTTCCTGACTTCAATTTCCAGATCATCCTTCTCTTGTGAAGGTAGACACATAATATTGTTGCCGAACCAAACTCAGGTTTATCTTTTTCCATCCCTTTTCCTTATTAACCTTTTGTTCCTTATGTTTATAAAAAATATTAAGGTTATCCTTGACTTTTCCTGCACATTTTCTTTTCCGTGTTCTCTCTGTCTTACCAGGTTCTTCTCCAACTTAACCCTTGCAAATTGTACAATATTCTTCTTTTTAAATTTGTCTGTTGAGTGACATTAAACAATGCTAACTTCTTTGCTGCCATTTTTCCAGTTCTTGTTTCCTCACCTTTTCAAACGTGTTCATTCATCCCCTGCCTTCCACGTAACTCTGCCTGTAGCTCTTTTGAGTTCTTTTGAGCACAGATACCTCCTTCTCCAGAACTATTACTTGCCTCCCAGGAACCTTGCCTCCTTCATCATTTATTAGTAATGCATTAATTTTAATTATCCAATTTATGTTTATATCATCAATGTCCTAAGCTCTGGAATTCTCTTCCTAAACCTATTCCCCTCCTGATCATTCTGGTCAGCACTCTTAGTGAGTTTTCCAATATTTGGTTATTTAATGAAGCCTGCAAAGCAAAAATCATGCTGTATTAAATGTACAATATAAATGCAATTTATCTTATTCGTAGAACCCTCTTTCTATGTCATAAGGAAATATGAGAATTACGAGCATGTTAGAAAGTTCTTTCATTTTACTTGGAGTGGAATGTCAACTTGCACTCACATCCTAAACACCAAGTTTTCAACATTCTACTGGGAAAGGATTGCTATTAGTTCACAGTCACACCAGACATAGTGTGAACATCCCTGTCATTCCCAGGACATGCATTCCACACGGTTCTCCATTGTTTTTTCCGGCCCTCACCAGAGTGCAAGCTAGCTTTCAGTTGGCCAGAGCATGTTCCAACTTCAAGAATGTAAGTGGATACGGTTGCTGAAGTATCACAGAAATCCCTTCAGGATGTTGAGAAGTTAGACTTGAATTTGAATCAAAATTAATTACTTGCCGGAACCAAGTCCCACCTCAGCTGCTTGGTTCCCAGTCACCAGTAGATGCTCCAACCACTGATGACTCTGCCAGGATGTAGACCCCTTTGTAACTGGTTGCACTGGAGACTTCTTCAGTGTATGAGTCTGTGGGTGCAGATTCAAGGAATGCAACTTCAGCACCATCTGGTGGGCTTCCTGGAGAATTTCACCTTGCAGTCAGTTGATCCAATGCAATGCTGTCAAACATTAAGATCAGTTCAATCTTGGAGAAAATAAACCAATTCATCATTGATCTACTTGTTACTGGTTTGTTTTCAGGAGCAAGGACCCTCAAATGACTATTTTTTTAAATTAAAGAATTACATTTATAGCCAAGGGCAGTGATGTGTGCCTCACTGAAAGAAGTAAAGTGAGATATGCAAGGACAACTGAGAGTGCGTCGTGGAATACAATGCAAGTATTGAATTCATTGATTCAATATTCACTAAGAATTCATCAATTTCATTTCACATGATATTTTAAATACTAACCAAGTAACTCCCAAAAAAGAGTAGCTTTCCTAAGTAAATGAAACCCGAGCAACTTAGGCAGGGGTAAAAATCCTGTTCTTTCATCACAAGAGCCTGTGGCAGGTGACATGTCCTGTTGGACCTGGCACTGGAAGTAAACAGTGTGCTTTAAATCATTTTGAAGCTGCTCCTATATCAAAAGTGTTGGAAGCATTGATCTTAATCCCGAGTCAGATATCAAATGACAATGAACAGGTACCACCCATCTATGTGCACCACACAGAGGAGTCTTGTTGTCTACTCTGTCGAAGGTAGGTCTTGTACAATTATCCTCAAACAGTGCAAGCAGCAGCATGTCTGACCCAGTCGGCATTCTTCCGTGATGCCTTTACATCCTATAGCGAGTTGCCCGAAGTTCTGCAGCCAAATCTTTGGCGTGCATTTTCTTGCAAAACAAATTACAGCATTTTTCCTTTAAACATCTTGCATACTCCCAGAACTGTGCATAGCATACGATAGGTTAGGAATCTCTGGGCTGGATCAAGTTTTCCAGTGATGTTGATAAGGGATGAAATATGACCAGATCATTACGGCCAACCCTGTGCAGCTCTTGGATATAGAAACAAGGAACTTCAAATGTTGGTTTACAAAAAAAAAACTAAGTGCTTGAATAACTCAGTGGGTCAGGCGGGATGGATAGATGCTGCATGACCCGCTGAGCTACTCAGGCACTGTGTCTAATTTTTGCCCTGATATGGCTATTTTACATCAACCTCAGGCAAAATAGAGGGTTCTATCTTAAATCTCAGCATAAGTTCAGATCCTTCAACTGCACAACAATTATTTAGTGCAGACAAGCACCAAAATGTGCTGTGGTTCTGCAGTCATTAGTTGGACTCACACTGGAGAGCAGTCACATCAAGTGCAAGAGGGCATTCTCAGTGAGCTTGGCAGCAAGCTTTGTAACAAAGGAATACAAGTGTAAGTCAGTTTCTAAATGAAGAGGATGAACCGGTACCTTGTCAGGACTGGGGATACAAGCCCTTTGAGCTCAACGCTGAATTGAACTTTTCCCCCAAATCAAAACAGTACCAAAGCAGAAAAAAATGAATCTGTGTTACCTGAAGGATGTCGAGTTAAGCCTTCCAATTTCATGTTCAGTTTATTCAAGCTGCCACAGGATTTTGACGTAACAGGGATTAAAGGTATGAGAGGAAGAATGGATCATCAATTCTCAATTATCTCACTGCTGGCACTTTTTTCAATCTTGCTCTTGTTCTGCACTATGGATTTGGCCTTTCACTTGAACCAATTATTGAAAATGCAAGATTTAAATCAGTTACAGGATCTCAATGCCCTGACTCAAACTAACAACTTTTGTAGTTGTTAGCCAGATTAAGCCAATAAACCCAAATAGACGATGGTAAAACAGATGGAAGGAAGGTGCCTACTCATGCCAGTGTGAATGTTCACATAAGCGGACAGCTGTCGAGAATGACACGTTCTTTGCCTCAGTGGAAAAAATTAAACCAGTACTAAATCAGGCCAGCTCCATCAACATGCTCTGATTTCAAACACTGCTTTGAAATTCCAGCAATTTATTTTCTCAATTTAAAGTGCAGCAGAAGAAATTTGATTCTAATTGGCAGATTGAATCTTCCAATCCATTGTAATAAGTACCAAAGAGTTAAGAGTGTTTGTATCTTCGCCAAAAGGCTGTGGCAGCGCTGAAATTCTCACAGAATCTTACTCACATTTTTCCCGTCGTCACGATAATCAGGTTCCCTTCAGATTTGATGCTATATTTCACAAGTTATTGATGATTACATTTTTTAAAAAAGCAAAAAATGGCTTCTGAGAGAGTCTTCCAGCAGCTTCCAGTGATGATGTCACAATGCCATCTCACAGTCCACCAATCACAATGGGCTCTCATTTACACAAGCTGCCGAGTGTGACAATTACATCACAATGGGACATTGCCAACAGTAACGGCAGCAACAGCTTGAAGGAGAGGTTGCCAATGGTAATGACAGCAGAAGCTTGGAGGAGAATGCTGCGCGCCACCATCTTCAGACCGACTGGGCCTCACAAGGGGGGAGGAGTGTGTGACGGGGGTGGGGTGGTGTATGACGGGGTGAGGGGTCAAGTTAAAAGTCGACTTTATTCATTGACTCCCTCACAGATTAATTGGCGTTTTACAACTTTCCTCGAACGCTGCCCGCAACCTCTGCAAAAATCTTAACGCTACCGTGTAAGTCTCCATGTCAAAGGCAGCTATTGTTTTTCAAAGTTGGCTTTTTTAAAACTTTAAATATCAATAACTTTTGTAAGATTTCGCAAATTTTACTCCCAGCCCACTCCCTTAAATTTCATGTCATTGATATTTAAAGTTTTAAAAAGCCCAGTTTGAGAAGCATAACTGTCACTCTGCTTTGAGTTTTCTGGCAGCCTCCAGTGATGATTTCACAATGTCATCTCACAGTCCACCAATCACAATGGGATCATTTACATAAGCTGCAGAGTCATTGTTGCCAACGGTATCGGCAGCCAAGAATTTTACCCTCAGCTTACTCCCCAGAGCCCACTCCCCACAGCCTACTCCCAAAGTCCACTCCCCACAGAATTTTGAGAGGCAGAATTTTGGCCATGCCCTTCTCTGGCATTGGTGGCCCAATCGTTGAGCAGCAAAAATGTAATTGTCTCTTGTATGTAGGATAGTGCTCGTGTATGGGAATCTCCGGTCGGCGCGGACTCGGTGGGCCGAATGGCCTGTTTCCGAGCTCACGAAAGTATACACAGCAACAAAAGAGCATGCATGACACACAGTTAAACTCCAACAATCAATGGACACCACTATTACAGACAATCGTTGACTCAGCAACAAATGGATAACACATAGTCATTCAGTCAGCCCCAAGTGATCATATTGGGGATTAGCAATGCATACTTAATACATATCTAAGTTTCAGATCATTAACTTTTATACTGATATAATGAAGGCAATATATTTAGTTGGAAAGAGTGGAAAAATATACAAAGATCATGAGTGAGTCAAATAAATTTGCGTGGTGAATTTATTAACATTACATTTTTTTTCAAACTGACATTAGTATTTGACCCCACTGCTGCAGAACCCATGAAACCGGCCCACAATGTGCACACATGCCCTTCTTGCTTTCTACATGAGAACTGTAGTTCTTTTGAAATTCTACCAACTGCTTACCTTCAGAAATGAAATAATTATTCCTGAGCGATCACAAAACACCCCTTAGAATCATTTATCTATTTGCTATAAGACCAGTAGGCTAAGCCTTTTACCAAAGATCAATTTATGAGACCGAGTTTGTTGTTGAATTCCTTGTATGCAGTTGCCCCAACCTCGCAGCAACAAACTACAGTAACAGATCTGGACAATGGAATGCGCCACACGAAACACCTCGTCAATCCATCGCCCAAGGCTGCTCATTTTAATCTGAATCCATGTGCTTTGTGCACAAGAACCAGCTTTTCTTCCTGTCTAATAAGCAATTACTGTAATACCACTATCCTTTCTAAAGCAAATAAGCTTGTATAAACCACATGGCAGCAGAATCCCAGTAACAAATAAGTCTTCACACAGACACACATACCAGCTGTATTTAGAGAAGTACTGTGATAACAAGCAGTAACAAGGAATGACAAGGGCTATTTCAACGATTCCCAAAGGGGGTGTACCACTCAACTCAATGAACATTGGCAATGGACCAAAATGTCCATACACAGCAATTTGTTAATTTGTTCATCACATATTCATGAGCCCTATGATGGTCAACGTATCTCGCAGCAACTGAAGTCATGCAGACCACCAAACTCAATCAAGTGAGCTTGATAGGAAATTCCTAGAAATCTGAAATAAAACAGAAAATGGTGGAAATACTCAGCAAGTCAGGCATTATTTGTGTAGGCAGAGAAAAACAGAATTTAAAAAGTCCTATGCACCATAAACTATCAAATGAGTTGATAATGATTTCCTCTGCCGCACCTTAGATGTTGCCTGACTTTTGCAGTACAGAACTCCGCAGGAGATCCTTCTTCCCTGTGGCTATCAAACTGTACAACTGGATCAGTGCACTGTGGATGCCTTGATTGTAATCCTGTATAGTCTTTTCATTGACTGGATTGTTAAAGTTCGTTTTACTTTCCACAGACAACCAGACACAGATCAAGTAAAGCAAGACTTCTTTATTCGCTAGCGCGAGTGGGCAGCAGCTTTAGGGATGATAGATTACATTCCCACAGCTCCTCGTGGCCCCACTCACCAAAACAAACGACAGACATCGTAATTATACTATTATCTTATCAGTACATTCCAGTAGCCATAACCATATATGGTAAAACAAAAAGCTCTACAGCCTACACGATAGCGCTACGAATTTTCGCCACCTTACTCACCAATCCTGTGCTGCAAGTGCAACAAGTTTTGTTCCGATCGATGGTATATTTTAACATTTATTAAGATTTAAAACTCTTAAAAACCGCACATTCGCAGAATGGTCTCTTCTCCTGTCAGTCTGTGCCACGCAGATTGGTCTCCTCTCCTGTCAATCAACGCCACAGCCAGTACAGCAATGCCCCTTCCTGCACTGCGGCCACTCCCGCCTCACTCACAAACTCCTCTCTCTCCTCCTCACAGTAACTTATCCACCGTCTCCCCCACCACCGGCGGCGGCCGGGAGGGAGGGTTCAGTGGAGGCCCTGGTCCGGTCTCTCTCTCACCCTTCTCCCCGCCCGCCCTCTGCGGCAATGGCAGTCCCATCTACCCATCCCCCTGGTGAATGGCTGCGACCATCTGTCTCCTCCGCCACCGCGGTAACTCATCCACCAGATCTACTCCACCAGCTCATCGAAACTCGTGGTGCCCACCGTGACGAACACCGACTCCATTCCCCCCCACGGCAGCAACAAGCAGGCAGGCAGGGACGGGCCAAGCGGCAGCAGCAGGCGGTCGGGGACGTGCCGAGTGGGCAGAGTTAAGGAGGGAGGGAGAGACAGGTTGCTGGGTGGCTGAGCAGTCACACACACACACACACACACACACACACACTGCAAACTGGTCCAATCGTCAAGTCAACGGGATCTAAACCACAGCTAACAATGAATGACCTTTGGAGGAAGGAACTGCAGATACTGCTTTTTATGGAGGGAGGGAGTGACTGAGGGTAGGGGAAATGAGAGGGAGGGAGAGGTGAGGGGAGATTGGGGGAGGGGAGGAGGAGAGGGGAAAGATCCTGCGGAGGTGAGGAGGGAGAGTGAGGGGTTTGAGGGAGAGGAAGGGGTAGGGAGGGAGAGAGGAGAGAAAGTGGGGGGAGGTGACGAGGGAGAGTGATGGAGGAGGGAGAATGGAGGGAAAGGAGGGGGGTGGAGGAGGTAGGGAGTGGGGAATAGAGGGAGAGGAGGGCAATGGGGGGAAGTCAGGAGGGATAGTGGGGGGGGATAGGGGGCTGAGTAGGGGAAAGGAGAGGGAGGGTGTGGTGAGGGAGGGGTTGGGGAGAGGGAGGAGAGGGCTTAAGAGGGGTTAAGAAGAGGGAGGGTGAAGAAGAAGGGGGAGGGAGTGCTGGGGATGGAGTGCTGGGGGGATAAGGGGAAATTATCCACGTCTGCGCAGTTGGGGGCTATGCGTGAATGGTGGAATATTGTGTTGGGGGAACGGGTTGCGTGGGGGAACAGGTGAGTGGTGGAATATTGCATTGTGGAGCAGACCCAACGGGTCTGCAATTAGTCTAGTTTAATAATAAAAATCAGAGCAATGATTAGCAGAAGGGTAGAGCCATAATGTATCACAGTACCCCAAAGTCCATCAAACAAATTGTATGGCCACCAGTTCTCACTCTCTTCCTCGACCATCACCCTGATGAAGCATGTTTTGGGTCGCTGGATCAGGTGCCACCTGTGGGCGGTATAATCTTTCCAGCCAATATTCTTGGGATCGTGCCATAAAGTTTGCACCTGTCCGAGAGTGTTGCCAGTGTGCCGGAGAGCATTGTGCAGGTGCTTCCCCCCCCCACCCACTCATGGTGGAGTTAACCACCTTGAGTGAGACGCCAACGTATCCCTGGGCTTTGAATGGCTTCTCTTTCCAGTAGGTTTGGGTGACCTGTTTCCACATCACCACTTAGAAGCGGCTGCTGGACTGGAAGCCAAAGACAAAGCCGGCGTAGATTGCGGTCTGTGTTGACGTAGAAGATGCCACTGAAGTCGATGGCGTTAAACTCATCTAAGCCGAAGCAAGGAGGGTCAGAGTTGGCGGTGTGCATTAACTCCCTGCCCTGGCTGCGCACTACCCAGTTAGGATCAATCTGCGTCGTCCCCTTTGGAACTTCCTCAGGTCGGTCTCGCTGATGGCGCTGTTCTCGGGGCGCACGTCATAGATGTCTTGGATGTTGTCGTTGTCAAAGTCGTCCTTGCAGGTGTTTCTTCTGCCGTCACCATCAACATTGATCTGGTCAGGGTTGGGGACAAGGCGGCAATTGTCCTTCTCATCAGGAACGCCATCATTGCCATCCTCATCAATGTCCTGATTGTCATCACACTGATCACCCACCAGGTCTGAGTCATTGTCTTCCTGGTCAGGGTTATGCATAAGTGGACAGTTATCACACATGTCTCCAACCCTATCTGGTCAGTGTTATAAATGTAAGGACAGTTGTCAGCCTCATTCAGGATGTCTTGGTCCAGGAGTTGTTCTCCAAGTCCAGCCCATCTGGGCCAACCCCAGGATAAAAAGGAGGGTCAATAGCCCCATTGTCCTTTCTTGGTTCTCTGATCCATTTACAGTCCATCAGATATATCCAACAGGGGTGATCCTCAGTCTTCACGGCGGTTGGTGCAGAGATGCCAACCCTAAATTTAGTTCACAGTAACATTCAACCCATTTGTCCGTAACAAATGGGGGTAAATGCATTTCTCTCAGTAACATACTACTCACTTGGGGTTGTTACCGGCGGCTATGCGCCTGCGCACTGGTGCAGATCAGCGGGCTGCCGGCGGGCGGGTGCGGCACGCGCACTTGGCAAGGTTGCCGGCGGGACTGCGCCTGCGCACTGGGTGGGAGTGGGGGGGAGGCCCGGTGATGGGGCTGCCGCGAGCGGCCGGCTGGCGGCAAGAAACGTCGCCGTGTCGCTGATCGCGCGGGCCGGCACCGCCCGGGCTCTGGGCCGGGCGTGGCTGCGAGCTGCCGGGCTGGCAAACCGGGGGCACATGGCGCCGGCGTTCACCACGGGAGGAACACCAGCACGGCGGTGTTCCGTAACAACATGTTTGGCTGCCGGAACACCGTAATATGGTTATTTCGCCGGGACAAAATACGGCGAATCCGGGACACTTGGCACCTCTGTTGGTGGCATAGTAACAGAAAGATGCAGTTCCCTCCAACACAGTCCCAATTTCGTCCGATCCCAGTACCTTATCAGTACGTAGTCTCCCGATTGTATGGATTCTATGTTATGGGCAACTGGTAGTGGTTTCGGCGTTTTCAATATCTGTGAATGTAAGACTGGCATGGTTCAAGTTAATTGCTGTGCATACGTACTTAATTCATCGCTTCACAGCTTGTCCTGTTATCAGTTCAAAAGGTGTTAACCCTGTCTCTCTAGCTGGGGTAGTTCTGAACCGTCAGAATGGCTGGGAATACCTTAGCCCATTCCTGTCCAGTCTCGGTCAAGGCTTTACTTAAACTCTTTAGTATCCTGTTCATTCCCTCCACTAATCCAGAACTCTGCGGGTGGTGAGGGATGGAAGATTGCTCTTTACCTACTTTTTAAAGACAGACCCTTTAAGAATAGATCATATTAAGACAATTTAAAAGTATTCCCAATTGTTCCAATCTATCTCTCCAAATTCACAATTTCATATTGACAATCTTTTTCCTGAGATATAGGTATTTCCAATCTCATCTAACACTTTAACCAGGATTCCGCATGGTCAGTGTGGAATCCAGGTCTTGAACTCAATTCAAAAGGTAAGAAATAGGAAGAAAATAAACTTAAAGCACCAATAAAACAAAACAAACCATATTAACCAGCTGTTAAAAGTTGAGAAGACGGAGAATAAACAGTTAATTTCCACATAGATAGCGAACGTATTTGCAAAGAACAAAGGAAAAGAAAACAACTGTGTGCGGTTCATCCCCACACAACTGCAACTTCTTAGAGACACTACCTCTTAAAACACGAGACTCTACAAAGATTTATCTCGTAAAAGAGCAACCTCATTCAATGGCATCCTATTTCATCTGATTAATTCAACATTCACCCAGAACCTGTTCCACAAACAAGTAACAATCTTTAAACTTACTCACTCCGTACCCTTTTATCCCTGTGACATTCACTCACAAATTTCCACACCTCATGCAATATGCTGAATCTCAGATATTCACACACTTTATTAAAATAATAACATTCAAGGAAATCATGCAAACTTAACACTTTGACTTACCCAAATACACTCATACTTTGTTCATAAATACAGCACATACTGAAGAATGGTCTCGACCCAAAACATCCCTTGTATTCCACTCGACTCTCCCCCCACTGCTGCTGCTGCTCCCCCCTCTTATAAAAGCTTCTAAGTGTAAGCTTTCCCTTCCCTCCTTACCAGCATGCGTAAGGGGGTGTGAAGAATGTAAAAGAATGGGCAGGAAAGCATCAGGTACCCAAACTTGTCCGAGAGGGGTAAGCCAGAGGCCCGTCAAAGAATCAACGGCGCAGCCCACTCATTTCCAAAAATCGCGATGCGAGGCAGAGGCGTCCCCCTGTATTAAGTTTACATCACCCGTGTCTGGAAGTGCCGTTCTGTCTACAAGAATCTTTGGTTCTGTGGGGATCAATGTGCAGAATTCGCAAGCTGCCAAGCGAGCATTCCTTTGAGGGTTCAAGAAGGAACTGCAGATGCTAGAAAATCGACTGAAGATGGGTTTTGGCCTGAAACGTTGCCTATTTCCTTCGCTCCATAGATGCTGCCGCACCCGCAGAGTTTCTCCAGAAATTTTGTCTACATTCCCTTGAGAGACGTTTGTCGCGGCTACTCATGGGCATTGCACTTAATAATGGCCAGGAGGACTGGGAGGGCTTAGTCTGGTGCTGTAGCCAGAGCTGTTTTTAAGTTGCGAAAGTCTTCTTCTTGTTGGAATGAGAGAGTGAATTGCTACGATGCCTTGGCAAAAGCACAGGCGACAGTAGTTTAGTGTATCCACTGCCAGCAGAAATTAACCAAGCCCAGAAAAGCCCTCATCTGCTTAGGGGTGGTCGGGCTGGTGTGGATCACAAAGGGAACCACCCGGGTCTTATGTAGCACTGAGCAATAAACCAAAGATTTTACTTGCGTCTGCCCCTGAACTACCTTTCGTTTGGGTAGAATGTAACCCCAGCAGTGGAAGGCTTTTAGTAGCTCATCGGTGTCCTCAGCATTCTTCTAATATCTGTACTTGCAAACAGAAGGTCATCAGCACACTGTATCACCGCTGAGCCGTGGGACAGCCTCAGGGTCTGAACTTGTTTCAAGACTGTTTTAAACTGTGCACTGTTGGTTTCGGTTAAAGTTCTCGTCTCCTCCATATGTGCGATACACTGTTGTAATTCACTCCCAGAAATCATGCGCTGATTCCTTGGGTAAGGCTATGCATTCAATTACTTTGTCCATATCAATAGGTCGTTTCAGGCACTGAGTTAGCGCAGTGAGCATAGCCTCGATCCTTGCGGGGTTGTCAGGGTATAATGCCTTGAGAGCCACCCAATCAGCATCATGATTTTTCCCTTTTCAGTCTTCTTTGATTTATATCCTGGCTCTGGTGTTCTACATTGTTTAACTCTCTCACTCTGGATTCAATTACTGCTCCTCCATCCTCTTCTGCCTCAGCACTTTCCCTTTTTTATCTCATCGTCCTTTTCCGTTTCCGAGTCGCTATCAGTATCATTTTCTTCTGGGGGTGCCCTTCCCGGTAGGGGTGCCGGTGATCCTCCCTACTGGATCTTAGTGGGGGAGCTACTGCTGCTAGGGACTGGTGGCTATTGGGGAGGTTGTCTACACTATTCCCAAATTAGTTCCTCATTCTCCTTGAATTTGTTCCTTATCCCCCTCTTTTGTAAACAGGATCGCCATCCCAGGTCCCCGGGGATATTTTGCTAAGGTTTCCGTTTTCGCATTACCAATTGTTTATATTCTCTTTTTTTGATAATCTTTTTGCCTGATCAGATTTCTCCGTTTTCTCGGATCCAAATAACACATATGCTGTACCGGAGCTCCACCATTTAATACAGACCGCACACGGACTGTTCTAGCCAATCGAAAATATTCCACAGATCTCTGACCTGCTCAAGATTTACGACAGACCACACATGGTTTGCTCTAACCAATTAACCAGGGCTTGTCCCATTCTTAGCCCTCTAATTTATGATAAACCACACATGGTCTGCTCTAGCCAATTAATAACAGGCCGTACGTAGTCTGCAATCCCTATCGACATGGGCCATTCCCACAGACTGCACTTTCCACAGACTGCACTTAATAATATCCTGACCAATCGAAAATATCCTGACCAAACGAAAATCTCTTAATCAAACAAAAATATCCAAACAAAAATATCCAAACAAAACTATCCAAACTATCCAAACGAAATATCCAAACGAAAATGACCAAACGAACCTAACCAATCGAAAATCTCTTACCTTACGTTGCCCGTGTTAAAGGATCCCGGCAGGGAACTATATCAACCTCAGACAAAGGACTACAGTGTTCCCGGGAACTTGTTCGGGAGTTCAGATTCAAAGGATCCGATAGTGCACTTTTATTCGCTCAAGGTCCCGGTGAGACTGTAGCCTCTTACTCTGTCGTCAGAGATTCCCAAGCGAGATCCTGACAACTACGCCAAAGTTGATTTTACCTTCCACAGACAACCAGACACAAATCAAGACTTCTTTATTCACTAGCGGGAGTGGGCGGCAGCTTGAGGGATGATAGATTACATTCCCACATCTCTTCGTGGCCCCACTCACCGAAACAAAGGACAGACATCATAATTATACTATTATCTTATCAGTACATTCCAGTGGCCATGACCATATATGGTAAAACTAAAAGCTCTGCAGCCTATTAGGATATGAGAAAAGCTATGCCATATTAGGCTTATCCAGTAAAGAATTATTACTGATCTCTACAGTTTCGCGCCATTCTCTGCAGTTTGGCACAGCCTGGTTCTTTTAACCTTGGGCAAAAGCATGCTTTCTACAAGCAAGTTTTCATTTTATATATTACTTGAAAACAACAGCAGAGTCTCCATTTTGTAACCTACAGCAGTTTTGATTGCTTTCATTCTTTCAGGATAGCACACAACAAAAAGGTTTTTCACTGTACCTCGGTACACAATAAACTAAACTAAGTAACTAACTTGTCCCAAAACTACCCTCACCTCATTATTTTTCAGCTCCTCTCAAAGCACCAACCGTCTATTTCTCTCCACAACTGCTGCCTGATCTGCTGAATTCCTCCTGCAGTTTGTTTTTAGCTCCAGGTTTCAGTAATTACAGTCTAGTGCACCTTCAACAAACTCTTCCAATTGGCATCACTTCAATATCACATTAAAAACAGGGAAAATGGTCAAATGTTTTGCAATTTAATTAAAAAAATGATTCCTACATTATTGAAAGCATTACATTTTTACAGTTGTACAGTCAGACAGGCCTAAATCCATGCTAAGCACCAACTACCCATTTACACTAATCCTGTTTTAATCCTATATTTTGTTCTCCCTGCAGTCTCATTACTTTCTGCCGCATATCTACACACATGGGGCAATTTACAACAGCCAATTAATCTACTGACGCCGAGATCTTTAAGATTTGGGAGGAAACCAAAGCACCTTGTGGAAACCCACTGTCACAGAGAGAATGTGCAAAATTCCACAAAGACAGTAGAAAAGGTCAGGTTTTAATTCGGTTTTCCGTGCTATGAGGTATCAGCTCTATTTGCTCCACCACTGTGCTGCTCATAAGCAAGGGATTACAGAGGACCTGTTCCCATTTTCACATTTAAGTCGAATGCAAAGATCCTACTGTTCTAAATGGAACTGGGTTTTCCGGATTCCAGGCCAATATTGCCACTTTAGGAAAATAACTAGACTCACTCCTTAATTAAGAGATTTGTGGGATATGAAAGACAAAAACTAACAGAACTCAAGTGTCCTCTGAAAGAATAAACGTGTTCAGTCTTCCAACTGCTCATGCCTTGGTCATAGGTCACTCGCCATGAACATTGTTGGTAGCTGAGGAGCTGGACCTTCGTTTCATCCGTATTTTCCAGCTTTGATTCTTCAAGGTAAGAAAATACTGCTTTCAAACTATGAATTAGTTGTATTTATTGTTCCTTGTACAAAGCCACGATGATTTTGTTGGTTTTATTGCTTTATGCTTCGGTGAGTGAGCACTTTGTGTGTATCCCTGTTGTTGGCTGGTGCTCAGCTCTCGCCGGCTGCTAGGTGGGGTGGGAGGTGCGGCTGGCAGTCCCCGGCCGGGAGCGGGTTCCTCGGGAGTTGGAGCAGGTTTGGGTTGGAGTTGGTACTTCTTCTCCGCACTGGCTGTGGACCTGGGGCTGCCGCTGCTCCGGGCCGGTGTCCCGTCGGTCCGGGGTTGCCCCGGACGTCTCCGGCCGCCCCTCGGGCGGGAATGGGACACTCGAGGGGTGACGGGGTGGTCCAGTGGCGGTTCAGCAGCGCTTGTAGCGCCGGGGACCCGGGTTCAATCCTGGTTGCGGATGAGGCGTGGGTCTGTGGGCACGCGCTCCCGTCTCCCACTCGCATCCGCCCCCTCTCTCTCGCTGTTACACCCCGCTCTCTTGCTACCTGACACCACCCCCCCATTCATCAGATTAAATATATTTTTACACATAAATTATGAGTAAAGATAAGAATTTATACACAGTTTCATCAGCTAGCGCTTTGATCACTTTTTCTTTATGGTGAATGACCTTTGACAAGTCCGATTATTCCCTGTGTTTTTCGGAATACCGAACTCGCTTATTGAAAACCTCACAAAAGTGAGATGAAACGCCGTTTCATTTCTTGTTACACAAAAAACCTGATCTTTTTATGAAGGATACTCATATGCAAACTGCCAGCAGCTTTAAAAATAGATAATGCATTAAAAGTGGAGCTCAATATTTTAATGGATTACAACTTCACAGCTCAATATCAAACAGAGCCAACACTGCATATGGAAGAACTTGCACAGGCGTTGTATAGGTTAAAACTAGACTACCAGAACCAAACATCAGGTTCAATACCCAGTCTCTGAAGAATTGATAGATTAACAATATGGAACAGTGCCCATACTGCAATTAGAAGAACTTGCACAGGCGTTGTTTCGGTTAAAACTAGACTGCCAAAACTGAACAACAAGTTCAATACTCTGAAGAAGTCTCTGAAGAACTGATAGATAGCAGAGAAAGATGGCAGTCAGAGTGATACACATGGCTTCAAATAATCTTGTGTGGGGAAGAGGAAAGGAGACGTTTAAAATGTTCAATCCAAATCACAATGCAGACTTTGACTGGGTGGGGTCCAGGTGCAAATAGAGAAGGCCAAGGACACGATCAGGCTTGCCACGATGCCTCTCTTGCCTCCGAAGCTCCTGACATTATTTATTCGAAAGGCAATGTTAAACAGCCAAATGTTCTTTTTTTTTTAATTATGTCATATGCCTAGGGCTACACAGCAAACCATGTCAGGATCTTCAGCATAATGTTGCAAATCTAATTGCTGTCACAGACAGTGGCGCTGCCCTGGGATTACAATTCACTTGCAGATTGGAACATGACTCAGACAAGATGTCATGGAAATTTAATTTGTATTCTGTACTCTCAATTACAGGTATTCCAACTATGCAGGAACACATCAAACGTTCAGAGATAATGAACTCCAGGTGCCAGACTAAATATTATTCACGGATACGGAAGATGCAACATCAAAAGTCGGGCAGCATACCCTTAAACACATCAGAACCTGAATAGGTTGATTCCATGAACGGGCACGGTGAAGTGCAACAAATGAGTCATTGGACTTGTAAACCAGAGGCCTGGACGTAAATTTAATTTCCACCAAGCCAGCTGTGGGATTTATATTCAATTCATACTTTTGAATTTTAAAAGTAACAGCTAGCCTCAAGAATAATGCCCACAGGATTTATTTCAAAACTCACCTGGTTCAGCAATATCCTTTAGCCACGTAAACCTTCAACCTCCACCTATACTGACCAGTATGCGAGCTTCCCATGAATGGTCTGGCAAATTTACATTAAAGCAACAAATGGGGAAAAAATGGACAAATGACCTGGTATGCTAAGCATTGTATTCAGATGTGGTGAGGTCACCCACAGATCAGTTAGCTGTGTAAAGTCCTCCTCATAAACCACCTGATTTAATTATCACCACTAGCTCATACTTCAGAGTGAGCATGCTAAAGTCCTTTATCATAATTTCTGGGTGCCTGGTCCAACTGCATGGAGTTTTTGTGCTCATCTTAAACCTTTCAATACTCAGGTCCAAAGTTCCCACCTGCTTTAAAAGGACATCAATAATAAGTGCCCAAGAAGAGTAAAATGACATGACTCAATGGCACAAATGTCCATGGTAAAGAAGTACTTTGAGAGGTTGGTCATGATGTATATCAACTCCTGCCTTCGTAAGGACCTGGAACTGGTAAAATTCCCCTACTGCCAGGATAGATCAACAGGGGATACAAACTTGCAAGCTCTCCACTGGATCACCAGGACAATAAGAAACATGTACATCAGCCTGTTGTTCATCAATTACACCTCGGCATTCAGCACCATCATCTCCTCAAAACATCATCAAACTCAGAGAAATGGGTCTCTGCTTATCGCTGTGTAACTGGAACCTCAACTTCCTCACTGGGGACCACCAATAGTACGAATTGGCAACAGCACTTCCTCCTTGATAACCATCAACACAGGAGCACTTCAAACATGTGCTCAGCCTCCTGCTCTACTCTCTCTACACCTATAACCGTGTAGCCAGACACAGCTCCAACGACATATTTCAATTTGTTTAAGAAGGAACTGCAGATGCTGGAAAATCGAATTTGCCAGCCATTGTTGGACAAACAACGTGTAACGATGAGTCAGAGTACAGGAGGTAGATTGAAAATCTGATTGAATGGTGCCAGAACAGTAATCTTGCTTTCAAAGTTAGCAAGACGAAGGAGTTGCAATATTCAACCTCTCCCTGGCCAAGTCCGTGGTCCCTGCCTGCTTCAAAAGATCCATCATTGTACCTGTATCAAAAAATGCCTCCCCAGCTTGTCTGAATGACTACCGTCTGGTGGCCCTCGGTAGTCATGAAATGCTTTGAGAGGCTGGTCAAGAAACACATCTGCACCTTCCTCCCTCGCAACATGGACCCGCTACAATTCGCATACCGTCCGAACAGATCCACGGACGATGCGGTTACCCAGGTTCTGCACACCGCTCTCTCTCACCTTGACAGCCAGAAGGGGGGTTATGTGAGGATGCTGTTCATAGACTTCAGTTCAGCCTTCAACACGATAGTCCCCACCAGACTTGCTGAGAAGCTGCTGGAATTGGGGGCTCAACACTCCCCTGTGTGCCTGGGTCCTGGACCTTCTCACCGCCAGGCCACAGGTAAAGATGGGAGGAAATGCATCGAAGTCCCTCAACCTGAGTACAGGATCCCCCCCAGGTTTGCATCTTCAGCCCCCTACTGTACTCCCTGTACACACAAATCTGTGCGGCTAGGTTCAGCTTCAACTCTATAATCAAGTTTGCTGATGACACTGTGGTGGTGGGCCTGATCTCCGATAATGATGAGAAGGCCTACCGGGAGAAGGTGGTTGATCTGGCACTCTGGTGTCAAGACAACAGCCTCCTCTTGAATGTCAAAAAAACTAAGGAGCTGATCGTGGACTTTAGGAGGGCACAACATCCGAGGACATACACACCATTGAAGATAAATGGAGATACTGTGGATAGGGTGAGCTGCGTTAAATACCTGGGAGTCCACATCTCAGAGGATCTGACATGGACATCGCACGCTGCCGCACCGGTGAGTAAGGCAAGGCAGCGCCTTTACCATCTCAGGCAATTGAGGAAATTCAGAGTGTCTCTGAAGATCCTCCAGTGCTTCCACTCAGCGGCTGTGGAAAGTATCCTGTCCAGAAACATCACAATTTGGTTTGGGAACTGCTCTGCCCAGGAAAAGAAGGCTCTGCAGAGAGTAGTGCGTTTGGCCGAATGCACTATGGGAACTACACTTGCCCCCCCCTGCAGGAACTATACATCAGAAGGTGCAAATCCAGAGTCAACAAGATCATGGGGGACCCCTTCCACCCCAGCAACAGACATGCTGTGAAAACGGAGAGGATGAGAAGGAGTGTCTTCCAGAGGCCATTAGAACTGTAAACTCCTATCTCACCAGGGACTAACTTACTGTACCAATTTACTGTTGTATAGTGTCTTTTTAAAATTGCTGTTTTTTTCTTTTTTTTCCTCCCACAAATATGTAATTTGTGAATATGTGATTCTGTTTCATTCTGTTTTGTAGTTTTTTTGCACAATCCGCAAGCATTGCCACTTTTCATTTCACTGCACCTCGTTTGCTTATGTGACGAATAAACTTGACTTGACTTGACTGAAGGAATGGAATGCTAGGATCCACAAACCTGACTTTATCGATGGGACTGTAACGCAGGGAGTCAACCATTTCAAGTAGACGAGTGTGCATATTTCGGCAGATCAATGCACAATGCAATCACAAAGAAAGCGTACCACCGCTTCTACTTCCTGAGAAGATTGAGGAGTCTTGGTATATTGACAAATATTCTATCAAACGTATATTGGTGTAGGTAGAGAGCATAGTGACTGGTTTGGCAATCTGAATGCCCAGAAATGAAGGACTCTATGGAGAGTGGAAGACATTGCCTGGTATTGATATGGTACATGAGTATCACAGGTACCTCCCTCCCCACCATCAAAGAGATCTAGAGGAGGCGCAGCTTTTAAGAGACAGCCAATATCTACACCTCCTTGGCAAGGCTCACATTTCGCTACGACTGGTGGGAAGGCGTTAAAGAGCCTGAAAACTGTGACCAGGTTTCAGAACAGCTTCTTCCCAACAACTATCAGGCTCTTTTTTTTTTTTTTGAATATATATTTTTTTATTAGAGTATTTAGACAGTGATTTAGCAAACATATGTTATGATAGCAATATTTCATGTTCAACAAGCATATATTATTAATATTATCAAGTGTATCATTTTGACTCTAATATTTTTTTTATAAAGAGAGGAGAACAGTAAGAGAAATAAAATAAAAATCTACATCAAAGAAGAAAATCATAAAGAAAGGAATAATTTACTATTAATACATCGTAGGAGATACGATCAAGGAATATAAGATATAACTTTTCATCTATTCCTAAATCCAAGTTTCAGTTAGGGTTCCCTGCCGAACCATTCTACCCTTTTAAGTAATCAATGAAAGAAGACCATGTTCTAACAAAAACTTCTTGTTTGTCCATTAAGGCAAATCTGATTCTTTCCAGGTGTAGGGTCTCCGACATTTCCATAATCCACATTTTAATTGTGGGGGATATAGGGCCTTTCCAAAATTTTCATATTAAATTTCTTCCCAATTATTATACTGTATCTAGGAACTTTCTTTGGCTTGTTGTAAGAGTTAAACTTTGTTCTGATGTTCCAAGTATTATTAATTTTGGGTCCGGATCCAGTTTAGTATTAATAACATCAGAAGTTATTCTAAAAATCTCAGTCCAGAAATTCTTAATTTTTATACAATTTGCAAAGGTATGTGTTAAATTAGCCTCTAGATGTTGACATTTATCGCAGGTAGACGATATTTGTGGGAAGATTCTATTTAATTTAACTTTGGAATAATGTAATTATGTAAAACTTTAAATTGTATTAGAGCATGTCTGGAATTTAGCGAGCATTGATGTATGTATTGTAAACTTTTATCCCATATATCTTTCGTTATGGATTGATTTATAATCATTTTCCCATGTGTGTCTATATGATTCCGTTGATGGTATCTCATTATCTAAAAGGGTGTTGTAAATATAAGTTATTAATTTTTCTGTTAGGATGCTTATTCAGACATTCATCTAAGATTTCTGGTTCCCTATTCCTATAATCTTGTGTATTTGACCTAACATAATCTCTGAGTTGTAGGTATCGAAAAAATTATTTGAGTGTAACCCATAAATCTGTTGCAGTTCTTGAAATGAGAGATAAGTGCTTTTTTGTAAAGGTGTTCCACCCTTTTGATTCCATAGTTTTTCCATTGTATAAAGCCTTTATCTAGTATGGAAGGTTTGAATAAGGGATTGTTTACAATAGGGAGATAGAGTGGTATATTATCCAGTTTTAGAGCCTTTTAAAGTTTTTTCCAGATTCGTATACCACTATATATTATAGGGTTTTCCCCATAAGTTTTTTTGTGCAATTTTGTCGGTGCAAATATAATCAAACCGTTTTCAAAAGGTAGACAATCCTCCTTTTCCATCCTTAACCATTCTGGTTGTTGATCCATTTCTTCCAGCCAAAAATTCATGTTTTTAATATAAACTGCCCAGAAATAAAACAAAAAGTTTGGCAGAGCTAAACCTCCATTAATCTTTGATTTACATAAATGTTTTTTATTTATTCTATGATTCTTGTAGTCCCAGATGAAACTTGTAACTGTAGAGTCTACTTTTTAAAAAAAAGATTTTGGAATATATATCGGGATTGATTGAAATAGGTACAATAATTGCGATAGAAAAATCATTTTTATAGCATTAATTCTACCGAACATTGAGATAGGAAGTGTTTTCCAGTATTGAATATTCTTATTTAGTTTATTCATTAAAGGTGGAAAATTTGATTTAAATAAAGAACTATACCCCTTAGTTACATAAATACCTAGATATTTAAAATTTTCGTCAACTATTTTAAAAGGTGATTGTTGTAGTATACGTATATTATGATCCGTTATTGACATGATTTCGCTTTTATTCCAATTAATTCTATATCCTGAGAAATGACCGAATTGAGTTATTAGATTTAATAAATTTGGAATACTAATTTCCGGCTTTGTAATATATATTAGTACATCATCTGCATATAGAGAAATTTTATTAATTGTATCTTTAGTATTGTACCCATGTATTTCTGGATTAGATCTGACATTTTCTGCAAGTGGTTCAAATGCAAAAGCGAATAATAATGGAGATAACGAACATCCTTGTCTACAACCTCTGGAAAGATTAAATTTAGTTGATAACATTTGATTTGTTAGTATTCTAGCTGTTGGGTTAGAATATAACAATTTAACCCATGCGCAGTACTTCTCTCCCAATTGAAATTTTTCCATCACTGAAAATAAATATGGCCATTCTACTTGATCAAAGGCTTTTTCAGCATCTAGCGATATAATTGCTAGATCTTCATTAGCAATTCTGTTTGAATATATAATATTAAACAATCATCTAAGATTATAAAATGAATGGCGTTTGGGGATAAAACCTGTTTGATCAGGGTGTATTAATTTGTTAATTACTACGCTCAATCTATTAGAAAGGATTTTAGTTAATATTTTCTGATCAGTATTTAATTGCTCTATATGAGGCCGGGTCTTCTAGATCCTTATCAATTTTAGGTATAAGTATTATTGTAGATTAATTTAAAGTTTCCGGGAGTTGCTGTTGAGTATAAACATGTTTATACAGTGTTTGTAAGCGTGGAGAAATCAGATCATAAATTTTTTTATAGAATTCAGAACTTAGGCCATCAGGGCCGGCGGCCTTTCCATTTTTTAAAGATCTAATTGACTCTTCAATATCTTTGGTCGTTATTTCAGCTCCTAATAATTCTTGTTCTTGCAGATCTAAGCCTTTAAGGTGGCGTTTCTGTAAAAATGCTTCCATTCCTATTGATTGTTGTGTCACTTTAGTTGAATAAAGATCTTGATAGTATTGTAAAAATCTGTCATTAATATCTTTGGGGAGTGTTAGTATTTTTCCCTTTTCTGATCTAATCTTATGAATCATTTTTTCTCCATCCAGTTTTCGAAGCTGGCGTGCCAATAATTTATGTGGTTTATCACCAAATTCAAAATTTAATTGTTTAGTATGTTGATAAAGTTTTATTATTTGGTCAGAGTTTATTTTATTTAATTTATATTTCAATGCAGCTATTTTATGTTTCACCAATGAAGGTGCTCTTGCATTTTCTATGTCTAATTGTCTTATTTCCAATTCCAATGTCTGTTGTTTAGCTCTATTCTCTTTGTTAAGAAATGCCTGAGAGGAGATTAATAACCCTTGTGTAAATGCTTTGAATGTTTCCCAGAGAAGGGAAGCAGAGATTTCGGGATGGTCATTGACCTCGAAGAACAAATTAATCTGTTTTACCAGATATTCACAACATACCTGTTCCTTTAAAATTTGAGGATTAAGTCTCCATTGTGTCTGTTTCTTGTCCATTCCATTTAGTTTAATCATAAACGTTAATGGGGCATGATCTGAAATTATAATATTATGATATTGTGATTTATAAGTAAATGGAATTAGTTTAGCATCTACTAAGAAATAATGTATCCTTGAAGATGTTTTATGCATAGATGAGTAAAATGAGTATTCTCTTCCGGATGGGTTTTCAATTCTCCAGACATCCTTAATATTGGTATTATTTATATACGAGTTTAAAAATTCACTTGACAGAGATTTTGACTTTCTCTGTGTTGATGATCTGTCTAAATATGGATCCAGTGTACAATTTAAATTTCCACCAATTATTAAATTATTTTGTGTACATTCCGGAATAATATTCAGTATTCTCTTGAAAAATCGCGGACCATCAAAATTGTATATATATTAAGGAGTCACTTTTTTTGAATATAATTCGCCTACTACTATGATATATCTACCATCAGTATCTTCTGTAGTTGATATATGTTTAAAAAGGTATACCTTTACGAATTAGAATTGCAACTCCTCTAGATTTTTGTGTGAATGAGGAATGATACGTTTGGGCAATCCATTTTGTTTTCAATCTGTATTGCGCTTCCTTTTTAAGGTGAGTTTCTTGGACGAAAATTATGTCTGTTTTGAGCGATTTTAGGTGAGTTAATACTTTGCCTCTCTTAATGGGTTCATTAATTCCCTTAACATTCCAACTGCAAAATGTAATTCCTTCACCCCCAGTGTTCACTTTTACGTCTTGCATCATGATTAGGGTGGTCTATAATGGAGTAGATGATTCAGCATGTTAAACCATACCTTACACCTGGATCTCAGATAGATGCATTTCAGAACGTGTAGGTTTTCTTCTCGGTCATATCTCCATGAATAATTATAATTCCATTCTAAATAAAAATTATATTGATTATAACATACTACAAAATAGAAAGAGTAAGTGGTTATTATGTTAGTAAAGTGTGAAAGAAAGAAAAATACTACATCTATAGTTAGTGTAGTTAGTGATAGCCACCCTAATGTGGCTAGGCATCAAAGACTTCCGTAGCTTTTGGTAAAAAAAATGTTACTAGCTAACTATCAGGCTCTTGATAGGCCGTGGGTCGAACATCAAAAATGTGTTTAGAAATTAACTTTTGTGACCCATGTCTGGTACATATTTGAAATTTGGCACAGATTTAGATGAAATATCATTGAGAAGGAAATCATAACTCGTCAGTGCAAAATGTTGCACACTAATTAATTAAGCTAATTAGAAAAGGTAACAGTGCTCTCTTGTGCTCAATAATAGGTAGCTGTATATTACTCTATGGGGAGCTGTGGTAGCGCCGAGACTTGATGGGAACATTGAATACTATTACGCTATTTACACGGGACAGGTAACTCTTCACCGCGGGAATTTCAGTCTTTTAATCCGTGATCTACGGGAACACCGGTGAATATGAGGTGACTTTTAGAACAGGTTCAGGAGGTGAAACTCAGGCAAGAGTCCAACTGGAGGTGAACGGTAAGCGAGACTGCTTCAGAGGTCCTGGGTTACACCGGCTCCTGAACTCGCCTAATTAATGGGTGAGGGCAGATTCTGTGTGTTCCCCAGTTTACTGAACCTTACTGACTGCCAGTTACATTCCTCTGGTAGACACACTTGCTGGAGTAACTCAGCGGGTCAAGCAGCATCTCTGGAGAAAATGGATAGGCCACGTTTCGGGCCCAGACCCTTCTTCAGTTTGTGAGGGAGGGGAGAGAGAAACTAAAGATATCTATGTCTCTCAGTCTGAAGAAGGGTCTCGACCCCAAACGTCACCTACTCCTTTTTCTTTTGGGAGATGCTGCCTGTCCCGCTGAGATACTCCAACATCGTGCGTCTACCAGAGGAAAATAACGTTGTTTTAGGTACTTTGCACGAAGCAGTGTCCAGGATCACTTGACTTGACCTGGATGAGTAAGTACACTGTTCATTAAGTCTTAGCGGCCTCAATCACTGCCTGATCTCGGGCTGTCTCCCAATCCATCTCGGAGAATGAAGCACGATCACGGTGAGGTGTATCCCCTCTCTGTACAGCGAGATCATTCCTCACTGCATTGCCGGGAACCTAGTGATTAAAATCGATCCAACCACCGCGCTCGCTGTAAGTGAAATGAACAGGTGGACCTTTCTCGTCCCTACGGTAATCGATGCGATGTGTTGTATTCCTCGCTCCTGGGTTTATATCAATTCAAACTTAGACTAAACAGCAAAAGTAGACTGTATTTAATCTTTTTTTCCCCCCGTCTTATGGTTTATATTTCATATTTCATGTCATGAATAGCTAGTTTACAAACAGAAATATTGCATTTTTATTTGTTTATATCAGTACACACGATGTACGAAAGAAAACACTACAATCTCACAATAATATCATGTCTTGGACCGGTCTCCGTTTTGGAGAGCATTGTTACTTTAGTACAATTGGGTATTCACAGTATTCTTATCCTCCTTAGTCTTCCTCAAAGTTGAACTCTTTCAAACGTATGCATGCACAAGAATCTGCAGTTCACTCTCGTGCAAACCAAACTCTAGATGACAACTTGCTGAAAGTTCACAGCAATCATCAATCATACTGTCATGGTTTATTATTGTGTACAATAATCATGTGAGGTTATTTGTATTATTGTTTTGACAGTTAAAACCTCTTGTACTAACCTTCCTCTCCGCTATGATCCCAGTGTGCTCCCTGCCTAGCTAAACAAATCACATGGTTGGTCAATTGGCGTCCGACTCAATGTCAAACATGCTTTGATTGTACAATTACTACTCAGAAAATTTGAGGTTTTTTTGTGTGCAGGTTTTTTTCTTGACGAGTTTCAGATATGATTTCTCTAATATTTTTACACAATATTTTAAAAATATAGGTAGATATGGGATGTGGGTCACGAAATGAAAGAAAAAGCACTTCTGCCCACAGTCTATGAACATTGCACAACACTAGCCTTCGCAACCATGATCTTCTATGGGGACCATGTAAAAGTTGCGCAGTCAATGGATAGTCAGTCAACGGAGAGTCTAGGACCAGAGGCCATAGGCTCAGAATAAAGGGACGTACCTTTAGATGAGTTGGAATTTCTTCATTAAGAGGGTGGTGAATATGTGGAATTCATTGCCACAGACAACTGTGATAACCAAGTCAATGGATATTTTTAAGGCAGAGATTGATTGATTCTTGATTAGTAAGGTTGTCAGGGGTTATGGGTAGAAGACAGGCAAATGGGGTTGAGAGGGACAGATAGATCAGCCACGATTGAATGGTGGAGTTGATTTGAGTTATTTCTGGTCCTATAACTTATGAACAATGTATGAACTTATGAACCATATCTTTGGTTGCACTTTAAAAAAAATTAGTTTTATAAATTATCATGGTTATCTAGAATTACCATTATTGATTTATTGTATTGGTTTTTATATATGCTTTGTGTGTTGTTGCATTTAAGCTGCAGCAAGTAAGAATTTCATTGTTCTATTGTCTTAACATAGGACAATGAAACACTCTTGCCTCTTGTGTAGACTAACAGTAGCTCATAACAGATGCCCATAAATGGAAATTGTATATAGAACAATATTTAATGGATCAAACATATCGTCATCATTCATTTTCAGGGCACACAGTGGTGGAAAAAGGCAACCAGAAAACAACATCAAAGGATGGCTGACATTTGTAGAGTAGTACCCTTACAAGGAACTAAACGAATGGAGCCAGAAATGATATTCATCTCTTCCCTGTGAAGCATTTCCAGCATTCAGCTCTAATTTAACCTTTCCTTTGATTCATAGTGCCCACTTGCACTTCTAAAAACATCAATCTAGTATTGTGCCTGTAATGATCAATTCGATAAAGCAGCAAGTGCTGCATGACAAGAATGATAGAAACATCAGCAATCTAGAATTAAATACACTCCTGAACCATAAGGCATTATGTCACTGTAATTATTTTCTTATATGATACTACAACTGGTTATAACAAAATATGCTTTTTGGTCCCTTTTAAAACAAAAACATCTCTAAATTGTAAACTCCAAACATGTATTGCTCATTGTCAGTACCAGAGGCGTTTGTGGCTGTCTTCTATAACAGTTGTATTCTTTCTAGTCGAGTCTTGTGGGCAAGGAGCTCTGAGCCTTGAACCCAGTGACAATGAAGAAACAATGACAAAATGTCCAAGTCTTGAAGGTGTTGTGGGTACTTCGCTTGTCCTCCATGCAATGGATCTCAAGGATTGGGTAAATGCAGTCCAAAAACACATGACTGCAAAAACTACCTAACATTCTATAGATAATTCACCATGCAATTATGATGAATCAGGCTTAGAATATTCAAGCTTGAGATTCCAGTAAGAAGAAAAATGCAAAAAATTAAAATGGTATGAAACCCACAAATTATTGTCTATGATGAGAACATCTAGTTTATCTGCAGCTTCACAAGTGTGCCAGACCAATGCCAAGGATACACTTAACATTTCTGTCTCAGCCAAGCACAAAATTAGACAGGAACATAAGGAACTGCAGATGCTGGAATCTTGAGTAAAACACAAAGTGCTGGATTAACTCAGCTGGTCAGGCAGTATCACTGGAGAGAATGGATAGGCAACGGTTTGAGTTGGGACTCATCTTCAAAAAATTGGAGGGTATGATAAAGCTAGGTTTGCAGAACTAAAGTACCGTGTTCTTTAATAGATGGAGATTAATTTATTCATGTAGCACATCAAAAAAATGACAATGGAATTTTTTGTATGTTAATTGTTGTGAATCATATATCTGCCTCTGATTACACTCAGAAGTGAGCCAATTTGTTGACAGCGGGGTGGTGTAGCCAAGTAAAGCTCAAGTAACAGATTTCCAATCTAACCTCAAATGCTGTCCGTGTGAAGTTTGCACACTGTCCCTGTGACCATATACAAGTTGGTCACTATATGTTGCTCCTCGTGTGTAGTGAGCTGTAGAATTCTGATGGGGAAAAATCAAATACGAGAGGGCATAGCTTTAAGGTGAGAAGCAAAGTTTAAAGGAGATGTGCAGGGCAGGTTTGTGGGTTTGTGGGGGTTTTATTTTTTTACACAAAGTGGTGAATGCCTTTCCAGGCACTGCTGGAGGTTGTGGTTGAAGCAGATACATAAGTGGCATTTAAAATACGTTGGATACATATATGGATATGCAGGGAATAGAAGGATACGAGTTATGTGCAGGGAGGGAGACCAACTAATTTTGGTTTCCATGGTTATTTTCCATGGCCTCACTTCTTATTCAGGTGTTGTACCTACACCTGTGTGTGTGTGTGTGTGTGTATATATATATATTATTTTTTTTTGTGCTGTGATGGGTACTTCATGACCAGCCACCACTATCAGTGCACTTTTAGGGTCAGTTTCCATTTTATTTTTACTGCCCTTGTTACTCCTGAGTTTTTCCCTCAAAGAGACTACCTTCAAACATATCTGAGGTAGATATTCCCACAATATTTCATCATATATATTAATATATGAAACCCCCTTAGGGTTGGTTAGGGAATGTTTTTGGGCCTTTTAACCCTTTTTGGCCTGAATTCTTTATTTATTTTATTTTTATTTTTTGGAATCTTTTTTCCATTATTTTTCCAAGCCATAAAGCTTTTTTTTTTCTCTGAAGGCCTTTTATTGAACTTTTTAAATTATGGCCTTTCTGACTTTATAAAATTCCCCCCCCCTCCCCTGCCAAAAGTTTGTGGAGCGACTAAAAAGTCTTCCTAACGTAATTTTGACGGCCACCGGTATCGGAACCGGCTCCGTAATCTCCCGTTCCGATCGCTTCCCTTAGGACGTTCTTTTAAAACTCCGTTGTTTTTTTATATAAAGTATTTCCTTTTATTTTAACTTTTACTTATTTTTTACTTTTAAATTAGTTTTAAATCCTGGTGTTCGATACCAGCCACGGAGTTTTTTAGACCCTAAAAGTGTTTTCCACTGCACTTACCTGCGGGCCCGTACCTACCGCTGTCGAGGAGCTGCCTCTGCAGCTCATGCTCTGCCGTCAGCGTCGACGTCATGCCGTTCCAGCGCCAGGCAGGGCTTCTTCACGTAGTCACTCACGTGACTCCGAAGTAAAATTGACATTATTACTGTTCTGAGCATTCCCGCTGTGGATGGTTAACTGGTTATTATAAATCGACTCTGGTGTATGGGAGTCGTAGTATCGCGAACCGTGGGGGGTGGGGGGTGTTGGGAATGTGGTAAGTAAATAGAATAGCTGTAAATGGTGCCTGGTCACTACATCCACTGACTCTCCATCCATTTTACATCACATCCTCAAAAAATTCCAAAAGATCAGTCAAGCAGGATTTCCTCTTCATAACTGCATGCTGACTTGAACCAATCCTTTTACTGCTATCCAAATCCACCGTTATTACTTCTTTAATAATTGACTCCAGCATCTTCCCCACCACTGATGTCAGGCTAACTGGTCTATAATTCCCCGTTTTCTCTCTCGCTCCTTTCTTGAAAAGTGGGATAACATTAGCTACTCCACAGGAACAAACCTAATTGTAAACAATATCAACGTCTAGTATTTCAAACAAAATAGCTTTGAAAGCTCAGGGAGTAGAGGGCGGCTGCTGTGGGGAAAGGGGAAATGGTGATTGTAGATGATATGTATGTACACCTTTAATAGTAGTGACAAAGCCCTTGCTAACCACTCCCCCACCAGCCAGTATAATTGTGACCTTCCCACCCTTAGCTCTCTCTCTAGTATCCGTGACAGACCACGTACAGCTAGGGCAGTGATGTGTGTGCATGTTTAATAAAGTAGTAGTAAAGATTCATCTGTGTCTGCCTGTACTCCTTACAGTGATCCCAGCCCTCTGAACACAAAATATTTAGGGCCGATCAGTACATTAATCAGAGTTCATAATCCACACAGGATAACTCAACTGTAGTCAACAACTTTGAAGAACTGCACATCTTTCAGAATCCTGGTGTTCGTATATCAAAGTGTTTTTATCCTGACAAGAACAACACTTTCACCCAGGACCCAGAGGCAGTTCTGCTACTGACTTAAACCCGTCTCACGGTGCGAGTTGGCCCACGAGTGACCCCGAGTTTTCACTCATGGTGATCACGTACCAGGAACGTAGCGGCAACGTCGGAACTCGCGCGATCAACTTATCCACTCGTGGAGCTAATGGCAGGTACCCGTGAAACTTGATAACTCGTGAAAAAAATCAAACATGTTTGATTTTTTCGACGAGTCAAATTCACTGTTCAAGATAAAAATTGAAACATTTTAACTCGTTGTAATAATGTAGGGCCTTGCGTTGACCTTAGTGTCTCATGAGTCTAACTTGTTAACCCGTGGGCACTCTTAAATCGGCAGCTGGACAGAGTAAAAAACGGCTGAACCGCAGAATGCTTCATATTTCCTTATGACACGGGACCAGTTCGACCCATCAAGGTATGGTGGCCAGGGCCGGCCTTAGGAGGTGCGGGGCCCCATTGGGAAAATTTTTCGGAGATATATAAATAAATAATTATAAATGAGTCGCGTGTCGTGAGAAACATGACAATTGGGGGGAGAGTTCCTTTCACAAAGTGTGGGGAGTCTAGCCAGGGGAAACGTTGCGAGGAGGGAAGGAGCGTTGAGAAGGAGAGGGTCGGGTTCATGCCTGTAACTCACTCACTGCTGCCGCGGCGCTCCGGGCGTGGAGCTACTGCATTGTGGCCGTATGGGGAATGTTTAAAAAAAAATCTTTATTTGACAAAGCGAATTGGTATTTCCATATGAAATACGGAACATTAACGCGGGGGGCCCCCCTTGGCGCGGGGCCCAATTTGGAAAAATCGGTCCAAGCGGCGCTAGGGACCGGCCTTGGATGGTGGCTATCAGAGCAATCCTACCAAATTCCTCAAAACCCAAAATGTTGGAAGGAACTCAGTTGGGCCCGGCTAGAATATGGGCAGGAGACGTTTCGGACAATTCTTCAAATCTCTGAATTTTTTCTGAAGAAGGCTAATTGGCTTTGGTTGTAACTTGTCTAAAAGATGTAACTAAAAATGAAAAATTTTAGTAAAATGTAAAATGTAACTAAAAAATGTAAATTGACCCCCGTGTGTAGGATGGTGCTAGCTGTCGCTGGTCGGGGCGGACTTGGTGGTCCAAAGGGCCCGTTAGAAACACTGTGCCACTTTTCAGGAGAAGTTGTCAACTCAAGAGTACGTCAGGAGACGTTGTCAGCTCGGGAGACGAACTTGGTTAACTCTGGAGACGAACTTGGAACATCGCAGTAAACGGCAAAATACCATACCCGTGGGAACTCGGTTCAAACACTTGAACATCAACTTGGGATCTCGTGCACAACCACGAGTCTGTCACTCGGGGTCACTCGTGGGTCAACTCGCACCGTGAGACAGGGCCATTATTAACCCAAACTCATATCTCGCCAGCTTGTGAGGACTTTTTCCTGAAACATCTTATTGTTTAAAAAAAAACAGCAGAGATAAATAGTGGAGCCAAGTAGGTTTCTGAAAACAGATTTCAAATGTTTAAAAGCAATTCCAAACCTACTCTGACTTAAGACTAGTGTCAGGTTATCATGGATGTTTCAGGTACTGAACAGATCCCATGGTCAAGGGTGACCAACAACACACACCCTAATGTACAAAGTAATGGTGACTAGGTGGCAAGAGACCATTCAGTATAGTGGAGGACACCCAGACAAAATTAGCACAGTAATAAAGCCCCAATGCCACAAAACCCCTCCCCAATGAGATGAAATTTAGTGACTGCCATTAATGCCGATCTCGCGAATTTCATGGAGAATATTTACATTCATGAATCTTTGAGCAACTTGGAGTAAAAGATACACATGCAACTTCTCGTGAAGAACAGCAATCAAAAATCAACATCAAATCTTGCAATGCAATTGGGCTCCTTAAATTGTCATTACTTCCCACTGGAATTATACAGAACAGAAATTCTCAATCGCTCAAGTCAACAATCGCTCAATTCAACTTATAACTTTGTTGTCCAAGAAATAATTGCACGCAATACCCATGGCAAGGATACAGGAACACGAATAGAAAAGAACACACTGGCAAATTACCCAGATCATCCTAGAAGCGATGGAGATGGTTTTGTTTACTATCTGGTTATGTACACAGGAATACAAAAAAGTAAACCGTTTTATTTTGTTCTAAATTCCACATGACCCAATAGAATCATCATCTAAAGAAATAAAATCCGAGAACGTTAAAAAAAAAAAAAAAATCAAAAAAAAAAAATCAGGAAGACATTATTTATAGATTGAAGAATCCTTTTGTAGCAATAGTTCTTCAGCTGCGGTCATTAAAAATATAGCTGGTAATTTGTAATTTAACATCAGGTTGGAGAGGGAGCCCAAAGAGAAATAAGAGTTTAGCTTTCAAATACCGAGCACAATCATGCAGAGTGAATGTGATGGAAGGAACTGCAGACGCTGGCCTAAACCGAAGACAGACACAGAAAGCTAAAGCAACTCGGGATCGGCAGTGAGTGTATCTGGAGAGAAGGAACGATGCTGCCTGTCCCACTGAGTTGCTCCACCTTTTTGTGTCTATCAAGTGGAGTGAATAATGTATATAAAGTAAGCAGGGAATACATTACATCAAAGCACATCAAAACACAAATCATGCTTGAACAGCATTGGCAACTGCTGCAGACTATTTCAAGCACCAGCATCCTCTTAAATATTTAGAGGATGGACTTAAAAGTCCAGCCAGTCCTGGTAAAACACAGGCATCATGTGGAATCAAAGAGATAACATTTCAATATTCAGAGATAACATTTATTTTCCCGCCAACTCCCACACTGATCTGTCGGTCCTCAGCCTCCTCCAGTCACAGGGTGAGGCAAAGCACATACAGGATTCCACTTTGCTAATCTGCAAATTTACGGCATGAATATTGAAATCTCTAGTTTCAGGTAATCTGCTTCCCCCCCCATCCACCCCATAATCCTCCTATACATACCTTTCTTTCTCTCAAACACACCAGCCCCCTCACCCAACTTCTTCGCCACCTCCTCCATCCGTGCATCACCCGCACACTCCTCCCAAGGGGTCTCCTTTCCCCATTGTTCCCAACTGCCCACCCCACCTCCCTTATTTGGTCGCATACTCTACCTTCCCTTTCCATCACACCATCTGCAACAGATTTTGCTTCACCAATCACTTTTTAACCTCCATTGTTACCTCCTCCAATTTCTCCTCCACCCAACTTCACTATCAAAACATCCCTCTACTCTTGGATCCAACTGTTCCATGCCAGCTCTCACACCAACCTCCCCCCCCCCCCCCCCACCTTCTTTACACTGGCTATCTCCCCTCCACTCTCAGCAGAGGAAAACTCTCGACCTGAAGATCCATCTGTCCATTTCCCTTACAGATGCTGCAAGTCCCGCTGAGTTCCTGCAGCAGTTTGTTTTTTTGCTCTACATTCCAGCGTCTGCAGTTTTGTGTTTATTTTTTTTATTATAGTTACCAATGTGGATAGCTTTTGGAAAGATTCTTGTTTCTATTGTTTCACTAATGCTGCTGGAATGAGGTTTTCTGCAATAAGAAGTCTGGCAAGTTTGTAGACAAAGTGCAGAACAGGAAGGGGCTATATTAGGGAAAGTATAAAAATAAGTTGTTACAATAATCCAGCACATGACTTCTACAAAACAGCAAAGTAAAAGTTCAGATGTGCAGTAACCACTTCACATCTGACAGTAGTAGTTTGTACTGTCTATATGCAAAGGATAAAAATATCTGCATTCTGAAGTCACAACACGGTAAGTATATATATCTCACTGTAAATGAGGAATTACTGCTCCGAATATCAGTGTTATGGGCTTCTTAAAAACAATTATCTAAATTTGTTGTGTTCTATTCCTGCTTTGTAACACCGTACACTTGCGATGAACTGAGCTCCAGAGTGGAGCTCAGTGACTTCATTTAGGACGAAATAAAGACCAGTCTCCGTGCCAAGTGTGTAACATAGATATTTAACTGCCCTTTGGAAATTACTGGATTGGTGAGGTTCCACTATCTCATTTATGACACGCAAGAGGCATGAGAAACTAGTAGTTTAAACCATTAGCATCTTACAGTTTAATTATCAGCTGCTATTCATAAATCGTCAAAAATTTCTCAACTCAAGAAAATTATTAATTTGCACAACTGCTGATAGGCTAAGTGATAGAAGCTAACTATTAAACACCCTTGACCACTGCTACACAACCATCAAAGACGCCTATCGCTCTATCCCTCGCCCTTGCTTCGGAAAATCCGACCATTCCGACCGGTGCTGCTTCTTCTTGCATACAGGCAGCAACTGAATAAAGCACCCCCCAGAGGTGAGGACTGTACAGAGCTGCCACAGTTATTACCAACTTCATAAGGAAATGTGTGGAGGACTGCATTCCAACAAAAACCTTCCGAGTGTTTCCTAACCAGAAGCCTTGGATACCAAGGCCAGATACGACCTTGCTAAGGCCATCAAAAAGACCAAATGGGGCTTCTGCTCTAAGCTGAAGGATGAGACGGATGTACGGCAACTGTGGGCAGGGCTTGAATGCCATCACTTCCTACAAGGCAAAATCAGGAGGCGGCTCAAACGACAGTGAATCATCACTCCCTGAAGAGCTCAATGCGTTCTACGCACGGTTCGATAGGGAGAACACTGATGTGCTTTCCAATTCGCCGTGACGGTGTTACAGTGATAGTCACAGAGGCCGACGTCAAAAGATCCTTCAGGGGGGTGAACCGTCGGAAAGCGCCTGGATCTGATGGTATACCGGGCCGTGTTCTAAAAACCTGTGCGGACCAACTGGCTGGAGTTATTACGGACATTTTCAACCTCTCACTTCTGAGGTCTGATGTTCCCAGCTGCTTGAAAAAGGCATCAAGGTGCCCAAGAAGAGTAAGGTGATGTGCCTCAATGACTACCAACCAGTGGCACTAACCTCTGTGGTGATTAAGTGCTTTGAGAGGTTGGTTGCGGTGCACATCAACTCCTACCTCAACAAGAATTTCGACCAACTACAGTTCGCATACCGCCACAACAGGTCAACCGTAGATACAATTTCACTGGCTCTCCACTCTGCACTGGACCACTTGGACAATAAAAACACCTACGTCAGGCCCTCGTTTATAGGCTACAGCTCGGCGTTTAATACCATCATCCCTTCCAATTACCTAGCTCACAGAACTGGCCTTCTGCTCATCCAGAATCTCAGATTCTCTCATCCACAGACCACAGTCTGTTCAAATTGGAGGAACCACTTCATCCTCAGTAACAATTAGTATGGGAGCACCTCAAGGCTGCATGCTGAGCCCCCTGCTTTACTCACTTCATACCCATGACTGCGTAGCCGGACATAGTGCGAACTCCATCATCAAGTTCGCCGATGACACCACTGTGGTTGGAGTCAGAGTATAGAAGTGAGATCGACCAACTGACCAAATGGTGCCAGCACAACAACCTGTCTCTCAACATCAGTAAGACCTAGGAACTGATTGTGGACTTTAGTAGGGGAAGGATGAAGACCCACAATCCTGTTTATATCAACGGGACAATGGTGGAGAGGGTCAATAACTTCACATTCCTGGGCGTGCAAATATCAGAAGATCTTTCCTGGACCCTGCACACCGATGCATTTGTAAAGAAGGCACATCAGCGACTCTACTTCCTGAGAAGATTACAGATATTCGGCATATCGAAGAGGATTCTCCTAAGGTTCTACAGGTGCATGGTAGAGATCATTCTGACTGGTTGCATCGTGGCTTGGTTCGGCAACTTGAACGTCCAGGAGCGAAAAAGACTACAAAAAGTTGTGACCACTGCCCAGTCCATCACCGGCTTTGACCTCCCCACCGTCGAAGGGATCTATCGTAGTCGCTGCCTCAAAAAGGCAGCCAAAATCATCAAGGATCCACACCATCCTGGCCACACACTTATCTCACCACTGCCATCAGGAAGAAGGTACAGGAGCCTGAAGACTGTAATGTCCAGGTTCAGGAACAGCTACTTCCCCACAGCCATCAGGCTATTAAACACAACAAATAAGCTATGAGCTCTGAACTGCAAAAAGACGATATTACTACTTGTTATTTGCACTATATTTGTTATTTATTGAACTTATTCTATTTTTCCCCCGTTATATACAATGTTTACATATTCACATATTCTGTTGTGCTGCAGCAAGTAAGAATTTCATTGTCCCATCCGTGACATATGACAATAAAACACTCTTGACTTTAACTGCAAAAGGAAGAAAGTCGTTTTTAAAACAAACTATATTTCACCTTTTTGCCTTTTGCAGTTCAAGTCCTTGAAGGTACCTTACAAATGACACCCATGGGCAAAACACCATTTCTGAATACCTCCACATTGAGTTCATATCCTGTAACAATGCTTCAATTACCCTAATGACATGACGGATGGCATCCTTTGTGATTAAGTGCACTCTCTTCTAGACCTCCTTTGAAGTATTCAATGACCATCCTTCCCAAAGCCTCCATTGCCGCGAACAATACCCGACTCGAAGTGGTACAGGAAACAAGGGTTTGAATTTTAAAAGTTTAACAGCCTTCCTGGGAAATCATGCAGTCCTGTTGGATTGAGCTTTACCTGCAAACATCTGGGAATCAAATGCAACTTGGACTAAAGGAAAAGTTGAAAAACATTAAAAAAAAGATAGATGTTTTAGATGAAATGAAAATTAGAAATCTAAAAGGAGGAATGTAAAAAAGTCTTGGCAGTGATTTGGGCAATGTCGAGGCCAGATAGCAAAGATGAAAATTTGGTCGAAATGGACCTTGGGTGAATCAGTCTTTTTTTGTTGTTGATTTGACCCAACTAAAAATTGAAGATGAATTGCCTGAAATGAAATATTTAACAAGTTGTTTACACAACACCTTCTGAAACACAAAGAAAATCTCAAGCCACTTCACAAAAGTAGATTCAAAATGAACTAAATGTAACAGTTTTCAAGATAAGCCACAGAGAATGCAAGCAACTTGATATCAGCTGCCTGGAGAAATGGTAACTTGGTGTTTAGAAAATGATGAAAAGAACAAAAACTTATTGAAGGAGAAACTAAAAATATAGCTCCCCCCCCCCCCCCCCCCATAAAAAGACAGTAAAGGGGGTAAAGGACATTTGATCAAACACTGTTGCACAATAATGTATCCAAAAGGCTAGGAATAAGATAGCCTTCCTAACCCAACTGACCCAGGTTGCCTCAGCACTGCAACACTCACTGACCCATCTTGGTCAACATTGGCAAGTTGGGCCGATCATCCCAACTTGCCCATGCTGACCATGATGCCCCAACTACACTAGTCCCACCTAGCTATGTTTAACCAATATCCCTCTAAACACGTGTGAAAGTTAAAAGCAACCTATTTTTGGAATCACTCTCAGGAGTGCTTTAACTCGCTATGCAAGAGAGTGATTGAGTGCTATTCCTCACGTTAAAAACAAGTTCAAAATAATGTATTTACATACAAACTGCCCAAAAGGAGGGGAAAATATTCAAATCTTTGGCAAGACTATTTGTAGGGTGTCTGAAGAAGGGTTTCGGCCCGAAACGTTGCCCATTTAATTCGCTCCATAGATGCTGCCTCACCCGCTGAGTTTCTCCAGCATTTTTGTCTACCTCTGATTTTCCAGCATCTGCACTCCCTTCTTAAACTATTTGTAGGATACAGGTTTCTGGACTGTAAAACAATAACCTACCACAAGCAGTCTTTCTATGCAGCTAAATAGCAAACCTCAGGCTTGATCAACATCCCATGCTCGGTAAAACATCAGTGCAAGTCGGGAACCAAATGGAACATCAAACCTTACACTGAATAACCATTAAAAAAGAAAGTAAAAGCAAGAGAAACAATGCCCATAGGCTACTTATTTTATGAGAATCCTAAACACAAATAGTCAACTCCCAAACGAGCTAACCACTGACTGAAACATTACCACTTGATGAATTGATCAGTATTTGTGAGTGATGAATAAGTCTTGGTTATAAAAATACAGCACAAGCAGTTTATAAGCACTGTTCTGAGACCAGTGAACTTGAAATTACTAAAACATAAATAGATAGTTTAAAAATCTGCATTCCCATGTCTCCACACTGAATACCATTCATGTAACTACTCAACAATGCATAAAAATGCCAATTAAGGTTCAGAGCACTTACAGTCTTCACTCATGAAAAAAACAAATACCTCATGTGACTGGTTATTATAGAATAAAGGAAAAAGAAGATGCAGCTGCAATTTCCATCCAGTTTAGTCCATCTCTCTCATTTGTCAGTTTCATGGTACTCAGCAATCCAAGCTGTCCCAACACACACTCTATGACTGACCAACAATCCAAATTAGTATCCCAGCTCTTCACAGTTCTCAGTTCAAATACAGTTCTACAGGGTACCCAAGGAGGTCCAAAACGTTTCGTAACAAGGGACAATACCAGAAGATGCAACTTAAGATTCTCACGGAAAAAGTTGAATATTACACTCAAAACGTAACTACATTCATATAACAGTAGACTCTGATTCACTTCCATAAACCTAATTCCAAGTGTGCTGGCACTGCCTCGGAAGGCATCACTCAAAGAACAACTGTTCTTAATAAACGCAAAAAAAACCCTTATTATATATAATGGACACAAAAAGCTGGAGCAACTCAGCGGGTGAGACAGCATCTCCGGAGAAAAGGAAATGTTTCGGGTTCAGGTAAAGACCCTTCTTCAGTCCGAAGAAGGGTCTCCACCCAAAACATAATCTATTCCTTTTCTCCAGATGCTGCCTCACCCACTGAGTTATTCCAGCTTTTTGTGTCTATCTTTGGTTTAAACCAGCATCTGCAGTTCCTTCCTAGACAAATTATATATAATGTTCTACTTTTAAAGTGCATGCATGTGTTACAACCTTGTGCATTGTAACAGAAAAGTGACTATTCCATGATGTTAATTTAAGATTATACTAAGTTTCATATTTTTATTCTTTCAGCCTAAACCTCACAGAAACAAACCAGAAACAATACAAAATGAAACGGATTCATTCAAAACAAAACCTTTACATTAGATTTATACTACTGTGCTATTGCAAGAATACTGTTCTTTTCTTCAATGACAGTATCTTGCAGGCAATACTTTCTGAAGAGATACAGCTCTTCGAAAAACCACGAGTTGCTCACTGCTCTTACACTATAGTTAAACATTAGTGAACTAATGACGCCCTGTCTAAACCATGTTCTGTTTCAACATTCAGCAATAGGATACTATACAAAACCAGGTTGTATAAACACAACCACCACAACCCATTTTATTTGATACAAGGATAGATCCCCCTCGCCTCCCATCGACGTTTGATCTCATCAACTAAATATAGTTTTTATCCACTCATCTGAAAACCGAGCCACAACTGTTCCATTACTTGTATATCTCAGGGACAGTAAAAACAGGAAATATGCACACACTCCTACTGGAACTGATTAACGTATAATGATCCAAGTCAAATAGTCTGCTGACAAACGAGAAATAGTCTGCTGACAAACGAGAAATAGTCACCAAATAAAGGTCTTAATTCTGGGTTTCCTAGTGATTCAGTGGGAGGGAGTATGGAGAAGGGAGAGGTAGGGGAATTCAGACAGGGAGAAAAGAGATGCCACAACATTTCATCAGGAGTTTTGCAACTTTTTAAAATATTACACTCCCCACAAAGTAATACTCGTGTTGACACTGAAACAACCAATCATCCACAAACACCAACTACCGATAAAACGATTTATCTCGCCAAACACCAGCAGATCTCCAAATAAATGCCAGCAAAATAATTTGTTGGATAACATGCAATTCAATTTGCTTCAGTTATCCATGTGACTCGATGTCACACCCGTTCATCCAAGTAATTTAATTTACTTTGACAGGAGCGCCGGGCAGAGGCTGCGTTGGAAGTTCACAGACATTGGGGCGAGGAGTGACCATTGGGACGGGCGGGAGAGGTTGGGGCCCTCACCATGACACCTCTCCTGCCCGCATCTATCCATCCTTCTCACCTGGCCACGCTCGAAGTTCTCCCTCTCCGCCTCCAGGCTGTTGCCCGGGCGGGCGCGCAGCAGCTGAGCCGGCACCTGCTTAACGGAGCTGGTCATTTTCTCCATGGCTGCCGCTACCGCTGGCGATGCAGTGAAGGGGCAGCGCTTGTCTGGCCGGCCGGCCGGCTCGCAGCTGTGGCCCGGCCGCTGCGCACCCCGCCCCCTGCGTGGCCCCTCACCCGCCCCCCCCCTGCGGCCCCTGCTCCACCCCGCCCCTGCTCACCCCGCCCCCTCTCACCCCGCCCCCACTGCTCACCCCGCCCCCCTGGCGGCCCCTGCTCACCTGGCCCCCTGCTCCCCGCCCCCTGCTCACCCGCCCCGCTGGCGGCCCCGCGCTCACCCCGCCCCCTGGCGGCCCTCTGCTCACCCGCCCCCCTGCTCACACCGCCCCGTGGCGGCCCTGCTCACCCGCCCTGCTCACCCGCCCCCCTGGCGGCCCCTGCTCACCGCCCCCCCTGCTCACCCGCCCTGGCGGCCCCTTGCTCACCCCGCCCCCTGGCGGCCCCTGCTCACCCGGCTCACCCCGCCCCTGCGCACACCCGCCCCTGCTCACCCCGCCCCCTGCGGCCCCTGCTCACCCGCCCCCTGCTCACCCGCCCCCTGCTCACCCCGCCCCCTGGCGCCCTGCTCACCCCGCCCCCTGGCGGCCTCCTGCTCACCCCGCCCCTGCGCACCCCCGCCCCCTGCTCACCCCGACCCCCTGGCGGCCCCTGCTCACCCGCCCCCTGGCGGCCCTGCTCACCCGCCCCCTGCGCACCCCGCCCCCCTGCTCACCCCGCCCCCTGGCGGCCCCTGCTCACCCCCCCCCCTGCGCACCCCGCGCCCCTCACCCCGCCCCCTGGCGGCCCCTTGCTCACCCGCCCCCTGGCGGCCCCTGCTCACCCCGCCCCCTGCACACCCCGCGGCCCCCTGCTCACACCGCCCCCTGCTCACCCCGCCCCTGGGGCCCCTGCTCACCCCTGCTCACCCGCCCCTGCTCACCCGCCCCCTGCGCACCCCGCCCCCTGGTGGCCCTGCTCACGCTCGCCCCCTGCCCCCTGCCCCTGCACCCCCCCTGCCACCCTGGCCCCCTGCTCCCCCCGCCCCCTGCTCACCCCCCCTGCTCACTGGCTACCCCGCCCCCTGCTCACCCGCCCCCTGGCCACCCCGCCCCCTGCTCACACCCCGCCCCCTGCTCACCCCGCCCCCTCTCTCACCCCTGCTCACCCCCCGCCCCTGCTCACCCCGCCCCCTGCTCACCCCGCCCCTGCCTCACCCCGCCCCTGCTCACCCCGCCTGCTCACCCCGCCCCCTGCCCCCTGCTCACCCCGCCCCCTGCTCACCCCCCGCCCCCTGCTCACACCCGCCCCCCCTGCTCACCCCGAGCCCCCTGCTCACCCCGCCCCCTGCTCACCCCGCCCCTGCTCACCCCGCCCCCTGCCTCACCCCGCCCCTGCTCACCCCGCCCCTGCTCACCCCGGCCCCTGCTCACCCCGCCCCCTGCTCACCCCTGCTCACCCCGCCCCCTGCTCACCCGCCCCTGCTCACCCCGCCCCCTGCTCACCCCGCCCCCTGCTCACCCCGCCCCCTGCTCACCCCGCCCCCTGCTCACCCCGCCCCCTGCTCACCACGCCCCCTGGCGGCCTCAGCTCACCCCGCCCCCTGGCGGTCAAAGCTCGCAGCCCGGCCTCGGCTAACCCCGCCCATGCTTCCGCCCTCCGGCGGCCACAGCCAGCGGTCATTGGTCCATCAGGCCGCCACTCAACAACCGGGGGCGTGGCCCTCTTGTTTACGTCATCGGACGTAACCCCTCTGGTATTGGATAAAGCGTGACGCCTCCAATCCCATTGGACCATGTTCGCTCTTCACCCCATTGGTTAAAAGTTCGCTCCTTGAGTTGGTTGACCAATAGAAATGCCGCAAAGTTGGGCAACAATTCGTGGCAATTTTTGCCAATGCAACTAGGGTTTTTTTCTGGCTTTCTATTTTACTGCCCGGCTATTTTTAAATGCTGGAAAAAACACACACTGCTTGAGGAGTGGTCCTGACCAGAATTGTGATGGAAGGAACTGCAGATGCTGGTCATGACACAAAAGGGCGCAAAGTGCTAGAATAACTCTAGTCCAGTCTGAAGAAGGGTCTCGACCCGAAACGTCGCCTATCTCCTTCGCTGCTGCACCCGCTGAGTTTCTCCAGCTTTTTGTGTAACCCTAGAATAACTCAACAGGTAAGACAGCATCTCCGGAGACCATGGATAGGCGACGTTTCTGGTCGGGAGCGTTCTTCTCATTAAACTGAATATGTGTAGGAAGGAACTACAGATGCTGGTTTACACCGCTAGATAGACACACAATGCTGGAGTAACTCAGCGGGACAGGCAGCGTAACTGGAGAGAAGGAATGGGTGACGTTTCGGGTCGAGACCCTTCGTCAGACTGGGAGTCAGGGGAGAGGGACACGAATGATATGGAGGGGTAAGGTGTGAAAATGACAGAACAAAGCAGAGGTAGAGATTGATAACGTAACACCATCTGAGCGTCACATGGAATACCAACCAACTCAATCTTTCATAACAGACAGAACATGGATCATTCATCGACTCTGCTGCTGAGCAGTGCCCACCTTGCGTCGTCAATAGCCAATAGGTCTGTGTTTAATGCACCAATTTTGTATTAAGTATGGTAACTTCACATTTTTTGTTATTATAACAGGCCATCGTGACCACTTTCGGTCTGCGTTGTAATTAAATTTGCGCAAAAACGCTACCCTATATCTAGCAATGTTACAACATTTTGATATTTCAACAGATAAAGCATAAAAATAAGTTTAATTTTTTTGTTACAATATTTTTTATTAGAAGTAATCCATCATAACAACGGTATAACAACTTTTCAAATACACAACCAACTTATTTCAATGTATACGGATGTTACGAATAATTCTTATAAACTTTTATTTTTTAGAAAAAAGAAAAGAATAGATTTTAATCAATAAGAATGGTGATTAAATAATTATTTTGATTATATAGAGAGACTCAGAAAAGAAAGAGAAAAAAAGAAAAAAAAAGAAATAATAATTGTTATATATATTTAATTAAAACAAAGTATTATATATATATTTTTTTAGAAGATTATAGTATACATCTTAAAAGTATAACACAATTGAATAACACAATTTCAAATAACGAAAATCAATAGAGACATGTATACAAATCAAAAGAAAAAGGAATTATTTTCATCTAATCCTGCCGGGTACCCATTGAGTTGTGATGCGAAGAACAGCTACCCTTTCTAATATTCTGTATATGGAGACCATATCTGTTCAAAGAGTTCGTATTTGTCCATTAGGACAATCTGATTCTTTCCAAATGCAACGTCTCCAACATTTCCACTGTCCACATTGTAATTGTGGGGGATAATGTTCCCTTCCAAAATTTCAGTATAAATTTTTTTCCCTGTTATCAAACAGTAATCCAAGAAATTTCTTTGGTTTACTGTTAATATTAGATTTGAATCCGGAACTCCTAATATTATTAATTTTGGATCTGGGTCCAGTTTAATTTTAAGAACTTCAGAGATAACTCTAAAGATTTCTGTCCAATAATAATTAAGTTTTATACATGTTACAAAACTATGCGTTAAATTAGTTTCCAAGTTCTGAACATTATCACAAATAGGGAGAAATGTTAGGATAAATTCTATTTAATTTCGTTTTTGAATAATGTAATCTGTGTAATACCTTAAATTGTATCAATATATGTCTAGCATTTAATGAGCAACAATGTTATACGTTGTAGGCTTTCTTCCCAGTTTCCTTCGTTATAGATAAACCTATTTCATTTTCCCATGTTTGTCGATATATTTCCGAAGTTGGGATTTCCCTATCCAAGATAGTATTGTGTATATATACGCTATTAATTTTTCTGTATTTGGGTGTTTATTAAACAATTCATCTAATAATCCTGGTTTTCTATTTTTATAGTCTTGCGTATTTGACTTAATATAGTTTCTAATCTGTAAATACCTAAATATGTTATTTGACTGCAATCCATAGATATCCTGTAACTCTTGAAATGAAAGAAAAGGTGTTCTATCCTTTTAATTCCTAAATCATTCCAATGTCTAAACCCCTTGTCCAATACAGAGGGCTTAAACAAAGGATTATTCATAATTGGCAAACAAAGTGACAAATTATCCATATGTAGGGTCTTAACTATTTGTTTCGAAATACGTCTATTGCTATGAATTATAGGGTTATCACCATACGTTTTTTTTTGTACTTCCCTTGTTGCAAAAAGAATCAAACCTACATCAAAAGACAAACAGTCTTCCTTTTCCATCTTTAGCAGGCTTGCTAAATCTAAATTTACCAACCAAAAATTCATATTCTTAATCTGAACTGCCCAGAAATAATATAAGAAATTTGGTAGTGCTAGTCCACAATTTATTTTAGATTTTACATAGATGTTTTTTACTTATTCGATGATTTTTTTAGTCCCAAATAAAACTATTACTCAAAGTATCTTTTTTTTAAACACTATAGGGAGATATAAAGGGATGGCTTGAAATAAATATAACAATTGTGCCAAAAAAAAATCATTTTTACAGCATTTATTCTACCGATCATGAAATAATAGTGTTTTCCAATATAAAATATTTTTTTTTAGTTATTTAACAATTGAGGGTAAATTATATTTAAATAGACAGTTATAGGATTTAGATACATTAATTCCTAGATATTTAAATTTGTCTGTGACTATTTTAAGTGGGAATTGTTCTAATATATTTAATTTTATTCCAGTTATAGCATAATTTCACTTTATTCCAGTTAAATTCTTTCCTAGAAAATGTGCCAAACTTAGTATAACATTAAGTAGATTGGGAATACTAATCCCGGTTTTGTGATATAAATTAAGATGTCATCTGCGTATAAAGATTTTTATTTCGTTGTAGTTTTGGTATTATATCCATATATTTCTGGTTCTGATCTAATCATTTCGGCTAATGGTTCTATTACCAGAGCAAATAGTAATGGTGGATAAACGGGCATCCTTGTCTACAACCCCTAAAGAGATTAAATTTTGCTGATAACATTTGATTTGTTATATTTTTGCAGTTGGATTTGAGTATATGATTTTTACCCATTTGGAAAATCTTCCCCCAGTTGAAATTTCTGCATTATTTTAAATAAATATGGCCATTCAACCTGTCAAATGCTTTTACAGCATCTAAGGATATGACAGCTATTCAATGTCATTCACCTCTTTTTGAGTATATGATATTGAATAGACTCTCAGATTTATAAGATGAATAGCGTTTTGGGATAAAACCTGTTTGGTCATGATGTATTAAGTTAATAATCACTAAACTAGCCTCCGAGATAAAATTTTAGTTAGTATTTTTTGATCAGTGTTTAAAAGAGCTATTGCTCTGTATGACCCAGGGTCTTCCAAATCTTTATCAGCTTTAGGGATAAGTGTAATTGTAGATTAATTTAATGATTCTGGTAACTTTCCTTGTTCATAAGCATATTTATATATTGTATGTAAGCATGGAGAGATCAGATCATGAAACTTCTTATAAAATTCAACACTTAAGCCATCAGGGCCTGCGGCTTTTCCATTATTTAATGATCCAATTGATTCTTCAATATATTTTACTGATATATCAGCTTTTAACAAGTCTCTACCTTCCTGATCCAAACTATTAATATGACATTCTTGTAGGAATGTTTCCACTCCATCTGATTGTCCTGCTAGTTTAGATGAGTAAAGATTTTGATAATTTTGTAAAAATGTATCATTGATATCTTTTGGTAAAGTCAATATTTCTCCTTGTTCAGATCTAATTTTATGTATCATTTTCTCCTCATCTAATTTTCTAAGCTGGCGTGCCAGTAATTTTTGTGGTTTATCCCCAAATTCAAAGTGTACTTGTTTAGTCTGTTGAAAAAGTTTAATAATCTGATTTGAATATATTTTATTTAGCTTGTATTTTTAATGATGCAATTTTATTACTTAGCCCCTCTGAAGGGATATTGCATTTTCAACATCTAATTGTTTTATTTCATTTTCCAACTTTGATCTTTCGATTTTTCTTATTAAAGTATGCGTGTGCTGATATTATCGCACCATGCATAAATGCTTTAAATGGATCCCAAAGCAGTGATGGTGAAATTCCAGGTTTGTCATTAGTTTCAAAAAATAATTTAATCTGTTTCCAAGTAATCATAACAACCCTTATCATTTAATATTTGGGGTTGAGTCTCCAGTTAGAGGTTTTAATAGTTATGTCTTTTAATTTTATCTTAAATGTTAATGGAGCATGATCCGAGATAATAATATTATGATATTTTGAGTCGTACGTAAATGGGAATTAGTTTTGAATCTATTAAAAATAGTCGATCCTTGAATAGGTTCCGAATACAGGGGAAAAAATGAATATTCTCGACCAGATGGGTTATCTGTTCTCCAGATATCCTTAACATTTCCTGTGTTAATAAAATAATTTATAAGTGTACTTGACTTAGAAGGGGTTTTCCTTTTCATTGATGATCTATCTAAATAATTATCTAAGGTACAATTAAAATCACCTCCAATTATTAGATTATGTTGAGTGGATATAGGGATATTGTTAAATATTTTCTTGAAGAATAATGGGTTACCAAAATTAGGACCATACATATTCATAAGGATTACTTTTTTAGAATAAAATTCACCTGTAATTATTATATATCTACCCTCAACATCTTCTATTATTGAGCTTTGTTTAAAAGGTATACCTTTACAAATAATTATTGCTACCCCTCTAGACTTGTGTATAAATGAAGAGTGATGTACTTTGGAAATCCATTTTGCTGTTAATCTATACTGCGCGTCTTTTTTAAGGTGTGTCTCTTGGAGAAAAATAATATCAGATTTCAATCTATTTAATTGAGCTAAAACCTTACCTCTTTTAATTGATTCGTTAATTCCCTTAACATTCCAACTACAGAAGGTGATTCCATCACCCCCCATCCTAGTGTTTATGTAATGCATGTTATTATTAAGGTGGTTTATAATGGAGTAGATGTCTCAGCTCATCTAACCCAATCCTATACCCAAACATCAGATCGATGAAATGTAATATCTGTGTCATTGTCTTATACACACGTCTCTTTAAACTAACTATATAATACCAATCATACTTAAATCATATAATATATAATATGAGATAAAATACATAATATAAAAGTAATAATAAAAAATGTGAGTAGAGTAAGTGATGTTAGTAAAGTGTAAGGGGGAAAAAAAATGACTACAACTATAATTAGTGCAGTTAGTATTAGTGTAAGCCACACTAGAGTGGCTATTAATCTACGGACTTCCGTGAAAAAAAAAAAATGTTAATAATTCCAGCTCCGTTTTTGCCTTAAGGGCTATATATGTCGGGGTGGGGTATTAAATTTATATACTTAATAATTAATAATACTACTAATATCAAATATAGTTAGTGTCATAACACTATATTAGGAGAGCTAACATACATTTTTAAGGGGTAGTTAATACAAAACTATATTTATTAATAGTCCATCCATCCCTCCTTGACCCCAAGATAAAGTTCATGTCCATTGTTCCTCCTCCTTCCCTGCGGATCCTCCTTCAGTGTGACTCCTCCTCCTTTTCTGTGTATCATCAGGTAAGTGATCAATAATATTCAGTATTCTTCATCTTCATCTACTTCTTCCTCTTCCAGTCTCTTCTGAATGTTTCGAGCGAATTCAAGAGCTTCTGTATGTTTGGTGAAGTGGTGCTCCTTGCTATCATAAGTTACTCTTAATGTTGCCGGGTACATCAGGCCATATCTCAGATTCTTTATGTTCCTCAGGATACCTCTTGTTTCTGTAAATAAAGATCTTCTCTTGGCCACTTCCGCAGGGTAATCTCTGAAGATACTGATGTTGTCTCCCTCATATTTGAGATTTTTCTTACGTATTATTATCTTCAAAAACATGATCATAAGCCACCTTCACAATCATCTGTCTTGGGGGAGCATCCCTCCTAGGGATACGTCTCAATGCCTTGTGTGCTCGGCCCAGCAGAGGTTCTTGGTCCAAGTTCAGAATATCTTTTAGGAGTTTTGCAGCAAATTTTCGAGGGTCTTGATCTCCCTCTCGGCCTTCACTCAATCCAACAATACGCAGATTCTGACGCCTTTGACGTCCCTCCAAGTCAATGCATTTCTCAGTTGTTTTGTGTAATAATTCTGATAAACGCTTGTTCTCGGCAAGACGCTTCTCGGCTGATTCAGTCAATTCTTTTATTGCGTCATTTTGTTTGTTAAGTGAGATTCTAAATGGTTCTCACTTGGTATCCAGCAGCAACTCTCACCAGTTTCGGTTTACGTCATCCAACTGTTGTCGCAAATCAGTACCCGCTTTATCTTTCCATTCGTCCATCATAGTCTTTACAGTGGCTATATCTTCTTTTTTGAACTCTTCTTTCAAATTTTCATGATACTCCAAAATATCAGCTCTTAAAGTCTTTATTTCCTCTTTATATTCTTTTTTCATATCCTTAAGCATTTGTTTTAGCTCACCCATAATAATTTTTTTGAGGTCATATCCATCTTTAAAATATCTTCCTGGGAGGCACTAAAACTCGAGCCCATGGCTCCAGTGAGGCCTACTTCCCTTTTCACAGGCTTTTTCCCTTGGTGGAGGGGGGAAAGCGATGCATCGACATTTTCTTAGTTAAAGTCGCGCGCCTGATGATGTCACGCACCTTTTTAACGCTACCGGAACCGTTCACTCCCGTTCTCCTCTGGTGAGTAGTTTCAGTTAACCCCTTTTATCCCCGTTTTTATACAATTTTTAGTGAAGCTGAATGGCGCGAGATCCAGTCCATAGCGCCACCGGAAGTCTAAAAATGTTTAATTTGGCACCTAATTCACTTTCAATCTTCAGTATTAAAAAGGGTTATGGCCAATTTTCATACTCGGAAAATTAGCATCTTGTTCCCTATTGTTTTTGCATTGACTTAACTCAAAAGCTGGTGATTGAGGACAGTCAAAAGCCCATAACTTTCTTAAAAATTAAGAGAACTGAATGAAATTTTCAGTTATTATAGATTGAAGCATTCTGAAACGAATATAAAACATCTTACTTGGGTGACCAGAAATTAAAGCATATAATTAGTTAATTATGTAATTGTAGTCAATTACAAAATTGATCGTTGTGACGGAAATAGTAATAAACACCCAGACTGCCTTAAATTCAAAAATGTGACATTCTGAAGATCAGAACTTTAATATTATTGTATTATATCTGTAAGTCCATAACAGATAGGTAAATAAATTACAATTTCTAGCAATAGACCAAGTCTTTATGGAGAAGATCAGTTGCTAGCTGGCATGGTGCCATGGTGTCCGGGAGGGAGGGCCGTTTCAGACATTTCCATGCCGCTGAGGACTTTTCACCCGACGCCGGTGTTCTATCTTCGCGTCAGGTGGGCCAATAAGCAACTCTACATCTTGTTTTTTTTTTCCTCAACTTTTCAATGTTGGCATTGTAAAACTACAAAGTTTTTGCTCTTCAAACCACGCATGACATGCATTTCTGCCCACTACTTTCCCATTAAGAATGTCCTGTAGATTCCATTTCTTAAGAAAAGGTTTTTTTTTAAAAATAGCCTAAGTATCCAAATAGCAACTAATCCCATTCACACAAGAATTCACAATAAAACATCATTTTTTTAACCTCACTGTGGAAGGAATTTGATGTTTAATTCCCATAAATTAATCTAGAAACATCCACTCAATATAATCAAATTTTTTTTTTTTTGCACAATACATGGGACTAAAACTGATATTTAGTATAAAAATATTGACTATGGGTAGACAATAACACAAAAATATAGACGATTTAGATGCTCTTATGACATGATTGTCCAAAAAAAGGGCACTTAAATCATCTTGCGAGTGGGTTTTTCTGGAACGTGATCAATTGGAACGTTGCATTTTTGCGGTGAATTGGAACTCCATATCGGCAGGACAAACATTGCCGTTCGTATGGGGGCCCAAATCATATTTTCGCAACGTAAAATTTGATTAAAAGCCATCCCAAGAAGCAATTTTATATGTAAAATAAACGACTTGCCCGTTGTTTTGTCCCGTTCGTGCAAATCCGTCACGTTGTAGGCATTGAGGGCGTTAGAAGTTGCATTTTATTTTTAATCGTATTATTAAATCGTTTAGCAATTTAAAAATTCGGGAACGGAAATCGAATCGATTATTCTTCGGCAGCTGCAGCCCAAAAATCCGCCTCCCACGGGCAGGAGAAAACGCATTTTAATCCGCCCCCCCCCCCCCCCAAGGCGCCAAAGTCGCAAACACGGCCAGTGGTAGAACAGCACGCCGCTGAAGTTAAGATTAGTAACATCACTACAATATCGCTAGGATTATTTTTGCTGAGTAAACAAGCTGTTCTGATTGAGTCCGCAAGAGTGGAGTCGGGAAAGCCGCTGTGTGGAGTTGGGAGGTGCTATGTGGTGTCGGTGCCGCTGAGTGGAGTCCCTCCCACCCCCCCCCCCACACTCCCCCTCCCTGTCCCCACTCCCCCTCCCACCCCCCACACTCCCCCTTCCCCACTCCCCCTCCCCATTCCCCCCCCTTCCCCACCCCCTCTTCCACACTCCCCCTCCCTACTCACCCACACCCTCCCTTCACTCCTCCCCGTTCCTCCACCCACACCACCCCACCCCCCCCCACACCACCCCCTCTCTCCCCCCCCCACACCACCCCCTCTCCCCCCCCCCCACACCACCCCCTCTCTCCCCCCCCCCACACCACCCCCCTCTCTCCCCCCCCACACCACCCCCTCTCCCCCCCCACACCACCCCTCTCCCCCCCCCCCACCCCACCCACCCTCACACCACCCCCCTCCCCCACACACATCAATTGACTCACTTAGCCTGCTTATATTCCAGTTGAAAGAATTTAGTTTGGATGCAAAGAAAATAGAGATTATGCAAAGAAAATAGAGACCACAAAACAGTGATCAAACTAAACTAAACCGCCTGTGCAAAGGCAAGATGGGGAAATAGCAGTAGGACTTCCTGTGAAGCAATGTCCTATTGACAATGCCACCATTTATAGGTCCATCCGTAACTGCCTGTGCGAAGCCATTAAGCTCTAGAACACCCACCCAAACCTAACCTCAACTATGAACTTCTATGGGCAGTCTGTGGTTACATTCATGATTTTAGGGTCATTTTTTGGATGTACTGTGGTTATTAATTTACTGATTTTTTTTGTTTATACTATCGATATATGTGGTGATCACAGACTTATGCTACGCAAGTAAGAATTTAATTGTTGCATTTTCGGTACATATTGACAATTAAACACTCTTGACCTTGTATTGCTGTAGATTTTTGGCGAGAATGCTTGTTGGATGGGGAGTTGAATGAAATGAATACTTTATTGTCACATGTGACAAGTCACAAGGAAATTCTTAGCTTGCATACCCAAGGTATGCAAATAGACGTTACATAAAGGGCGCTTGCATAGTAAGAGTATCCACGCCAGGTTCCCCTTGTTCTTCCCCTCCCCCAGACTTTACACAAAGAAGTTGTGAAATGGCCGTGAAATATTTCTAAGTCAGGATGTTCAGCTAGGGAGAGAATCTGAAGGTGTCGGTGTCTCCATTAGCATGTATTTGTCCTTCTTGGTTGTATTTTTAAGAAGTGATGTCAGAGTAGACATAGGTGATGCATTTTATAGATGGTACAGAATATGCATTCATGATGGTGTGAATTAATGTTCAAGGTGTAGGGTAGAGTGCCAATCAAGTGGCAGCTGAGCTCATTCAGGCATGTGGAGTGTATTCCATCACATTCTTTACTTAATTGTCATTGCTGGAAATGCTGTGGAGTGTTAGGATGTGAGACACCTGCTCTTGGAGCCATTGTATTTATCTAGCTGGTTGAGTCAAGTTTTGGTTAATGGTAACTTCAGGATGTTGATTGTGGGAGTCTTAGTTATGGCAATGCAATCAGAGATGGTCACTGCCTGTGGTGTGCAGTTACTCGCATTGATCAAATTATGCCAGATGATTGTCTCAGTTTACTGCATGTAGGCGGGGATTGCTTAATTTTGCAGAGGAGTTGCAAGTGGAAATGAACATTGTGCATTCATCAGTAAACATCCCTTTTTCTGACCTTATGACGGAAGGAAGGTCAGTGATGAAGCAACTAAAGATTGTCAGGTCGAGGATACTCCCATGTGGAACCTCTCCAGTGATATCCTGGATTTGAAATTATTGACCTGCAACAGCCACAGTATCCTTTATTTGTGTGACCTTGATCATTGGAGCATTTTCCCCTTGAAGGCTGTTTTAAAACGATTTGGGACTTAAGTTATTTCAACTTTGCAAACTCAAGCCCTGGTAATATTACCAAACGACTCTTGGTGAAAAACATTGCAGCTCTCGTGTGGAGTACATTTTGTGTACAATTTTCAGTTCTTCTTTGAGATATTGCTCAACTTGCTGAAGCTCTGATTCGACAGTGAAGAATGGTTGGTGGTGATGAGATAGAGATTTCCTTGTCAATATTTGACCTGATGGCAAGTGTGTAATGGATTCAATGTTGGGATTCTCATAGCTCCAACCATGTCCACTATTTCTGATGGGTTTGGCACAGGATATACCTGGGAATTTTGCTGGTGGAGCCAGGCAAGTTACCGACAAAGTATGATTCTGTGAGGAGGACCATGGCAGGCTTTTCTTTGACTTGTTCAGTGCCAAATTTAGGCATAGGTCCCGAGAAATGTATGACCAATGTGTTTGCAGTTGACTGGCCTTGGAGTGAATCATGGCTGAATTAAGTGCTGAGGTTGAAGTCAGGTTATTCTTCATGTTTTGATTCGCATTCTGTTTCAATGAACCATTTATGAAAACAATTTAGAATCAAATGCATTGACGTAGGTTTGGAATTGCACAGTGACCAGACAGGAAGGATAACACATTTACTTCCAGACGATTATTGGTGAACTTGACCAGATTTTATTGACAGTCTAGTAGTTTCATCCTCATAGTTATTGAAGTTAGCAATTTTAAAAAGTACTTCCCGATCATTTATTTTGTGAGATTTGAATTTACATTAAATTTGTAACATATCCATTTGCCAGCATTTAATCAGGATTTGGGGCATTCTCCTTTTGGAGTATTGCAGAGATACTTGGACAAATTGTTCAGAGAGTTCCCATCATCATGCACTCCCAGGACATCATGGTCTGATTCCTGCCTTGCGGGCATGGGAGGTCTGCAAGAGATATGAAGTGCTTGCCTAAATTGTAACCCTTTTCCCCACCACAAATTCCAGGTGGCCTCAAATTCAAAGCTTGACTGTGATTTCCCTCAGCCAGTTTGCCTGCCTCCTCCTCCACTGCCCCCACCGGCCTCTGAATCCCCACCATGCATTCCTTTGCAGCAATATTGCTGGTGTGAACCTGCGGTTCATCTACCAAGCTTGGTGTTGGGAGAGGTGGGTCGGTCAGTACATCATCAACTGCAAAGAAAATAGAACAGAAGATTGGGGAAAGCAGTCAGTGGCCTACTGTATCCATCTTCAGGTGGAAATCCCAAGGCAAGCGGCAGAAAGAATAACCAGGCCATGTGAAAGAAAGATTGTTGGAGACATCTTGTTTAAGAAAGAACTGCAGATGCTGGAAAAATCGAAGGTAGACACAAATGCTGGAGAAACTCAGCAGGTGAGGCAGCATCTATGGAGCGAAGGAACAGGTGACGTTTCGGGTCGAGACCCTTCTTCAGACTGATGTCGGGGTGGGGAGGGGAGGGTGGGAAGAAGAAAGGAAGAGGCGGAGGCAGCGGGCTGTGGGAGAGCTGGGAAGGGGAGGGGAAGAGGGAGAAAGCAAGGACTACCTGAAATTCGAGGTCAATGTTCATACCGCTGGTAAACTACCCAAGCGAAATATGAGGTGCTGCTCCTCCAATTTGCGGTGGGACTCTTGCCATGGAGGAGGCCCAGGACAGAAAGGTCAGATTCGGAATGGGAGGGGGAGTTGAAGTGCTGAGCCACCGGGAGATCAGGTTGGTTAACGGAAACTGTGCGGAGGTGTTGGGCGAAGCGATCACCAAGCCTGTGCTTGGTCTCACCGATGTAGAGCAGTTGACATCTAGAGCAGCGGTTGGAGGAGGTGCAGGTGAACCTCTGCCTCACCTGGAGAGACTGCTTGGGTCCTTGGATGAAGTTAAGGGGGGAGGTAAAGCGACAAGTGTAGCATTTCATGCGGTGCAAGGGAAAGTCCCAGGGGAGGGTTTGGGTGGGAAGGGACGAATTGACTAGGGAGTTACGGAGGGAACGGTCTCTGTGGAAAGCCGAAAGGGGAGGAGATGGGAAGATATGGTCAGTGGGGGATCCTGTTGGAGGTGGCGAAAATGTTGGGGGATTAGCTGTTGTATATGATGGTTGGTTGGGTGGAAGGTGAGGACAAGGAGGTCTCTGTCCTTGTTACGAGTGGGGAGATGTGGAGTGATACATCTTAAACCTTTCATTACTGAGGTACAAGTAATCTGTTTTAAGAGGAGAAGAAGACAAAGATGACATGCCTTGATGAAGACCAACTGGTAGCACTAAATCCCATGGTGTTGGTGCTTTGAGAGGTTGTTTATAATACATATCACCTCCTGCCTAAGTAAGGACATGGACCCATGAAAATTCATCCACTGCCACAACAGATCCATAGAGGTTGTGATCTTGCTGACTCTCCGTTTTGCACTGAACCATTTGGACAATAAGAACACGTATTTCAGGCTGTTGTTTATTGACCGTAGCTGCACATTCAACACCATCAACTACCCAACCATTAACTATCACCAAACTCGGAGAACTGTGTCTCTGCCCATCCTTGTATAACTGAATTCTCAATGTCCTCATCGACAGATGACAATCAATACAAATTAACGACAATTCTTATTCGATAACCATCCACATAGGAGCATTGCAAAGCTGTGTGCTCAGTCCTCTGCTCTACTCTCTCTCTCTCTCTCTCTCTCTCTCTATACCATTACTGTGCAGCCAGCATTATTCCAACGCTATCTTTAAATTCATCGATGATACTACCCGTGGTAGATGAATAACAGGTAACAATGATTTGGAGTAAGGAAGGGGGATTGAATAGTGCCAAATCATACAGCTTTCTCTCAGCGTGAACAAGACCAAGGAAATGATTGTTGACTTTGGGACGGTAAAGCCGAGGATCCACAAATCTGTCTTCCCCCTACTGGACGGCAGTGGAGGGAGTAAACAGCTTAGGTCCACGGGCGTGCCGATCTCTAAACATCTGTCTTTGGCCCAATCAGAAAGAAAACTCACCAATGCCTTTATTCCATTAGTAGATTGAGGTGATTCAGTCTTCAGAATACTGTATTGAACTTCTACATATTTAGGGTAGGGAGCATACTGACTGATTGCATCATAGCCTTGTTTGGCAATTCCGTGATGACCAGTTTCAAGAATATCTTTCTTCCCAAACACCATGAGGCTCTTGAACATTACACAACACAAACCTCTATCTATTTAATTAAAATTATCTTGACCACTTCCTGCCTGCGCTGTATATTGTTTTTAGAAAAAAATTCTACCCTGTCCGTTGTGATTTTTGACCATCTTACTCACAGTCCTCTACCTCTGAGCCAGCCCCGAGGATTTTTCCCATGGCTGAAAAATAAAAAAAGTTATGAGCGTTTAAAAAACCTTGATCAGCTGATTGGTCCTTTCAATTCAATCTTTAATGGCCATTGTGCAATGTACAGTACAGAGACAACAAAATGCAGTTAGCATCTCCTCAGAAGAGCAAACGTAGAATAATGAGTGGTAAATGAAAGGGGGGGGGGGGGGGGGGGTTGACTGGCAATCACCGAGGTGCAGAGTTAAGTATTGTAACAGCTGCAGGGAAGAAGCTGTTCCTGAGCCTGCTGGTCTGGCAACGGAGGGACCTTTAGCGCCTCCAGGATGGGAGGAGGGTAAACAGTCTGTGGCTGGGGTGAGAGCAGTCCTTGACAATGCTGCGCGCCCTTCGCAGACATCGCTTGCTATGGACAGACTCAATGGAGGTGAGTGAGGAACCGGTGATGCGTTGGGCAGTTTTCACCACCCTCTGCCATGCTTTCCGGTTGGAGACAGAGCAGTTGCCATACCATACTGTGATACAGTTGGTAAGGATGCTCTCAATGGTGCAGCGGTAGAGGTTCACCAGAATCTGAGGAGACAGATGGACCTTCTTTAGTCTCCTCAGGAAGAAGAGACGCTGGTGAGCCTTCTTGACCAGTGTAGAGGTATTGTGGGTCCAAGAGAGGTCATCAGAGATGTTGACCCCCAGAAACCTGAAGCTGGAAACACGTTCCACCTCTGTCCCGTTAATATGGATGGGGGTGTGCGTGTCATCCCTAGACCTTCTGTAGTCCACAATGAGCTCCTTGGTCTTCTTGGAGTTAAGGGCCAGGTTGTTGTCAGTGCACCATGCTGCTAGGAGCTGAACCTCCTCCCTATAGGCCGACTCATCGTTGTCGCTGATGAGGCCGATCACCGTTGTATCATCTGCATACTTGATGATGGTGTTAGAACCGTGTACAGGTGTGCAGTCGTAGGTGAAGAGGGAGTAGAGGAGGGGGCTCAGTACACAGCCCTGTGGAACGCCGATGTTCAGGGTGATGGTTGAAGAGGTGTGGTGATCAATTTTGAGGGGATAATGGGGTTCAATGCTGAGCTAAAGTCAATGAACAGCATTCTCACGTAGGTGTCTCTGTTGTTGAGGTGGGAGAGGGCGGAGTGGAGTGCCGTTGAGATGGCATCCGCTGTACTCCCATTCTTGCGGTAGGCAAACTGATAGGGGTCCAGTGTGGGAGGTAGGCAGCCTTTGAGGTGTGCCAGAACCAGCCTCTCGAAGCACTTGGTGATGATGGGAGTAAGTGCAACTGGGCGTTGAGGCTCGCCGCAGTGGAGTGTTTTGGCACCGGCACGATGGAGGTGGTTTTAAGGCACGTGGGGACAACTGCTTGGGCAAGTGACAGGTTGAAGATGTCAGTCCAGACGTCTGTCAACTGCGCAGCACAGGTCCTGAGGACGCGCCCGGGGATGCCGTCAGGGCCAGCAGCCTTACCTGCCTTAATCCTACTCGGTGCTAGATACACGTCGTAGGGGGTGAGTGTGAGGGGCTGGTGATCAGCAGGGAGCATAGCCTTGATGGCCATTTCTTGGTTGTCCCTGTCAAAGTGGCCATAAAACTGGTTAAGCTCCTCAAGGAAGAATGAGTCGCTGGATGTAGGGCTGGTGTTGGTGGATCTGAGTTCCGTGATAGCCTGGATGCTTTGTCACTTGCGTCGGGGGTCGGAGTTGTTGTTGAAGTGCTCCTCAATCCTAAGCTTGTAGCTATGCTTGGCCTTCTTGATGCCCCTCTTCCGGTTAGCCCTGGATGAACTGTAGGCTCGAGCACCGCCTGACCTGAAAGCAGTGTCCCGTGCTTTCAACAGTAGCCTGACCTCGCTGTTCATCCATGGCTTCTGATTCGGGAATGTGGTAATCCGTTTGAGGGTGGTGACACTGTTGATGGTGGAGTTGATAAACTCCAGAACAGAGGATGTATAAGTGTCTATGTCCGTGTGGGAGTCGAAGGTGGCCTGGGCTGCAAACACATTCCAGTCAGTGTTTCCAAAACGCTGCTGAAGTGTGGAATCAGCCTCCTCTGACCAGACGTTAACTGTCTGTCAATCACCGCGATGAAGGTAACGCCCCTTCCGGGGAGGGGGCAGGACAATAAAGCCACGGATGCCTGGACGTGAGCCAGTCACTCTGCAAGATCACGAGGGAGAGGCCACGACTCATTCTAAGCTGTGAATCAACTGAACTGTGAGGCTGTAATGTACTTGCAATAAATTATTTGTTAGTCCTTAATGACAATCCCATGAGTTGTTTGGCCTGCTGCCCTTCCTGTGCTTGAAACTGCAATGCTTTATTAGGTCCGACTGTGTTTGGAAGGAATAAATGCTTTATTGGGTCTGACTGTGTTTGGAAGGACTAAATGATTTATTAGGTCCTACTGTGTTTGGAAGGAATAAATGCTTTATTAGGTCCGACTGTGTTTAGTCCAAAAGTTCCGCTCATTTCGTGACTTCCGCTTAGTGCACAGGTTGCGCAAATTTCCGGTGAGTGCAGAGGTCATGCTGATTGCGGAAGTGTCGCTGCTACTGCGGAAGCCCCACAGTGGAGAGGCCACGCTCAGCCGCGTGAGTAGATTCACAAAAGTTTACTGTCATTTATATGGTGAGTGTGTGTGTGTGTGTGTGGAGAGGTGGAATATTGCGTTGGGGGAACCAGCCCTCCCATGTGAAGCTGGGACCCAACGGTTCCCACTTAGTCTAGTCTGCAACTATGAACCTTTGTGGGCTATGTCTTTGGTTGCACTATGTTTTTTTGCACCATTATGGATTACTTAGAATTATGTTTATTAATTTCTTGAATGTCCAATTATTATATATTATGTGTATGTATTGTGTGTACAGGCCTGCAAGTAAGAATTTCATTGTTATGTTGAAACATATAACAATTAAATATTCTTGACTCTTGAAAGCAAACTATCAGACTCCAGGACCTTGGACTCAACAAGACAATAATTGAATCTCCTTTGCCATTGCCTCTTTCCCACCTTCAGGATCTTGACAATTCCTTGCAGAGGAATCACTGATATTAAAGAATATAGAATGTCCACATCATAACTAATAAAGTCCTTTCAAAGTACAGAAACCAAGAAAAGAGGATCGTTAAATGAACTAAATCTACATTTCTGTACTTTTTCTACTATTCCTTGGTCCTTAATATTTTAATTGTGTGTATGGGGAAAAAATGGCTTGCCAAGTTCCACATTTGTAAGTAATATACGTGGGCAATGAGGATTCACTACCAATTATCTCTGTAATATGATTAGAAGAATAACGGTAACCCAGCTTTATCCAAGAGTGGAGTTGAAAAAAATTATAAAAGAAACTGAGGATATTTCATATTTAAGCATGCCAGAAAAGACAAGTATAGTTATCAGCTGATAACGATTACAGAAATAGCTAAAAGTTATTATGTTCCAGTGTACTTTCAACTCCTGATAATATTCCAATTGACATTTCTTCTGCCAGCCTTTGTGATGTGGCTATGGTTCTTGATCATGTCCAGCCACACTTGTGTACTTTAGGCTACAGTGTTGCATAGACTGTATTACAACTCCTCTCTAGCAAGATAATGCATGCTTCTTTCTATTTTAAAATCGGATATAGGAAACATCCTATAAATACTCCGCTGGATCATTCTTGTCCACAAAGACTTGTACAGACTTGTTTAAACAACAGTCAACCAGTCCAAACATAGTATGAATGTTCTGTGGAAAGATAAAATCTCACACATTTTATATATATTTTAAAATATTTAAAAGCCACCAGGGTCGCCGATTGGCAGCCCTGCCAACAGTCTGTTTTTTTGTGTGTTTCAATATTAATATTGTGCGTTAAAGTTTGTGTTAATGTTCTCCGGTTTGTTTTATGGAGGGGGAGCGGGGGGGAGAGCGGTTAGGCGGGGGGGGGGGGTAGAGAGGGGTGGGCAGAGGATAGGGGGAGGGTCCGGCAAAACTTTTTTTCAGTTTCTTACCTTGCTGGAGATGCAATTAATTTCCAGTTCGCATTCTCCGGTCGCTCTGCGGCCTGCCATCGATGGAGCTGGAGGCCTCCTCGGACTGGCCTTGGGCCCTACCGCAGGGCATGGACTTACATGGCGTTGATCCCTTGCCTGGGATCGCTCAAACCATGCCCTGCGGTCTTTACATCGGGAGCTCGCAGTCTCGGGAGAGGCCATGGAGCTTTACATCGGGAGCTCGCAGTCTCGAGAGAGCCATGGAGCTTTACATCGGGAGCTCCAATGTGGCGGAAGGTTCGACCAGCACTGATGCGAGGTTCGATCGTCCCCCCCCCATCCCCCCCCCCCCCCCCCCCGATGCAGGAGTAGATCGCATCGACGCAGAGGGCCTGCCGCCGGCTACGGGGGTCAAGATCATCCCGTCAAAGGAGGGCTCGAGGCCCCTGACTGTGGGAGAGCAACGGGAAGAGATTCAACTTTTTTTCGCTTTCCATCACAGAGAGGAATGTGGAGAAGTCACTGTGATCGATGTTTATGTTAGAATGTGTTTTGTGTTGCTTTTTATTTGTATGACATACTTGGCTAATAAAGCATTATCGTGATTGATTGTGATGATTAAAGTTACTGTCCAGTTCTCCTTTATCCACCTCCCCTAATCCTGAAGATATGACTTCTTCCATTCCTTCTTGTCTTTCTCTTTAAATGTATCTTGAAAGCCCTGCAGTGTTGGATCACTTATTTTTATTTCTACTGAACTAATAACACATCTTCACTTCCTTGCTCCCGCTTGCCCTCAAAACCACCAGCATCAGAAAAGAACATCTTCATCCTTTATTGTGAGCAGATCCCAGAGGATGAGTGGAAAGGACAGGACTGAAGCATCTGGAACACCTTGAACTAAAAGTGCTGCGTGGATAATTCATCTTGTCTTTCTCCCGAGTTCCACACCATCTAAATCGATTTACTCCTTGTGAGATCATGAAACTCCTGAGAGTCACAGAACTGGCTGTGCTTCCAATCAGACTGTTCCATTATCGTTAATACTGGAAAACTGCTCAGTTATCAGGCTAGGACTTTATTCTTTGAAGCGCAGATGCTGAGGGGTAATCTTATAGAGCTGTATAAAATAATGGATACAGTGCCCCAAAATAGGAGAATCAAGAACTAGAGGCCACAGGTTTAAGGTGAGAGGGGAAGATTTAATATCAACCTGAGGGACAACTTTTCCACACAAGGAGTGATTGTTATGTGGGATGAGCTGTCAGAGGAGGTATTTGAGGCAGGTATAATAACAACATTGCTGGGTATCAGTAATGAATTTTAAGAGCCACCAATAAACCCGATACATAATAGACCATTAGTAATGGATCCAATGTGAATGATGTTGCCCAAATCTTATCTCGACACAATATTTGAACCATGATCATCTTAGAAATTATATTTGAGAAAATAATTTAAACCCAAATGTTATATCTAAACCAAAGTGCAAAAATACTGCTTACATTACACCTTACTAGTACAAGAGCACTCATTTTTCTTTTGAAGATATATTGCGTTCGCTGCATTGAAGGAAACTGCTAGAGAAAAGCTTTTGATTTCACACTAATCGCATTAGAACTACAGCGGTATTCTTCCATCAATATCAAACATCAAATGAGATTAAACCTTATTAAATTATCCAGTAAAAGCAAGGAATTTGAATTGCGAGCAGCACTATATATAGCTTGAAATTTCTATGAGTGATTTCATCATACAATTGCCAAATGGGTTTCGATCAAATTATTTTCCCACAACGTTAATGGAAACATTAACCTCAACAGCAACATCACTCAAGGTGATTTCACCGTGCATAAACCTCTCTACTCTGGATTCTTAACAGTCATTACTTACCTAAAATAGCATCCCACAGTGATTTAGATATGCACTTCTTAAGGTTACCTATTGATGAGATAAGAAAATGATGGAGACTGGGCTGAGGAAGAATGGTAGTGATGCTACATACACATTAAGAGGTCTTTATGGGGGGGGGGAACCAATGCAGCCTCCACTGCTGAAAATACAGAAAAAAAAGGAAGAATGAATTAGCTTATCTGCACTGCTCTCCATGCTTGGTTTCTTGATGGCATTCATTGTCCCACTTCGCTGCCGAAGAAATCCCAATTAGAATTTTATCAGGTTTAATTTCATTTACTGGACTGAAATCCACTTTCAGTCAGTGTTCATGGAAAAGTAAGAGATAAAAGGAAGACAATTAGAAAGCTGTCACCTTTGTCATGACCCCGGCTGAGGCAATCCTGTCTTCGAGATTGCAGGCTGCATCAATGACACTGCAGGTGACTCACAGATGAGACTGGAAATTGCTCGCTTTCTTCAGCCATGCCCGTGATTAGTAAGTCAACTCAAGGACGTTCATTGTGAGATGTGTCTCTCTCCACCCATTCCCCATATTATAGTTCTTTTGAAATTTTCCAGAGAGCTTGAAACTATTTCTTCTTTAAAACTAATCTGTGAAGAAAAACTTGAGGTCAACCTGCATGTGGTTGATTATTTCTTTACAAATTGGCATGTTTCATCAAAGATGGTCATTAACCAGGGGAGGGAGCAGGAACAGAGGACTGGTATGAAAAGGAAGGACAAATAGATTGCATTTTCCAACCATGAAAAGAGGCAACTAGAAAATTGCAAAGCTGGTATCAAATGAAGGTGTCATAATATGACAAGAGGATATTAGTGAAACTAATTACTAGCAAATTTAGGACCCCTGTCTGGAAATTCTACTTGATACAAAATGTGATTATTAAAAACATTGTAGCTGGTGGCAGCAAAAGAGGATCATTGGATGTTTCTGATGAGACAAAGATACCATAAACCAGATTGTGTTTATAGCTCCCAGTGGGCAGGGTGTCTGTTGGCGGGAAGCTATCGGGCCGGCTCCTGCATATCCTCCATGGCCAGACGCACATAGATTCAGCGCATGGCGGTCGGTATGGGGAAGCCACCGAGCAAGCCCTGCTCTTCCCCGAAGACCAGAGACCAGGAGGATGGAGCCGGCGCAACAGGCAAGGATTAAGACCGGGAGAAGCGGGACTGGGGTCTGGTCTACCCCGCCTTCAAGGTTGGCTGTGGGAGGCACAACGGAGAACGGGCGAGTGGGCGTTGCATCCAAGGAAGGTGCTGGCTGGTGGCCAGCAGCAGCCCGGGGGATCGGGCAACGCTCATAAGAACTAGAGCATGTACTGGACTTTGAAAAATTAATGAGGCCAAAACAGTGGACTGTTTCTGAACAATACCCTACTAGACTGTTTGTGATAAAATAATTTCATTGTGCAATTGCACACTATTGAACCATAGTGTGGTTTCCTATTAAAGAAACTGCATCTTATGTTTGGTTGGTTGCACTACCTTAAGTTCAACAGTCTTTCAGTTACCTCTTAGAACATGGTTTTGCAGCCTCAGTTGAAGACAGTCATTTCCATTTCTCAGGCTTTTAAACCCTTTCAAGAATTATGTTCTCTGGCTTATGATTAACTTGTTGATTGCCTTGCTTCTCAAGTAGTGAGCATCTCCCTCCAGAAACTTTGCTACACGATGCAGTATTGTATCATTGGAAGTCCCGTCATTCAGATAGAATATTAAATTGAGGCTGAGCCTGATTTCTGGCATGAATGGTCACAACCTCGCAGGTAATTAAAGAGAAAAGCACTGAAATTTTCCTGACACTGTTTAATATTTCTCCTCCAACAAAATCTTTAAAAAAAGGTCACAATGTTTGCACGTCAGCTTTGCTCAAATGTGCGGTGCTTCCTTCAGCAGTGCCTACGCTTCAGACGTAACAAAGTGTCAGACCATTTGTCCTCTCCCCAGGCCCACATTAATCTTGTGCAGATGGTGCAGCGGTAGAGTTGCTGCCTTGCAGCGCTAGAGACCCGGATTCGATCCTGACTACAGGTGCTCTCTGTACGGAGTTTGTACGTTCTCCCTGTGATAGCGTGGATTTTCTCCGGGTGCTCCGGTTTCCTCCCACACTCCAAAGACGTACAGGTTTGTAGGTTGATTGGCTTCGGTAAAATTGTAAATTATCCCTAGTGTGTAGGATAGTGTTAGTGTGCAAGCGATTGTTTGGTCAGTGCGGACTCGGTGGGCCGAAGGGCCTGTTTCTGTGCTGCATCTCTAAAGTCTAAAGATGCATGTGTCGAATTGTTTTCAATTTCCTGATCCCAGAGGTAGGCAAGGACACATGGCACGGTCTCAGTGATGATTAAGGACCCCATGATTCCGCCCAGGTGACATATTGGCTTTAGACTTCCATCCTTAGAGATACAACATGGAAACAGGCTGTTTGGTCCACCGAGTTTTCTCCACCCAGCAATCACCCCGTACACTAGCACTATCCGACACAGTTTTTACAGATGTCCATGTCCGCGTTTCCACTTTTACAAATGTCCAGAAGTTTATTCTGTCCTTAAGTTGGAAAAAACACAAAAATATCTTGATATGGTTAGCATACCACCACAGTATTGTGATGAATGGTATTGAAAGTATCGATAATTGACAAGAAGAATTACTAGAGATGGAGAGTGAGAGGAAACTACATGGAATTATACAGCACAGGAATGGGTCCTTCTGCCCACAATGTTTATACCAAACATGATGCCTGGTTAAACTCATCTGGCTGCACATGATCCATATCCCTCCATTACCTGCACTTCCATGTGCCTATCTAAAAGCCTTTTAAACGCCCCTATATCTGCCTCCACCACTACCCCTGACAATGCGTTACAGGCCCCCACCACTTTCAGTGTATAAAATGTGCCCTGTACATCTACATTAAACTTTCCCCCCTTCACCTTATTGCTATGCCCTTTTGTGTTGGATCATGTTTGGAAAAAGGTTCTGACTGTCTACTCCATCAATGAATCTTATAATTTTATATACTTCTATCAAGTTCTGAAATTCATAGGAACAAAAAAACGTAAGTACGTCGGATTTTTGAATTTAATAATATTGTTTGTCTGCAGGGATGTTCATGAGTTGGGAATTTCATTACCCAGGGACAGCGTGCAAATGTAATGTATTTCTCATTATGAAATTCTCCAATTTAAAAAGATTTTGTAAGATGCGATGGATGTGGAAAACTCAGCCAGTGAGACTTGGGATTGGAGAGACCCAAAAACAAAGGAGCTGGTTAATCTTTCACAGGAATACTGCTCAGAATAAATCATTGCTTCCAGCAAGGCCAAACAAGAAGTTTAAGGTCAAACCTGTGTAAATTCTTACTTCCTTTCAACCAGAAATTTGTGAACGTTTTTGCTGCAAAACTAAGAAGTGGAAACTCCTGTGGACAATAGAAAGGGAAGGGAGGGTACACAAAAAGCTGGAGAAACTCAGCGGGTGCAGCAGCATCTAAGGAGCGAAGGAGATAGGCGACGTTTCGGGTCGAGACCCTTCTTCAGACTGTTAGGCGACGTTTCGGGTCGAGACCCTTCTTCAGACTTCAGCCTTGCTGGAAGCAATGATTTATTCTGAGCAGTATTCCTGTGAAAGATTAACCAGCTCCTTTGTTTTTGGGGTATCGAGTGAAGAAGGGTCTCGGCCCTATCTCCTTCGCTCCTTAGATGCTGCTGCACCCGCTGAGTTTCTCCAGCTTTTTGTGTACCCTTTGTTTTTGGGTCTCTCCAATCCCAAAGGGAAGGGAGAGTGAGTCATAGAGTCACAAAGTAGGGAAACAGGCCCTTCAGCCCAACTTACCCATGCCAACCAAGATGCCACACCTACACCAGAGCCAACTGCCTGTGTTTGGCCCAAATCCATCTAAACCATTCCTATCCATGTACCTGTCCAAATGTCTTAAATGTTGTTACAGTACCCAGCCAAAGATCTCATTTCAACAAGAGGCAATCGTTGTAACAAGAGGATTGCTTACATTATTATAAAGTATCAGTTGGCTTTAACTGTCTCAAAAACTATCTTGAAAACTACACTGTTTCATGGTCAAGTTAATACAGCACAGACGGGTCCTTTGGAATCCATGCTTCCAAAGATGCCTGACTACACTAATCTTATTTAATTTAGTTTAGAACAGGCATGGAAACAGGCCCTTAGGCACACGTCTGAAGAAGGGTCTCAACTCGAAACATCACCCTTCATTCTCTCCAGAGATGCTGCCTGTTCTGCTGAGTTATTTCAGCATTTTGTGTCCACTTTTGGCACACTAAGTCCATGCCGACCATCGATCACCTTGTTCACACTAGTCCTACTATCTCATCCACTCCCTATACACATCATGGGCATTTTATTTTACAGGGCAATTAACCTATAATCCACATATCGTTAGGATTGGGAGGAATCCCGGGTACCTTGAAGAAACCCACACGATCAAGGGAGAACATGCTAACCCCACACAGACAGCACCCAAGATCAAGATGAAATCCAGATTTCTGGTGGTGTGAGGGAGCAGTTCTACTCGCTGTCATTGTGCCAACATTATGCGAAAATCCCTCTACTCCTTTCCTATCCCAGTCCAAATGCTTTTTAAATGCCGCAATGATTTCTTCCTCTCCAACTACCTATGGCTGCTTGTGCCATACATCCACCACCCACTGTGTGGAAAAACCTGCTCCTCAGATCTTTAAATTACTCCCCCTCACCCTAAACCTATGTTTAGGGTTATGTTTAGTAGTTTTAGACTCCCCCTCCGGATTTTCCCAGTGCTACAGTCACCAAGCTCCTTTCCCCTCCTCTGTAGACGTAGTACCTATCCCCAAGTCACCCTTTCATCCCTCCCCTTTGCCCTCTCTTGCCCCCTCCACCCACATCCATCCCTCTGGTTTTACCTCCTTAGAGAAAGTCCTCCTCTTTTCCTTACAAACCCTATTGTCTCTATTTTACCTCTAGCCTTTCACATTTATTCCACCCATCTGTTAATAACCCCGACCCCCTACCTGTATCTACTATTACTTGACAGGCTTTGTCCCACTTCTCTTTTCCAGCTTTTTCCCTACTCAAATCAATCTGAAGAAGGGTCCCAACCTGAAATGTTGCCAGTTCTTCTAGTACTTTGTGTCTATTTTAACAGCAGTATTAATCATGTTAAATATCATTTTTTTTAAGACACTGGCTAACTCTGAGCTTTAGGCATCTGCCTGGAAGGATGAATGCGGTCAGCGATTAGTCAAAGGATATCCATAAACTAAAGTCAGGACATCCACTCGTTTAGTCTGTTGAGCAATTGTTTCTTGTACGGTATGACTGGAATCTTTGTTTATGATTTAGGAATGAATGTAGAATATGCTTATAACACATTCTCTCCCATTTAATTTGCACAGATTGTTTTAAATTACTTTGTCTCTGAAAATAATGAACAAAGAAATGAATGCAGTAAATCTTTGTCCACAATTACTGCAGTAATTTCAAGCTGCTGCAGCATTGCACTGGTAACTGGCAAGGATGCACTGCTGTATATTCCTGCCATCTAGTGGTCATTGTTATATATTGCAATAGAGACGGTTTAATCTGATGAGAAATGTTTCCTTTGTTTCGTAGTGAGAATCCTTTTCTTAAAGTTTGTACATCGGAGATCACAATTATCATTGATAATTATCATTGATAATGTGACAATATTACCTGGGTTTAATATAAATTTGTTTTATCTTAAGTTGTTTATTGCGCATTTGTTGTATTGTTCCATACGTTCTCCCTGTGACCCAAGTGGGTTTTCTCCGGATGCACTGCTTTCCTCCCACACTCCAAAGACGTACGGGTTTGTAGGCTAATTGGCTTGGTAAAATTGTAAATTGTCCGTGGTGTGAAGGATAGTGTTAGTATGCGGGGATCGCTGGTCGGCGTGGACTTGGTGGGTCGAATGACCTGTTTCCACACTGTATCTCTAAACTAAACTAAACCTGGGATGGACACAGAATGCTGGAGTGACTCAGCAGGACAGGCAGCATCGCTGGAGAGAAGGAATGGGTGACATTTAGGGTCGAGATTATCTTTGGTTTAAAACCAGCATCTGAGGTTCCTTCCTAAACTAAACCTGGGTCGCTGTAAAGCAGCAGTATGAGCTGCACCATTTTGCCACTTTTATAGGCATTAGATAATACAAATGGGACTAAAATTTGTGTTTCTCTTTTTAGAAACTTCATAATACTGAAAAAAAATCAAGCAAATGTCATCAAAATGGACACAATTAAATATAATCTGGATCATATCTATTTTATTGTAATTTATGTGATAAAACATTTAGCAAACTGAAGATTATTGAATGCGCAGGTCAGGAAATTTGTGAGTACTCACTGATGGTGATTTCAGATAACAAACTGAGAATTATTTGGAATACTGTTGATATTTTAATTTTAACAATGCAGAATTAATTTTAAACCCAACATCCAACGTATCTTTTTCATGTCACTTACAAGATACGTCTGTAGATTTTCTGAGGAAGTGTAAACTGAAAAACACAATGTTTAATATTAAAAGGAGAGACACGATGGTAGTTCTCAGTGTGCTTAAAGCAGTTTACCTTGTAAAGCCACCAGGTTAAATCGAAGCCCCAGAGGTGCAGACAAAAACAAGTTTCTCAAAACACTTAACACATCTCAGGAGAATTTCTAAAACTGTCTTCCATCTGCTAACCTTCAGAAGATTAATGGTTTCAGAAACAGAAATTAATCTAAAATTTCCTTTCGGGGAGGATGTGGATGGGGCAGACCAAAAGGGGATGAACTTTGCACAGAATAAACAGCCTTGTGGAATAAGCAGCTGCCTGTGAAACACAGCCAGTGACACAAAGATGCTTGCCTTTGTTCAAGAAATTTTGAACTTCCTCTGACCCTATAAGCTTTAGTTAGTGTAGGGGGATATTTCCAATAAATAACTCACATCCTTCACCATTTTGCTCTGGGTCCTCACACTTACATTTGAGGAGAAGCTATTTTCGGAAGACCTCCTTAAGATACCAGATGTTTGGCTCTGGGTATGACTGGAGCATGAAGCAAACAGCAGAATAGACAGTGGACAAACAGAAGACAGCGTGAAGGGTGTGAGGTAACTCCTTGAATTGTCTAAAAATGAGGAATGTTGCAGGGACACCATTTCCATTAGCAATTGGTACTATTTAAAAATGTGCAGCTAGCACCAACTTGAGTGGTGCACTTAATACAATGGAATAATGTGACAAAACATAGGCAGACTTTAATTAAGTGGTAAAATGGTCTTCTAAATGGCAAATTGAATGTTTAGTATAATTGAGGTGTTGCACTGTGGCGAGAAAATAAGAAAGGTACACACTGCCCACCAGAAAATAAAAGTGAGATCAAAGATCAAAGGGATATCTCCACTTCCATCGTCAATCACCTTGAGAGATTATGTCTAATCACACACTAAGTTATGTCTGTCAATCACCTATATTGCCACCCGCCTGAGCTGTACCTTAACGTTAAAACCCTTTGCTTAATTTTGAATTCCCTGTGTAGTCACATTTCTGTCTGCCTTTGTAATCTCCCAATATATTGGTGCTCATATTATTCTGGTTTCCTGGTCTTCCTGAAGTTCAGCCTCCAGCTGCGTAGAGCTACCGAGGTGCTTAGAAGAATTCCAGCAGCTCTTGTTTCACCTTTAATATGCTCTCTTTGATCAAAATTCGGGTCATCTGCTTCAATATCTCCTCGTATGGCCCAGCATTAATTTGGTTTGATGGAGTTTGATACAGATTTACTTGGTTGATGAAGCAAAATATTTTTTTAAATGCTGTGTACAAAATAAATCATAAATACAATGTCAGAATAATTTACACGAGACATGGGTGTCAGTTAATTATTTTTTATTTGCAATAACTTGTCAGACAATAGTCCAGCAGGAAACGGTTCAACAGATTCAAAGCATGGAAAATAAAACAATGTTTATTTTGTGTGTCCCAGGCAAGTTTTTTTTACACATTAAGTATTAGGGGCCTGGAACACTTTGCCAGAGGTGGTGGTGAAGGTAGTTACAAAAGTGGCATTTAAGAGGCTTTTAGATAGGCACATTGAAGGATAAGGATAATTAAATGCAGATGAGATCCGTTTTACTTGGCATCAAGTTCAGCACAAACATCATGGGCCCATTCCTGTGCAATACTGTTCGATGTTCTAATTTTTAAGAACTCAGCAATATCCAGATGAAAACACCCCACTAGATTGCTAACACATTGACTAGCTCGAACACTCTTTGCCCTCACTAGTCTGCACCATTCATACTGTCCTTTAAAAAATGCACAGTAATATAGTGTTATGGTACAGCCTCTCAAACTACAACGTCAATTTCCTGAAAGATACATCGGCTGTCACCTCCCACAAATTGCTCCTTAGTGTCAATTTTGGAGGTTATCCTAAATCCTCTGAATGGTAAAAATGTGCGGAAAGAAAATGGTCAATTTCCATTCCACACAACTTCAATGTGGCTTCAATGTATATTTATGAAAACGTGGGTCCTTTAATCCCAAACCTACTTCAACCACAAAATGTACAAATATCTTTACAATGAAAACCAAGAATAATTTTGCAGGAGTATGATATATTCAGCATCTCACAAGCCTTCTACTGTTACTTGATATGAAATGATATGTAAACTAGCTCAAAAATAACACCATCCCGACTAAAGGAGACACAAGGAACTGCAGGTGCTGTAATTTTGACCAAAACACAAAGTACTGGAATAACTCAGCAGGTCAGGCAGCATCTGTACAGGGAATGTATACGCAACGTTTTGTGTTAGGACCAAAATGTTGCCTGTTGAGGTTGTCCTGCACTTGTGTTTTGTCCATCCTGATTAAAGATTTTCTGCATTTCCTAAATTGTTTCCCAGGGAATCCTCAGGATTCCAAAGGATTAGAAGAATCTCCGAATCAGGGAGACGGCAATTCTGGGTTTAGTGTTATGTATTGAACTGGATTTGATAAAGGAACTTGAGGTTAAGGAGCCATTAGGAGGTAGTGACCATAATATGGTCAAGTTTAATCTACAATTGGAGAGAAGGGTAAATCGGAGGTGTCAGTGTTACAGTTGAATAAAGGGGACTATGGAGCAATGAGGGAGGAGCTGGCCAAAGTTGACTGGAAAGATACCCTAGCAGGGATGACAGTGGCAGGGATTTCTGGTAATAATACAGAAGGTGCAGGATCAGTTCATTCCAAAGAGGAAGAAAGATTCCAAGGGGAGAAAGGGGTCAGCGACAGTATAAAAATAAAAGAGACGAAGTACAACGTCGCAAAGATAAGCGGGAAGCAAGAGGATGGGGTAATGTTTAAGAGCAACAGAAGATTAATAAAAAGGCAATACGGGGAGAAAAGATGAGGTACGAAGCTAAGCTAGCCAAGAATATAAAGGAGGATAGTAAAAGCTTATTTAGGTATGCGGAGGAAAAAATTAGTTAAGACCAAAGTTGGACCCTTGAAGACTGAAAAAGGTGAATTTATTATGGGGAACAAGGAAATGGCAGATGAGTTGAACAGGTACTTTGGATCCCTCTTCACTAAGGAGGACACAAACAATCTTCCTGATATACTAGTGGCCAGAGGATCTGGGGTGACGGAGGAACTGAAGGAAATCCACATTAGGCAGGAAATGGTGTTGCATAGACTGATGGGACTGAAGGCTGATAAATCTCCAGGGCCTGATGGTTTGTATCCCAGGGTACTTTAGGAAGTGGATTTAGAAATTGTGGATGCATTGGTGATAATTTTCCAATTTTCTATAGGCTCAGGATCAGTTCCTGTGGATTGGAAGGTTGCTAATGTTATCCCAATTTTTAAGAATGGCGGGAGAGAGATAACAGGGAATTATAGACCAATTATAAAAGATGAAATAGCAGCACATTTGTATAGCAGTAACAGGATCGGTTCGAGTCAGCATAGATTTACTAAGGGGAAATCATGCTTCACTAAACTTCTGGAATTTTTTTAGGATGTAACTAGGAAAATGGACAAGGGAGAGCCAGTGGATGTAGTGTACCTGAACTTTCAGAAAGCATTTGATAAGGTCCCACATAGGAGATTAGTGGGAAAAATTAGGGCACATGGTATTGGGGGTAGAGTGCTGACATGGATAGAAATTTGGTTGGCAGACAGGAAACAAAGAGTAGGGATTAACGGGTTCCTTTCAACATGGCAGGCAGTGACTAGTGGGGTACCGCAAGGCTCGGTGTTGGGACCGCAGCTATTTACAATATACATCAATGATTTAGATGAAGGGATTCAAAGTAACATCAGCAAAATTGCAGATGACACAAAGCTGGGTCGCAGTGTGAACTGTGAGGAGGATGCTATGAGAATGCTGGGTGACTTGGACAGGTTGGGTGAGTGGCCAGATGCATGGCAGATGCAGTTTAATGTGGATAAATGTGAGGTTATCCACTGGTAGCAAAAGCAGGAAGGCAGATTCCTATCTAAATGGTCTCAAGTTGGGAAAAGGGGAAGTACAATGGGATCTAGGGGGTCCTTGTTCATCAGTCAATGAAAGTAAGCATGCAGGTACAGCAGGCAGTGAAAAAAACAAATGGCATGTTGGCATTAACAAGAGGAGTTGAGTACAGGAGCAAAGAAGTCCTTCTGCAGTTGTACAGGGCCCTAGTGAGACCAAACCTGGAGTATTGTGTGCAGTTCTGGTCCCCTAATTTGAGGAAGGACATTCTTGCTATTGAGCGAGTGCAGCGTAGGTTTACAAGGTTATTTCCCGGGATGGCAGGACTGTCATATGCTGAAAGAATGGAGCGGCTGGGTTTGTACACTCTGGTTTAGAAGGATGAGAGGGAATCTTATTGAAACATATAAGATTATTAAGGGTTTGGGCACACTAGAGGCATGAAACATGTTCCCGATGTAGGGGGAGTCCTGAACCAGGGGCCCCAATTTAAGAATAAGTGGTAAGCCTTTTAGAACAGAGACAGAGAGTTGTGACTCTGCAGAATTCCCTGCCTCAGAGGGCGGTGGAGGCCGGATCTCTGGAGCCAGATAGGGCTCTTAAACATAGCAGAGACTGGGGATACGGGGAGAAGGCAGGAATGGGGTACTGATTGGGGATGATCAGCCATGATCACATTGAATGGCTTTGCTGGCTCGAAGGGCCGAATGGCCTACTCCTGCACCTATTGTTTATTGTCTATTGTCAGATCAAGACTCCCCGTTGGATTGCAACCTTGTCGTGGTCGTGGAGCTTGTGTGTCTCAGTAACCCCTAGAGCTATGCCAGCGGGAGAATCGTCTCCTGTTAGGGTCTCCCATGCTCGACAGGTCGAAGGGTAGAGGCGAGACGAAGAGCGATCCACTGGTCCTCCAGGTTGGAGGTTAAGCACAGGGCTAACAACCCTGTCTAGTAAAACAAGTATGTTACGGAAACAGCAACTACTGGGCGTGATGTATTTCCAGGGCTATCGATAGATGCTAGGATGAATGTCAATGGTGAAACCTGAAGAGAACCAGACAGTCTCCCAAGAATAGCCCTGCACTGGACACCGGAAGGGAAAAGGGAAAGAGGGAGTCCCAAAACCACCTGCCGTCAAACTGTAGAGGAGGAAATGAAAACAATGGACCTGCCCTGGGGTAGTGTCCAGAAGCTAGCCCAGAACAGACAGGAGTGGAGGACCTTCTTTGCTGCCCTACATGGAGGCATAATAGGCAGTAAGTAAGTAAATAAGTAAGATCAAGAAGCCAATAACATTCATTTGATGGCAGTTGTCACACTATGTTGACAAAAGAATGATAATATGAACCTAGGCTGCGATCTGATCTGGAATTGAAAGGAACACCATAACCATGCCAAACTCATTTAGTTTGTGGTGATGGTGTTATTCCTTGACATGGACATTCTCTATAGTAAGCTCTATAGTAAGTTTTTGGAGCCTCAGGAGAGAGCAATTACTTCAGTAAATTGCCATCTACAATAAATCCCACTAATCCCATTTCAATTTAGGTAAAGTCCAACATATATTAGAACCAAGATTAGCTGTACACACATTTATTCAAATTCTATTCAGGTTGCATCTTCAACTGAGCCTTGAATTGAAAATAAACACATTGCTGAGCGTACTGCAATATATAATGTCATTGGAAAGCTAATGAACCCTGAGATCAGCTTGCTGCCTTTCCTCAACAATTAACACCGCATGATAAGTAAATTCTGCAAATTGTTACTGAATGTAATTTTCGGTAATGGTACCAGGAAAAACAATTAAAAGATGCTTCATGTTCCTGATGTTGGGGGAGTCCAGAACCAGGGGCCACAGTTTAAGAATAAGGGGTAAGCCATTTAGAATGGAGACGAGGAAATGCTTTTTCTCACCTAGAGTTGTGAGTCTGCGGAATTCTCTGCCTCAGAGGGCAGTGGTTCTCTGGATACTTTCAAGAGGGAGCTAGATTGGGCTCTTAAAGATAGCTGAGTCAGGGGATATGGGGAGAAGGCAGGAATGGGGTACTGATTTCCGGATGATCAGGCATGTAAGATTATCAGAAATATTTTAGCAGGATTTCCAAACACATTAACACAGAATTCTACATCGTCTACATAGCAAGTTGAATGATCTGCTTCAGAAATACATAATCTGAGATGGGAGCTTCTGGGTGTTTGCAAATCAGGTTTGTGAAGTGTCTAGAGCTTTGAAAACAAACCATATGTGAAGAGTCAAAGTTAAAATCTTCAATATACTTATATAGTTGGGGTCAACGGATCAGCCCTGTATGCAGATTCCGGATTACTCCTGGGGTGACCCCCGGATCCGAATGAAGATGGACCCTGCAGGCTGCCACGATTGAAGATGGATCCACCGGCCACATGCTGCGACAGGCCAGGTTTGCCGCAGCAAAGAAGGGCCCAGCGGGCCGTTGCCCGCAGAGGAAGCTCGGAAGCCACCAACTCGGCCCCGAAGACCAGAGAGCCAAGGAGGAGGGAGCCGCCGGCGATGACAGACAAGAGGAGTGGGCTGGTCAGAGAGGGCCCGAGGTACTGCCTCCGGGTGCAGGAACCACTCCCGGGAGACAAAGACGGTCAGGTGTGGGAGCGGCACATCGGTTTCCTGGCCAAGCCAGTCGAGGGCGTCAGAGGGACTTACCTGGATCGCGGGTGCTCCAGTCCATCCAGCGTGTGGACCAGATTTGAGGTTTTCTTTTGTATAAATGCTGCAAAAATATGGTAATTAGAGCATGTGTAAGCTATGCAAAAAGAAATTTCAGCGTGTTGTGCATACAGTGCCCTCCATAATGTTTGGAACAAAGACCCATCATTTATTTATTAGTCTCTGTACTCCACAATTTGGGATTTGTAATAGAAAAAAATCACATGTGGTTAAAGCGCACATTTTTATACATTTTGGTTTCACCATGTAGAAATTACAGCGGTGTTTATACATAGTCCCCCCATTTCAGGGCACTATAATATTTGGAACACATAGGTGTTTGTAATTGCTCAGGTGTGTTTAATTGCCTCCTTATTGCAGGTATAAGAGAGCTCTCCGCACCTAGTCTTTCCTCCAGTCTTCCCATTACCTTTGGAAACTTTTATTGCTGTTTATCAACATGAGGACCAAAGTTGTGCCAATGAAAGTCACAGAAGCCATTATGAGACTGAGAATCAAGAATAAAACTGTTCCAAACCTTAGGCTTAACAAAATCAACTGTTTGGAACATCATTAAGAAGAAAGAGAGCACTGGTGAGCTTACTCATTGCAAATGGACTGGCATGTCAAGGAAGACCTCCACAGCTGATGACAGAAGAATTCTATAATAAAGAAAAATCCCCAAACACCTGTCTGACAGATCATAAACACTCTTCAGGAGTCAGGTGTGGATTTGACAATGACCACCGTCTGCAGAAGACTTCATGAACAGAAATACAGAGGCAACACTGCAAGATGCAAACCACTGGTTCGCCACAAAAATAGGATGGCCAGGTTACAGTTTGCCAAGAAATACTTAAAAGAGCAACCACAGTTCTGGAAAAAGGTCCTATGGACAGATGAGACGCAGATTAAATTATATCAGAGTGATGGCAAGAGCAAAGTATGGAGGAGAGAATGTATGAAGGAACTGCCCAAGATCCAAAGCCTACCACCTCATCTGTGAAACGCGGTGGTGGGGGTGTTATGGCCTGGGCATGTATGGCTGCTGAAGGTACTGGCTCACTTATCTTCATTCTTCTTTCGTGTGGCGTGCACAGCCTAAAGTTGTAGGACAACTTGTTCTATTTGATCTTCCGTTTGTGCATGTCAAGTTGATTGCATTAGTCAAAACAGGGCGGACCACTTGAAGGTTGCAAACTTCCACCGCACTTATCTTCATTAATGATACAATTGCTGAAGGTAGTAGCATAATGAATTCTTAAGTGTATAGACACATCCTATACTGGGCTGTGTGCTCAGTCCTCTCCTGTACTCCCTGTTCACGCACGACTGTACTGCTCAGCACAGTTCAAACATCATCTTAAAGTTTGCTGACGAAACAACCATCCTGGGCCTCATCACAGACAATAATTAGACGGCCTATAGAGAGGAGGTAAAGGCACTAAACAGCTAGTGCCAGGAAAATAACCTCTCTCTCAATGTCATCAAAACTAAAGAGATGATCGTGGACTACAGGAGACAGCAGGGGATGGTGATGCTGAGGTTGAAAGGGTCAGCAGCTTCAAGTTCGTTGGTGTGCACATCACTGAGGACCTCTCTTGGACACTGCACATGGACACAATAACTAAGAAAGCCCGCCAGCGGCTCTTTTTCCTGAGAAGACTGAGGAAGTTTGGCATGAACGCCAGCATCCTCACAAACATCTACAGTTGCACCATCGAGAGTCTGCTGACGGGCTGCATCACAGTCTGGTACAGGAACTGTTCTGCCAAAATCATAACAGAGAGTGGTGAAGGCGGCACAGCACATCACTGGCAACTGTCTCCCGGCCATTCAGGACATTTTCCACAGGCTGTGCCTGCGGAAGGCACACAGCATCATCAAGGACCACAGCCACCCAGCACGCACACTGTTCTCCTTGTTGCCGTCAGGCAGACGATACAGGAGGATGGCTGCACGTGCCACGTAAGAACAGTTTTTATCATCATGCCATCAGGCTTCTGAACTCATAAACACATAATATATGTTGATTATTTTTTTTATTATTGTATTTTACCTACCAATGTCACTTTTATCTTATTTTTTTAACCTTAATTTTATCGTAATATCATTGCTGAGGTGACCAGTTGTCAAACACATTTCATTGTACCGGTGACCTTGTGTTAATCTACATATGACAAATAAAACTGAACTATCTGCTCAAGTTCAAACAAATGCCTCAAAACGCATTGGCCGGCGGTTCATTCTACAGCAAGACAATGATTCCAGTCTGAAGAATGTTCTCGAACCGAAACGTCGCCCATTCCTTCTCTCCAGAGACGTTGCCTATCCCGCTGAGTTACTCCAGCATTTTGTGTCTTTGATTTAAACCAGAATCTGCAGTTCTTTCTTACACAATGATCCCAAACATACTGCGGAAGCAACAAAGGGGTTTTACAAATCTGAAAAATTGTCAATTCTTGAGTGGCCAAGTCAATCACCAGATGTGAAACCAATTGAGCATACCTTTTATATGCTGAAGAGAAAACTGAAGGGGACTAACCCCCAAAACAAGCATATGCTAAAGATGGCTGCAATACAGGCCTGGGAGAGCATAGACAATAGGTGCAGGAGTAGGCCATTCGGCCCTTCGAGCCAGCACCGCTTCAATGTGATCATGTACCCGAATCAGTACCCCAATCCTGCCTTCTCCCCATATCCCCTGACTCCGCTATATTTAAGAACCCTCTTTTGCTCTCTCTTTAAAGTATCCAGAGAACCGGCCTCCACCGCCCTCTGAGGCAGTGAATTCCACAGACTCACAACTCTCAGTGAGAAAAAGTGTTTCCTCGTCTCCGTTCAAAATGGCTTAACCCTTATTCTTAAACTGTGGCCCGTGGTTCTGGACTCCCCCAACATCGGGAACATGTTTCCTGCCTCTAGTGTGTCCAAAACTTTAATAATCTTATATGTTTCAATAAGATCGCCTCTCATCCTTCTAAACTCCAGCGTATACAAGCCCAGCAGCTCCATTCGCTCAACATATGACAGTCCCGCCATCCTGGGAATTAACCTTGTAAACCTACACTGCACTCCCTCAATTGCAAGAATGTCCTTCCTCAAATTAGGGGACCAAAACTGCACACAATATCCCAGGTGTGATCTCACTAGGGCCCTATATAACTGCAGAAGGACCTCTTTGCTCCTATACTCAACTCCTCTTGTTATAAAGGCCAACATGCCATTTGCTTTCTTCACTGCCGTCTGTACCTGCATGCTTACTTTCATAGACTGATGAACAAGGACCCCCAGATCCCGTTGCACTTCCCATTTTCCCAACTTGACACCATTTAGATAGTAATCTGCCTTCCTGTTTTTGCTACCAAAGTAGATAACCTCACATTTATGCACATTAAACTGCATCTGCCCACTCACCAAACCTGTCCAAGTCACCCTGCATTCTCATAGCACCCTCCTCACAGTTCACACTGCGACCCAGCTTTGTGTCGTCTGCGACTTTGCTAATGTTACTTTGAATCTCTTCATCTGAATCATTGATGTATATTGTAAATAGCTACAGTCCCAGCACCGAGCCTTGCGGTACCCCACCGGTCACTGTCTGCCATTCTGAAAGGGACCCGTTAATCCCTACTCTTTGTTTCCTGTCTGCCAACCAATTTTCTATCCATGTCAGCACTCTACCCCCAATACCATGTGCCCTAATTTTGCCCACTAATCTCCTATGTGTGACCTTATCAAATGCTTTCTGAAAGTGCAGGTACACTACATCCACTGGCTCCTCCCTGGTCAATTTTCCTAGATAAATTCTCAAAAAATTCCAGAAGATTAGTCAAGCATGATTTCCCCTTTGAAAATTCATGCTGACTCGGACCGATCCTGTTTTTTTTTTTTTTTTTGTTTGTATATTTTTGTTAGAAGTAAGTACAATAGTGTGGTACTTGAGTACCTAATACATACATACATATTTCCATTCTTGTACAACTTCATACTTTTGATTTAATAATAAAAGAACAGTGAGAGAAAAAAGAAATAAAGAGTGTTGAATAGTCAAGCGAGTAGAAACAGAAAGCTAAAGAAATAAAGGATAGAGATGAGAAGTTAAAAGATTGAAAGAAAAGGAGAAAGTAAAGAAAAGAAAGATTAGAAAGGAGAGATCTACCTATCTCGTATTTATTTTTTATTTTTTTGCCCATCCGTCATCCAGTTCTAAACCATTTAATTTCTAAGGTTATGTTATGTTGCACCATATGCTTGTAAAAAGTTGATAAAAGGAGACCAAATCTTTAAGAATAGGTCTACTTTGCCTAGTAGGAGGAATCTCATTTCTTCAAGATGTAGCGTTTCAGACATACTTGAAATCCACATTTTGAATGTTGGCGTAGGTGCATTTACTTCCCTCTTCCATTGATCCAAAGATAATCAATTCTGTATTGGGGTTCAATTTTGTGTTTAATAGTTTTGTAAAAATTCCAAAAATATCATTCCAAAATTTATAGTTTTGTACAAGAGACAAAGGAATGTGCTATAGTGGCATTTTGAGTTAGACATTTGTCGCAGATGGGGGATACATTTGAAAATATTTTATTCAGTCTAGTTTTCGAATAATATAATCTATGTAAAATTTTAAATTGAATTAGGTTGTGTCCTACATTCATTGAGCATTTGTTTACATATAATAAATTTTTATCCCATCTATCGTTCGGAATTTTTATCAATAACTCTTGTTCCCAGTCCCTTCTAATTGCCTCTGTTGTTGGTGTTTCTATATTTAGAATTATATAAGTAAGATATTAAATTGCTTGAATCTGCCTTTCTATTCATTCCTTCCTCCAATAAATCTACGGTTGAAGTTTGATATCCTTGTATATATTTTTTCAAATAATCTTGAATTTGAAGGTATTTGAAATATTGATTACTTTTCAAATTATATTTTAGTTGTAATTGTTGGAATGATAAAAAATTTCCAGTTTCATACATATCTCCCATCGTTTTGATTCCTATTCTTTCCCAATGGATAAATGTTTTATCAATAATGGATGGTTTGAATGGATTATTAGCTATTGGAGAAAGAAGAGATAATTTTCTTAATTTTAAAGTTAGTTTTATTTGTTTCCAAATTCGTATTGTACTATGAATAATTGGATTCTTCTTATATGTTATATTGTTCAGTTTTATCGGGGAAAGAAGGATCGCTCCTATATTATAAGGGGACAATCCTCTTTCTCCATTCTTATCCAATCTACCTGTTGGGCAGAACTGTCCAACCAGTAGATTATATTTTTAATATTCACTGCCCAATAATAATACAATGTTAGGGAGTGTCAGTCCCCCTGATTCTTTAGATTTACACAAGTGTTTAAATTCTGTGTGATTTATAATCCCATATGAAATTTATAATATCAGAATCTAGTTTTTTAAATAATTTTTTAGGTAAGTATATTGGTATTGATTGAAATAGGTACAATATTTGTGGTAAGAAGATCATTTTTATCTAATTTATTCTGCCTATTAAAGACATCAGCAGTGTTTTCCAAAATTTAATCAACCCATTTAATTTAGTTAATAAAGGCATATAGTTTGCGTTAAGTAACGATTTATAGTTCCTAGTCATTTGAATGCCCAAATACTTAATTTTTTCTGTTGTAATTCTAAAAGGGAATTTCAACAAATGTGTCGACTCTTGAGGTTTTATCGTCATAATTTTGCTTTTGTTCCAATTTATTCTATATCCTGAAAAAGAACCAAATTCCTCTATTAAATTTAGTATATTTGGTATGCTAATTTGCAAATTTGTAATATATAATATGTCGTCTGCATATAATGAAATTGTATTATTTGAGTGTTTGGTGTTATATCCATGAATATTCGGATGACTTTCGATCCTGTTTCTGCTATCCAAATATGCCGCTATTTCATCTTTTATAATTGACTCCAGCATCTTCCACACCACCGATGTCAGGCAAACTGGTCTATAATTCCCTGTTTTCTCTCTCCAGCCTTTCTTAAAAAGGCGGGATAATGTTAGCTACCCTCTAATCCACAGGAACTGATCCTGAACCTATAGAACATTGGAAAATGATCACCAGTGCATCCACGATTTCTAGTCCCACTTCCTTAAGTACCCTGGGACGCAGACCATCAGGCCCTGGGGATTTATCAGCCTTCAGTCCCATCAGTCTACCCAACACTATTTCCTGCCTAATGTGGATTTCCTTCAGTTCTTCCATCACCCCAGATCCTCTGGCCACTAGTATATCAGGAAGATTGTTTGTGTCTTCCTTAGTGAAGACGGATCCAAATACCTGTTCAAGTCATCTGCTATTTCCTTGTTCCCCATAATAAATTCACCTTTTTCAGTCTTCAAGGGTACAACTCACTAGGGCCCTATATAACTGCGGAAGGACCTCTTTATTCCTATACTCAACTCTTCTTGTTATGAAGGCCAACATGCTATTCACTTTCTTCACTGCCTGCTGTACCTGCATGCTTACTTTCATTGATGATACAACTGCTGATAGTAGTAGCATAATGAATTCTGAAGTGTATAGACACATCCTATCTGCTCAAGTTCAAACAAATGCCTCAAAACAAAACATTGTTCCCAAACAGTCTGAAGAATGCTCTCGACCCGAAGCATCACCAGAGAAGACACCCAGCAACTGGCGATGTCCATGAATCGCAGACTTCAAGCAGTCATTGCATGCAAAGGATAATCACCAAAATACTAAACAAGACTATTTTCATTTACATGACATTGCTGTGTCCCAAACATTATGGTGCCCTGAAATGGAGGGACTATGTATAAACAATACTGTAATTTCTACATGGTGAAACCAAAATGTATAAAAATGGCCTTTATTAAAATCTGACAATGTGCACTTTAAACACATGTGATTTTTTTTTCTATTTATAAATTTCAAATTGTGGAGTACTGAGGCAAATAAATAAATGAATGGTCTTTGTCCCAAACATTATGGAGGGCACTGTACATGACAAAAAAACACATCGAACCATTGTGATGGAAGAAACTGCGGATGCTGGTTAAAATCAAAGGCAGACACAAAAAGCTGGAGTAACTCAGCTGAACAGGCAGCATCTCTGGAGAGAAGGAATGGGTGACGTTTCGGGTCGAGACCCTTTAGTATTGTGGAGGTTTCCCTGCATTGCATTTGATGTCTGGTAAATTAGATCATTCATCATAAAAATCATCTTGAAATTTTCATTTGAGTGAACATTCACAGCCTTTTTGGGAAAGAGTTCCATTTTCCCTGTTCTCCTTTTAGAAAATGTCTCCTAATTTTATCCTGAAATGGGTAATTTTAGGATAGTAACCCTTTACGTTATTCTCAGTAAATTAAGTTAGTTTTTCTCAGCAGACGAAACGGCTTCTCTATTCTGACTTGGCAAGAATCCATCCATCATTTTAAATTATTTGATTTAATTCACTTTCTTTCTTTACCAAACTTGAGTTGGCAAGTTATGCAATCTATCTTCATTATCTTTAAATTAATCCTGGTTTAATCCTGCTGACACTACATGTACTGTTTGGGTACTGTATATCTCTCCAAGGTGTGTTGCTAAAAATACATGTAGTTTAGTCTACCAAATGTAGGCAGGGTCTTACAAAAGCTTTGTATAATTGAGGAATCAGTTATTCCATCCTTTTTGAGATAAAAGCCAATGTTATGGTTCGCTTTTTTAATACCTTTTTTACATCTGATTCAATTTTTAGCCATAAAGGTAAATGAGCACATTTCTTTCCATTCATCCAGTTATTTAAATGCATTAATGCTATTTCCCTTAACTTTATTGAGTCGTTGTTCCACTTATAACCTATTCATTAACATAGTTCCATGCTTCTTGTCTTTAGACCAATAACATCCAGGTTACTTAAACATTGAATGGAAAATCTCATTAGCAATTTATACATGGAACATTTATAAGCGGCAACTGTAGGTGCTAAACATTATGGGTTTTAGGGTAAATTAGAACCTTTTGGCTCTTTCAATTTAACAAATGGGTGTATCAGGCACAAGTAGTGTTGAACAACAGAGTCATGGTCGATTGATGTTCTTCCTGGAGTTAAACACCGGAATATCTGTGTGTGATTAGCACAAGCTCTTGTCTGGAATATCACTGTCCACTTTGACAACACAATTGTTCAGTCTGTGTTCAAGACTGTGTTTAGTCTGAAGAAGCGTCTCGACCCGAAACGTCACCCATTCCTTCTCTTGAGATGCTGCCTGTTCCGCTGAGTTACTTTGACAACACAAGTGTCAAGTCAGCATTGCATCGGGACAGATGTCAATGTGACCCCACTTTGCATACTTCCTGCATATGGATGCAATGCATGCATGCATTACTTAAAGTTGAGTTCAGTTTAGTTCATTGTCAGATGTACCGAGGTAGTGAATAGCTTTTGTTGCGCGTTATCCAATCAGCATAAAGACAATACATGATTACAATCAAGCCATTTAGTGTATAGATACAGGATACGGGAATAACGTTTAGTGCAAGGTAAAGCCAGCAAGGATAGTCCGAGGGTCACCAATTATGTAGATAGTAGTTCAGCAAAGCTCTCTGGTTGTGGTAGGATAATTTAATTGCCAGATAACAGCTGACTTTGGGCTTTGTTTTGTTTTTTTGCACTATATATTTTTTTAATTTATTGAAATTCTTCTTTGGTATACAATTCCTCAAATAATTATAAAAACAGAGAGTGTAGGAAGGAACTGCAAATGCTGGTTTACTCTGAAGATAGACACAAAATACTAGAGTAACTCAGCGGGACAGGCAGCATCTGTGGATAGAAGGAATGGATGTTTCTGGTCGTGACCCTTCTTCAAACACTTTGAATATGTTTACAGCAGAGCTTGAGAACCAAAGATGTGAAAGGATATCATGGGTTGTCAAGAATGTCCAGTGCACATTACACTCTAATTAAACAGTAAAGCAGTGTAAAGGGTCTGAGTGATTTACTGCTGTTCCTAATATTACTGCTGTTCCTAATACATATAAAACTGACAGAAATTTCTGAAGTTCAGATTTTTGCCAAGGAGCATAGTTTAGCACAAAAATCCAAATGTTGCAGTCAGCAAATGATATTCCACCACCAGATATTTGAAACCCTCCCTCTGATCATCTTGACAAACCAACAATTTGACAAATATATTGTTAAAGAAGGAACTGCAGATGCTGGAGAATCGAGGGTTACACAAAAAGCTGGAGAAACTCAGCGGGTGCAGCAGCATCTAAGGAGCGAAGGAGATAGGCGACATTTCGGGTCGAGACCCTTCTTCAGACTGGTCAGGGATCAGGGAAACGAGAGATATAGAGGGTGATGTGGAGAGATAAAGAACAATGAATGAAAGATATGCAAAAAAGTATCGATGATAAAGGGAACAAGCCATTGTAAGCTGTTTGTGGTGTGAAAATGAGAAGCTAGTGCGACTAGGGTGGGGAGGGAGATAGAGATAGAGGGAATGCCAGGGCCCGAGGGCTGAGGGAGAGGTGGGAAGGGGAGGAGACAGCAAGGGTTAACAGAATTGAGAAAATTCAATGTTCAAGCCCAAAGGATGCAGACTCCCCAAGCGGAATATGAGGTGCTGTTCCTCCAACTTGCGGTGTTGGTCACTCTGGCCGTGGAGGAGGCCCAGGACCGAGAGGTCGGATACGGAATGGGAGGGGGAGTTGAAGTGCTGAGCCACCGCGAGGTCGGGTTGGTTTTTGCGGACCGAGCGGAGGTGTTCGGCGAAACGATCGCCAAGCCTCCGCTTGGCTCACCGATATAGATCATCTGGCATCTGGAGCAGCGGATGCAGTAGAATGAGGTTTGGAGGAGGTGCAGGTGAATCTCTGTCGGACCTTGAACGACTGCTTGGGTCCCTGAAAGGAGTTGGAAGGGAGGTGAAGGGACAAGTGTTCTTTCTTGCGGTTGCAAGGGAAAGTGCCCCCGGAAGGGGTTAGAGCGGGAGGGGAGGGAAGAATTGACAAGGGAGTTGCGGAAACGGTCTTTGCGGGAGGCAGACAGGGGGGGGAGATGAAGATGTGGCGGGTGAGGGTCACGTTGGAGGTGGCGAAACTGGTGGAGGACTATGTGTTGTATTTGCCGGCTGGTGGGGTGAAAGGTGAGGACCAGGGGGACTCTGCCCTGTCTACGCCGCATCTGCTCCCAGGATGAGGTGTTCCACACCAGGTCATCACAAATGGCCTCATTCTTCAGAGAACGGGGATTCCCCTCCCCCCACTATTGATGAGGCTCGCACCAGGGTCTCCTCCATACCCCGCAACACTGCCCTCTCTCCCCATTCCCCCACTCACAAACAGGGCAGAGTCTACCGCAAGAAATGAAACACTTGTCCCTTCACCTCCCCCCTCCACTCCTTTCAGGGACCCAAGCAGTCCTTCCAGTCCCGACAGAGGTTCACCCTGCACCTCCTCCAACCTCATCTACTGCATCCACTGCTCCAGATGCTAGATGATCTATATCGGTGAGACCAAGCAGAGGCTTGGCGATCGTTTCGCCGAACACCTTCGCCGCAAAAACCAACCCGACCTCCCGGTGGCTCTGCACTTCAACTCCCCCTCCCATTCCGTATCCGAACCTCTCGGTCCTGGGCTCCTCCACGGCCAGAGTGACCAACACCGCAAGTTGGAGGAACAGCACCTCATATTCCGCTTGGTCTGCATCCTTTGGGCTTGAACATTGAATTTTCTCAATTCTGTTAACCCTTGCTGTCTCTGTCTCCTCCCACCTTTTCCCACTCTCCTCAGCCCTCGGGCCCTGGCACATCCTCTAGTCGCATAGCTTTTCATTTTCACACCACAAACAGCTTACAATGGCTTGTTCCCTTTATCATCTATACTTTTTTGCATATCTTTCATTCATTGTTCTTTTTCTCTCCACATCACCGTCTATATCTCTCGTTTCCCTGATCCCTGACCAGTCTGAAGAAGGGTCTCGACCCGAAACGACACCTATCTCCTATCTCCTTCTTAGATGCTGCTGCACCCGCTGAGTTTCTCCAGCTTTTTGTGTTACCCCCCATTTGACAAATATATCCAGATAATACATAACCAATAGTTCCAGACTTTGTGGTTATAATGTCTAATTTCTGATGATGTCCTTCAGTGCTTCTAAACTTGCTACAACCATCGGGCAGAAGTCTGAGGTCTCTCATGACCAGGTTGAGGAACTGTTTTTGAACCAACCTGCACGTATGAAGAAGGGTTTCAACCCGAAACGTCACCCATTCCTTCTCTCCAGAGATGCTGCCTGTGCCGCTGAGTTACTCCAGCTTTTTGTGTCTATCTTCATGCACAATCTTAATCCTACCTCAACAAGTCTTTATCTGGCACTAGCATTGACTTATTTTAAATTGTATTTTGCACTTATGTCTTGTTTTTTCTTATTACACAATATTCTTTCTGTATAATCTTTTTATGTTTCTCTGAATCTGTGTATCTGTAATGCTGCAGCAGGCAACATATTTCATTGTACCTGTAGCTCACCGAAGTCTGCATATGACAATAAACTCGACTTGAATAGCTAGTTGTGAGGCCAGAACAAGTGAGACCATGAAGCCTCTGATGAAACACAGCGTATTTTGTTCCATTTGAAACGCCACTGATTAGATAATTCCCTGAACCAGGGACATTATTAGAGTCTTAGAGCACGGCAACAGATCCTTTCTCCCAACTTCCCATGCCGACCAAGATGCCCATCTACACGTTTGGTCCATATCTCACTTAATGTTTCCTATCTATGTACTCGTCCAAGAATAATTAAAATAAATAATAAAGAGAAAATACTGTAAACACAGTGAGAGAAACAGAGTAAACGGTTCAGGTAGTAGACCCTTCGTTGGAACAATGAACACTATAATTTAACAATTACTTGCTTTGTAACCAGGCACAGCTGCTTGGGGTCTAAAGAAGGGTCTCGACCCAAAATGTCATCTGCCCATTACCTTGCCTTCACAGGCGCTGCCTGTCCAGCTGAGTTCACCAGCACTATGCGTTTTAATTGTAACTGCATAATCAAAATCGCACCCTGGCCACTCCATCTTCTCCCCTCGGGCAAAAGGTATGGAAGTGTGAAAACGCACAAAGATTCAGGAACAGTTTATTCCAAAGATCCTATAGGCAACTGAACCATCCTACCACAACTAGAGCGCAGTCCTGCGCTTCTGTACACCTAATTTGGAGAACCTATGACTTATTTGATTGTACTCTACTGACTTTACCTTGTACTAAACGTTATTCCCGTTATCCTGTATCTGTACACTGTGGATGGTTCGATTCACGTTATTCCCTATTATCCTGTATATGCACACTGTGGATGGCTTGTAATCATGTAGAGTCTTTCTGCTGGCTGATTAGCATGCAACAAAAGCTTTTGGTCTGAAGAAGAGATGTCACCTATTCCTTTTCCTCCAGAGACGCTGAGTTACTGAGTGACCCGCTCGGTATAAACCGGCATCTGCAGTTCCTTCTCACACACACTGCGCTTTCCACCGTGCTTCGGTACATGTGACAATAAAGTAAACTGTGAGTTTTATGATTAGGTCATTCGGAAGTCCAGCTTTGAAACTGAATCACAAGGAAAGCTGGAGACGAGCCGCTGCTCGGGAACGGGCCGAGGCGAGCAAATGGCGGCGACGGTGATGGACCCATCTCTCCCCGTCGCCCGGCGACCAGCAGGCGCGCGTGGACCTGGCGTCACAAGTGCGCGCGGATGACGAGCCGCACGTTGCCTGGCGATGGGAGGGGGAGGGGGGGGGGAGGGGGAGTGGGGGGGGGGAGCGGTAATCCCGCGGGCAGTGGCTGCCGGGTAATGGCGCGCATGTGTGCTGTGTGAAGTGTCCGGTAATGGCGGACAGAGCGAGAGGAGAATGGCGGAGAATGAGACGGAATTAAAGCCGCCGCCACCGCCGCCGCCATGTCTCCCGCACACAAGCGGTCTTTGATAACGTGGGTGGCGGGGTTGAGTTTCGCTTTATTGCTTTCCTTCTACATCTTGGGTTGGTACCTGCTGGGCCTGTTGGCCGTGGCATCCGTTTGGGTTTATTATTATTCTTCTCCGCCAGGCGTAGCGGGCCTCAGGCCCGGGCCGCAATTTCATCCAAGTCGCATCAAGGCGTTAATTCTCGGGACGCGTTGGATCGAGGTGGTGCACAACAAATTAAACGGTGGGAGCAGTCAGTGGAAGGGGAGAGGTCGGAGTGCCAGAGGCAGGCCGCAGCATCCAGGCAAGGCGTCGGGTAACAGCTGGAAGTGGGAGGTGAACTGCGAAGAGTACAAACCGCTGATGACAGCGAACGAGCGGAGTCCGGCCGACCTCATGATGGGCAGCTATCTGTCGACCGAAAACCCGGCGCAGACCACGTTCTGCAGTCAGGAAGTGAAAAGACGCTACAATCGGCCGAGTGCCATCCCATCCCCAACCAGGAGATTGTCTTTCGGGTAAGAGTCCGGAGAGATTGAATTAGATAACTTAATCACCTTGAAACCTCACATTGACCAGAGACTCTTAATTGATTGCTCTTTCGTGCTTCCATAAACATGAATCGGTTATATCATCCTTAATTCAATAATGGAAAATGTTTACCTCTTATTTCATGCGTAACTTGGAAACATTTCAGTGGGTTGGCTGTAAATTTAAAAATCAAATGTGGAATAAAACTAGAAAAAGTGAGATGTGTATCGATTCCGAACGAGAATGCAGTCCTGTACTTTGTTTATAATTCTTGTCAAATTGTTTCATTCGAATGTGTTACTGCACTTGTGGGAATTTCAAATCCTTTTATGCACCTGATTTTTTTATTTATTTTTTGCTAACTGATTTAAAGAAATACTTGAACGAAGGTGGCATATTCTGAAGCAGTTTACAGCCAATAGATGTGTTTGCAATTTCATGCATGAGGTTTGGGGATATGAATATGAAGACAAGCTGATCTGTTTTTGGAAAATCCAGCAGAATAGTATTGATGCTGGAAATCTGAAAATAAGAATGTGAAACATTGGAAATACTCTGGAGGCCAAACAGCATCTTCTGGTGGAGGAATGGGTTTTTCATTGGCATTGAAAGATCATAATTTATAATGTCAAATGTTTGGATGTCAGTTGCACTTTAGTCAATGTCACAGATAATGACTTCCCTTGGTCTTTAAAAGAGTGCTATGAGATTCTTTACATACAACTGAGAGATGAGTAGGTTCTCTGATGAATAATATCAAACAAGAGATGGTACGTGCAGGATCTCTTGCGGTTGCCAGAGTGGAATTTGTATGTATTCGTACATTCTTCCAACGTGAAGTATTTCTGAAGTGTAGTTATGTTATGAAATACATACTTTTTATCTCATAAGGGGGATTATTTGAGATTACCTGGACACTGTCAAAATACGTATGAAGTTAGCCCTCTTAAAAAGGTGATATCCTAAAGGGAATGGCAACTTAATATGACCAGTGAACATAATAGTGGAGATCCTTGCTGGAGGCATATAATTGAATTACAGCAGTTTGTTAAAGTAAAGGACATTGTTTGCATCCCACAAAAACTACTGTGTAGATCCAGTTTATAAATGACATGCAGTGCCCTCCATAATGTTTGGGACAAAGACCCATCATTTATTTAGTGGCCTCTGTGCTCCACAATTTGAGATTTGTAATAGAAAAAAATCACATGTGGTTAAAGTGCACAATGTCAGATTTTATTAAAGGCCATTTTTATACATTTTGGTTGCACCATGTAGAAATTACAGGTGTTTTTATACATAGTTCCCCCCCCATTCCAGGGTACAATAGTGTTTGGGACATATGGCTTCACAGGTGTTTGTAATTGCTCGGGTGTTTAATTGCCTCGTTAATGCAGGTATCAAAGAGCACCTAGTATTTCTTCCAGTCGTCCTATCACCTTAGGAAACTTTTATTACTGTTTATCAACATGAGGACCAAAGTTGTGTCAATGAAAGTCAAAGAAGTCAAGGTTACAGTTTGCCAAGAAGTACTTAAAAGAGCAACCACAGTTCTGGAAAAAGGTCTTGTGGACAAATGAGACAGTTAACATATCAGAGTGATGGCAAGAGCAAAGTATGGAGGAGAGAAGGAACTGCCCAAAATCCAAAGCATACCACCTCATCTGTGAAATACTGTGTCACGTTGGAAGAATGTACAAATACATACAAATTCCACTCTGGCAACCGCAAGAGATCCTGCAAGTACCATCTCTTGTTTGATATTATTCATCAGAGAACCTACTCATCTCTCAGTTGGCCTGGCCATGTACGACTGCTGAAGGTACTGGCTCACTTATCTTCATTGATGATATAACTGCTGATTAGTTGTAGCAAAATGAATTCTGAAGTGTACAGACTTCTGAATTCTGAAGTGTTATTAAAATCTGGCAGTGTGCACTCTTGTCCACATGTGATTTTTTTTTTTTCTATTACAAATCTCAAATTGTGGGGTGCCTCAAATTGTAGAGGCAAATAAATAAATGATGGGTCTTTGTCCCAAATGGAGGGCACTGTAGCAGCACAAGATGAAATGGAAAATCATGTATTGTGTCAGGACTGAGATTGTACTTGGATTATATTTCTTTTCGCTTATGATATGATTTAATATATTGGAGATGATGTCTTCTGCATAAAGGACAAATCGTGAGCTGCAAATACGATCATTATAAATAAATCCAAGGATGAGATATGGGAAATCTTTTCACTGCATATAGAATTAACTGCTGTCGTGGGTAGTTAAGGCCAAGAGTAAGGGTGGTTTTAAGATGAGGCCCATTAAGCAAGGCAGAAAGGAATAAGTAACTACACCTATAGAATGGGCAAAAAAAATTGTGAAGAAGAAACTGCAGAGTGCGGAATAGCCTGAGTCTGTGATACATTCAATATTACAGAAAGGAAGGAGCTAATGTCATGTTAATGTTTCCTAATAATCTCTCTAGAAGTCATAAATTGTAATTCATTTGGCATGGTGATGTGATTTAACTTTTTGTTGTAGAATCACTTCTGTTTTAAAAATATTTTTGCCAGGAAATGTCGAATGCAGAAATATAGAATACTTAAGAGCATTTGTGGCAATTTTGTTACAATAAAACTCAATTTTATACCCCACCTCTTTCCAAAGGCATCATTTCTATTGTTATTGAAATACATTTGTAATAAAGTTAGTGAGCACTAAGACGTTAAAATAATTTGGTTAACTATCTCACAATTAATTTGATATTTTAATTGTCTGTATTTTGTAGGGAAATATTGGTTATTCTACATAAGTATCAGAAGTTTTGAATTCTCACAAGCTCACGCATTCAGAAACATTCATAGTTGGCATTGTGAGGCAGCCAGTTATGCCAGGTGTGCATCTTATCGGTCTTGGTTAATTTCAGCATTACCTTGATAGAACCTCCTATATGACAACATTTACAGGGTTAAGGTTTTATACGTGGACTGGGATGGCATTTTGCAGGAAGATGACTGTGGGTGAACCTTTAAAGCTATGTTCTGGATTTCCACAAGTAAGTGGAGGTGATTCAACTCAAATGCTGGGCCCATATGAGATATGTCGCCTTCATTTGACAAAAGTGGATCATGGCTCTTTGAATGCAATGACCTGCTTGAACTGAAAGGACAGGTGATTCTCCATGCTATTTATTACCTTACCATGCAAGTTAAATAAAGTGGTAATTAAAGACTCCTATTTCTCATTGCTTAAATGACAGGTTGCTTCGAAAAGGTAAATGGCAAAATATCCTTCACTCAAGCTATTATAAATCTTGGGTGCTACTTTATTGAACATATTTTTGTTCCTTTATGTTTATTCACTGCCATTGTTATTATGATGAAAAAATCAATTGAATGATCTGAATAATTTCAACAAGATATGTATGTATATAACAAGTAAGCATTAACCACCCTTCTAAGTGATTAACAGCCGCAGCCTTCGTTTTCCATTGCAGTGAAACTGCGTAATTGATGGCAAAATTTGTATGCACTGAAACCTGATTTGAGACTTTAAGTGATTGATTAGGATGTGTTTATTATATGTTAGGTTTTTTCACACTTTCACCAAGAATCTGGTTTAGCATATTATTGGTGCAATTTTCACTGGAGGTATGTGGAACTGATAACAACAGATGTGATTTTTGAGAGCATAAACAGAGCTAAACTGTTAATTTGTTCACAGCTGCAGAAACACTTTTCCATCAGTATCAAACAAAGATATAACTGGAGGTGTACAGCACTACTTTTGAGATTTTCTTTTGAGTCGTGTATTAGATTTGATAGTTTGGTCTGAAGTGTCGGTAGTTCATATAATAAAACATAACAGAAAAGACAATTCATTACACTGCTTGTCTCATATTGTTTTGGTAACAGCTAGTGATGTGTTGATAAAATCTTAATTGGTATAGTTAAATAATCTGGTCAGTTTGGCTTCAGCACAAAATAATTTTCCCCAATTTCTCACATAACCATATAACCATATAACAATTACAGCATGGAAACAGGCCCTCTCGGCCCTTCCAGTCCGTGCCGACCATTTGTTTTCCCCTAGTCCCATCTACCTGCACTCAGACTATACCCCTCCATTCCCTTCACGTCCATATACCTATCCACTTTACTCTTAAATGTTAAAATCGATCCTGCCTCCACCATTTCTGCTGGAAGCTCATTCCACACAGCCACCACCCTCTGAGTAAAGACGTTACCCCGAAACTTCTGTCCCTTAATTCTCATGTCATGCCCTCTTGTTTGAATCTTCCCTACCCTCAATGGGAAAAACGTATCCACGTTAACTCTGTCTATCCCTTTCATCATTTTAAAGACCTCAATCAAGTCCCCCCTTAACCTTCTGCGCTCCAAAGAATAAAGACCTAACTTGTTCAACCTTTCTCTGTAACATAGTTGCTGGAACCCAGGCAACATTCTAGTAAATCTCCTCTGTACTCTCTCTATTTTGTTGACATCCTTCCTATAATTAGGCGACTAAAATTGTACACCATACTCCAGAATTGGTCTTACCAATGCCTTGTACAATTTTAACATTACTTCCCTACTCCTATATTCAATGCTCTGATTTATAAAGGCCAGCACACCAAAGGCTTTCTTTACCACCCTATCTACATGCGATTCCACCTTCAGGGAACTATGCACAGTTATTCCTAGATCCCTCTGTTCCACAGCATTCCCTACCATTTACCATGTACGTCCTATTTTGATTTGTCCTGCCAAGATGTAGCACTTCACACTTAACAGCATTAAACTCCATCTGCCATCTTTCAGCCCACTTTTCCAAATGGCCCAAATGTCTGTCAGAAAAAGTCTCAATCACAACATTTTGTTCAGTCATTTTAGGACTTCAAAAAGTCACAAACTTTTTAGAGATACAGTGCGAGTCCACGCCGACCAATGATCCCTTCGTACTTACACTATCCTATACACATTAAGGACAATTTACAATTTTACCAAGCCAATTAACCTACAAAACTGAACGTCTTTGGAGTGTTAGAGGAAACCGGAGATCCCGGAGAAAACTCGCGCTGGTATGGGGAGAGTGTACAAGCTCCATAGACAGCTCCTGTAGTCTGGATTGAACCCGGGTCTCTGGCACTGTGAGACAGCAACTCTACCACTGTGCCAACGTGTCACCCTAAACATTGCATGAAATAACTCAAGTCTGCCAAAATCATTTCACAGCAGAGTTTAACCTTTGCATCTAAATTCTTTTGTCTCCTCTAGGGAACACCAAGCTATGGTAAACAAATTCACAGTGACCCCTCGCCGTCGGTATCCTATCCATCAGCCCCAGTATTCAGTACCTGGAACCCTTCCAACTGTTCGATGGGATGGCTACCAGAAGAAAAATATTCTGTCCTCCAGAAACTCTATTATGGTACATAGTCCAGTGACTGTTAAAATTGCACGTCCTGACGCAAGTATAATTCATTCACCACTGTAAGTAATACTGAGAATTATCTTACACAGTCAAAAATATATTTGTTCTTGTCTAGTTTATGTTGGGTGATCAGAATGAGTGCACAAATTAACCAGTTCATTCTTGAGAAATACATTACAGGTCTTTCCCAGGTAAGAAATGCCTGATTTCCAGACAGCTGTAACATGAATGAGCATTTGGTAAACTTGCAAGGTGGACTAGCTGGCTGCTGCAGGTATCTTCCGCCATATTGCAATTTGGGTCACAGCAATGAAATTGCTGTGAACCAAATTTTAATTTTAAACATTGCAGCAAAGTCTAAATGGTTGAGTTGAACACCCAGGTTTAACTGTATGTTGCCCTTTGTCAGCCTATGTTTTTTAAATATTGTTCAGAGATCACATTTCCTATTTGCAAGCTGTGCTTAGGTTGCAAACTGTTGTAACCTAGGGGGGACCTGTATTAGGCAGTTTATGATTTGCAGCTATGAAACAGAATACAATCTGTTTAGGTTGCATTTCCATCATAAATATTACAAAGTTAGATAAAATAGCATATTTCATTCTGTGAGCAGCGTCTTTACAGTCTCTTCTTCCGTGATTGGAATGAAGTTGTTGTACAAAATATGGTTTACAAACCTTTATGTTCACATGACAAATGTTGTGGTGGAAATGACACATTTAAATCTTAGGAACATCCTGACTGGTCTTAAATTTACTTGATTTTGTTTGTGCTTTTTAACCCTGGTGTCACTTTTTGTGGAATAGCTTCTTGAATTTACCTTCTGTTCAAATTGTGCTTTAAATGCTACAAATAAACCATATATATTTTATTGTCGCTGTTTTAGCGATAATGTTACCCATATTTCTTCAGACCGCTCTTTGCAAAGACCAGAAGTAATACTACTTAGCAGATATTCGTCCATTTAAGGGAAGTGTTTTTATATAGATGATATGCATGCTGTGGTGCAAAATACAGTAGAGGTAATCTTATTGTGCCTGGTATGCATTGGGAGTTGAATTTCAATTTTATTATACCTGACATTCTTTAGAAGTTTCAGAAATATTCAGCACTACCATGTGACCAAGAATGCTATAACTGGTCTTCATACTTGACTTTGCAGCAGAAGCCAATGTGTAAACAAGGATTGGTATTATGGCCAATATCACCATTCCCCTCCAACCTTTTCTATCCTCTGGAGGGTAAGAAGTTTTCTCCAGGAGCAACAAGAATTGTCAGGTTCTGATGGAAGTTAATTGGCTTGAAATGAAACTGGAACATGTTTATGTTCAGAAAATGTTTAAATAAATTATTCCCTTGTTCCTGCCTTCCCATCTAATTTTTCTAGTTGGATTGCTGCATAAAGTTCGGAGAAAAAATAACCAGGTGATAAACACGTACTATATAGGAATTAACTTGGTAATAAAAGAAAATAGAATGGTGCTTTGCAATACATGGTTAATGCAGTTGTGAGAGTTGAAAGCTAAAACATGATCTTTCATCCTATTCGGTGCAAATGAGGGATGGTCAAATCTCTGTCTTAACAGTCCCTGGAGTATTGAAGTTCAGTAAAACAGATGGAACAAATATGTGTTGGAGGTCTGTAAATATGTGGGTTTACTGTATTATCAAAGTAGGTAATTTGACCAGGTAGAAATGGGGGGGGAAAAGTCAGATTTTCTCCATCTCTTAATCTATAGGAAATGCTTCAGGATGTTGATCTAAAGTTTTTTTTTGTTGTGTTCATTCAATATTCATGAATGCTTTCACTGATGGCCACAATGCTACTAACTTAGTGAACCATGCAAGTTGGATTGTATGTCATAAAGGCTAACAAAGTCACAGAATGTTGGGGTACCATTCGGAAGTCTGATGGAGCTCCACCATGTAACAATATTATTCTGTCTTTTGCATTATATGTATGTCAATTGACCCCTTTTGTTTATTTCATATACACAAACAGCTTCTGATTTAATCATAAAATGTCTTTGACATGTAATATATAAAACTATTAAATAAGTACATTTTCTTGTGCTAGTAGTGGACATGTACTTTGTTCACTTCCCAGATTAGACCATATGATGTCCCCTGCTGTGTCTCCTTTGATTGACCCCTGCTCAAAAACAACTGTGCTTAATGCATTGAAAGAAAGTCGGAAGAGAATGGTGGAAGATGATCCTGAAAGATCTTTGATCTCTGAACATGAGAATAAACGCAGGTGCGTTGGTTAGTTTGAGTGGCATATTGAATCTTGGAAAATAGGTTTTGGAATAAATATGTGAATGCTTGTGGCATGATATAAAGATACTATATTGCGAGGCAGCATTTTTCATCCATAAAACTGATTAACAATATGTAGACCTAGTGTCCTATTAATTTTGAAATTTCCTGTGATTCCTACCTTGTAGTTTAAACGAACAGAGCGGTTCTGCTTCAATTTGTCTCAAAGATTTCAGTTTGAAGGAATTAAATGGGATTGTCTAACAAAATTAAATTTTCATGGCTGCTTAAACCTTTTGACATATTTCAGTTCCAGTCATGCCTTGCGTTGTTTGTCTATCCTTTTGCTTTTTATTTTGATTTCAGGCGGCACGACAGTAGTGGAAGTGGTCATTCGGCATTTGAACCCTTGTTGGCCAATGGAGCTCCAGCTTCGTTAGTTCCAAAGTAAGTTTTATAGTATGGGTGAAAGGACAGGGATGGATATGAAATAAACTGGGCCAGATAAATGTCCAGTGCGACCTATTACTGCTTCTGTGGATATAATTTCAAAATGAGTTTTCAAATGTTTGAACGACATGTGTGGGTGCTGTGTTCCACTTGTATAAAAATACTTTCATCTGAATATAACATCATTTATGCTGTTCCTATAACTGTATGGTCAAAAGTATTTGATGTTTGTGACAGTCAATTGATGGGGGTGGATTTAATTTCATTCTTTTGCTGTGACAAATGCAGGCAAATGGGACCAGTTTAGATATGACATCTTGATTGGCATGGATGAGTTGGGCTAATTAGGCTATTTCCATTGCTGTATTATTCTATGCAGTTTGTGATACAGGGATTGAGCCTGGCTTCACAGACCTTTAAACTAGTTAGAGTGCATTTATGTTTCTTGTTAATCTTGATCCCTGTTAATATTAATGTTTTAGTTTTACCTTGTAGCTGGAAGTTAGTTGTAATTTCTCCCCCGCGATTAAACAAAGTTATATAGCTTTACACCCCCTTTACATGAACATTGACCTCCAATTTAAGATAGTTCTTGCTTTCTCCCTCCTTTCCCTCCCTCTTCCCAGCTCTCCCACAAGTCTAATGTCTCCGGCTCTTCCTTTTGTTGTCGTCGTCCCCGTCTCTCTCTCCCCCCCCAACATGAGTCTGAAGAAGGGTCTCGAAATGTCGCCTATTCACTCGCTGAGTTTCTCCAGCATTTTTGTCTACCTTAGCTTTAAACTAAGCTTGTTGGAATGGCTTTGTACTTTAATGGTAAAGTTCATTAATGATTTTTACTTTGGCTCATCGGGCAGTCAAATATTCCTCAGCCACCCACATTAAACAGTAAGGTACATGTGAGAATAATGTATTTTAAGATTTTATGTTGGATATTTGAAATAAAGTGTCATAAAGCATCAATTACATTATGAAAACCAATGAGAACAGAAAAGACCAGATAGACCGTAGAAAGCATCCTATTGGATACATCACAGCTTGGTTTGGCAACAACTCTGCAGAAATTGCATGGCGTTGTGGATGTAGCCTAGTCCATCACACTAACAATAATACTTCCACCCCCCTCCCCCCACTTCCATCGACACTATGTATACTGCATGCGACATAAACAAGTCATTCCTTCTTTTCCCCTCTCCTCTCCTCTCAGGCAGAAGATACAAAAGCTTGAAAGGAACTGCTTCTTCATCGTTATCAAGAGTACTCATTAATTCTCCCATAAGCTTAGATACAGTCCCGATCTTCCAGCCTACCTCATTGTGGACCTTGCACTTTTTTTATCTGCACATTCTCTGTAACAGTGCTATAACACAATATACTGCACTGTGCTATTTCTCTTGTTCTACTTGTATATGACTAATTGTATTCATGTATTGTATGATTTGAATGTTTTGCATGTAAACAAAGCTTTGTACTGTATCTCTTTCCACATGACAATATTAATAAAATAAATATAAACATAAGCATTGTTTAGGACATTTTGAGTGTACTGGCTGTCTTTGTTTAATTTTACTTTGTTTTCTAGACCTGGAACACTAAAGAGAGGCACCAATTCCCAGTGTTCAGATGACCCCATCTCCAAGAGGTCACGAACATCCTCCATTAGTTCACTGAACAGCATTTGTGTGGGTGGAAAACAGAGTTCTGTTCGCAATCCCATTTTCAGTTCTTACAGTTCCACCCGGGGACAAATCCAGGTTAGTGCAATTTAAATGATTAATGGGATGTGGGTGTTAGAAAGGAGACTAGCATTTATTGTCCATCTTAATTGTTTTTAAACTGAGTGGTTGGCATGCAGTTTTTTGAAATTTATTTAAAGTAATAATGTTTAAACCTCATCTGGATGTGACTATTTACATGTTTCTGCATTGCTTTGCCACTGCAAAGCAGAACTGTTTAGCTAATATTCAAATATTCTGCTTTCCTTTCTGTTCAAGATGAGATGGTTTTGAAACTGAGTCACCAGGTTGCATATGTTAGCCCCCATATATTATAGGCTGCCACATCGGTGCAATACTGAGGAACTCCATTGTTTGAGGGTAAACAGAGGCATCTTTGGGTGGATGCGGATGCACAGCAGTTCATGTCACCGTAAAAAGGGGCTGCTTGATTGTGAACCAACATTTGGTTTTTTTTTTTCAGATGAAAGAAAACCAGCATCACATTTTTGCCAGTTACTGAACTTGCATCTGAATTAGTTGCCCTTTAGCCCTCAGGCATTCTTGAACACACTTGGGTAGTCCATTGGTGATAAAGTTGTTTTATTCTCATAGGTATGCCTTCCCATTGGATGGAACATACTTAAACAATTCCCTTCCCCTTGATTCTTCTGTGCTCCTGTTTGCCAGCATAAGCAACTAATGAGCTATGCACAAATATTCTTATTTTCTTGCGTAGTGTGCCGAATACGTTTTGGGTTTTTTTTCCCACATATAGTAATGTTATCCAAGCAGGACTCAAAATTAATGGTTGCCCGGGTGCCAATGGTCATCTAAAGTCCTGCTGGGCAACTTAAAACATAGAAAATGGGTGCAGGAGGAGGCCATTTGGCCCTTCGAGCCAGCACCTCCATTGTGATCATGGCTGATCGTCTCCAATCAATAACCTGTGCCTGCCTTCTCCCCATACCCCTTGATTCCACTATCTAACTCTCTCTTAAAACCATCCAGTGATTTGGCTGGATGGAGCATATCCCCTGAGCTCCCCTCCCCTTCTTCACCCCCCCCCCCCCCCCACGATCTATCCTGCACTGATCACCCTATCCACCTCGCATTGATTCTCCTGTCACTCCCCATCCACCCTACACTGGTCCCCCAACTTATCCTGTACTGCACCCCCCCCCCGTTCATCTTGTACTGACCCCCCCCCTTCCCATTCATCCCCTACTGAACCCACCCCCCCATCCATCCCCTACTGAACCCACCCCCATCCAACCCCTACTGATCCCCCCCCCACCCCCATCCAACCCCTACTGATCCCCCCCCCCCATCCAACCCCTACTGATCCCCCCCCCATCCATCTGATCCCTCCCCATCCATCCCGTACTGATCCACCCCCCATCCATCCCGTACTGATCACCCCCCCATACCATCCTATACTGATCACCCCCCCATCATCCCGTACTGATCCCCCCCCCCCATCCATCCCGTACTGATCCCCCCATCCATCCCGTACTGTTCCCCCCCCATTCAATCCCACTGACATCCCCCGCACTCTCCCCTCACAATTTTAACTACTACCGACCAACACTCCAATTCCCCTGCCTCAATCAAATCCATCCATCCCGTGCCAATTGCCTTCTCAACCCTCCCCACCCCCCCCTCCCCCCCCCGCCACATCTATCCATCCCGTACTGATACACGTGCACGCACGCCTCTACTGTTCTGGAAATGTCTTCAGAGTGAACATTGACTGTGTTTGTTGTTATTTGTTTTAATCCATAAAGATGGATTAATTAAATCGTCAAAACATTAAAACCACAGTATTCCATTGTCACTGTTGCCGTTGACACGTTATTACAGAATACATTTTAATACCAAATCAATACTCTTAATATGGAGTATCAGTACTGTAGTTATTTAATGTCAACATTCACTACAATTTGTTAGATTTATCCAGGTTTTACTCCTGCAGTACAGGAGATATTTCAGTTGAAATTTTAGCATTAATTCTGAAGTGCGAATGGTGGAAACAGCATTTATCAATAATTTTTTTTAATTTTGGTGCGTATAAACTGGCTATCTTCATTGCTGTTCACGACACATACATCTAATCTGAATGTCCAGTAATGTGGCATGTTGTCACCTTTAAACATATTGCCAAAAGAAAATTTGCTGCAGTTATGTTCTTTGGCCATCTCTTGTCAGTTAGTGTAATGTTTAACCTGTCAGATGGGTATAGTCGGTTTTAACAGCTATTATCATAAAATGCTTTTAGAAATTTCCTTGCAACCTGTATATTTTGTTATGGATAAATTATGTGGGAAGCGAATGTCTTTATGTGCCAATAGCAATAACGACCCATGCTATGGCCATGTCATGATTATTTTCGGTTCCTCACAGAAAACATGATTGCATCAATCTATAGTCTGCATGGTTAAGCATATATGTTACCATGGCCCAGGATTTATTGACATAGATTGATCATATGCTGAATAATCCAACCACATTTTTGTTTAGAAGTGGAAAGAAATAATAGAAATTGCATTCATTGCAACGTGTAAAAAGAGTTGAGATACTGTATTATAATTTTGCTGCCTGTCATTGTGCTATATATCATGTCTTGATTGGGGAATATGTTTAGTTTGTGATTTTATTTGAAGCAGAAATAATATGTGAATGCTTCATTGAGCATAATTCCGACTGGTAACTACGCACTTCGGCCGAGCACATTATCGCACGTGTCATGCAAGCCGTCTTAAATGACCACCTAAACTGTCATTTGGCAACTTAAAGCTGCCGAGGTTGCCCGGCTGACAACAGAGAAAAAAAGTTAAGTAGAGCCCTGCCAAGTCTAATTTCAATTTGGATGCCAAAACTCTTTGTGTCAGTTTTGAAATCCAATGAAGTGAAATGGCAAAATAAAATCTAAAAATCTAAAATTGCTGATGCTATAAATTTAGAGGAAAAAAAGCTTGGCATATCAGGCAGCATCCATGGAAAACGAAACAGTTAATATTTCAAATTGAAGATCCTTTTAAAAGAAATTCATACATCTACTTTTTGTCCATTTCCTCATTGTATATATTTGCAATTATGATGGATGCTGTATTTTTTAAACTTCTGACCAAGGTATCCCTTCCTGCAGGCATAGTTGTAGCAGCATTGTCTGAAGACTATGATGAGAGTCACGCGTTTGATTAAAATATGTACATTATCAATATGGCGTAGGAATTTATAATGAAATTAACAACATGTTATGAAAACAGCCCCAAGTTTAATTGCTCATTTGCATTCATTTTTCTAAATGTGGATTGAAGCTTATATTCAATCCAATAAAATTATATTTTATGTTTATATAATGGTATATGGACTCACTGATATGTTCTGTATTCATGCCTACTATATTCTGTTGTGCTGAAGCAAAGCTAGAATTTCATTGTCCTACCTGAGACACATGACAATAAACTCTCTTGACTTGAAGCTTGAATTGGCCAAATTTTTCAATGCAATATGAATGTTTTCTGAATGACTTTTTGCAAAATAATTGTATTGAATTCTTCTGTCAACATTATAGGGCTTGAGGAACTATGTCTCTGCACGAAACACAACTCCACTCCCTAGCCCTGCATCTTCACGCTCTGAAACTCCTGAGAGATCAGGCAAGAAAATAAGGTAATAATAAATTAAAATAATTATTCATTGAAATATATCACTTGATGTGGTAACATGTCTTCATTCAAAGTTTCATTGAAGACACAAAGTGCTAGAGTAACTCAGCAGGTCAGGTAGCATCTCTGGAGAATATGGTTAGGTAATGTTCCTGGTTGAGATCCTGCTTCAGTGTGATATACAGCATTCAGAAATCACTACCCAAACAATTGAGATGAGGAATGAAATTGATTCTCTTGGAGTCTGTGAAAGAAAAGTAAATATGTCCCCTTGCCCCTCCCACACTGGCCTTTCTGTCCACAGCCGTCTCCATTATGTGAGGGTACACACAAACTGGAGAAATGCCACCTCTATTCTACTCCGGTAGCTGAATCCAACAGTGTGAACATTGAATTTCTCAATGTAGGGAATTACCAACATTAGATAAACATATCCTTCCCCTTGAGCACCGCACCCCGAACACCTGCCTTATTTTCCCCTCTCTTCCCTGGATGCGTTCCCATTTCTCCCTTACTTAAAATTCCAGCATCTACAGTTTCTTGTGAGTCCTTGGGTTCACAGATGTAAAACACCCATATGGGTATTTGAGAGGGCAAAATGCAAATTGGTAGAAGCTGCTGATAATGTTTGTAACAGCAATGGAAAAAAAAGAGGGTGAGTGGTGGTACCTTTTGAACAATGCAACAGAGCAGAACAATTAGGTAGGCTTTACTTACATTGAGGATATTGTTTTTAAAATGGAATAATGTTTATTCATAGAGAGGAGGAAATACAAAGATCAAATACCTCTACCCCAGTTAGAGTGGACAGGCCGGAAAAAGATCAGTCGATCGAAGAAGGTAAGAAGTAAATGGAATACCATTTTGTAATATTTTGTTTAATTGCTGTTGAACATAAGATTAAACGAGAACTCACCTGTTCGAAGTTTGATCGTTATTTTACGAGGAGTTACGATGAGGGATTACGTGAAGAACCCGCCTCACGCTGGTAACGGCATACTTCAAAGCAACGGCATGAAAAACACAGAACACCAAAGCCGGAGTAACATAGTAAAGGCTCATAAAAAGACTTAGAACCACCATTTGATCATTTATTTTACGAGGGTGGGAGCGGAGGGCACGTAATCCCTCATCGTAACTCCTCGTAAAATAACGATCAAACTTCGAACAGGTGAGTTCTCGTTTAATCTTACTATTTTACTTCGGAGTCACGTGAGTGACTACGTGAAGAGTTTTAAAGCTTTCTGTGTTTTTCATGTCGTAGAATTAATCCGTACGACAATCCGGCTAAGTAAACACATACATGAGAAAGCACACAAATGTTAGATCTTTCACAATCAAGTTTTTTAATGGCTGAAAGACCATATAATACCCTCCTTATATTTGAGGGAAAAAATGATTATAAGTGACAAAAAATATCAGTGACTACACAACTGATTATAGCAATTAATAGCAAACAAAGCAGGTGATTATAGTGCTCCCAACACCGCGTGTCCCCAAAGCTGTCATAGTGTGAACAGGTTTGTTGTAGAACTTTGAAAAAGTTTCTTCTTTACTCCACCCTGCGATTTTTAAAAATATGCTCAAGAGGTACGTCCCGCCCCTTCGTCGCGGACGTAGCTGCCGCCCTGGTGGAGTGAGATTTGAAGACATCAGTGTCTATTCCCGCCTAAAAACCAACACCTGTTTCAACCATTTTGAGATAGTTTGAACTGAAGCTTTTGTGTGTGGCTTTTTGTGCGTAAAGCAGCAATGTCTTTTCGTTCCTCGAAAAGTGTCCGTCACTTTAATACATTGGTTCAAATGTCTAACCACACACAAAGCAAGCTCAATATGAAAAGCTTGAAAGGTTACCTTTGTTCCAGATCTCCCTGGTCTACTTTGTTTGATCAGATCGTAAAACATAGAATACAACGTTATCTGTAGTCACATGCATACAGTCTAACGCAACACATTTGTAAAGTTTGCACTCTTTGGGCTGAGACCAGTGACATTAACATGACCAATTTCAATGTTAACCTATCCAATGACAACCCTTCAATTGGCGTCCATTCTCTAAGTAGAGCAAGTACTATGCTCACATCCCAAATCTCTGTATATCTACTAGGTTTTGGCGGATTCATGTGAAAAATTCCTTTCATGAATCGTGATATTAATGGATGCGACCCAATTGATTTTTCACCAGTCATAAGTCCTAAATAGGACGACAAGGCACTGCGTGCAGTGTTAATGGCACTGTAACTTAAATGTTGGCCAAAGCGCAAATTGGCAAGGAATTCCAAACATGAGTAACATTCACATAATCCTCAGAAATATTTTGACTGTGTGCAAATTCTTCCTATTTCTTAATATGTGTCATATTATTGTTTCTGTGTGCTATCTCGTCATGATGTGCCAATAACTGTCAAGTTTGGTCCGACAATCCCAGTTCCTGTAGTGGTCTGGTCAAAACCTGCAGATTAACAAATTCATATATGCATATAATGGATAATCTTCATTTGTTACTGGATTAGTCAAGATATCACTACAGTTAAGAATCTGCATATACGGTTTTTCTTTAATCATATTCAGCATAACTGGGAACCAAGGTTGAGTTGGCCAATTTGGCCCTACCAACAATCCGGAAGCTGAATCTTGCTCTATTTTCTTCAAGCATCTCTGGATCAGAGCAAATGGTGGAAAAGCATAAAAGAACATTTTTTTCCCCAGTGTAATAGAAATGCATCTACTGCAACTGCGTCCGGATCGTGTTCCCAAGACACATAATGAGGCAAATGATGATTTAGCCTGGATGCAAAATCAATTTCTGGCAACCCAAATCGTCGAACAATATTCTTAAATATTGGTGGCTTAAAACATCCATTTCGTATTATCTTTAAAAATCCTGGACCTTTCATCTGCTACCACATTGTCTTTTACCTGGAGTATAGCTTACTGCAATCCATATCTGCCGACCAATACACCATTGCCATATCTCATTGACCAGACAATCACATGATACTGATCCAACTCTCCCCATATGATTAATGTAAACCACAGCTGTTTTATTGTGTAATTGTATTTAACACATGCAGACCTTGTTTAGCACAAACAATATGCTTTAAGCCCATAAAAGGCCCCCAATAACTCCCAATAGTTAATACCATACTCTTGGAGAAACACTTGTTCTTCAGTTTTCCATCTACCTCCACAACTGGAGGATAAATCTGTGGCCCCCCATCCGAGAGCACTAGCATCTGTATGTAAAACCATTTCAGGCTGTTTAATCATAATATTTATTTAGCAGCTTGTGGGACATTTTCCTTTTTTAACCCACCATTGTAAATTCCAATACAGCTTCTTTTGTTAATTACATAGGCCTGTCAAATGCCTGCCTTCTCTTTGAGAGCTTGTATCTTGTACCTTCGAAGATATCAATAAATGTAATGAACCAAATTCTAATGCAGGAAAATGCTGCTAGCAGTTCACCAATGGTTGTCACCATTTCTCGGATGGAAGGATAAGGTTTTGAATGAGATAATGACAAGTTACCAAAATATCATCGACTTTAACTGTTGGTAAAAGGTATTAACATAGTCACTGAGTTAATTACAAACCCCAAAAGTAAATTGTTTGTGCTGGCTGCAGCTGGGGCTTAATTAGATAATTAAGAACCTTAGCTTACCACAAAGCTTTAGTAACTGAAACTGAGTCCTCAGCTGACTCCTGATAATCCACTAATGACCAGAATGTCTTGAGATAAGCCATAATGATGTGCATTTTGTGCTCTAATTGGGCTAAACTGGTTTCAACAGTTTCGTAAAGAGTAAAAAAGCTGAACTCAGGTCCATTTGGCAAAGCTTAACTTCCATAATTGTCACAACCAATTAAAATTTAAGTATCACCGAAACCTGATACATAGGTACAGAATAATAGGCGTTTTTTCATCAATCTTAGCCATATAAACAACCTGCTGAATTAAATATTTTGCAGTATTCCATGACTCCATTTGAACATGTTTGTATTCTACAAACTTATTTAGACCTGTAAGGTCCAGAATACTTCTGCAACCATTCATCTGTAATGCCTTCTAACATTAAAGACAAATTTATGCTCGTGTTCAAAATCTTTTCCATTACCCCTTTTCCAGATAATTAGGCCCAATGTGGACATTGAAAAACTCTGCTTTTTCAATGCAGAAACACGAAAACATAAGCAGGTTTATTCTGTACAGGAGGATTAACCTCTTGTTTTTAAAAGTAATAAGTAGTTAATGAAACTGCTCGTAATATACTGATCAAAAATAATAGTAAGCCAGTTTTAATAAACTTTTTGTAATCTCCTCTAACTGGAGATTAATCCGCAGTTTCTTTAAGCAGGAACACGTCTTTAATTCCTCTGCATATGAGCGTGGTGGTCTCCTTATCCTCCCTGAATTCGGGTAAGTATTTGGTTGTGCAATACAATAAAACTTCCTTGACATATTTCTGCCTCTATTTCCAATATCAAATCCCCTTCTGGGCGAAAATACCTTTTTCGTCCAAAGACGAAGGTTTCATGCAGCTAAAATATTTTAGCTTTTCATCCAATTTCAATAAGTTAGGCAGATTATTCCAAACAGATAACCAAGAGCTTAAACACCACTTGCTCGACACAGGTATGCAACCTTGGGTGAAAAATGGGCCAAATAGCCATTTATTTTATAACAAAAGTTCATAGAAAAAATTGCACAATAGCGTCTTTATTTTATGTTTTCCTTTCATCTGCCCAAAAGCCATAATAGCAAGCAGAGTAATTTGTGAGGATTTTTTAAACCTCACTATTTGACGCTCTCATATTTGGAGTCATGAATGCCCATATTAACGGATAAACCGTAGGCTCTTCCAATGAGGCACAATTTCCTGTGCGTGCAATTTTAATATTTTCAATCATCACAGAATCATGAGTTGGTGAGATACCATATACATAATGTAGGTAGCTAGTTTTTCCATAGCCTCACCACATTCCTTTAGATATAGCAAAACTTTTTGCTATCTCAGGCACACCTGGCCTCACTTTTATTTTATTTTATTGTAGTGTGCATTCATAAATTCACATCACCACTTGCAGGGTCTGTCTTTTGCAGCCCTGATCCCACTTGGAATTATATCCAAAGAGACTTCCTCCACCCTATCCAGGGTCGAGTTTTTTATTTTTCAATTTGGCACATAGCCAATTTTGTATATACAAGCCCCTCAGGGTCTTTTTTGGGGAACTGTTTTGGGTACTGTGACCCTGGTCTTTAGTACATTCAAGTCCCTCAGGGTCTTTTTTGGGGAACTGTTTGGTACTGTGACCCTAGTCTCTTTTTATATTATGGAGTACTTTCTCCATTATCGCGAATTTTATTAACTTTTTTAAAAATACAGTCTTTCTGATTTTTAAAATATCCTGCCAAAATTGTGGAGCATTTAAACCTTTCTACCGTATTTTAAACGGTACCAGTATCGGAACCCTGGCCCCCGTAATTAAATCTCTCGTCCCGATCGCTGGTAATTCCCCTGGGACGTTCTTTTTTTAAAAACTCCGTTATTTTAACAGAGTATATCTGTTTAATTTAAACTTTTAGTTAGTTTTTAAAACCTTTAAAATCCTGGTTTCCACCAGGCACGGAGTTTTTCTAGTCCTAAAAAGTTTTTTCAACAGCACTTACCTGCCGGTTCCCGAACCTACCGCTGTCGAGAGCTGCTCCTTACTGCAGCTACCTGCCTTCTGCCGTCAGCGTCGACGTAATGCCGTTACCAGCGTGAGGCGGGTTCTTCACGTAGTCACTCACGTGACTCCGAAGTAAAATTGCTGTTGGACATGGGTTTCATTCAGTACATGCCAAGAAATACTTACCAACAAAATATTTTGATTGCAATATCAAATACTTTAAACGTTCAGAGCATTTGGGCTGACTATCGTGTATAAAACCCAACTATTACTGTTCGTACAAAGAGGTGTGCCTATCGCAGACCTCCCAACTATCCCGCTTTGGCGGGATATTCCCGCTTTTTAGGTTCCATTCCCGCCATCCATCCGATTTATACCCTAATTATCCCGCTAAATTCTTTCCTCCCGTGGTGAACGCCGGCGCCATGTGTCCCGGTTTGCCGCCCGCGCGATCAGCGGCACTTGCCGGGCCCTAGTGGCCGCGCGGTAAGGCGCAGTGGGGGAGGGTTGCCGGGCCCCGTGGCCGCGCGTGCGCAGCAGAGATGCCAACTGGTACGGATTTCCGTAATTTTATTACGGAAAATTGGCCAATTACCGGCGGTAAGTGTACGATTTTCATATCGTAAATCCGGATTTTGCCGATTTAAGTTAGCACATACTTGTGTGTGTTTGGGAGTGTGTGAGTGTGTGTGTGAGTGCCAGTGATGGAAATGGGGGGGGGGGGTACGCAGAGGGACGACGTTCTCCTACGTTCCAGTTTCCAGTTTCCATCCTGTGCATGAATTCCCAGCTTTATCCTGCGCTACTTAATCCAAGGACGATGTGAACAATCGGACAGATCAACGGGCTCTGAGGCTCCCACGCGCTGCCTGAAGAGGTTTTCTCCCTCGCTGGGTACAACAAAAAGCTGGCGAAACTCAGCGGGTGCAGCAGCATCTAAGGAGCGAAGGAGATAGGCGACGTTTCGGGTTTCAGACTGAAGAAGGGTTCGACCCGAAACGTCCGCCTATCTCCTTCGCTCCTTAGATGCTGCTGTACCCGCTGAGTTTCTCCAGCTTTTTGTGTACCCTCGATTCTCCTGCATCTGCAGTTCCTTCTTTAAATATTTTCTCCTCGCTGCCCCGTGCAGCTCGCCCTCCCATCGCCTGCCGGCCCACTCAGCTGCGGGTTTCCAGATAGTCAGAGGCCGCTTCTGTCTCTCTCCGCATTTTGCAGCCCACTCACTCGCCCGGCTCCCATCCAACCCCCCCCCTCTTCTCACTCTCTCCCCTCTCCTCCCTCCCTTCCTCTCTCCCCTCTACCCAGTCACAGGGGACGACCTTCTCTCCGAGGGAGGCCACGATCGTCTGTCTCCTCCCAGACCCGCCCGGCAAGGATGTCACGCTGGTGGGTGCGCTTACCTTTGCGGAAGCACGATCGGCTGGTCACCCCGCTGCTTTTCACTGTCCTCAGATCGCTCCATGCCTCGTCAGGCCCCTGCGGGCTGCCGCCCCCCCCCTCTCCTCTCTCTCTCTTCCTCACCTCTCACCCTCTCTCTCTGTCGCTACTATCTCTCCCCCCCCTCTCTCCCCCCCCTCTCCTCCCCCCCTCTCTCCCCCCCATGCTCTCTCCCCTCTCTCCCCCCATGCTCTCTCGCTACCCCCTCTCTCCTCCCCTCTCACTCTCCTCTCTCTCTCTCTCTCTCGCCCTCCCTCTCTCTCTCTCGCCTCCCCCCTCTCTCATCCCTCCCCCCTCTCATCCCTCCCCCCCCCTCCACTCTCTCTCTCCCCCTCTCTCATCCCTCCCCACCCCCCCCCCCCCTCTCTCCCCCCCCCCCCCCTCTCTCCCCCTCGCTCTCCCCTCCTCCCCCACCCTCACGCTCCCCCTGCCCACCCCCAGCAAATTAATAACATTAATAAAATATCAAGGGGACTAGTTGGTTGGTTGTGAAGGAACTGCAAGATCAAAGATACTATTATCTGCTGCAGATCAGGCATGATATTCTTCCCATTTAAATCGTAATTTCGATTTTATTGTTTTCCTATTTTAATTTTTTTGCGCCCGATTATTGGTGGCCAATCAACGACTGTCTCTAAGGGGGAGCGTCCAATCACCGACCAGCTACCCTTAAAATTCCCGTCCAATCAATAAATCGGTCTCCTCCTGCCCAATCAGCCGCCGTCTCCAAGGGCATTGTGTCCAATCACATAATGCGCTGGTCACTTGGCAGCCAATCAGACAGTCTCCTAGGGGCTTTTGATCAATCACCGACCTGCTTCCCTCACTAAAGCAGACGATGGCTGCAGCCAACACACACACACACAGACAGAGACAGAGTCCCCCCCCCCCCCCCCCTCCTTCCCAACCTCAGCTTCACGAGGGTACACAAAAAGCTGGAGAAAACTCAGCGGGTGCAGCAGCATCTAAGGAGCGAAGGAGATAGGCGACGTTTTGGGGGCAGTTTCCTTCTTTAAAACTCAGCTTCACGGACCCAGAGTACCCTTAGTTCCTAAACCCATTTCCATCACTGGAGTGTGTGTGTGAGTGTGTCTGTGTGTGTGAGTGTGCGCGTATATGTGTGAGTGTGTGTGTATAAACATATCAAGACATATTGATAATGAACTCGTTCATCCAGGTCTTTCAATAGAGCATTTTCAATGGTGAGTTAATTACATGTTTATGTTAATTACCAAATAATGAACATACAGTTATGTTAATGTTAACATTAATGCGCTATCGCTTGCTTGTGGAGCCGCCGCTTGCCATCATGCAGAAAAAAAATTCGCTTTGCGCCAAAAAATACTGATTTTTGTCTCCAAATTACTGATTTTAGCCTTATGATTACTGATTTTGGGCTCTGGAAGGTTGGCATCTTCTGTGGCGCAGTGGGTGAGGGTGCCGGGCCCCAGTGGAGCGCGCGTCGGCGCAGTGGGGGAGGGTTGCCGGGCTGGCGCCATTTTACGAGGCCACGGCCACGCCCGGTCCAGAGCCCGGGCGGCGCCGGCACCCCCCCCCACCCCCCCATCCCACCCCTGCCCCGCGCGATTCCAGCACTTTTCTTGCCGCCACGGCTCCGCTTTTTTTTACTCGCGGCAAGCCGCCCATCACCGGGGCCTCCCCCCACCCCCACCCAGTGCGCTAGGCGCAGACCCGCCGGAACTGGCCAAGTGCGCATGTGCCGGCAACCGCCGCAGGAAGCCCGCTGATCTTGCACCAGTGGCGCGGCATAGCCGCCGGCAACAAACCCCAAGTGAGAGAAAAGAAGGTGAGTCTAGTGCAAGTTTATCAAAGTTTAACAAAGAATTAATGTTTCAGCTTACATGTACCTTTTTCACATTTGGCATTTAAAATACTTCTTCACAATTTAGAATTTGTGACATGGGACCTCGAATAGGGCGCCGCCGACTATATTACTGAATTTTTCAATTTAAAATATGAATTTTGAGGGGAAATATTATGAATTTTGACAATCCTAAAATGTTGGAGGTCTGCTATCGTCATCACAATACATTTACAGCATTCAGTCATTGTGATTAAAATATATTTTGTCTGTCATACGAAAGATGCTCATTGCTGTAGTAAAAAAACTTCAGCTGCATCCAGCTAGAGGATTTTCATGTGTTGTCCTCCAAGTGAAAAAAAACTGTTATCACTTATATCGTTGTCTTGGATTTAAATTGCTTTTGACCGTATGTCAGGTTGTTAAGTCTGAAGAAGGCTGGGCTTGCTGTGATATCTGACTTCCAAAAGCCTTTCTGCCAACTCGGGTACAAACCTATAGCTCCTCTTGGCTGATGAGTGCGATTCGCCTAACACTCAACCTCAATGCCTTCAGGGCAAAGCAATAACCACACATCTCCTGAGTTGCTGAAGGTGGTGTTTACAAAGCACACTTCTGCAGTTAATCACCTAGACTACGCCATCGCCACCAAGAAGGATGGGCAGCTGGCACATGGCCACGCAACCAATTGAATTTTGCCTTTAGGTTGCACACCATTCTGACCAGAAAATATTGTCAATTCCATGCAACTCAATTTTGTCAGCTAAAAAATGAAACCAAGTTCTATGTATGGAGTCATGGATGTTCCATGGACTTATTCTCAAATCTCAACATTTCCCTCAAAATTTATATCTTGATTGTGTTTGGCAGTGGTGATGTGAAGAATAATTGAGGGCATGAATGTATGATGTGTAAATTAATGCATGATACTTTTCCCCTGAAATACTTTGTTGAAGATATATTCAGAAAACTTGCAGTCTGATCCCAGAGTAGACTTAATGGAATAATATTTATTTATTTCTGTTTTAGAAACTGTTACTCCACTATCAAAATTGTCACCTTCAACAGTAGATTCTTCTCCCATGGAAGGTGATGGAAAACGGAAACGGAAAATTCCTCTCCTAACAAAACGCAAAGGAGATCAGCTTACCCTGGTTGAGTGCAACACTGCTTATTTCTTGCTGGTTTTTAATTCATTCCAATATTAATTGTGATTGAGTGAGGTAGCACATATCTAGAGCCGAAAATAAAGTGAGCATGAGAAGTGAGATTGTGAATGCTGGAAACATTTGTTGAACATAAACTGCTGGTGGAACTTGGTGGATCAGGCAGTATATGTGGAGAGACAGCATTTCAGGTCACTACTCATTTTCAGACTTGAAGCACCCAGATCCAAAACATCACCTCTCGATTTCCCTCCTCAAATGCTAACTGACCCACAGAGTTCCTCCAGCAGTTTGTTTTTTTGCTCAAGGCGAGTAGATGTGTTGCTGGAGTTGACTTTGTGTGCCCCTATATTAAGAAATATACAACTACATTAGGATTTCCATCCATAACAATTATTAATCCCATGCAACTGCAAAGAGCATGTGTTGATGTTTATTGAAATTATGATTGTATTTGAGTATAATATGTTATAAACACATGAAGAATAGTTAAAAATACAAATGTAACTCCATTTTTATCTCGGCATATCATTGTTTCAGACAATTCTTTAAATTTAATTTTTATTCTTTCAAAAATATTCCCTAAATACATTGCAGAGAATAGGGAAGAATCACATATGATGTTTTGCCTATTGCCATCATTTATAGCCCATTCTCAATTTCCATTTTCTGTGGTGAGCAACCAGGGGGAAGTAAACCATCATTTTAATAGGATAATACGTTTCAGGATTTGATTTGGAGCATAATGAAGGACTGAAATATAGGGCGAACAGAAAACAGATAGAAGAAAGCAGGATGACCCTTTTTTTTCCCCCTCTTAACCCCCCCCCCCCCCCCCTCCCCCCACCCCCATGCCGGATGCACCATTCAGCAAGATTGTGACTTACGTGTCACTTTCTTGCACTAACCTTGATTCCCTTTTTGTTAAAAAATAAAAATCTCTTGTTTAAGCTACTGGGCTTCAACAACCTTACTACGTGTTGATTTCCAAAAATTCACCATTTTGTGGTAAAGGAAATTTCTTAATGTCTCTGTTCTGAATGGCGAACACCTTATTTTGAGACTGAACCCCCCAAGGTTTTACACCCCAGACTGCAGAAATAACTACATTAAACCAGTCAACATATTTTCAATGTGTTCACCTTTCATAAACTTGTGTACAATCTGAATAATCTCTCTGCATCTAATTACCTGTGTAGCCTGCTGTTGAATTGGTATTATTGCACTGAGGAATGCTTTGTTACAAACTATTTTCATAGAAGAGACATTCAATTGTTTATTGCTGATATTTATTAGTTTAGATTCACTGAAGAGTGAGTAGCTGTGACATTGGAACTCTTGATCTGGATTCTTACACCAAATTTCCATATTATTGTCTCCCAGCCTCTGTTAACCATTCACTGAATCTATCTTCTATATATATTACCAAAACTTGACCTAATCTTGACCACTTCCTGTCTGCGTTGTAATTAAATTTGCACAAAAACGATCCCTCACAGCGCTACAATTTTTCGCCACCATACCATTCTCCTCTGCTGGAAGTCAAATAAGTTTTGTTCCGATCGGTGAAATAGTACAAACGATATGAAGGTTTTGAGTGGTCCCCCCCCCACACACACTCTCCCCCACAGGCCCACTCCCCAGAGGTTGCGGTACATTGCTTTGGGGGAACGAGTTGCGTTGGGAGAGACCAGGCCTCCCGTGTGACTGGACCCAACGGGTCCCATTTAGTCTAGTTACTTATAAAGTGGTGTTTTAATTAGGCTACTGTTGTAACATATTCTGAGAAAGCAAGGTTCTGCAACTAACAAATGGAGGAGGTAACTCGTTGTTTTGGTTATGGGGTAAATATTGATTGAGAGAATCCATGAGAGAATGATGCTTTTTGCGTCATTGGATCATTTGTATTCAATTAAAAGATTGACACTCAGTTTTTTAATATATCAACAAATATAATTTCACCAATCTTGGTACAGCCTAGAATACCAATGTAATTTATTTGCTGCCGTCTTGGGACTGGACTATGACTTGATGACGATATGCTTCTGACTATCAACTGAAGCTTAAAAAAGAATGGCATGGTCTGGCGTTTTTTTTTTTACAGCTCTGCATCATATTTTTTCATGCAATATAATTTCATTCTCTTTCAAATTGAAATGGTACAAGATTGTCCTACTAATTCAAAGTTTTTTTTGCTTCAGCATCCTCCAATAGAACTTGGATACACTATTACTGCAGATGACATGGACTCTGAAAAGAAAGCACGTCTTGACAGGATTAAAAAAGTGTTGCAGGAGAAAGACGGTAAGGCAATAGATGAGTGATGTAGATCATCTTTAACTTTTATGTTCTTTGGTTGTGACATAATTAAGTTGTTCAAATTTAGTTTGTTGTGGATTTGCTCATTCGAGTACATGTTATGATCGAGGTGTTCCATATGTTATTGCAGAAAGTGGTAAGAATAATAGGGGTGTGATTCCAACTTCCCTCATACTGGCTGGGACCTCCATTGTGTAACGGGATTTATTAAATGTATCTTCTCATCAGTCTGTCTATGGCCTTGCCAGCAATGAGGCAAGCCAACCTCCTATTTGGAAGGGCGTCACTGAAGTGTTTGAGGGGGAACATTTGGGCTCAACCATAATTCTATTATTACGGGGGGGGGGGGGGGGGGAAGAAACAGTGTTTGTAGGGGTAGTGAGGTTTTAAAGGTGAGAAAAGGAGAGTTTGGGGCCAACATGTTCCCGTTGGAGCGAAGGGCAGGGCTGCCAGAATAGGGAACTACAATGACATGAGGTTTTGAAAAGAGGAGTCACATGTCAGGTAGAGGCAGCTGGGATCAAGCAAATCCTTTGGAGTCAAGTGTTTTATTGTCATATGTCCTGAAACAGAACAATAAAATTATTTTGTGGCCTGTCCCACTTGGGCGACATTTTAGGCGACCACAGGAGACAACGCGGGACATGTTCGCGGGTGGTTGCTGGGTAGTCGCCTTCGTGGTCTTGAAGAGTTCCTGCATTCTGGGAACTAGTTGCGGCCTCATTATGGTTGCCGCAAATTTTTCAACATGTTGAAATGTTAGCAGCGACCAGAATGAAGCCGCCATGGGGATTAGCGAGAATTCTCATGGCGTAGGTGCAGTGGTAGTGGTTGCCAAGAGGTCGAAGGTTGTTGTAGGTTCTCGTAGGTTGTAGCTGGTGCTGACTCGAGAATTTCATTGGCTCATTGGGGGGAAAAAAAACATAAGCAGTAGATTTCAGAACCAAGGATAACCGACCGGTAATGTTAATGTCCGCGGAGCTTCAAAACCATGTACTTCTGGCTTCTTAAAAGTTGTGTTCCCCACCTGCATAACGGGCTGGTGAAGGAAGCGACATGAGTGTGTGTTCCACTCTGACAGTCGCCTGAAAATTCGCCTAAGTGGCACAGGCCCATTACTTGCAGCAACACAACAGATATGTAAACATAGTACTCAGTAGATGCCATATGTGATAAACAATAAAAAAGCTCATTATCTTTAAAAAAATACGTAGTGCGAAGACAAAACCAAAGCCCCAAGTCATTAGTGCAATCAAAGCAGTTTGTAGTATTATGTAGTTTGTAAGTTTACAAACTTTTGACCATGTTTTTGAGACTGTGGTGATGCTTGGTGTTTAACAGAGCCTTCAAAGTCTTTGGAGCCTTTGATGATAGCACCCTCAGTGTCATTATTTACTACTCCCATCGTGGAAAGCCCTGCTGGCTCAGCACCCATTTCCACCTCCATTTCTGCCATCGTCTCCAACCCCTTGCTGGACAGTTTGAAGATGATGCAGGAGCACACAAGCTTTACAGCCACTTCAGGTATGTGATAATGGGAACAAGCTAGTAAGTCATAACTACATTTTGCAAAGAGTTGAAGGGTTAAACTAATATTTAATCAGTATCAACAGAGTCCAAGATAAATCAGACAAATTGATCCAGTTGTGAGCTCAGATAGAATTCCTTTCACCGGAATTATTTAGCATACTGTGGTTGGTTGCTGTCTGTTTGGTTCCCAAGTGTACTGATTTTGGATTGTTAGGCAAATTCCTAAAAGGGCATGAATTGCAAAACTGTCCCTCATTTGACAGTAGATCGTGCCTTTGTCAATGCTAACTCAGAGCTGATTGAAATGAGCTTGAAGCTGTCATTTGTTTACGTGTAGATATTTCCTCTCTGCTCTAAATCCACTGTCAAAGTGAATGCGCTTTCTTCAGACAAGTATAAAACAGTTTTGCCCCAAATTGACACCAGAAGTCAATCTAATACATATCTAGATTAATTCTAAATGGCAACTGTATGTGGTCAAAATGTCTATTCTTCTGAAATGCAGATTTGATTATTACATTTCATCCTTCATTTATTGTGCTTTGCTTTCATTTTTTTCATAGAATCTCTTATTTAGGTATTTTTCCAAATTATGCTGGGATTCTCTCTACTTAATTGCTTGCTAGTATGGTTCCAATCACTGCTTAATTGAGTGATTGTTCAAAATGCAATTCACTTTCATGGAGGTTCACACAACTTTGTCGATTTTGTAGAATTTGAAAAAAAAACCTTCATTAGCTGTTCTTCGCTTTCAGTCTTTAAAAAACACAATGTAAGTTGCAGCAAAATTATAATGTGAGATTTAAGGGATAGGCACTAAATGAATTAAATCGTACAGGAACATAGAGACCGTGGTTTGTATATCCCCAATACTTTGACAATGACACAGCAAGATTAAAAAGATGAGCAATATGCATGTGGGGTCCTTGATTCCATTGGTAGAGGCTTTGTGGTACAGCAATATGGGAACTATGGCATTTTTTAAAAATTAAACCATACTTGGACCTCATTTGAAATGCTATGCATTTTAAAGATGCCTTGTGGATCCTAGAGGAATGAAGAAATAGCATTGTGCAAAGAGACTGGAAAAATATGGAATTGCAGTCATCAGAGGGAATGTGTAAAGGATATTTGAAATTTTTAGTCATGAAAGGTTTTGATAGACTAGGAAATAGTAGTTCCTGGTGACAATGATATAGATGTAAGAAAGCTAGCAGAAGATGAGTAAAATGTGTTCTCATATTGGAGGCAGATTTTGAAAGGAAATTAAGCAAGTACTTCCGAAATGCTGTAAAATATCCTTTTCTATTTGACTGTATTGAAGTTATTTTTTAAATACCACTTGCTTCTGGTATGTGTTGCATTACTGGAGGGCTCTATAAAGTTTAGTGTTGCGGTAAATAAATCATTACTACTTTTAATTTTCTCAGACTTGAATTTTAATTTTATATACTCAATACTTAATTTGCTCTTATCACTTGAAGTCATTAGTCTTTGATGCAAATCTATTGTAATGATCTTATCTGCAAATCAGGAGAATTAGAATTTTAGGTCTGGTGTGGATTACATAGAATTTATGCTAGGTTTGTTCTAGATTGACTCAATTTGGGGTAATAGTGTAATTCGGAGGAAGAAATTAAGATATTTTTCTGGAAAAACCAATTGGATCAATACCTGCAACGGAGATGGAATGAGGTATTAAAGCTAGGAATGGTGCATATTGAGGATTAAAGAATGCAAAGTTTATTGTTTAATTAATTGACCTTCTACGGTGACTTTTCATGAAGTAATTGACACTTTTTCTTCATTAGATTCTGTTAATGGAATGAATCCAAGTAAAATGGATAAAGCTCCAGAAGTTTCCAAAAACGCTTTCATGAGTGAATTATTGCTTCCACCTACTCCTACAACTGCTGCCATGACAATAACAACTGATATTCCAGGATTTAAACCAGTTGATGCGTTGAAATTCTCATGCCCCACCATTACCCAATCACTTCTAACATCAATTAATAAACCTGCTCCCAAAGCTATCACCACTACCACCAACTCATGCCAGGTTTCTGCTGTGGTTAGTGCACAAGAAAGTAAACTTAACAAAGGGCCAGAAATGAATGTGTCTGTCTGTACTGGGAATTCTTCAACTCCAAGCACAAGTTTTAACCTTTCGGGCACAATGACTGTGATCCCAACAGGAATTAGCACCACAACATCTTCATCTGTCAGCATACCCGAGTTTAAGCCAGTGTTTGGTTTGCCAGTCACGCAGCAGAAAACTATTGCATCAGCAACATTAAGTTCAATTATGTCAATTACTACACCCATAAGCATGACAGCACCAGTAACATCTAGTTCTGCAGCCTCGATCATTCCATTCAAGTCTGTGTTTGGAAACTCGGTGACACCTACAACTGCGACGACCACATCGGCACCTTTTAATTTTGGCCAGTCGGTTCAAGCGAAGGTTAATAATGAAGCCCCTCCTCCCACAACTACAAAATCAAATTCAACTCTGTTCCAATTTGGAGCTTCCAGTGCATTAACAAGTTCAAACATTGAGACAGAAGCGAAGTCCTCAAAAGCTGCAATTAGTTTTGGCTTAAATGAAACTGTTTCTGCAAAACAAAATATGGCTCCTACTGCAAGCAACAACCTATCAAGCCAGCAGCAATTTCAGTTTGGTTCAAACCCGTCAACAACTACAACAACAACAACGACTACTGCTGCATCGAGCTCTGTGTTCCAATTTGGGAAGACTTCTATAGATGCCACTGCAACATCAGCTGGCCCATCAGTTCCTGTCTTTGGACAGCCACAAGTAGTTACAAGCCAGGCACCGACAAGCATTGCTGCCGCTACAAATTTATTTGGGAATTTTACTGCTGCAGTTTCGGCACCTTCAACCACATCAAGTGTTCAGCTCACACATACATTTGGAAACTCAGGAAAGACATCCCTGTTTAGTAATGCCACAAGCACACCTCCATTTGGGGGCATGACAGCCCAGCTAAACTTTGGCGGCACAAGCAGCCAGTCATTATTTGGAGCTAATGCTGCAGGAACTCAACAAACCCCAACAAAACCCCCTGCCTTTGGCAATATTGTAACTCCCTTCAACTTTGGAGCTACGCCTGTCAAACCAACCTTTCAGAATACTACTTCGCAGTCTGCATTTGGAACTCCGAGCCAGCCAGTGTTCGGAGGTGTTACAGCTCAGTCTGGATTTGGACCAACTTCTACACAACCGTCTTTTGGTAGCACCTCAGGGGGTTTCCCATTCGGTACAACCACCTCTTCCACTGCTACTCCAATGTTCACTGCTACCAAGAGTTCAGGTACTGGTGCAACTGGTTCTATCTTTGGCTCTGCACAAGGTGTTGGGTTTGGTTCCACAAATCAGCCAGTCATAACAACCAGTGGTTTCAGTGTTGCTGCCTCAAATCCAAATATAGCTTCAGCTGGTTTCTTTGTTTCAGGTCAGAGTGCATTTTGTGCATCAACCCCTTCCATCCCATTTGCTACTTCCACCCCAACAGCATCATCATCATCTCAAAATATGTTTGGGTCCCCATTGACTAACCAAGGGACACAGAACCAGAGTACTTCACAGTTCAACTTTGGAGCTGCAAACGCAGTTGAGAATAAGTCTACTTTTGGAGGTGAGTGAACCTTTACTTCTGTCCTTATAACATGTTATATCAGTGAGATGTAACCCCTTGAGATGAATTACTATAAACCAGAGACTTTGGAGCTATGTTCCATGGGTCAAATGTTGCCTGTTGCTTCCCTCCATCTGGTTCACCACCCTTGGTATTCTGCAATCTACATAGGGTGTTGTAGAACTACTGATGTTACGATTGAACAGAAGGAAGATCATTTTGGGGAGCAGATCGTGGGGGATACAAGGGACTGCTGGTGCTGTAATCTTGAACAAAACAAAAAATGGAGGGAATGAACAGGTGACGTTTCATGTCAGAACCCTCTTCTAGACTGATTGTAGTAGCGGGGAGGAAGCTGGAAAAGAACTTGGGGGCAGGACAAAGCCTGCGAGTGATGGGTGGATGCTGCTGAGGGAGGCTTGGTTGGCACATGAGTGAAGTAAGTGACATGGGGTAGAAATGAAAAGTAGACAAGAGGGTATCAGATAAGGAGGGAAGATGACTGAAATGTAAAGCTAGAGGGAGGGATTATAGGACATAGGGGTTGGGGGGGAGGATATAAAGCGGGGGGTAGTAGGATAAATGGGTGCACACCAGGGGAGGGGATGGTGGGGATATTACTTGACCCAAACATACCATACTCCCAATTTTAAGTAGTCAATAGGGGGAGATCTTATGTGGAAGGGAGTTGGTTCAATGAGTCGGAGCAGAAGGGTTAATGCAAATCTTTTGAGTTGTGTGGGTTAATTGCGAATGGCATGTTGAAGATAGGATTATGATGTGGAAAGGGAGATTGGAGTGAATGTGAGACTTTCACAGAGTGGATTTGGAATGGGAGGTTGGCAGGTATGAGGTTGGGAGGGTCAAGGACAAATGAAGTTTGGGAAGCAATGAAGCATTATACAGGGAAAGTGTGGTGATAGATTGTGAAGGGAGAGGTGATGTGATTTCAGTGCAGTGGGTGGAGTAAGGGGCATGTACAGCGATGAAGGTAGACAATAAAAGCTGGAGTAACTTAGCGGGTGAGGCAGCATCTCTGGAGAACAGGAATCGGTGATGTTTCGTGTTGAGACCCTTCAAGATGAGATTGCAAATGGTGAGATTGGGTGGTGTGATATAGAGTTGTGTTGGGGCCAGGGGAGGGTATGTCTTGTAGATGGTTTGGGGAAGGAGATGGGCAATTTAGGAATGAAGGAATGGATGAGGTGGTAGTGGTTGATCAGGTGTTGGATTGAAATGAAGATATCAGCAGTGAGATGTGTGGGTTAAGGATGGTAGTAATCTCCATAATGAAAATTAAATAAGGCACATACCTGATGGAACTCTCTAGCGGTGGCTCAGGTAGGGTCAGCTTTTATTCTTGCCGACACTGCAGTATTGTGCTGAATTCCCTGTCTTGTCGTATGTAACATACAATAATATGATAGTCTCACATTTAAATCAGCATAAGCAGTGAAGATAATGAAGTCCCCAGCACAAGCTGCAAATCCTAAAAAGGACTTTTACTGATGACATCAGCCTGCTAACTTGGAGAAAGTACTGCAGAGGTTGAGGATGTGTCTGGGGCCCTGAGGCTCACCAATGCCAAGGACTGCTCGTCGGAAACTGGCATGAATTACAATTTCAAAAAGCTTTTTTGAAGGCGACAATGGAATGCATCCCAGCAGAGAGTTTACTCTTGTAAGAGGAAGGCATACATATATCAACTTGGGGGATTCCAGGGTTACGCTGGGCAGGCTGGCGGATTTTGTTGGCAAATAAGGAGAACATGTATCCTGATTCCTATCTTGGGGTTTAAAAAAAATGCATTGAACATATTAATGGTTCTGGTGAAAATATTGAAATTGAGGGACAATATGTAAATCATCATTGAGAGACGGCTGAATCAAGGCCAGCAAAATGATTTAAAGGAGTATTTTATCGAAATGGAATTTTTGCAGCATGTTCAATGAACCACACAACTTATAATCTCTATATAAAAGATGGATACATAGTAATAACGCAACAGGGCCTTTGGAGAAAACGGATATGTGACATTTTGGGTTAGGACCTTTCTTCAAAATGAATGTGGGGGGGGGGAACTGGGGAGGCGAGAAAAGACTAAGAAAATTAAGACTGGCAAACGATGACCTCTAGCAGAGTGGTTGCCTGGTAAGCCAATTGTTGGGTAACATCTACAAACACTCCCCTCTCCCCTACCTCCACCTAGTTGTTCAACCAATTCCACGGTTTGCAATAATATATCACTCAAGATCATACCTTCCCAAAACAAAAATGGGCGTATCAGGGAACCACCCTGCCTGAGGACGTGTGTTGCTGTAAACAAAAGTGCTGGAGAAACTCGGCGGGTGCAGCAGCATCTATGGAGCGAAGGAAATGGGCAACGTTGGGCTGAAAGAAGGGTTTCGGGCCGAAACGTTGCCTATTTCCTTCGTTCCATAGATGCTGCCACACCCGCTGAGTTACTCCAGCATTTTGTGTCTATCTTTGGTCTAAACCAGCATCTACAGTTCTGTATTATACAGTGCATTCAGAAAGTATTCAGACCCCTTCACTTTTTCCATATTTTATTACGTTACAGCCTTATTCTAAAATGGATTCGATTTTTTTTTTTAAATCATCAATCTACACAATACCCCATAATAAAAAAGCAAAAGCAGGTGATTAGAATTTTTTGCAAAGTAATTACGAAGAAATAACTGAAATATCACATTTACATAACTATTCAGACCCTTTACTCAGTACTTTGAGGCACCTTTGGCAGCGATTACAGCCTCAAGTCTTCTTGGATATGACGCTACAAGCTTGTATTTTGGTAATTTCTCCCATTCGTTGCAGATCCTCTCTAGCTCTGTCAGATTGGATGGGGTACGTCGATGCACAGCTATTTTTAGGTCCCTCCAGAGATGTTCCATCGGATTAAAGTCCGGGCTCTGGCTGGGCCACTCAAGGACATACACAGACTTGTCACAAAGCCACTCCTGCGTTGTCTTGGCTGTGTGCTTGGGGTCGTTGTCCTGTTGGAAGGTGAACCTCTGACCCAGTCTGAGGTCCAGAACGCTCTGGAGCAGGTTTTCATCAAGGCTCTCTCTGTACTTTGCTCCATTCATCTTTCCCTCGATCATGGCTGGTCTCCCAGTTCCCGCCGCTGAAAAACATCCCCACAGCATGATGCTGCCACCACCATGCTTCACCGTAGGTATGGTATTGGCCAGGTGATGAGCGATGCCTGGTGTCCTCCAGGCGTGACACTTGGCATTCAGGCCAAAGAGTTCAATCTTGGTTTCATCAAATCAGAGAATCTTGTTTCTCATGCATTTTGGTAAACTTCAAGCTGGCTGTCATGTGCCTTTAACTGAGGAGTGTCTTCCGTCTGGCCACTCTGTAGCGGCAGATTTTTATATCGTTCAAGAGATTACTCCCTCTAGTCGCTAAATGGACTGCATGGTTAAGGGGAATGAATGTCTTTATACGCATGCGAGCTCACCGTCAGAGACCTTCAGAGCTTCTTCACAGGTAAGTCTTCAAAACACAGTCCGTTGATTAATAAATTCTTTATTGTTGATGAAAAACATTAAGGTACATCCAAACTTCTTCTGACGCACACTATAATCTTAATCGAATTCCAGCTTATTGCATTAAAGGTTAGAAAACTCCTCGTGTCTCCGTTAGCTTCACATGGTCAAAGGGTGAACCTTCTCCATGCTGGTTCCAAACTAAATGGGCAGTCTAAAATTTAAAGACACATGCCATAATTAATGCCACACAAAACAAGCCAAATTTGCCACTACACACTCGACCATAAGGGCCTGATTGGTGGAGTGCTGCAGATATATTTGTCCTTCTGGAAGGTTCTCCCATCTCCACAGAGGAACTGGAGCTCTGTCAGAGTGACCATCGGGTTCTTGGTCACCTCCCTGACCAAGCCCCTTCTCCCCTGATTGCTCAGTTTGGCCGAGCGGCCAGCTCTATGAAGAATCCTGGTGGTTCCAAAGTTCTTCCATTTATGAATGACAGAGGCCACAGTGCTCTTTGGGACATGCGTTGCTACAGAAATTGTTTTATACCCTTCCCCAGATCTGTGTCTCGACACGATCCTGTGTCTGAGGTCTATGGACAATTCCTTCGTCTTGATGGCTTGGTTTTTGCTCTGACATGCACGGTCAACTGTGGGACCTTATATAGCCAGGTGTGTGCCTTTCCAAATCATGTCCAATCAATTTAATTTACCACTGGCGGACTCCAAGTTATAGAAACATCGCGAGGATAATCAATAAAGTAATGTTTTTTCTCAGTTTTTAACTCAAACTAGTATCCCGATCACATTGTAAGCTTTTCATCATTTGTATTCTGTGTTGTGATAAAGTATCCATTTCTGGCATATTTTATCCCCTTGTGTAACACTTGGTTTTTACAATACTAAATGGAATAGAAAGGTGAAAAAGAGATTATTTCAGTAGCTAATGGTTTATTTTACTACATCGCCTTATATGCACAGAATTCCTCAATTCAAAGAATTCGACAAGGTTCCGCATGGTAGGCTGTTCTGGAAGGTTAGATCATATGGGATCTAAGGAGAGATAGCTGAATGGATAAAAAATTGGCTGCATGAAACGGAGCAGAGTATGAAGGTGGAAGGTTGCTTCTCGGACTGGGGACTTTGACTAGTGATGAGCCTCGGGGTTTGGTGCTGGGCCTGTTACTGTTTGTCATCTATATCAATGATTTGGATAAGAAAATACATGGCAAGATTAGCAAGTTTGCAGATGATACAAAAGTGGTGGTTTTGCAGATAGTGAAAATAATTGTGAAAAATTGCAGCAGGGTGTTAGTCAAGTAACCAGGTGGGCTGAGGAATGGTTGATGGAATTTAATACCGAGAAATGCGAGGTGTTGCACTTTGGGAAGTCTAACATGGGCAGGACCGACACAGTGAAAGGCAGGGTTCTGGGTAGTGTTGTAGAGCAGAGGGATCCAGGAGTGCAGGTGCATGGTTCCTTGAAGGTGGCGTTGCAGGAAGATAGGGTGGTCAAAACGTCTTTTGGCACATTGGCCTTCATCAGTCAGAGTATTGAGTATAGAAGTTGGGAGGTCATATTGCAGTTGTATAACATGTTGGTGAGGTCACATTTAGTGTATTGTATTCAGTTCTGGGCACCATGTTATAGGAAAGGTGTTGTTAAGCTGGAAAGGGTACAGAGAAGATTTACGAGCATGGTGCCAGGACTAGGTCTGAGCTATATGGAGAGGTTGAGTAGTCTAGGACTCTATTCCATGGAATGCAGGAGGATGAGGGGTGATCTTATTGCGGTGTATAAAATTATGGGAGGATTAGATCAGGTGGATGTACAGAGTCTGTGAATCGAGGACCAGAGGACATAGGTTTAAGGTGAAGGGGAAAAGATTTAATAGGAATCTGAGGTGTACCGTTTTCCGCACAATGGGTGGTGTGTGTATGGAACAAGCTGCCAGAGGAGGTGGTTGACTTTCCCAACATTTAAGAAACAGTTAGACAGGTACATGGATAGGACAGGTTTGGAGGGATATGGACTAGTGTAGCTAGAACGTGTTGGACTGGTGGGACCAGTGTAGCTAGAACATGTTGGCTGGTGTGGGCAAGTTGGTCCGAAAGGCCTGTTTCCACACTAACACTCTATGACTCTATGATTTAATACTCGTTTCTGTCATGGCATTTTTTTGTGAGACTCGGCTGAAAACCCTGGGGTTGGTTGATACAGAATCCCCTGAGCCCAGTAATGTTTTGACTAATCTGGGTTCGTTTTGCAGCTTGAACGTAGACAGTGTTCAGCATTGGTGAATCCTGGGGTGGGGGGGTGTAAATTATTTTTTTTTTTAATTGTGATTTCTTCATTATTCAAGCTTTGGAAAAGTAATGTTCTGGTAATTGAGCTAAATTTGTACAGAGGAAAACTTAAAGGTAGATAAAAACACTCATCAATACCTGCTATCTGATGGCAGAGACGATCCTATTATTTGAGTTCTAGACCCTGGTTCGAAAATTAAGTCTGCCTTTTGGTAGACATTGAATATTTTTCTGTATTTTGCTTCTGAAGTGGATGCCTGCACATTTTACCATATCTTTGCCTGCCTATATCATCCTGAAGCCTTGCTGTTTCTTCCTCCTCAATTTGCACCACTCCCAGCATTGTTTCGAGAGCAATTTCAGATATATTACACATGATCCCTTTACTGCTTCATTGATATCGATTATGAACAGTGGGGCTTCGGTGCTAATTCTTGTCGAATTCAAAATGAGAGCCCACAACCCCTAAAATGATCTGTTTATTCCTACTTTTTTAAGTCTTTTAACCAATCAACAGTCCACATTTTGAACAGTGAAGATTATGTAATTATGTGTAAGTTTTGTGAAGTTGCTGACTTTGCATCATTGTCCTAGTTCCTCATGCATTAATTTGAATAGAGAAGGGTAGGAATTCTTATTATACATTACCGTTGATCTGGGGCTCAATAAATGTTAATGTAATATCTCAAACGATCAGTGAGAACGAATTGAGCAGTTCTGCAGTTTTCCTCCACCCTGCCTAATAACCATATAACCATATAACAATTACAGCACGGAAACAGGCCCTCTCAGCCCTTCCTGTCCGTGCCGACCATTTGTTTTCCCCTAGTCCCATCTACCTGCACTCAGACCAATATAACCATATAACAAAATAATTTTTGGCAAGTTTAAAGAAATTGGGCATAGTAATGACACGAGATCAGCTGCATGACTGGATGTCCTAATCCTAAATTGCACTTCCACACTAATAGGAAAGGCACAACAACACTAGAAAGGTTCAGATTGGATTCATTGGGTTATTGGCTGGGATGGAGCGTTTCTGTAAAGAGGAGTGACTGGATGGGCCCTGTTTGTTTTCCCTGAAGCAGAAGAGGCTTAAGGGAGATCCAATAGGTATATAAAAATATCATAGATATATATAGGTAAATAATACAAAACTTTTCCAGGTGGCAAAGATGTCTGGTCTGCGGGTGTAGGTTTAAAGTAAAGAATAAGGGGTTTAGAGGGTTCCAAATACAAATTTCTATTTATTTATAACACTCTTGGCCAAACCTTGGCAAATGGGATTGTTTCAGATAAGAACTTCATGGTTGGCATGGATATGGTGGGCCATAGTGCCTGCTTCTGTGCTCTAACTCTGTTGGAAGGAACTACAGATGCTGGTTTACACCAAAGATAGACACAAAATGCTGGAGTAACTCATCGGGACAGGCAGCATCTCTGGATAGATGAAATGGGTGATGTTTCGGGGCGGGGCCCTTTTTAGACCCTAAACGTTACCCATTCCTTTTCTCCAGAGAAGCTGCCTGTCCCACTCAGCTACTCCATCACTTTGTGTGTGTATCTCTCTGACTCTAATCGTCTTGAATGGTCATAATCAAATTTACACAAAGCAGTCAGTAGAGCTTAATTTAACAGATTCTATTTCCAAGACAACATAATTTTGATGAATCCGTTTGTAGCTCAGATGAAAGCTGAGCCATGTCATAGTTTGATAGCTGTAAGATTACACTGCAGTGTTTACTAGCTTAATGCAAACCAGCTCCATTATGGAAACCTATGAATGAGCTGTAATAATTGTATTAGAGATCGTTGAACCTCCCTCAAGATGCTGTAAATATGATAAAGTGTAAATGCATTTTTCATTTAAACCAAAAGACATTGTTGCTGGTGACACACCATTTTGTTTCATTAGGGTACAACTTTGGAACTCCCAGTTTGAATTTTGGAACTGGTAAGTTCATGAACACTAGTGTTCTGTAAGCTTTAGCTGCTCACTATTAGTTGCTTTCTAGCAATGAGAGACTTGTAAGCAAAAAGAAATATGCGCTTTGGAAAATCTTTTTGACGTGTTTCTAACACCTCTTCTGTTTGCTCCAACAAGGCAAGTTGCTTAATAAATACAGCGTAGATGTTCTTCTATAGAAGTAGCAGTTGCTAACATCTTTAGCTACTGCTTCGGCAGTTGCTTTTCACTTAACACAGGTCGCAGGTTCAGCTGTGTAGCATGTGAACACGTGACAGGATGAATTTGAATACATGAGGACGAAACGTTCTCACCTTTGATTGTGTTTCATATTAGATACTGATTTATTGCAAAATCATGTTTATAATAGTTGGCTTTAGTTGCATTATTGTTGTATGTGCCTGAATTCCCCGAAGAGAATCAGTTGGTTCTTTCTAAGTGTAAGTAGAAACATAGAAAATAGGTCCAGGAGTAGGCCATTCAGCCCTTCAGCCGTTCAATATGATTATGGCTGATCATCCAAAATCAGTGCCCCGTTCATGCTTTTCCCCCCATATCCCTTGATTCTGTTAACCCTGAGTTAAATCTAACTCTCGAAAACATCCAGTGAATTGGCCTCCACTGCCTTCTGTGGCAAAGAATTCCACAGATTCACAACTCCCTGGGTGATAGTTTTTCTTCATCTTAGTCCTACATGGCCTACCCCTTATTCTTGAACTGTGACCCCTGGTATTGGAATCCCCCAACATCGGGAACATTGTTCTTGCATCTAGCCTGTCCAATCCCTTAAGAATTTAATGTTTCTATAAGATCCCTCCTCATCTTTCTAAATTCCAGTGAATGCAAGCCCAGTCGACCCATTCTTTCATCATATGTCAGTCCCGTCATCCTGGGAATTAACCTATGCTGCACTCCCTGAATAGCAAGAATGTCATTCAAATTAGTAGACCAAAACTGCACACAATAGGTGGTCTCACCAGGGCCATGTACAACTGCCGTAAGACCACCTTGCTCCTGTACACAAATCCTCTCACTGTGAAGGGCAACATGCCATAAACAAAGGTAAGAAGTGAGAGTGCTGTGTCATATAGGGAGTGAATCATCCCCTGACATCTTGAACCATCCATTTTCAGATAACAAAAATGTGGCAGAATATTCACCATGTGCCTGGATAAATGCAGCTTGATCAACATTCAAGTTGCTTAAAGCCAAAACAAATAAAATATTTGATTGACACCTTAGTTATCTTCCCAAACATTCATTTCCTCCACTATAGGTGCATAGTGGTTTGTGTCATCCACAAAATACACTGCGGTTGCTTGCCTAGACTTGTTGCAACACAATTCCCAAACCCATTATCCAGGAGCATCAAGGACAACAGGCACAAGAAAGTGGCATCACCTGCTCATTTCCATTAAATCACAAATTACCCACATTAAAAATACATTTCATGTCCACCATTGAGTCTAAATCATGGAACTCTTTACCATATTACACTCTAGACAGCATTTTCCAAATGGATTGAAGTGGTTCACGAAGACAGCTCACCAGCACTTCAAGAGGAATCGGGGAGGGACTAAGTAGAGCTAAGTGCTAAGTAGAGTTAAGTGCTAATTACCAGCATCATTTGAAGACATTCTACCATGATTCAGCCATCTGCAGTTCCAGCTTTACACTAAGGATTTTGTTAATGTACATTGCTGTCTGCTTGAATACTGAAGTCACATTAAGAATGTAAGGAATATAAACAATTGTGGGCCAATTGATCTTTGTATCTGCATGCAAGTAAGTAGGATTGAAAATGATCTTGTATTCCAGCACCACCTTTCTACAATCTCTTAACCCCCATAATATTTGAACAGTCTATCAATATGTCTTGGATATACTTATCAACTGAATCTCCACAAAGTTAGATAGAGCTCTGGGGGCTAGTGGAATCAAGGGATATGGGGAGAAGGCAGGCATGGGTTATTGATTGAGAACGATCAGCCATGATCACAACGAATGGCGGTGCTGGCTCGAAGGACCGAATGGTCTCCTCCTGCACCTATTTTCTATGTTTCTAAGCCTGTTTTCGATGAATTGTGGATGCTGGGCTATGAAGGCTGAGGGAGACTGTTGGACAATGGGGAATCAATGTTTTTTCAGGCCAGGCAGGAAAATAGAGTTGAGATCAGTGATCAAATCAGTCTTGATCTGATGAATGCAGAAATAAAAATAAAATGTTAGAAACACTCAAAGGGAGGAATCTGTTGATAAATAGTTAATGTTTCAGGTTGAGACACTTCATCAACAGTTTTTAATTTTGTGCCATACTTGACTCAATTAACCTTTGCCTTACCTGTCCTTGTCCTGAAACTAAATATGTCAGCCAGTTCACATTATGTGTAGGCAGACATTGTTTGAAAATGAATGTCAATTTAAAATAGCATTTTAATGACAATTCCTTGGTCAGGACAATATATTCTATCTTGCATTAATTAACCTATGACGTGAAGAAATCAATTTGGTTGTATTAAAGTTGAGATAGCTGTTCTCAGTTTAATTTCAAGGAATTAAACCTTTCAGTTGATCGAGAAGATCTAGCACACAGTTTGGACATCATCTAACAATGAAAATAGTCATTTGTGCATTACAGAATCTTACGTAAAATGCCATCTTTTTATCCTGTAAACTGATTCTTTTTTTTAGTTTAGAGATACAACGAGGAAACAAGCCCTTTGACCCACCGAGTTCGCACCGGTGATACCTGCACATTAACACTATCCTACACACATTAGGGGAAATTTACATTTATACCAAGCCAATTTACCAAGATTGAGGGGGGATCTTATAGAGACTTACAAAATTCTTAAGGGGTTGGACAGGCTAGATGCAGGAAGATTGTTCCCGATGTTGGGGAAGTCCAGAACAAGGGGTCACAGTTTAAGGATAAGGGGGAAGTCTTTTAGGACCGAGATGAGAAAATTATTTTTCACACAGAGAGTGGTGAATCTGTGGAATTCTCTGCCACAGAAGGTAGTTGAGGCCAGTTCATTAGCTATATTTAAGAGGGAGTTAGATGTGGCCCTTGTGGCTAAAGGGATCAGGGGGTATGGAGAGAACGCAGGTACAGGATACTGAGTTGGATGATTAGCCATGATCATATTGAATGGCGGTGCAGGCTCGAAGGGCCGAATGGCCTACTCCTGCACCCATTTTATATGTTTCTATAATATTCTATCTTTGTTACGGTATTTTTGTTTGTCAAGAGTGAGGTACAATGAAAAGTTTTTTGTTTTTTTGTTTACGTCAGAGATACACTTTGGAAACACGCCCTTCGGCCCACCGAGTCCACACTGACCAGCGATCCCTGCAAAATTAACACTATCCCACACGCACTAGGGACAATTTACATTTGCACCAAGCCAATAAACCTACAAACCTGTACGTCTTTGGAACGTGGGTGGAAACTGAAGATCTTGGAGAAAACCCATGCAGGTCACGGGGAGAACGGACAAACTCCGTATAGATAGCACCCATAGTCAGGATCGAACCCAGGTCTCTGGCGCTGTAAGGCATTAGCTCTACCGCTATGCCACCGTGCTGCCTGCTGAGTGCTATCCAGTCAGTGGAAAGACTATACATGATTGCAATCGAACCTGTACAGATGCAGGATAAAAGGAATAATGTTTGGTGCAAAATAAAGTGCAGTAAAGTCTGATTAAAGGTAGTCTGAGTATCTCCAATGAGGTATATGATAGGTCAGGGCAGTTCTCTAGTTGGTGATAGGGTGCTTCAGTTGTCTAATAACAGCTGCGAAGAAACTGGAGTAATGTGTTTTCACACGTCTGTACCTCTTGCCTGATGGGAGAGGGAAGAAGAGGGAGTATCCTGGGTGAGACTCATCCATGATTACGAATGTGGCCTTGCCAAAGCAATGTGAAGTGTAGATGGAAGCAAGGTTATTTTGTTTCCATATGGTGCTCTTTGCGTTAGCACTATTTATGTTAGAGAAGTATGTTCACTTCGCAATATTTTTCAAATAGACAATAAAATTATTACCTTGAATTTCAATAATGACAAAGTGAGCAATAGTGTAAATGTTTTTTCCATTTTTAATATATGGTTGCCCCATGAAATTCTACCAGAATTGAGAGAAAGTGTTACCATGTCAGTTTCCAAAGCTTGATTGTTCCAGGATGTCCGGTGCTTTTGCACAAGGAGCAATAATTTGGAATGAGCATCATGGGCAGGATAAGGATTTGGAAATGCATTACTTCAAATAGATTTGGGACACAAGTTATGTTAGGATCATGAAGGGAATAGAAAGTATGAATGCAATTAGTCCTTTTTCCAAGATCGGGGAATTGTGAACGAGAAGGTATAATATAGGCTTACGGTGAGAGGAGAAAGATAAAATAGTAAATTCAGTTTTAATAGGAAATTATTTAATAGGAAATTCAGTCTGAAGAAGGGTTTCGACCCGAAACGTCACCCATTCATTCTCTCCGGGGGTGCTGCCTGAACGCTGAGTTACTCCAGCATTTTGTGTCTACCTAAGATTTAATCGGATCCTAATGAGTAATTTTTTCATACTGAGAATGATGGGTATATGGAATAAGCTGCGGGAGGAATTAGTTGTGGCACGCGAAGTAACAACAATCAAAAGACATTTGGACTGGTGCATACATAGGAAAGGTTTAGAGGGATATGGGGCAAAGGCAGGCAAATTGAACTTGCTTAGTTGGGGCAGTTTGGTTGGCATGGTTGGGCCAAATGTTCTGTTTCCATACTGTATGACTCTATGGTGCTATAATTCTATATTTGTGCTGATGATGAAAGGGCCAACAATCCCATAATGGATATTTGGGCCATAATTCTGATGTTCACAGCATTTCAACTGCATGTCAAATGCTTTTCTAAAATGTGCTGAGCCATTCTGCCTCAACCAGCCCTTAACACCCCTATCACAAGCTGATTCTTTGTCCTGTTCTTTCAAATCTGTATCTCTTATTTGACTACTTTGCTAAAGGAAATGGGAATATCATATTTTCAGCAACAGTTTGTATGCCTTTTCCTCCTCTGTTTCAATGGAAAACCCCAGTTATGCAATCTTTCCATGTATCTAAAATCTCCCAGTCCTGGCAACGTCTTTGCAAAGATATTCTGTGCCCTCTCATGTAAACACTTTTCATGCCATGGTGCCCAGAACTGTAAAAAAAAAAAAAAACCTTGTGGCATCATTTTGTCACTCCCCTGGGACAACAGTTTGTTTTGCGCAACAGTTTTGCGTATGCTTTGGTGTGCCTTCTCTGGCTTTGATGGTCTCTGCTCTGCAACTGAAGGCAGTGGACTGAGATAATGGAAACTTCCATCCTGTTGTTGCCTTTGGGCCTTCTTCACAGCCAGCTAACCTTTGTCCTTGCCTTTTCTGATGTCCTCCTTATCAGTCAGCAACCAGGGAGCCTGACCATGGACAGCAGTCTTCCAATTGCCAATAATTACTATATGTGTACATCATGCATGTCCTTTTACAGTAGGAAAAAATGTAATAACTGCAACTGTGCTCAAGCAATGGCCCAACTAGTGTTGTTTATGTTTCTGATGTAACCTGGTTTTGTGCCTCAACAAATAAAGCATTTTGCCTGCCTTGTAAACCACATTAGTGATCTGTTCTGCTTCCAAGGATCTGTGAATGTACTGTTCAAGGACCCTCTGTTTCTTCACTTCACTTAATATCCTCCCATCTGTGGGATATGTCTTACCTTGTTTCATTTTGCTGAATTAGCTACTTCACTCTTCAGTTGCAGATTTGTCAGCCATTTATTCTGAACTGAGGAATTTTGTTACTGTTTGTTGTACATTTTTGGAACTATTCTCCCTCGAGTGCTAGAATCCATCATTGTGTGCATTATAAGTGGAAATTATTAGAATGTTAGATGTTGAGGGAATCATGAGATCAGCAGGAAAGTCATTACTTTGTTGAATGATGTAAGAAAGGGAATAAATACCTGGAGGAAGAGGCTAGATATAGTGAGAATGGAAAGTAGGAAATCGTCAACTGCAGTTTTCGAATGGATATTTTAGTACTAGCTACTATTTCCACATAAAGTAGATATTTAACAGCTGCTCCCATTGTTATGTTGTTCTTCCAGGGACTACTGCACCTGGGTTTGGACAGAGTACTCCAACTGCAAATTTTTCCTTTGGGACCACTAATACTCCAGCATCAAACTTTGGGAGTCCAGGAACAGGCACAGCAGCGGCATCAGCTTTTGGTGAGAAAATCCACCATTTTGTTTGTCTAATTAGAAACACTTTGTTCATTTTCAGGATGTAGCTGACAATAGTAATTACTGACTGTTTTTAGTTGTCCTGTAAAAGGTGTCAAGCCATTGAACCACTACACTAATTGGTGTAAATTTGTTGCTGTTTGGTGGTTTGCTAGTTCATTCAAGGGCTTTTCACCAACCACATTAGTAAAAGCAAGTGTGGGTTCCGTCTGCACGTCTTTTGGTTTTAAAACTTCCAGCATTAGTGAAATATCGGTCAGGTTTTGACATTCCTTTTAATTTTAAATAATTTATTTGCAATTTGTTTGATTTGAATCTGTATTCTGAATTTAGTCACATATCTAATGATGTTGCTTTATTCCTTTAGGCAGGAATCAAAATGTAATGAGACAATTAAACGAGTTCATGGAACTTAGGATCACTCAGGAGTTCACTTAGGATAGGCAAAAGGTTTAAAAACAGGACCTTAAAGGTAGTCATCTCCGGATTATTCCTCGTGCCATGTGTTAGCGAGGGTAAGAATAGGAAGGTAGAACAGATGTATGTGTGGCTCAGGAGTTGGTGCAAGATTTCTTGATTTTTTGTCTATTGGGATCTCTTCTGAGTTTGGGTGAACTGCACAAGAGGAACCAGTTGCACCTGAGCTAGAGGGGGATCAATATATTTGCAGAGGTTCTTTACTTGGGAGGGTTTCAATTAGATTGGCAGGAGGGATGGGAACAAGAGCAGGATGTCAGTGAATGGCTGGACTGATCGGAAGGTAGAAATGATGATCAGTAAATCTCAAATTAAGTACAGACAGGAAGATATTAAAGAGTATGCTGAAACTGAAGGACTTGTGTGTGTTTATTTGCAAGGAGTATTATGGGTAAAGCAGCTGAACTTGGAGCCTGGATCAGTGCTTGGGACCATGGTATTGTGGCACTACGGAGACTTGGTTGCAAGGGGGACATGAATGCATTGATCAACTACAATAAAATGCTGGAAATGGTCAACATTTCGGATGCATTTATGAGAGGAAAACAAGTTGTGCCTTTGTGGCAATGGTTGCCGTCTACTTGGATTGCTCAATCTTTGCTGAGTTATCTTTCAATTGTTCTGTCTGTGCTCTGTTTTGTTCCTTTATCCATTGTCTCTGGTCGTATTCTCCCAGGTCATCTTATATAAGGAACAAAAAGACACAGCACTCTTGTCAGGAGATGGAAGTAATATCTAGGAATGTTTCGGGTCTAGGAGGAAGAATTTCCACATGTTATTAACCATCCAACATCAATTCTTTCTCTCAGCAGCAACACCGGCCTTTTCTATAGGAGCTGGATCTCGATCTACTGGAGGCAGACAGAGATTGCAGGCTAGACGGCAGCACATACGGAAGCGATAGACATTTGGAAATGTGAATAGTGCAAATGAACATTACATGTTGACTATTCTGAAACAATTACCACTTTTTACTTTTGTACCCTAAACAACGCCAGTCGTGAATGTGCAGGCAACTGACCTCAAAAGATGACAATATATACTTGAGAAAAATTCTGTTTAAATTTAGGTCTTTTTTTCTGGGCTTGAACTGTCAGAACAAATGGCTTATGGCTGCTGAAAAAAAATTGCTGCAACAATGCGAGAAGCTCATTGGACTACAGTGAAGTCCTTGTCTTAAGTTTGTACACTTTTTTCAAAACTAACCATTGCAGAATGGTGATCTGAGTTTGGTTCAGGGTGCAGCAGTAATGGGTGACACGTAAGCAACAAACATAGCTTTACTTGAAATTTTCTATTTTAAAGGTTGCTGTAAGATGCGATTTGAAAACTTTTCTGGACTGACCCTTTTTTTGTACATACTGCTGCACTTCCTTTTTTGGGAGGGGAGGGGGTGGGGGGGGGAATCATTTAAGGGCACAATTCCCTGTAACAGCGCCATTTTTCTGTGGTGTCTGGGTCAAAAGGCAAACTGAACTGGAGGCAGATGTTAAATTCTCTTCATCCTTTTTTCCCTTTCCTTGAAAACACTTATTCATTTTGAATATTTCTGGCAAGAAATCTAAATCTTTCTGTAACCACCTTTTTGTTTTTGGGCTAAGAAATCGTTAACGCTGTTTGAGTTTCTTCTCGACATCTTTTGCTCAGCTACCTACCTCTCCTTTTTTTCTCTCCTGTGAGTGGATTTTAAGTCTGTTTAGTTGGGTAAGGGAAACAAAACAAAACTGCTTTCCTTTCCTAACTCCTCTTTCCTCCCTTTCTCCCCCACTCCCCCAAGCTGTCAGTTTTTTTTTACATACAGTAATGTTATCAGTGTTTGCTTGTATATCTCATGTCTTTACTCAGTGAATCGAGTTTGGAGGAAAAATGTCAATGTATGTGTGGCGGCATGTTAGTAATGCCGGATCTGGCTGGTTCATTGGATATATGTTAATCTGACTCTTGCTAATCTGTGATAGTGTTTTGCTCTATAATTGCGTGACACATTGAGCAGTGTTCTCTGGAGAAATGGCAGTCATGACTAGTTTTGGAGGTGGTTTCCACTGTACAGTGTAGGACTCTCAAAAAAAAGGATTTCAGAAGTCTGGTGCTATAATGTTTAAAGAAAAAATACAAATTACTTCAGCTTATACCAAAATTTTGGCTGGCATTGTTGAGAATTGTACGTGTATACTATGTATATTTTAATCGCAACTAGATATTTGCATCTTATTTTGGGTGCAGCTCTGAAATGTGCCTATTTTAATTTTATGTAAAAACAAGTTAATTTTTCAAATCTTTTTTAAAAAGTGATTAATCGACCTTTTTGAGTAATCTTTAGTGTCTGTAAATTGAATTAGAAGGATTAACCTAGCTGGGTATATAAATGCATCAAATAGTACTTTCTGCAACTGGTGGGATACTGTAGAAAGAGTTATAGAAACTCTTTATCAACTCTTGCCACAATAGTCTTGTATGAGCAAAGTTCCATCTAACCAGCCCAGAGATTATTCCACAGTTTGTATGCCCAGTTTATGACATCCGATTTATTTTTTGAAAACTAGATATTTAATTTTAGTAAGTCTTGTTCCATACACATGAGGAGGGCTTAGTTATTGGGAACCAGAATTGTGTTGGACAACCTGCCTCATCCCATCCCTTAAGCCTCTCAAGTTCTGGTGTTCACATTTCAGGATTCGGTGACTTTCAAATTATTCTATTTCCCCCCACTCCCTGAATCCCATAAACAGATTCCATTTTTTTTGAGGATGTGTGACCAGACTGCAGGAAGAAGGTTGATGCAGAATATTTGTGGTTGCTACAGTGAAATCTGTTCCAACGTCCTGGTGGATGGATGACCAGGTGTGAGCTTGAAAAGACTCCGAAGTAGCACAGGGCACAGAGAGGAATACAAGTCAATATGCCACACAGATGGATCATTTCACAAGGGCACAATTCTCACTGTTTTTTGATGAAATCACTTGAAAATGTTATGTTTAAAAGAAGAGGATGCTGTCTCCATGTACTGAGAAAACTGAATTCTATAGCACCCTCTGTATAGTTTATTTACCCCAAAAGATGTGTTTGTCTGACCTGCTGGTCCTCCACCCTACCTCCGTCCCTTCTTCCCAGGGTATTTTTCATGTTGCAAACAATATTTAATTGGTAGGATTCTACATATTTCCCATATGATAAACATCCAGTAATTGAAAAGGCCTTGCATCAGGTAGTTTTATGAGATAGTGCATTCCCTCATCTCTGGAATGAGTCGCCTTCCTTCCGTGAAGACAGCTTGTGGGGAACTGCACATAATTCATAAAAATCAATGGCAACAATGGAAGGAGAACAAATGAGGAGAGGGTTTAGAGGGAGGTGGTTGCAAAATATGAAAAGTTAATATCTCTCTTACAGCACCCGATCGTTGATTGGATATATTATCCATTAGAAGACACTACGATCTAATGACTTATAAATTCATTTTCAGAGAATGTTTGTAATATTTCCATATGCATGATTTTAAGATATTTCTGCTGATCCCGAGAGGCTAGGCAGATTGAAGGATCCTCCTCATCCCGGTATAATGGCTGCCATTTTGTGACGTCTGAGTATGAATGTGTGCGGGTGATTGGCAACTTCTAAATTTAGAAAAAATTGTTTAAAAAAAAAGCTAAATAAATTTTATTTTTATATTTAAGCAAAAACTGCCTTCTACGTTCCTTCAAGCTTGGTTCATTGAGACTTAACGCTACACTGGTTAAATAGTATGATACTTCTGATAAACAATTGTATGTACAAATTGGTTTTTAAATATGAACTATGAAGTTGGTGTGAGTATGTTTTGGAAACAAACCAATGGTGTGTGGAAAAGCAGTTGGGATACTATTTTTCTTGCTGAAAGTTGCACATAGGTTGATATACCCACGCCTGTATTTGGGCCAAAACAATATTGATAAAATTTGGATGGCATTTAATTACAATTTTTTTTACCTTTTTCTTTTGACAGCTGATAAAAGTTTGCTTAATATGTATATTGATAGGATTCAAAAATCAGCTGTAATGTTTATAATAAATCTGTTTCCAGATTTAAATGCAAAATGACTGAACTGAAACGAGGGTTCTCTCTGATCATAGTGCAGGGCACTGGCACTTGAAGTTTCTGCTGCACGACAGTTAAAATGAAAATAAGATAGATCAATCAGTTTTCTTCATTTGGAGAGAGGGGTAAACTAGAATTAGCACCAAACGTAGAGGCAAATGCTCTTGAGATTTCTGCTGAGGTAGCAGAACACAGTTGGGTTAGCTTTATGGATGCTCAAGTACAGAAGGGAAAATAAATTACCCATATGTTCTATTTCTAATCGCTGTCCATTGATATATACTGCAAAGTGCTCTTTGTCTGGATACTGTGTAAACGGAAGAACTCTTTTGGATGTGATGCCAAATTGCCAGGTAGCAATTAATCATCAGGCTTCTGTTTGAAATGGAAGGAAGTGAACATTTTTATTAAAAAAACAATTACATTTCTTTGGTTGTTATCGATTGATTATAAAAAAGAATGGTAGTGAAAATGTAACAATGGTGTCTTTGCCAACAGCTCGTGTTTTCATTCAATTACACTGAATTTAGACGGCGAATAGTCTGACTTGTGGAGTTAGTGGAATCTCGAGTGATACATGATCAAGCACTAAAATTTTGAAATGGAACATCTATTTGGAACAAAAATATCAGACTGCTTCTTTACAAAATAAGAGCACTTTTTAATATTAACTTCCTTTTGAGATGCAACTTTCTCAATTGCTTTGCACTTGGCTATTTTTCTCCCAAGATGTTCTCTTCAGAAATGTACTCATGAGGTAAATGTGTTCTTAGACTCCCCAACCCACCCACATTTAATTAATTTTGTTACTCAGGGCCTTAATTTTAAATATCATGAAGCAGTGTGTTTAATAGCTAATTAAAGAAATTTGGTGGGGGTATCTCTTCCAATAACTAAAATCTTAGTATACAAATCAATAACATCTTCAATTCATTGTTTAGTATTTTTTTGTTTTAGTTGCCCCCAGCTAGGGGTAGCCATGCTGCAACCCCAGAGAGACAAGTGATCGAGACTGTCCTCATCATTTTCACATGCCCTTCCTCAGGCATAATTCTGTTGGGTGAATGAGAATGGGATAGCACTCAACTATGGTTGCTTTGAACTGCTGATCCTTTCTAGAATATGCAATGTATTAGTGATACGATGATCTGTGAAAGACTGCATCATGTCAAAATGTTCTCCAAAGGAAGAAAAGGGTTGATTTTTGGTGTGATTTTGTTGAGGTGATACTTTCTTGCCAGTGATGCATGCTGTAATCTTAAATCTGACAAGATCAAATGCCTCTTTCTCCAAATACCCACTTTATTTTCGCAGTAGAACAGTAAATTCAAAAGTTTTGAAACACCAAAACTTTGGTGCCATTTGTTTTCTGGGCGTCATATACTCTTAACAAAATGGCATTCAGGATGTCTTCCCTCAATTCCTTCAGTTATTAAGTTGTTATTCAGAATTAACATATTTAAAATTATAAATGTGTTAATACATTTTATTGCTGCTGAATAAATATGAAGTGGAAGATACAGCTGACATTTGTATTTGGCAGCAAATAGGTCATTTCTAAAAATGAGATCATGGGACTAGTAAATTATGTGCACTGGAGAAATTCAATTTAATAGATTATTTACTTGATTTAATTTATGCCTCTTCCTTTTATCAGCACTTCTGCACAATTTGTCTTTGTTGAACAAAACATTCGGAGCCGCTGTTCCTTTTGTCTTCGCTTCTTGCCACAGCGACATACCTGATAGGTCCATTCTAAATTCCTTATGTCACATGGAATATTTTGCTTAACTGAAGATGGCTCATTACACTAACTTCCTTTCCATTTACCAGATTACTTAAATCAGGGGTTTTAATGTTTCAGTTCACATAGATGCATGCTCAGGAGCTCCTTTACAATGTGTAATCATTTGCAGATTTGTTCCCATTCATTGGGGCATATCTCAAATTGCAATAGTACAAACCCTTAATATGATTTAGCATTTCTGCAACAGAGATAATTAATTTTGAAAAGTCATTTCCAAACTGTCACGGCCAAATAATTACAACAAAGCAACAAATGGGTTGGCAGTGGTGGGATGCCGGGTCTGCTGCAAGCTGCTCACTGGGCTTCAGTTAAAGTGATTTTGTAGGTCAATATAACTGCTTAGTTAAGTGAATTGAAAGACTGATGCTCATTTATTTCAGTATCTGAGTTGGTTATTTGAATTTAATGCTGATAAAATAGCCTGGAAAGGCCAAAATTAGAACCAATTTCTCATTTCAATCTATTTTCCAAACAAATGTATCTTGGGTTTTTTTTCTAGCTTTTTGATGGGGAACTTTAATTCCCATGTCAACAAACTCAAGTTGAGGTGCATTGCTTTGGCAATTATAGAAAAATACTGAGCTCGCTCTTTATAGTTCAAAATGACTTGGCATCATTTTGTACCCAAGTATCTCCAGTAGAGAATTAACAGGTGACTCCCAAGTCTTCTACATAATGTCTCTTAAGGAGATAATGATCCTTTTATCCCAAAGTGCATGTTTTAATACAGGGGAAATTGATCAGAAATATAAATATTAAGTAAGAATTACTAAAGCAATGTGATCTTGTAAAAGTGACTAGATTTCCTTCCCAAATAGAACATTTAATACTCATGAAAGATTCTATCCAAAACTATCACTCGTAGTTTTGTGCATGCTTGCATAAGGTGACAAAGTGAGGTGGAGGATCTGCTGAAAATAATGAGTGGACAATTGATTATAGGGAGGTATCCATTAAATACTGAAAATCACAATATAATCCCATTGTTTTTAATATGTTCCCCTGAATTGTTCCTCTCACCAATCTGATGAGCTGCCTGGTCTCTATCAGTGCTACTCTTCACTATGAAATGTAGGTGACATGGGGCAGTTCAGGCTCAAATTCTGTTTTCCTTTGGGGAAAAGTGAAGATCCTTTATTCCCCATTTGTCTACCTGTGACGGCAATTTAAGCTCTTGGGTAGGAGGATGGAATTTGGCAAACAACGGAATACATGTACAGACTGCTCAGTCTTAAGAAAATCCTGATTTAAAGAAACCACTATCCCACATCACTTTGGTTGTTAGCAGTTGTTAGAACACTAGTTGCATCAAACCGTATTTGTTCCATTTAGGTCATGTTCCATTTAGGTGCATGGATTTATTTTAATAAAATGTTGGTCTTGAATTCAATAAATCTGATAGTCAATATATGATTAGCAATGTTTGCCCTAAATGCAAATTAAAATTGCACAAGCAAATTGCTGGAATACCCTTTGCTGATTTCCTTAATGCCACACTTACATTTGTGTTTGCCTTCTGCCAGGCCATTGGATGGAGAGCTTTGGCAGCAAAAATGCCTTTGGTGAGGAAATATGATAGCTGATCTAAAGGCCATCATGACTAACTCAAGAAGACTGACTAAATTTAGTTTGGGCAGATTATGCAAAACAGAATTGTCAAAATACACCGTTTTTTTTGAAAACCGATAATTGACCAGGTTACTTAAATCTGCAAGCATCCCACATCACTGCCCAAACTCAATAATGGGTTGGGAAGATGCAGGCATGTCATTCTGTGACTCATTGCAAAGATTTAAGCTTCATTTAGGCAGTGACATTTGATAATTTCTCAATTGCCTACATTTCTTAATTCCCATCATGTTCCTTTAAAACGTGTAGGATATCTCCTGTTTAAAGATAATGTTTCGTGCTTAAACATACTGTTTTGACCCAGAAAAGGCATTTAAGAGTAAATACCTATGTACATCAAGACTAAATAAACAGCAAGAAATGCATTGATCCCAATGGCATGAGTGGTCCCTGATGACTTTGAATGGTAACAAACATGCGAGGGATGAATGTTGATGAGTAATCGTAGGACGGGTGGATGTGGAGATGTTAATATGCTTTAAAAACGTTGTAGACTTCTATCATTGCAACTTGGGTTGATAGAACTAGTGAGTGAATGTGCAGATGTAAAGCTGGCTGCGAGTGTGCAAGGATCTGATTTTTTTGCTTATGTCATTAAATGGAGATAGTTTTAAATAAAAAGCTGTGATTATAAAGACTGTTTGTTTTGCTATAGCACTGCATTCTTACACTGCACTCAAACTTTGCCAACTATTATGTTTTTAACATAGGTAAGAAATACATATTACAAAAATAAGCACATTATTACATATACTGAGAGATGCCAAGTGTCCCGGATTCGCCGTATTTTGTCCCGGCGAAATAACTTTTTTACGGTGTTCCGGCAGCCAAACATGCTGTTACGGAACACCGCCGCGCCGGTGTTCCTCCCGTGAGAACGCCGGCGCCATGTGTCCCCGGTTTGCCAGCCCGCGCGATCAGCGGCATTTTGCCGGGCCCTAGTGACCGCGCGTGCGCAGTGGGGGGGGTTGCCGGGCCCTAGTGACCGCGCGTGCGCAGTGGGGGAGGGTTGCCGGGCCCTAGTGACCGCGCCTGCGCAGTGGGGAGGGTTGCCGGGCCACAGTGGCCGCGCGTGCGCAGTGGGGGAGGGTTGCCGGGCCTGGCGCGATTTCGAGCCACGCCCGGCCCAGAGCCCGGGCGGCGCCGGCCCGCGCGATCAGCGGCACTTTCTTGCCGCCAGCCGGCCGCTCGCGGCAGCCCCATCACCGGGCCTCCCACCCAGTGCGCAGGCGCAGACCCGCCGGCAACCATGCCAAGTGCGCATGTGCCGCACCCGCCCGCCGGCAGCCCGCTGATCTGCACCAGTGCGCAGGCGCATAGCCGCCGGCAACAACCCCAGGTGAGTGTTACGGAGAGAAATGCATTTAACCCCATTTGTTACGGACAAATGGGTTAAATGTTACTGTGAACTAAATTTAGGGTTGGCATCTCTGTATACTGGAGTCTTGTAACTCTGTTGGGCCCCTGAAATGAACATATAATGCCTAATTATCCTATCTAGAACTAAAGCAATAGGACCGTTGGCATACTGATTTTTTTTTTTCTAGGCAATCTATTCAACTTTTAAAGTTTCTAGGTCGACCTTTGTCAGTAATATCTTTGTACCTCAGCTGAATGGTGATTCTTTCCAGGTTTTGTTCCAGAGTAATAACAAGCCTGCATGAGATCAAACCACATTGAGGTCGACTCTCATTCATTGTCTAAACATACCTACTTTGAGCAGCAGTGGCTGGTTAGCAAGGAATGTACTTAGGAAAGCAATTTGAAAAGAGGACATGAGGTGGGAACAAAAAGGAAATGGGGGTGAGCAGGTAAAGATCTGGCGCATACAGAGAAAACGCAAAATGTGTAATTGTCCATTTTGACAGGAAAAATGTTAACCAGCAGGTCAAAGAATACACAGCACTATTGTAGAGGTCTAGACTGCAAAACATTGTAAACACTGCCCAGTCCATCACCACTCTGTCCTCCCCACCATCGAAGGGATTTACCGGAGTCTCTGTCTCAAAAAGACAGCCAGCATAATCAGAGGCCCACACCACCCAATCATACACTAATTTCACCCCTGCCATCGGTAATCATGTTTAAATATTCTGTAGTGCTGCTGCAAGTAAGAATTCCTTTGTTCTACCTGGGACATATGACAATAAAACACTATCTTGACTCTCTTGAACTTTAACAAGAGGGGGTGGGGTCACTCATTTGAAGGATCGGATTAAATTTTGAGAGCTGAGTGTTTGCTTCTGTTTGAGGAAGAAGTCCAGTTTTATGTATCACAACCACAGTATGACCTGTTTTTGGTGATGGTAGGTAGATTTGTAATTGGGAGAATTTGGAATTAAGGCTACAATCAGATTATCCATGATTTTATAGAATAGCTGGGCAGGTTTGAGGTGTCCAGTGGTTGAAAATGTTATCGTTTTCTCCCCAATATGTATTAGGAAACCAGCTGCAGTACAGCTGAAAATCTGACGTTTGTGATGGCCGATCTTAGTTTCATTGGTTTGTGTCCAATCTGCAGTGGAGAATGGGGGAAAAAATGTTTCCACCATTACTAATTTAATGCCAAGAATGTTTTTTAAATCTCTCCATACTTGCTGCAAGAGCTGATTCCAAACAATCCAAAGCCATTGGTGCCAAAATACTCGGAAAAAGCAGCCAAAAGATTCATCATGCAAGCAGTTTAAAGATGACCCATCAACTGCTCAACAATTCGGAATGATGCTAAGCTTGCAATTTTCATAGATTAAAAGTCTTGCATTTGTAATGCATTTAACCTCCCTTTTAGGATATCCCAAGGGTTTAACAGCTCCAGTGAAATTACAAAATGCATAAACTATCAAATCAGTTGGATCGGTATGTATGCAGGACTAACGATTTTAATTAACTAATTTTAATTATTTGTGAATTGAAACCTGAAGCCAGCTTTAATTTAGTTTTCCTTTCTCAAAATCCCAATTTAAAAATAATCCAGAGGATTGCAAATGAAGGCCAATCGGGAGTAAAAACAATCAAATTAATAAACTTTAATATTAGCTAGCTGGGTCTCGTATCACAACCACAATATGACCTGTTTTTTTGTTGTGCTAATCATGGGTATAAAAAAAATTAAATGATTGATCTAAATTCACCGTACTCGGGTGTTTTAGTAATTTATATATCTACTCTTTTCTCATAACCAAAATGTCCAGGTTTTGTGTTCACCACACCATTGATTTGCACATCTACAAATAAACTGATTAGTGATCGCTTAGCAGTATTTTCGAAAGCCCCCCTTAAAGTGGTGGATGAAACTAAATTTTGTGACTCATGTTTATGGCTAGCAGGTTAATTGGCAAGTTCATCCCTGATTTAAATTGGCTAATTAAAAAGTTCAAGTCTGCTTTTCGCAATAGTCTTGTTTTGGCAATAAAATATGGGTAAAACCTTTCAAGTTTTGTAAAAGCTTTTGTGTACCTCCTGCACTGTACACGTGACAATAAAACTAAACATCTTTCAGAACACTTCAGTTTATCGATTGAAGAAGCAAAATTCATTGCCAAAGATCTGATTAGCAGTGCGTAGAGTCTAATCAAGGTAATAATGGGAGTTTCAGGACAAGACCTGACAGGTGAAAGAACAGCTGCCAAAGGAAGTAGTATGTAATCTGTATTAGAAGAGAACAGAACAGCAGCTGGACAAGATCACCTAAGGATGGCCAATTGTCCCAGCAGCCGTTTGTATCGATATAGTGTTTTTCAAGTAATCAGGATTTAATATTTAAGAACTGCAAGAACAAGATGGCAGCAGAGTAGGTCAGAAGCTTCTATCTCACAGGCTAAAAATTCCAAGGTCAGCTATGGGAAACAGCTTGGCATAGAAGTGGACCAGTTACCTCAGGAGGAGCAATTTGGGTTGCGGTGGAGTATGCCCTTCAACCGCCAAGTGATCGTGTGGATCAGGCATTGCTGGAGGTCCCACAGAGGTTGAACGAACACGCAGATCAGACGCAGCCTACAGCAGCACGGAGTTGCAGTGGAAGGCTCAGATTGCCAGGCCAAGCCAACCTTGCTACTTCACTGCCAGGACCACGGACATTTAAGGCCACGTTAACTCAATATTTTTGAGAACTTCGTATTTTAATGATACAAGATTGTGCCAGAAAGTAACTGTGTATTGTCTCAGAAGAAATCTTCTATTTTTTTCAATTGCAGTCGTTGCACTCATCTACCTATGCATTTTGTGCTGATGTACAGTAAGATGTTAAACAAAGCATTTTGTATGTAAAACAAAACATTTTGCTGTATCGAGGTACATGTGACAATAAAGTACTATTGGAGTCTGTGCTGTATCACTCTGGTTAGAACAGTGGAAGTACCTAAATATTATTGCAGTGATAGAAAATGGCCAGCAGGAGGCTGCCGTGCCTAGTACATTTGTTATTTCCAGGGCCGCTGCCAGTTCACTGTGCAACATCTTCTCAAATGTGATCAGCAAGTTGTTGATGCCAGTTCCATGCCTTTTCCTTACAAAATTAGTCTCAGCTCTTTAAGTTCTTGCTTTGATTTAATACCTTCATTAGAGGTGAGGTAATCTTTCAATAATCTAACACTCATTTCACTCTTGGAGTTTTATCGTTTATCTTGTTTCATAGATTATACAATTAAGCTTATTCTTCCTTCAATTATAAATAGTACAAAGTCGAGCTGTTGCTCATTCAGCTGCCGTTTACTGATTTGATATTGTTTTTGAATAGCTCTGACGTATGGAGGGGGCAGTGAAGAGGTAAAACATGTGTACCTATTTTACTCCAGCTTTTTGTGTCTATCTGCAGTTCCTTCCTACACATTTTGTGATTATTTCAATATTTGTTAACTACTTTGCCTCGTGCTTCTTCTCCCACCGGATCTCAAGTTCAAATCGGGTGAAATATATCACTATAAATATATTGACTATAAAAGAACAAAAGCCGTGAAATGGCCTTTTATTGCACACATTCCAGTTGGGTGAGTCAAGCCTTCCTTCCCAGCTGCCCTGTTACCATTTTTTCACTTTCTGAAGCCTTCAGAGTACAAGTTTGAGTGGAGGTTGTCTGCATTCTATAAATCACCAGATCTTGTCTACATGATGGTATCACCCCACCCACATGCTACCTGGTTGCTTTAACTTTATAAAAAGAGAGACTCAAGACAGCTGATTTACATGGTTCAAAAGGAACTCATTCACATTTACAGCAAAACAACCCATCCAGCTTCACCTATCACCTATCCAGCCTCTGTTACACCCCCCCCCCCCCCCACCCATTTTGCACTGCTATATACAGGCCAACTTTCCTGCTACTTTTCAGTTCTGTTGAAGGGTCCCTTTTGCGTCAACTTTCACGTTTTGCTTCCACAGATACTGCTTGATCTTCTAGCATTCCGCGTTTTGCCGTACATTCCAGCATCTGGAGTTTATTTTCTCTTGATATTCATGATTGGACTTTCTTCCGTTTCACTTTTTTGGTTCGAGGAGCTGGTGTGCAAGCTGCAGGCTTTCCTTCCAATGTCTTCACAGGAGCAAGATCAGACCCTGGCAGTGGCACCCTCTCTTCAGAGAAGCTGGAAAGATAAAACAACATTCCTTTGAGCCCACTACATTTAATTCCACTCAACTTCTGAAACTACCAATGTCTACTTGTCCTCTCTGATTTTTCAACTCATTTTGACATTTAAACTTGATATGTTATTCCTTGTCCCAATACACATCACCTCACATTACTGATATAAATGTTTTATTTGCTCCATCTACACAAGAGTCAAGAGGGTTTAATGCCATGTGTCCCAGATAGGACAATGAAATTCTTGCTTGTTGCAGCACAACAGAATATGTAAACATATTTCAGAACAGGAGATAACTAACACATCTACTAACCTGCCTATTCTCAAGTTTCTCACAGAACTCTGCACCTAATCATATTTCATTTTTGTGCCAACCGCAAAACTGTTATTGTAAGTAAAGGCAAAAATGGTCACAATGACACTTGGGGAAGACCACTGCTCATCTGCCTACTAAAAAAAAACATTCAGGAAAGGATACATAGTTCCTAAGAAGGTGGCAACACGGGTAGACAGGATAGTGAAGATGGTGTCTGGCTCGCTTGCCTTCATAGGTCAGGGTTTTGAGTACAGGAGTTGGGATGTCAGATTACAATAAGGTTACATGTACAATAAGTTAATCAGCCCACATTTGGAGTACTGTGCACAATTCTGGTCGCCTGCCATAGGAAGAACATCATTAAACTGGAAAGGGCGCAAAGAAGATTTGCAAGGACGTTACGAAGCATGGAAGGTTTGAGTTATAAGAGAAGCTGGATCTAGTAGAAGAGGTGATGTTAGAGATTTATAAAATCATAAGGGGAAATAGTAGATAAGGAGAACAGTTACATTCTTCTCCAAGCATAGGGAAGTTGGTATTTCTGAATAAAGACAGGCCTCTCAGCAGCTTTGGAGAAATGAACTTCTCAACTTTTAATTTTGGATTAAGGATGATCGTAGGATGAGGAACAGCTATAACAACACCATCACATTGCTGAACTCAGAGTCCCACCGATAGATTTCTCCAGTCTCTCCGTCCACATTGTCTGCATTTGTACCTATATATTACTACGAACTGAGGCTAAACTGCATTTCGTTGTACCCATACTTGTATCTGTGCAATGACTAAAGTTGAATTGAATTGAATTGTGCTACTAAAGAACCATGCATAAATATTTCTGACACCAATTCCAAGGTTTTACTTCATTAAGGCGGTTATTAAGGTTTTATGGGGAATATGTTCCTTATGCAATCGTTACCTCTCTCTGTTTTTCTCCAATTCATTTCGTCCATTTTGCTTTTCCAACATAGCAACAAAAAAGCCATTTGTCAGTGTGTCGCTCGGCGAAGCACGGAGACACCTGGGACCTTCAGGGAATGTGTTCAGACCACGACATGGCCACGAGGGCATCAGGTTGACCAGTCTGCATGGGACAAAAAAAAGTTAGGAGATCGTATGTCGCAACTTCTGTACAGCATTAAATATTCCCATTATCTTTCACTCAGTACGACATGGTTAGTTCCCAAATTGCTCTCTCAAAGAGGAAATAACTATGCCCAAGGTTGGTTCCACTGGTCATTCTTTGTATGTGAATCATGACAAATTGGCAGGCTGTGAAAGCATGGAAGTAATCTCAGGCAAGTGTAACTGTGTCCATACTAAAATCAGCAAAACACTCCGATTGAACTCTGATAGAAAGGGTCCTGACCTGAAACATAATTTGTCCAGTCCCCTCAATAGACACCGACTTGCTCGCTGAGTTCCCCTGGCACTTTGTGTGCTTTTTGCACTGAACAGAAGTCAGGATTGAGAATGCCAATGATTTTCTTCCTCCTATCATGAGTAATAAAATTGTAATCATTTACAACTGCTGAAATCACATTCCTCACTCCCAGGAATCTTGAATGGATCACTCTCAGATTGGAAGAATAGATGTAGCCAAGGAACATTGGCAGAATCCAATGAAAATTAGGAGAAATGTTCATGGATTGCCATTAAATGCAGAACTTCATCTCACCGGATTAATGCACCAAGTCAAAGGCCATTTGACAAGCTCTTAATCCATTTAATACTTGCCAAAAAAAACAGAATTTACAGCTGAATTCACCCTGGAATCACGAGGAAGTTCAGTTTGGTCTTTGATTTTCCTATTGCTTATGACATTGGAGGGCTACTAGATACCTTGCACTCAACGTTATTCCCTTATCACATATCTATACATTGTAAAGGGCTCAATGGTAATCATGTATTGTCTTTCTGCTGACTAGCTAGCACACAACTAAAGCTTTTCACTGTACCTCGGTATACGTGACAATAAACTAAACTAGATAAGTCCCATTGATCTCATTCCCTCAATGATCTCCCAGTGATCTGTTCTCTCTCTAATGCCCATTAACTCATCATGATTCTCCTGCCACCTACTAACATACACTAAGGGCAATGGGCAATTGCGAAAGAACCAATCCACCAATAAACCTTTGGGAAGGGGGGAGAACAATGCAAACTCCACATATACATCGCCACTGTCAAGGTCAAACCCAGGCGCCTGGACCTGTGAGACAGCGGCTGTAATCACCGAGTCAACGCTACAAAAAAGGAAATGTGATTGGGAGTGAACCCGCAGACATTAGCAATGGAGTAAAGCTCAAGTGAATTGTACAATCTGCTTCCCCAGCCATACTCTCTGTGAGGTACAATATCACCTCAGACTGTATGATAATTTCCGAAATTCTTTAAATTCCCATTCAGTTCATGAAATGGGTCAAATTAAATAATCTGGGGCAGGAGGTAAAGATCACTGGGGCTCCCCCCTTGAGACTACCTGAAATAGTTTCCATATTGCTGCAGTATCTTCTCAACAACATCTTCATTCTCCTCACGGTGGACCGAACAAGTTGAGTATATGACCCGTTCCACACTTGGAAAGCTCAGTGCGTGACTGAGGGCTTTGTGCTGGAAAGCTGCTAAAGCCTGCAGGCGCTGTGTGGATGACGAGTCCTCATCATCTGTGAACTGGTTCAAGCGGTTTACAATTCCTGATTTGGGAAAAGGACAAGGTAAGCAAAAGCCTCTCAGTATGTGTAGGTCAAATCAAATCTCACAGTGGCGCAGCAGTAGAGTTGCTGCCTCACAGCGCCAGAGACCCAGGTTCGATCCTGACTACGGGTGCTGCCTGTAGGGAGTTTGTATGTTACCTCCGTGACCGCATGGGTTTTCCCCGGGTGCCCTGATTTCCTTGCACACTCCAAAGATGTACAGGTTGTAGGTTAATTGGCCTCGGTAAAGATTGTAAATTATCCTTACAGGATAGTGCTAGCACACAGGGTGATTGCTGGCTGGCACAGGCTTGGTGGGCCTGTTTCGATTCCATATCTCTGCACTAAACTAAAAAGTGTTTGATAGTCAACCAGTTTCCACGGCATTTTAAGATTTCAATGCTTCTTGATTAATTGCTGATGGGACCAGTCCAGTAGCAAAACATTATTTGTACTCTCCCGACAGTACTCAGAGCAGCCATATTGTCTCGCGGAATAGAGGTGGTGTGTGGTTGTTCACTGAATGCAGCTGGCTTAGCTGTTAACACTCCTTATTTGAGCACCTTTTTAATAAAACTAATGCATTCAGCCAGGACATGGCTGCGCGCTTTGCTCCATCCCTGCTTTGTATCCAACTGTCCCTTTACGCACTGTCCATTACCGAAGAAGACTACAACAAAACCCCTGTCTGGATTTCACCTATTTTTTTCTGCCTTCAGTTTGAAGTACATGTAAATCCACCTAAACTATTTTGTCTCAAAATTCTGCCAAATGTCAAGAAAAGGTTACTGACCAGAGCCGCTGCAAGAAGGATCCAGTAAAATGTGCTTCACACCCTGATACTTAGAGTCGCTGGCATCCACTAGCAAGAAGTCCTGGTTGGCCATTTCATGGCATGTGACTCCAGCCCGCAACAACATAGTGCCCATTGTAGCCAAGCGCTTGGTGTCCAGATCAAATGCAAAGAGTTTACTTTAAAAAAAACATAAAACAAATTGGAAAGGCGAAAAGTAGCCAGGAAATGGAAATAATAGTAAAATTAAGACTGTCAATTATGTGGGAATAAAGTACTTTAAAAAAAATGGTAATAACGTTAAGAAAGAGGTATTTGGCTTGACTAAGCCCACTCTACCAGTCAACACGACCTTGCTGGCAACTCCTGATCTATGCTGGCACCACCTATTAGCCTGAGAGAAGAGATTTATACACACGTCTATTTAAAATGACCAGTCCCTTATTTTCTAACTATGTTATCTTGTCACACTAGTGAGAATTACGCAACATCTACCATTTCTACAGTTTGAGGTAAACCTTCATTCTTCTAAACGCTAAGGAATAAAAATATAATCTGTCTAGCCTCACTTGACAGAACAACCCTCGCATTCCATGAATTACCTGGAGAAGCACCTTTGGGCATCACATATGCCACTATATCCTTTCTGCGGTAAGGGGACCAACACCGTGCATGGTATTCCATGAGTGCCATCACCAACACCCTATTATTAAACACCAACCCCTTTGAAATAACACCAAAATTACATTTCCCTCCTTAACTACTTATTCGACCCATCTGCTAACTTGTGTAGGAAGGAATTGCAGATGCCGGCTTATACCGAAGATAGACAGCAGGTCAGGTAGCACCTCTGAAGGAAAGGAATAGGTGGCATTTCAAGTCGGAACCTTCTTCAGTCAACAATAGATGCCCTGGAAAAGGAGAGTTAAATCCGTCTCACGGTGTGAGTCGACCCACGAGTGACCCCGAGTTTTCACTCGTGGTAATCACGTACAATTAACGAAGCGGGAACGTCGGAACTCGTGGACGCAACTTAGTGACTCGTGGCGCTAACAGCAGGTACTCGTGAAACTTGTTAACTCTTGAAAAAATTCAAACATGTTTAAAGTTTTCCACGAGTCAAATATCCTGTTGAAGTTAAAAATGGAAGCATTTTAACTCGCTGTAGGAATGTGGTGGCCCGTGTGTTTACCGTCGTGACTCTTGAGGCTACCATGGGTTTGGCCTGAGTGCCAGAAGTGAAATGTTGAAGATAAGTCAGAACTTAATGGGAAATGAATGAATGGATGGATGGATAGGGGTCTGAAATTAACTTGGATACTTTCGATGGGAGAGAGCCGCCGATGAAGCTGAAGGTACAGAGCGAAGATGGGGGCTCAAGCATTGACGGGAAGTGTTAACTTCTTTTTTGTAAAATATTTTTATTAGAAATAAACACATATTAAGAAGGAATAACATAAAATAAAAAAGAGACATATTCGTCACATACATTCTTAATATTTTTAAAGTTTACAATCATTCTTATTTATACTTCTATACTTTTTATTATTTTATAACAGAAAGAAGATAGTAAAGAGAAATAATAGAGAAATAAAATAAAAGTAGAAAATCAATAATATGAGTGGAGTATTAAGCAGGCTATTCTTCATTGGAGATATATCAGTGGTCTATTATATATAGTTCTTCATCTATTCCTTCATTCAGGTTTCAGTCAGGCCCTCGAACTGGACCTCCTTGACCCTTTAAATGTTCAATAAATGGAGACCATATTCCTCTGAACTGATCTAGCTTGTCCAAAAGGACAAGTCTTAATCTTTCCAGATGAAGTGTCTCTGACATTTCTGTAATCCACATTTTGATTGTGCGGGCTGTAGGACCTTTCCAAAATCTTAATATTCATTTTTTACCAATTATTAAACTATAATCGATAAAAAATCTTTGCTGTGTTGTTAGTAGTAGATCCGTTTCTAATATTCCTAATATAATTAATTTTGAGTCTGGAGTCAAATTTGTATTAACTACATTTGAGATTATCTTAAAAATTTCTATCCAAAAGTTAGTAATTTTTATACATTTTGTGAATGAATGCATTAGATTAGCTTCTAAATGCTGACATTTATCACATATAGCAGAAACATTTGAAAAAAATTCTGTTTAATTTGGATTTTGAAAAGTGTAATCTATGTAAAACTTTAAATTGTATCAAAGAGTGTCTGGCATTTAATGAGCAGTGGTGTATATGTTGTAAACTTTCATTCCATACTTCTATACTAATTGTTTGACCTAATTCGTTTTCCCATACTTGCCTATATATTTCCGACATTGGTACATCATTTTCCAATAAAATATTATAAATATATGATATTAATTTTTCTGTGTTCGGATATTTATTTAGACATTCATCTAAAATTTCTGTCTTTCTATTTCTAAAATCCTGTGTGTTTGATTTAACATAGTCTCTAATTTGTAAATATCTAAAGTAGTCTTTTGAGTGTAATCCGTAATTTTGTTGTGGGAAGTGTTAACTTTGGGACGCGTGAAAAGTGACCAAAGTGAGGGAATTCCCACGTATATGAAGCAGAGAGAAACGCGAGTTCTACATAGTTTGAGCCAGCGAGGAGACATTTCTTCACATAATGATTTTACAATGTGAGGTGACATTATAAGCCGTGGGATATAGACACAAAATGCTGGAGTAACTCAGCAGGGCAGGCAGCATCTCAGGAGAAAAGGAATTGGTGACGTTTCGGGTCGAGACCCTTCTTCAGACTGGTTTTGTGCTGTGCTGTTGCCGTATCTCTGGAGAGAAGTAATGGGTCTCGACCCGAAACGTCACCCGTTCCTTCTCTCCAAAGATGCTGCCTGTCCCGCTGAGTTACTCCAGCATTTTGTGTCCATCTTTGCTGGTGAGGAACCGTGCGTGCCCTTTGCAAGTTTTCGCTCTCGAACACAAATAGCAGCGAATTATTAGGGGAAGAAACTTGCGTTCATGCCGCACGGCGTGTTTGACCACCTGCCCCCGCTAGTCAAGGAGCTTGTTCTGAGCAGTAACCAGCTGTGGAGCTTCAACTGGGGCAGGCTTTACCGGCTAGGCTGGTTGGAGCTGCTGGACCTCGGTAGCAAACTGTTGACCACGGTGCCTCGCATGCTGTCCAACTGCACCCAGACCCTGCGCTTCTTCAACCTCACCCACAACCAGATCTCCAAGCTGACCAAGGACTTCCTGCAGGACGTGACCTCCCTGCAGTACCTGGATCTCAGCTACAACAACCTGAAGACCATCCAGGCCTCCAGTTTCCCGGACAGCGCCATCAAACACCTTTGGGAGCGGCGGCCAAGCGGCAACCACTTTCTCTGCACTTGCGACGCCAGGTGGTTCATGTGGTGGATCAATCAGACCACGGTCTACATCCCTCGCCTGGTCACCGATGTCACCTGCACCTCCCCCAAAGCCCACCGCGGCCATGGCGTCGTCATGGTGGACCTGCACTCCTGCAAGTTGGACAACCTGGGCATTGGCCTCTACACTTTCTCCGCCTTGATCACCTTCTTGCTCCTCTATTTGATACTTAAAACAGGCCTTCATTCACGGTGGTGCAGCTGCCTGACAGCGAATGCAGCATCGGAGACCCGGGTTCGATCCCGACTACGGGTGCTGCCTGTACTGAGATTGTAAGTTCTCCCCGTGACCTGCGTGCGTTTTCTCCGAGATCCCCCCACACTTCAGGTTTGTAGGTTAATTGGCGGCGAATGTAAAAATGTCCATAGTGGGCGTAGGATGGTGTTAATGTGCGGGGATCGCTGGTTGGCGCGGACCCGGTGGTCCGAAGGGCCTGTTTCCTCTCTGTATCTCTAAACTAAACTAACAGGGGAGAACACTGGATCTCCTTGGTCAGTTTATTATTTTACACTTATATACATTACACAGATCACGGAGTGTGAAATAAAGCTGGCAAGCCAAGATCATGCAAGAAACGGAGGGAGACTATTTTATTCAGCAACTCCGTTCAGGCAGAACATCTATCCTGTGTTAAGAAACCTAACTTTCAGGGGATTTAAATCTTGAGTTCAACTTCTACCTGAATTTAATCGATTTACAAAAGCTTTGAAGTTCTCCCTGCAGTCCGTTTCTTAAACACATTTACGTTTTGCGCTTTTTTTGACGGCCAAGTACTTTAAGTGCCATTTATTGCATTGTAGCAATGATAGGCAACGATTTGATAAAAGCGGTTAATTACATGACAAGAGAAGCATGCAGCTACATAGGAGACGCGGAGAAGCTGATCATCGGGGCAGTTCTGTCCATGGTCATGGGAGGCTTTTTATAATTAAAAAAAAAAAAAAACTGCTTGACATTTTTATTCATGTGATGATTTTTCTGCACGTCGGTAGTCGTTGTTGGCTCAAGAGTAACTCGGGAGAGGAACTTGATACATCGCAGAAATGAGAAGTAAACGGCAAACTAAGACATACCCGTGGGAACACAGTTAAACTCTTGAACATAACCTTGGAATCTCGTACACAAGCACAAGTCTGATTTTCTCTTTCACTTGGGGTCACTCGTGGGTCAACTCGCACCGTGAGACAGGGCCATTAAGTAACGATATGGAAAATGTGCAGCAGAGCCATCTGCCAGTTTCTGGACCATTATGCAAAACAGCTTCAGCTACAAGAAGAAGTGACTGGTTGCATTTGTAAAATTAATCTCTTTCTAGTATCACACTTTGTTTTCCAACTTACTGAGCTACTGCCAGGCTTACCCTTTGTTGCCAAGAATAGCAGCGAGATGGCTGGTCTTGTTTCCAGGAGCAGCACACGCATCAATTACGTGAGAACCCACTGGAGGGTTCAAGAGATGTGCTGGGAGACAACTGGCCTGCGGATAAAAAGGGGGTGAAAAGACATTTATTGGACAAGTGACTGAGATGAGTGACTCAGTCAGCATATATAACCCACACTGCAGTAAGTGAATCATTAAGAGCTAGAGCAGGATCAGCTGAGGAAGCAGAGTCATCACATACACGGTCTAGAACAGGCTGTTAGTTCTTCACAAGATCCGAACATTTGCAACACGAGCAACACCGCAGTAACACACTTGCTTTTGACCCATCCAGAAATAAGATATAAACAAAACATTACAGACGATGGAAATCTAAAACAAAGAAAATACCGGAAAGGTTCAGGTCAGGCAACAAGTTAACGTGTGAATGACATTTTATTCGAACTACACAACAAATCTCTTTAGCCAGAGGGTGGTCTTCTTCTTACGAATGAAACATAAACCAAAGGCATAGTTAGATCTCAAGACGAGTGTTGAGCAGCCAGGTTGTTGTCTCTGCTCAAGATGTCGGCAACCTTCTCGTGCTCTCTGTTAATCCAGTTAGTCTTCTCTTGTGGAATATTTCGTGGAGACAGACGCCGACAACACGAAACCAAACCAAGGATAGGACAAAGACTGAGTGTCAGAGCGGGCGGCAGTTGCCGTCAAAGACAAGGATGCTGGGATACTACAGCTGAATGTCGAAGGTCTCACCAGTGCTAAGATGTCCATCATTGAGCAGCAAGCATAGGCCAACAAAGCGACTGTCAAACTCCTGCAGGAGACACACTGCGAAACAGTGGAAAAACTCCCAATTCCTGAGGGTGGTGAATCTGTGGAATACATTGCCACAGACGGCTGTGGACGCCAAGCCAGTGGGTATTTTTGAAGTGGAGATTGACAGATTCTTGATTTGTTGGGGTATCAAAGGTTATGGGGGAAAGCAGTAGAATAGGATCGAGAAAGAAAGGTAGATCAGGCATGTTTGAATGGCGAAGTAGACTCTATGGGCTGAATGGCATAATTCTGCTCCTATGACGTATGAGATGTAGGCTTTTGCATCATGCACCAGGGTGCGACATATCTGTACTTACTGCTGTACCAGGAAACTTCCACGGAGTCTCCAGAAATCTACGTTGCAAAATTCAGCAACTTTCTCTCAATATCATAAAACACCATTTACATACAAAGTGACCTGCAGCATCGAAATTAAATTACATCCCAGACATGGGAGAAATAGTTCCTGTCTAACAGAGGCATAGATCAGTTCTCAAAATAAACTTTAATTCTGGCGTCAATCATGTTTGTGAAATATATAGTGCGAGAATACAACACTACGAAGTTACGAGCTGCCATTTATTTTGTCAAACTCACACTTTCAGACCAAGGATAATAAATCAGAATATGGAGTTTCAATTATTCTCCCGAAGAGACCTTTATAAATAACATAATCCCCAAAATGGTGGAGGTGGAAATGTGGAACCTGTCCTCTTTTAATGCCACTAAAAGGTAAATTAGATTTTTTTCTGTCAAATTGGAATATAAAGGATCTTGATTAAACAATAAACATATGTATTTTAATGCTTCATTATGTGTAGCAGGGTGATGCGTGAGTAGGTTTACCTTATCTTGCAGAATGATATGTCCGGATGTGTACAAGACATTTTCATGAAGGTCAATCTTTGGGTGGAAAACTAGTAATTCAGGGAGATGAGGATCAGAGACAAACTGTTTAGAACCAAGATTCTTCAAATGATCTGCACTGTGGGAAAAATAATTCACATGTAAGGGCACCAGACAAATACTGGGTAGCCAAAGATCCATTAAGTTAACAACAAAAATGTTCAATGTTTTAATTTGGAATTGATTCTTTGGAGCAAACTGAATGAATAAACCCTGGATGCAGTCCCAATGAAGTATGATATATTTCACCAATTAACTTTACCACTAGACAATAGACACTCATAGAGTCATAGAGTGATACAGTGTGGAAACAGGCCCTTCGGCCCACACATGTCCCAGCTACACTAGTCCAACCTGCCTGCGCTTGGTCCATATCCCTCCAAACCTGTCCCATGCATGTATCTGTCTGTTTCTTAAACAATGGGATAATCCCCACCTCAACTACCTCCTCTAGCAGCTCGTTCCACACACCCACCACCCTTTGTGTGAAAAAGTTACTCCTCGGATTCCTATTAAATCTTTTCCCCTTCACCTTGAACCTATGTCCTCTGGTCCTCGATCCTCTACTCTGGGCTAGAGACTCTGTACATCTTCCTGACCTATTCCTCTCATGATTTTGCACACCTCTATAAGATCACCCCTCATCCTGCTATGCTCTAAGGAATAGAGACATAGCCTACTCAACCTCTCCCTATAGCTCACACCCAACATCCTCGTAAATCTTTGCTGAACCCTTTCAAACTTGACAATATATTTCCTATAACATGGTGCCCAGAATTGAACACAATATTCTGAATGCGGTTAATAGACAATAGACACAGGAGTAGGCCATACAGCCCTTCGAGCCATTCAATGTGATCATGACTGTTCATCCACATTCAGTGCCTTTTCCCCATATCCCCTGACTCCACTATATTTAAGAGCCTTATCTAGCTCTCTCTTGAAAGTATCCAGAGAACCGGTCTCCACCGACCTCCAAGGCAGAGAATTCCACAGACTCACAACTCTCTGTATGAAGAAGTGTTTCCTCATCTCTGTTCTAAATGGCCTCTCTTTTCTTAAACTGTGGCCCCTGGTTCTGGACTCAACGTCTTATACAACTGCAACATGACCTCCCAACTTCTATACTCAATACTCTGATTGATGAAGGCCATTGTGCCAAAAGTCTTTTTGACCACTTATCTACCTGTGACTCGACCTTCAAGGAATCTTGCACCTGCACTTCTAGATCGCTCTGCTCTACAATACTTCCCAGAGGCCTATCGTTTACTGTGTCGGTCCTGCCCTTGTTATCCCAAAATGCAACACCTCACACTTCTCTGTATTCAATTCCATCAACCATTCCTCAGCCCACCTGGCCAATCGATCCACATCCTGCTGCAATCTTTTGCAACCATCTACACTATCTGCACTATCATCAGATTGTAAATTATTCCATAAAATCTGGTTAAGGGCCTCGTCAGAGACTGGTAAACATAGTTAGGTAATCCAGCAGAGAAAATAGCAGGGACAAGTTAGGAAGCAAATGTCTGAGGAATTGAGAGAGTTCCTGCTATTTCCAGTTCAACACAATTGAATTCTGCAGTCGGACAAGTGATTGTGATACTAACTCGGTTGGAAGTCAATAGCAAAGGGATACAGAATTACCTTGACAAATGTTGTTAATGGGCGCAGTCATAAGAAATGTAATTCACACCAACATACCGAAACATGTAGGGTGTAACACACTGGAGGAAGGAATATGGGTTCCTCTGGTCCACGATTCCCCTACTCTGGGCAAATGCAGCTGCTCTAGTCAACAGGAAAACATGCCCATCGGCACACCGCATCCATACAATGGGAAATGTCAGCCAGGGACCCACACCATATTCTCAGGCAAAGTCACATGCACTTTTCCCATTCTAGTGTACTGCATTTGATGTTCGCAATGTGGTAAACGGGAAGAGATTGAAATTTTATTTCGCCTTCCAACACAGTGAGGAATGTGGAGGAGTCACTGTGGTGGGTGTTTATGTTAAAATGTATTTTGTGTGTTCTGGTGCTTTTTATTTGTATGACTGACTTGGCAAATGAAATTCATCGTATGTTGCAAAACATATTTCATAGAAAATAGGTGCAGGAGTAGCCATTCGAGCCTGCATCGCCATTCAATATGATCACGGCTGATCATCCAACTCAGTATCCTGTACCTGCCTTCTCTCCATACCCCCTGATCCCTTTAGCCACAAGGGCCACATCTAACTCCCTCTTAAATATAGCTAATGAACTGGCCTCAACTACCTTCTGTGGCAGAGAATTCCACAGACTCACCACTCTCTGTGTGAAAAAAGATCTTCTCATCTAGGTCCTAAAAGACTTCCCCCTTATCCTTAAACTGTGACCCCTTGTTCTGGAGTTCCGCAACATCGGGAACAATCTTCCTGCTTCTAGCCTGTCCAACCCCTTAAGAATTTTGTAAGCCTCTATAAGATCCCCCCTCAATCTCCTAAATTCCAGCAAGTACAAGCCGAGTCTATCCAGTCTTTCCTCATATGGAAGTCCTGCCATCCCAGGAATCAGTCTGGTGATTTGGCTAATAAAGTAGTATTGTATTGTCTTGTCTCCTCTACATTGGAGAAGCAATACACAGACTGCAAAGCACCTGTGTCCAGTCCACAGGAGTGGTCCTGAGCTTCCGGTTGCCTGCTGCTTTAATTCTCCATCCAATGACAACAAAATACTATTGGCTCTTGAACTCTTGCTCTGACCCATCTGTATGTGGCTTCTGCACAGTTACAAGAGGGCCCAATGCTTGATGAACAACACCTCCTTGCATCTGGACACATTGTAAGCTTCAGAACTAAACATCAAATAATCCAAGTTGACATAACTTGCTCTTTCTTCATGTCTGTATCAGAATTGGACATTTCTGCCAATCATCCATCTGTGATTCTGGCTCGGTTTCTTTCCCGTTCTTCCATTAGTACAGTTTGACCTGCTGGTCACGTCCCTCGGCCCACCTACTAGCAACTCACAACGCAGATAAAGAAGCATCATCTATTTACAACTGTTAAATGTGGTCTCACCCCATCAAGGATATTCATTTGTTCTGCCCATTCACTGCAACTAGAAACTAATGTGTTTCCTCGCATTCTCAAGTGGGAGAAAGTCTCAGACCTGAAACATGAACTAATCAACAGATACTGCCTGAGTGTTTACAGCATTTTAAATTTCATTTTATATTGTAAATATGAAAAATGTCAAGACTTTCACTAAACTTAACATAAAGTTAACAGAAAGTAGTAATCATCAAAACAGACTGAACACAAAGCTCTAACATCAAGTTGGTAAAACCCAGGACCCTCATGTGGACTCCAATCCATCAGCATCCCTATGGTTCAGGAACCAATTTGAACCAACCTTGTCTTTTATAACCTCTTCTGAAATTATTCTGTGCTTGCTAATGAAGAAAAATATCAAACCTACTCAGTTGCTTGCCCAAGGTAAAGGTAATCCTCGCGTTTGAAATAGTCAATGACATCCTCCATGTTGGTTTTCAGCAGATTCACTCTGACATAACGGGGCAGTTGGTATTCTGGGAGGAAAGGCAAAATCTGGGATATTATAGCAGCCCCTTATAACAATGCTGAGAAAATGACGCAGTAGAAGCTTTGAGGGGATGGATTCTGGGGAGGGGGGGGGGGGGGGGGGGGAGAGTCTACAAACTGCAGGTAAAAGAACGAGGTATAATGTGACTAATCCAGCCATCCTAAGGAAGCAAAGAAGAATCTACAACCACAGGCAACTCACTCTCCTCTTGAATTCACTGCCTTTAAACAGCAACACAGGTAATGCATCCAGTGTTTCACATAATTGCATTTGTTCTGAATGAGATGATTATAGAATTATCAACCGATTAAGTCTCAGATTTGATCCCTAACATATACCAAGTTAGCCTTCCCCACATTGTCATATTAGAAAGACATAGAAATAATCAGCAAGATTCCTAGGTCTCATGTAATTCTCTTCACACAATGATTTGTGAATAGTAGGATCATACCCATACTGTGGTTACTGTAAGTACAGTAAGTAGACAGTTCACGTTTTTTGGACTCGGAACATGAAATCAGCATAACATAGATGGCGAAGCACTGTTTCTTGCGTGTCTATCATAGTCAACATTATAAATACCATGGCACAATTTAAACACCAGCAGTAGATTCTCTCAATGTCCTGGACAATAATTTTGCCTTTGATCAACACCTCCAAAAAAAAAAAAAACAGAAATGTTAATCAGTCTAGCCTCATCTGAGCCCATGTAAATAAAGTGGCTCAAAGTAAATACACTTTATAAAAAATGTCAGGAAAGATCCTAGGGATGATGTGAGAATATGATCAAGAAGGATAAATGCAATTGTTAAAATATTTTCACCCTCTGTGCCAGGACCCATACCTTTTGCAGCAGGTTTTGATTCAATGAGGTCCTCGTTGCGGCAAACCTTTCTTTTTACCTTCAGTCTGGCAAGTGTTGATTTTAACTGGGAACGATGCTTCATAATCAATGTCTTCCAACTCCCGCCACACTTCAGGCCCTTCCCAAAGAGGAGGTCATATACCAGTACCTAATGTTTAAAAAGTCAAAGTGACTGCCTGAGGCAACTATCAAATTGTATAGTTTTCACAAGTCAAGTTTCCAAACACAAGCATATTCTTAGAATTTAGATGCATCTCCAATTTTAACCCATTCTGACAAACCCACACTGCTCACAATCCTTTCCCTTTGGTCACTGAGCAACTAACTCTTAATCTGCCTGATGTAAACAACTAAACACTGGCTTCCATAAGAACACATTGCGTAATACCATAAGAATGGGGTCAATGAAAGAGCAACCACGTCATGGCCCTGTTTCCACCAATCTTTCCACCACCATGCACAAGAAGCGCAAGACAGACACCATTATATGTTGATGCCGAGAAGTGCGTTCAGCTCTGGCTGAACAACTTCTAATCTTGTGTGTGGAATCGAAGAAGAAGAAGAAGAAGAAGAAGAACCATAAGAATAAGTTTTATTTATAAATCTAAACCTGCATCCAAATCTCTGTCAGATACCAGTGAATATGGAAGCTGCCTACAATTTTCTCCAGTAACCCGTCATCAAATACATCATTAACCCGTCGCTACACTCCTGGCCTCACCCACCTCTGATTTCCTGCTTTCCCTCCACTCTATTCCCAACCTATTCCATTCTATCCTTCTATTTCACTGTCTGATCACCTGTATACTATACGCTGACCTACAGTTTCTTTCACCAGCCCATAACATGCAGGCTAAATCATTGTTACATAGCTACAAATGAACGTAAACGTATGAAGTAGAAAAATCAGTAAAAACATATTTCATTTCTATACCAGTTCCAGCACAGAATAGTGTCATGAAACCTGCACACGCTGTTTAATTACATGTTAAATGATAGAGGTTCGATGGAGAAGATATCCTCAAAGTTCCTATCCACGCACTCACGTCGATGATCATACCTTGGCAACGTTCATCTGCAGCTTCTTCTCCTTCTTCAGCAGGTCAGTCATGCTAATAATATCTTCCAGCACAGAAGTGTATCTCAGGGTTTCACACACCAGAGCATAGAGCTGCTTAATATTCTGAAAGACAGAAACCATCAACATGGCATTTTCTGTACAATTCCCTCCCAATAAATATGTACCTTTTCTCAAGTTTCTTTGGTTAACAATTGGCCGAAGTGTTGCATCACTGGCTGTAATAGGAGGCAGAAGGTGAAGGTGGAGAATTATTTGTATGATTGGAAGCTACTGATCCGAGATGTACGACATAGATCAGAGCCGACACCTTCACCGTTTGTTACACAAATTATCAGAAAGGATATGTCTGTAGAAGTTATGATCAGTAAATTTACAGATGACACAAATTCGATAAAAACCGCTGAGGAACTCAGCGGGTCAGGCAGCTTCCGTGGGAGGAAATGGTCAGATGATATTTCTGATCAGGACCCTTCTTCAGACTGGAGATGTAAATCCATGTTCATGGATATTCCTGGTTTGCCTTTTAAAAGAATTTAAGAAAACTGTACACTGACTCTGCACTGACCCGTTGTCTTTTACACAAGTCCATAGTGTGCATACTAAATCATTGTTCCATAGCTATAAATGAATGTAAACTTACAAATCACAAAAATCAACAAATACAGTTACAGTTTCCACAGATGCTGCCAGACCCACTGAGTTCCTCCACCATTTGATTTGCTGAATATTCCTGCATTTGCAGTCTCTTATGATTGCACAAAAAAACTGTGGTGGGCTCAATCATGAGTACAGCTATAGGCTGCAGAATAAATTTGACCAGTATGTAAATGATAGCCAGAAATTTAATCCTGATATGCGCAAGGTGCAAAAGAGGTATAACTTTTTAAAACATTGGTTTGGCCAAGGCTGGAGATGTACCTACAGTTTGCATTACCGAGCTATAGGATATGATTGCACTGAACTTGGAAAATAGAACAATATACCAGAAAAACATGCCCTTCGGCTCAAGTTGTTCATGCCTCAATGCCAATTTAATCTACTCCCCCTCCCTCTGCACAGTCTTTACCTCTCCATGCCCTGGTCTGTTTATGTGATTATCTGAATGCCTCTTAATCGTTGGTATCATAATTGCTTCCACCACCACACCAGCCAAGTATTCCAAGCACCTACCACTCTCTGTGTAAAACACTTGGAGAGGGAATTAAGGAAATTCTCAAGGAAATTGCCTGCTTTGGAGCCTTTCAGTTGTAAGAGATGGTGTTCAGGAGGCCATTCAGAGACTTGAGAGGTACACAAATATGAGGGCGTAGACAAGAGTAGATTGTAGGAAATCTTTCCCCATAACACTTTACCTAAAACTAAACTGTAATGTTTTAGGGTAATATTTGTTTTCTTAAATGATAAACTAACTGTTCCTATATAAATTTAAAAAAAAAGCAAAAATCTATAAAAGCAGATGAGGCTGGAAACATTCAGTGGGCCGCCTGCATCTGAGTAAAAGTACTAACTGCTTTTCACCACAGATGCTGCCTGCCCGGCTGAATGGTTCCCGCAATTTATGTTCTTTTAAGTTGCAGATGTGCACAATGTCTTTCTTTCATTCATCAACTGAACAAAGTTATAACTTTGTGAAGGAAGAAACTGCAGACGCTGGTTTATACGGAAGAGAGATACAAAATGCTGGAGCAACTCAACAAAATGCTGGAGCAACAGGCAGCACCTCTGGAGAAAAGGAATGGGGATGTATCGGGTCTGAAGAAGGGTCTCGACCCGAAACGTCACCAATTCCTTTCTCTCCGGAGACGTTGCCTGACCCGCTGAGTTAGTCCAGCACTTTGCGTCCATCTCATGGTTTTATGGTCCCACTTCACTAAGGCAGGCTCCCTCGGCAACGGACCCACTGCCGGGTGGGTGGGTGGGTGGATGCCTCTCTTCCTCCTTTCACTCACTCACGCCCCTTCCCCACTCCAGTCCCCAGCTCCCACCCGCACCTTGTGGCCGCTGTTAAACACCAGGGCTTTGACGGATCCGCGCTTGGCCTCCAGCTGTCCCAGGACGGCAGCCGCCTTCACGTACAGGGCCATGGCCGCCGGCACTCGAGGAGCCGAGAGGAGGAGAGGAGCCGAGCGGCCGAGGAGCCGAGCGAAGCCGAGAGGAGCCGAGCCGCCGGCACACGAGGAGCCGAGGAGCCAAGCCGCCGAGAGGAGCCGAGCGGCCGGAACACGAGGAGCCGAGCGGAGGGGAGCCGAGCAGCCGAGAGGAGCCGAGCCGCCGGCACACGAGGAGCCGAGCGACACTGGCGCTCCGCTCTATGATCTTTGCTGCGCGCCAACCGCGTTACGGCAGCGCGCCCGTTGGCGTCGAGACCAAAGGTTGAGGCAGAGACGCAACAGGACATTCGGCCCTTCGAGTCTCTTCCGCCACTCAGCGCCGCCTGTGTTGCTGCACTCGTCCCACATCTGGCACCTCATCTATCTCCCCTCACTATCTCCATCGCACCAGGCCTCTGTCTGTGCTGGAGGGTTCCACATGCTCACCACTCTCCTCAGCCCTAAATGTCTCACCCTGCATCCTCAGACCATACCCCACAATTTGCATTCATCCAACAGGAGCGTGACATCCTCCCCACGACAAAACCCTGCTTTACAAAAAGAAGAGTCCTGGGTGCAGATGCAGCGTAGACGGAGGAATTGGGAGTAGCGGATGGAGTCCTTACAGGAATCATGGTGGGAAGAAGTGTAGTCCAGATAGCCATGGGAGCCAGTGGGTTGTGTGTGGGTTCAGGAGATAGTGGATGTCGGTCAGTAGTCTATCACCTGCGATGGAGATAGTGAGGTCTAGAAATGGTAGGGAAATGTTGGAAATGGTCCAGGCGTATTTGAGTGCCGGATGTAAGTTAGTGGTGAAATGGATGAAGTCAGTGAGTTGTGTGTGGGTGCAGGAGGTAGCACCATTGCAGTCGTCAATGTAGCGGAGGTAGAGTTTGCGGATATGGCCAAAGATTGTTCGGCGTATCTTACAAAGAGGCAGGCATAGCTTGGGCCGATGCTTGTGCCCATAGCTACGCCATGTATTTGGAGGAAATGCTACACTTGTTGCTCTACCTCCCGCCTTGACTCCATTCAAGGACCCAAGCAGTCTTTCCAGGTGCGGCAGAGGTTCACCTGCACCTCCTCCAACCTCATCTATTGCATCTGCTGCAGCAGGTGTCAGCAGCTCTACATCGGTGAGACCAAGCGTAGGCTTGGCGATTGCTTCGCACAACACCTCCGCTCGGTTCACAATAACCAATCTGATCTCCCTGTGGCTCAGCACTTCAACTCCCCCTCCCATTCCGAATCTGACCTTTCTGTCCTGGGCCTCCTCCATGGCCAAAGTGAGGCCCACTGTAAATTGCAGGGCTGCCAACATTGGGTAAGAATTGGGAGTGAGAAATTGCGAGAGACCAAGCCCAAGGGAGCGGAGCGACTGGGGTGGGGGAAGGGTGTGGGAGGGGGGTGCTCCCCCTCCCATTGGTACGGAACTTTTGCATTTTTCAGCTTGAAATTGTGCAATATGGTGCATACTGTATTCATATGGTGTGTATTCATGTATGGATATCAGGTTATAATCAAACACTTGGCCCATGCTGACCAACCTGGGTCTCACTGCACACCTGGTAGTACTCCTGGCCCTGACTCCAGTTGCATACCTTCTTTCATTCATGTCCCTGAGTCCAGCCTTACCCTGTTCTACCCTGATCATAGCTGCTTACCTGCTTAGGTTCCCAGTGCTGAACACTCCCCTGGTCCCAGCTTTGACTGCACACCTAGTACTATTCCAGACCTTGACTCTGGATGCACACTTGGCCTTGCTCCTAGCCCCTTTGCACTGATCTATGTATCTGGCCCACACATAAAGCCCCATATCTGATTCTCTGGACTTAACCTATTATGTTCAAGCCCACAGGTGCTTATCTAATGCAGTAATCCTTTATGGGGCACTTCACAGACCAAATTATGGATAACAAGGAAGCCAATGAATGTAGCAAATGTTGTTATCTAACATGCCAGTTACTTTGTCAAAGAAGTCATCAATTGGTTGAACACTATTTCTCATCCATAAAATTATACTCACTCAGTATTCTGTTACCATTTGTTAAGGGCTTGGACACGCTAGAGGCAGGAAACATGTTCCCGATGTTGGGGGAGTCCAGAACCAAGGGCTCTCCCGCCCTCTCTCCCGCCCTCTCTCCCGCCCTCTCTCCCGCCCTCTCTCTCCCGCCCTCTCTCCCGCCCTCTCTCCCGCCCTCTCTCCCGCCCTCTCTCCTCTCTCCCTCCTCCCTCTCTCCTCCTCCCTCACTCCCTCCTCCCTCTCGCTCTCTGTCCACGCACTCTCTCCCCTCTCTCACACCTCACTCTCTCCCTCCCACCTCACTCTCCCCCTTGCTCTCTCCCTCTCTTTCTCCTCTGTCTCTATCTCCTCTTTCTCTTTGCCCCCTCTCCCTTCCCCCTCTCTCCCTCTACCCCCTCTCTTCCTCTTCCCCCTCTCTCCCTCTCCCCCTCTCTCTCTTCCCTCTTTCTTCCCTCTCTCCTCTCTCTCCCTCTCCCTATCTCTCTCCTCTCTCTCTCCCTATCTCTCTTCCCTACTCTCCCATCTCCCCTCTCTCTCTCCTCGCCCCCCCCCCTTCTCTCTCCCCCCATTCTCTCCCCCTCTGTCTCTCCCCTCTCTCCCTCCCCCCCTGTCTCCTTCCCCTCTGTCTCTCCGCCTCCCTTGGAGAGTCTCTGTCCCTTCGGCACAGAGACTCTCACGGCAGCGGCGCAGCGCTTCCGACGCCTCCGACGGCCCGGGACTCTTGAACTGAGGTGGTTCCATGGCCGGAGCTGCAGCGAGCGACTCGCCAGCCCCGCAAACACTCGCCAGCGCCGGCAACCCACATCTGTCTCTGCTGCTGCTTGTGCTTCCATCCCTCCCTCAGCCCCTGCTCTCGAACACCCGCGGCCCATTTATCCGAGTTGGTTTTCGTTGATCACAGAATTTCTCACGACAGAGCGTGAGAAATTTGTGATCAGCGTGAGGGCGTGAGAATTTCACGAAATGAGTGAGTCTCATGCTCAAAGCGTGAGAGTTGGCAGCCCTGAAATTGGAGGAGCAGCACCTCATACTTCACTTGGGCAGTTTACACCCCAGTGGTATGAACAAATATTAGGTTAATTGGCCAGTGTGCAGATGAGTGGTAGATCTAGGAAGAGTTGTTGGGAATGAAGAGAACATTAAAAAAGGATTAATGTAAAAGAATGATATGATTGATGTTGACTTGTAACCAAAAGGCCAGTTTCTGCGTTATATACATCTATAACTAACTGATGTGGAAAAATAAACTTGATACAAGTGTAATGTATGCAGTCTGTGAGAATTTTTAGTATGGTTGGCATGATGGCATCAGAGTTGTTGTATGCCTAAGATCCAACAAAAAGATACCTGACAGCTGTATGAAAAGAGGTTCTTGCTACACAGGTCACAACCTCTTTGTTGGTATCTTTATTTGAAGTTAGTGACAAACAGGGTTGCTTAGCAGCTGACTCAATTATACAAATTCAATTGTTTATGATTTTATTTCAGCATAATACAATTGCAGATTGATTTTTTTATTGCAGTGAACTGCAATGTCAGTCATCACTGAGTCATTTCTAAAATTTGCTCAGGTACCTCCTGGCTTCATTCACCCTTGTGACCTGAATGCAATTACTTTGTCAGGGCCACATAAGATGAAGTCGCTTCTGCGCATGAGTCCATTTGAAGCATTACAAGGAACTTGGACCTTGTTGCCCTGGGGACGCTTGTCATCAGGCAATCTTGGGACTGCATAGTCTCAACTAGTTTCTTCCCTGATTCCCCACACCAAGTGCCTGTCTCTCCTAATCATATCTCGACCTCCTAATCCTCTTTAACAGTGCTGGTCTTTCAGCCCTAATTTTACTTCGGAGTCACGTGAGTGACTACGTGAAGAACCCCGCCTGGCGCTGGAACGGCATTACGTCGACGCTGACGGCAGAAGGAAGAGCTGCAGAGGCTAGCTCGTCGACAGCGGTAGGTACGGAACCGGCAGGTAAGTGCAGTTGAAAAACTTTTAGGGTCTGGAAAACTCCGTGCCTGGTGTATTGAACCAGGATTTGAAATGAATTTAAAAACAAAAATAAAATAAAAGAGTAAAATAGAACAAAAATACTCTGTATAATACAACGGAGTTTAAAAAAGAACGTCCCGGGGGAATACCCAGCGATCGGGACGGGAGATTAATTACGGAGCCGGTTCCGATACTGGTGACCATTAAAAATACGTTAGGGAGGTTTAGATATCCACAATCTTTTGGCGGGGGGGGAAATTTTAAATGTCAGAAAGGCCATAAAGAAGGTAGTCTCCTTGAGGGGGAAAACACTCAGGAGAAACAAGGGCAGTGAAAAATAAATGGAAAAAACTGACCCTAAAAATGCACTGATAGTGGTGGCTGGTCATGAAGTACCCACCACAGCACCAATATATATATATATATATATATATATATACACACACACACACAGGTGTATGCACAACACCTGAATAAGAAGTGAGGCCATGGAAAATTACCATGGAAACCAAAAATTAGTTGGTCTCTCACTAAAAGCTGTTATGGTTAAAACAGCAGAACTAATGATGAGTGAGGCCATGAAAAGTAAACATGGAAACTAACAACTCACCAAAGCTGTAATGATTGAAACAGCAGAATATGATAAAACTTTTATGTTTTATAAAGATATCAACGGTGAATCCGTTTATGATATCCATGTCTCAAATTATATGAGATATAAAGAAATATAATTTCAAAGTATTTCAAACTGGTGCATGGCATTACTATTCAAAAAGAAAAATAAAATAAAATAAAACGTTGTGCAAATAACTAATACTTTTAAAATAAAATAAATTGCCATCAGTTTGTGGAGCTCAATGGGAAGAAATATATATAATTTACCAAATCTGCACTCTAGATTCGCAGATCAATATAAATCAGGTTATGTTAAACTCCTGATTATTATGGAATAAACCTGCCTTATGATAAATCAAAGATATTGATTACAAAAGAACAGACTACTGATCTTTAAACTTTGGGGGGAAAAACTATGATCCAATGAAAGATTTGATAATGGATCAAAACAAAGGCAAAGATCTTTAAACTTGGGGGAAAAACTATGATCCAATGAAAGATTTGATAATGGATCAAAACAAAGGCAGAAGTGGTATAATCCAACATAGCCTTATCCAAACCCATATAATTGGGAAAAGAAGGCTTGAAGTACGTTGAAGAGGTGCAAACATCTTGTTACAAAATAAGTTCATGAAATCTCCAATTGTGGGGGATTACAGGTGTATTATGATCGTTAATTTAATATAACTAAGGAAGGATTGGTTCACCTGTATAAGAAAACCTTAAAAATTGATTTTAGGTTTGCACTCAAAAGTAACTCCAATAAAGAAGGGGTACGTACATATATATATAAAATTACCTCAGTGTAAAGATTTGATGGTATAAACCATACAAAAACATCATTTTATATACACTTTCACAGTGTAAGAACATTTATTAAAATGGAAACATCTAGAACATGGAAATACAGTTGCTATTAAATTGTTAATCAATATTACAGGTGCTTGAAATTAATTAAAATGGGTCAAGCTGTGCAAGTTAAAACATTGTCCAAAGGATTAAACCAGTTCAAGGCTGTTAAACCGAATACTGGAGGAACAATTATGCTGATAAAAGATCAGCACTTGCACTAATGAGGTCATGGTCATGGGTTATCTTGATTACATTTAAATTGGAAGGTTATAAGAGTCGGCTGCAAATTAGTGCTGCAATTACAAACCTGGTGGAGGGGTAAGGACCTGACCCATTATATAAAGCGTATGCTTAGGCATTAATAAAATATTCATAAATTACTATTCTGAATTTAGAAGTAATTCAGCACCATAAGAGTGGGAAAATTGTTCCATGATACAAATATGTCTCATTGTTGTTGACATACTTTGTCCCTCCATTAGGTTAGGTAAAGGGTAAATAAAGCTCCAAAAGAAGGAATACAGAAGCTTATAAGAAAATGTATGCCTTTGTGAGAGGCTTATGCAAATATCAAATGATACATTATCATTATTAAAGTAATGTAAAAAAGGTTCACAAGTTGCTTCAACTATAAGCTTAACAGCTGTTGCAAACTGAAGCAAGTGTTACAGATGATGTACAGCTTCTGTGAATGTTTGGGTAAAGATAAGAATATTATCTATTCTTATAAGAATAATTGATACGTCTCTTGTTGGGACTGCAGACAATAATACCAGGTGAGCATAAATGGATTGTCCTAAGAAATTTTCCAAACATTTGTATTAATTATTGAAGTATAAGGAGTTATGGATTAAAATATCGATTGTTTTATTATGGAAGTGTCCATGTCGTATCAAGGTGAACAATACCACGGCTGTGGCATATGTTAAAACACACAAGATAAGTCAAATAACAATCATGGGATTATCTGAGTAAACAGATATGGCATATTCTAAAAAATTTAGTCCAGCTGTTTATCTCTAAGGAAGAGACAATGGTATCGGAGACAACAAATTTGGGAGGAAAAACACATTGTCATTAATATGGATTACTTACGATTAATCTGGTTGCATACAGATTAAATCACCGATCTTTCAAATGTTTCTTGTGGGTAAACCACGAACAGGAAAGGTGGATGCTTTTCTCTCAATTACATGAGGAAAAGATGTTCTTTTGTGTTCCTCATTTTGTTTGATAGGGCAGTGTCTGATGAAAATGTAGCAGGACACTGCCAGAGGCATTTTGGTGGCCCAATACGGATCCTTCATGGTTTCATAAATATTGAGTGATGTTGAACCACTTGTGATGATTCAGAGTTGCAGTAATTTATTGAAGTCTGAGGAAGGGTCTCGACCCGAGGCGTTGCCTATCTCCTTTCGCTCTTTGGATGCTGCTGCACCCGCTGGGTTCTCCAGTTTTGTGTAACCCTGCAGTAATTTATTGTTGTACAAAGGCATCCATGACATGAAAATATGAATTTGACTATCTGCAGGTTGACCAGACCATTACAACAGCTGATGGTCAAAGAAGTCTATGAATGTTTAACTAATATAACAACATAACAATAAAATAATTATGTATAAAAGAAGTGTTATACCTGCAATTTGCAGAAATAAGTTTAAAAAACAATATTTTGTTATAAGAAATTGGAAGTCTGTGTATACAGTAAAGTTATTTTTATCATATTAGATATATGGAGTTCCTTGTGGATTGCATTTTTCTGAGCATCTAATTGATAGAGCCAATAATAGGGCTCAGAGTGTTACCGTCCTATTTACGGACAATATACTAACCAAGAAGTTATCAGGTGCATTCATAATATCCCGATATGGAAAGGGATATATATGTGGATATTAATATAAATATATATATATATATATATATATGTGTGTGTGATATATATTATTGATCTCCCGACATAAATAATCCTGAATTGCCTTAGGCAATGGACTCTAACTCTATCAATGATTCAAAAAAGTTAACATTGAAAATAATAATGCTGATGACTTTAGTATCAATATAAGAGTGCAAACATTGCAAATGTTACGTTATAATTGCATGTGGATACAGATTGCATTATCATATATGTTTATGAATTTACCAAACAAAGCACACCAAGAGGAGCTGAAACCAAGGTAAACCTATAAGCATATCCTGTCGGCCTTAAGTTGTGTGTGTGTGTGTGTGTGTGTGTGTGAACATTGATGAAATATGTTGAAGTAGGTAAGAGTCTCTGTGGTAATGAGACAGCACTACTTATTACACACAAAAAAACCACATTATGAAGTAGATACATTCACAGGAATGGCACGGGATGAGCCGCTCGAGCAAAGATGCAAGGCCGCAGGAGGGTGTAAATTAATGTTAAAGTAAAAAGGAACCAGTCATGGTGTCAGGTTTGGACACGGAGTGTTGGGTTCTCTATAATTGTTGCTTATCATACCATCAAAATATATATATCAATTGATATTTTGTGATAAACTTGCCTTTCAATGGAAAGGGCATTACTTTTATTCTTTATAATGTGAAATAATTTATCACATAACTTGAGGCAATGTTTGGGGAAAAATGTGTTATTCGCTCGTCACTGTGTTGAATGAGCCGGACTGTCGTATGGAATAAATTCTACGAACATGAAAAACACAGAAAGCTTCAAAATCTTCACGTGACTCCGAAGTAAAATAGTAAGATTAAACGAGAACTTACCAGTTTGAAGTTTGATCTTTATTTTATGAGGAGTAACGATGAGGGATTACGTGTCCTCCACTCCCCACCCTCATAAAATAAATGATCATCTGGTAGTTCTAAATCTATGAGAAGCCTTACTATCTTACTCCGGCTATTATGTTCTGTGTTTTTCATGCCGCTGCTTTGAAGTATGCCGTTCCAGCGCCAGGCGGGGTTCTTCACGTAATCCCTCATCGTTACTCCTCATAAAATAAAGATCAAACTTCAAACTGGTAAGTTCTCGTTTAATCTTACTATTTTACCCTCCTCCACCACTTTGTACAAATCTCTCCCCCTGTACACAACAAATGTGGATCTCTTTCTTCTCGCATCCCAATTTCTTCAGTAGCCAATCCCTCCCTCTGACCCCACCAACAAGGGCCGGTCTTGTCTAACTGTCCAATCTTAACACCAACTTCTCTTCCCTGCAACCCACTCACCCTTGACAATTCTAACACAAATTCCAATTTGGTTGCTTCCCATTCCATCCCCTTCAGAACACTGGTCCCAATATTGGCATTCCACCAGAGAACGAGCCCGTCAGGTTCCTTTGGACATCCTGAAGCTGCCTGAGAAGGGAATACCAAACAACACAACTGCATTTTAAGTGAAGGATAAATGACTGAAATAGTGGTGGTGATCCTCTCCCATTTAGGATGATCTAGGATTACTTGGCAGATAGCCTTTAAATATTGGGTAAGGGGTGGGTGTTGTCTGAGGGACAAGTGATGGCAAGGACACCAGGGGAATTTCATGCTTTTCTTCAAAAAAGTGCCCTGCGTTCTCTTTGATTGAATTGAAAGATACAGCATGGAAACAGGCTCTTCGTCCTGCCGAATCCACACTGACCATTGATCATCCGTCCACACTGTTCTATTTTATCCCATTTTCGCATCCACTTTCTACATGCTTGGGGCATTTACAGAGGCTAATTAACCTGCAAATGTGCACCTCTTTGGGATGTAGGAGGAAACCGGAGCACCCAGGTCACAAGGAAACCCACGTCACAAGAAGAACGTGCAAATTCCACACAGACAGACCCGAGATGAAGGTCAAACCCAGAACTCTGGCACTGTGAGACAATAGCTCTATCAGCTGTGCCACGATACCACCCTTTTTTATCCTGCCTTGAGAGTGGAGGTTGATCGCTCATCTAAAAACTGCAATACAATCACCATTGCCGTAGCAATGCGCTGCAGCCAGTTTACACAATTGTACTGAGGCGTTTGGATTGGGCTTGGCATCGCACAAAAGGTCTGAGCAGAACTTAATGACTAAAACAAGTGAGCATAATGCTTGGTGGTACAGATAAATGAAGTTTGTAGGTAGTGCTTTGCCCCTTCATAAGAATAATTCTATTCAAGATAGTATCCAAAGCAGTCCTGAAATTCACAATAATCGGAGTAATTGTATTGAATAGAAGAGAAAAATACCAAGTGTGATGAAAGTTTGACATTTCAAAGGCAATTAAAAGACAAATACTGACCTAATTCTAAAGGAATCTATTGTAAATAAAATGTTATATCCAGCCCTTAAAAAAAACAAGAACATATGATTACAGTGCTCAACAGTACCTCCCTCCACCCTGCTGAAGTTGCTCAAAACAAAGATAAGAACCTGAGCGTGGGAGAGGTGGAGAAATTACATTAGAAGTGCAAAACATGGCAGCAAAGCAGAATTTCCAGTGTTTGGAGGACCAGCTCGTGTGTCCTGTTTGTCTGGAGGTCTTCAAGCAGCCTTTGATGCTCCAGTGTGGTCATAGTTATTGCAAGGACTGTGTCCTATCTCTGTCTGGAAACATGGACAACTATTTTACCTGCCCTGTGTGTCGGAAGATGGTGGACTGCAGCAGCTCTTCTCCTAATGTATCACTAGCTCGTGTTATTGACACCTTGACAGTGATAAGTGGGTCCAGTGGCAATCAAGAAAACTGCAGGGATCACCACAACCCCCTGAGCCTCTACTGTGAGAAAGACCATCAGATAATCTGTGGGCTCTGCGGAATTATTGGACAACACAAGCAACATAAAGTAACCCCTCTCTCCAGTGTGTATGAGAGGATGAAGGTAATGATTACTGCTTTTGCCTTCTGTATGTTGTCTGACTAACAGCAGATTAAGCAAGCCCCCTTTGTTGCCATTTGGGGGGGGGGGTGCAAAATACAAGTTGCAAACCCCATTGAAGTGAGTCTATCTGCAACGCAGAGATAGGTGTTGAAACTGCTCCTCAAAAAAATCAGCCCCAAGGAAGGCGATTTTGGTATCAGGTTTAGGATAAAAGTGTAAAGGACTGAGTATGTAAAAATACATTTTCATTGGAATACATAAGTAAAATACACAGAATTTAAAGACTGAAGTATAAATGTGAGTGAGGGTGGGATATAAGGTGAAAGGGAGAAGAGGCAGGTGAATGTTTGCGCATAGCCAAAGGAGAAAGCTTGGGGGAAAACAGAATTCAGCATTGTAAGGTCCTTCATTTGCTATTGGTCTAGGCCAATGAACTTGCAAATTCTACACTATTTTAACCAACTTATTTGTCACTGGGCACTGAAAATATGCTAAACTAGCAATAGCTTGAGATAAGGAATTTGGTGCATTGCAGGGCTTTAAGTGAAAAGCAGCAAGGATTAATATCTTGGGTACACAAAAGGCTGAAGAAACTCAGCGGGTGCAGCAGCATCTAAGGAGCGAAGGAGATAGGCGACGTTTCGGGTCGAGACCATTCTTTAGACTGGTCAGGGATCAAGGAAACGAGAGATATAGACGGTGATGTGGAGAGATGAAGAACAATGAATGAAATGCAATGAATGAAAGATATGCAAAAAAGTATCGATGATAAAGGGAACAAGCCATTGTAAGCTGTTTGTAGTGTGAAAATGAGAAGCTAGTGTGACTAGGGTGGTGGAGAGATAGAGAGAGAGGGAATGCCAGGGCCCGAGGGCTGAGGGAGAGGTGGGAAGGAGAGGAGACAGCAAGGGTTAACAGAATTGAGAAAATTCAATGTTCAAGCCCAGAGGATGCAGACTCCCCAAGCGGAATATGAGGTGCTGTTCCTCCAACTTGCGGTGTTGCTCACTCTGGCCGTGGAGGAGGCCCAGGACCAAGAGGTCGGATACGGAATGGGAGGGGGAGTTGAAGTGCTGAGCTACCGGGAGGTCGGGTTGGTTAATGCGGACCGAGCGGAGGTGTTCGGCGGTGCTGGCCATTCGTTCCTTCGAGCCAGCACCGCCATTCAATGTGATCATGGCTGATCATCCCCAATGTGTACCCTGTTCCTGCCTTCTCCCCATATCCCCTGACTCCGCTATCTTTAAAAGCCCTATCTAGCTCTTTCTTGAAAGTATCTCGAGAACCAGCCTCCACTGCCCTCTGAGGCAGAGAATTCCACAGACTCACAACTCTGTGAGAAAAAAGTGTTTCTTCGTTTCTGTTCTAAATGGATTACCCCTTATTCTTAAACTGTGAGCCTGGTTCTGGACTCCCCCAAATTGGGAATATATTTCCTGCCTCAAGTGTGTCCAAACCCTTAATAATCTTATATGTTTCAATAAGATCCCCTCTCATCCTTCTAAACTCCAGAGTGTACAAGCCCAGCTGCTCCATTCTCTCAGCATATGACAGTTCTGCCATCCCAGGAATTAACCTTGTAAATCTACGCTGCACTCCCTCAATAGCAAGAATGTCCTTCCTCAAATTAGGGGACCAAAACTGCACACAATACTCCAGGTGTGGTCTCACTAGGGCCCTATACAACTGCAGAAGGACTTCTTTGCTCCTATACTCAACTCCTCTTGTTAATGCCAACATGCCATTTGCTTTCTTCACTGCCTGCTGTACCTGCATGCTTACTTTCATTGACTGATGAACAAGGACCCCCAGATCCCGTTGTACGTCCTCTTTTTCCAACTTGACACCATTTAGGTAATAATCTGCCTTTCTGTTTTTGCTACCAAAGTGGATAACCTCACATTTATCCACATTAAACTGCATCTGCCCACTCACCCAACCTATCCAAGTCACCCTGCATTCTCACAGCATCCTCCTCACAGTTCACACCACCACCCAGCTTTGTGTCATCTGCACATTTGCTAATGTTACTTTGAATCCCTTCATCTAAATCATTGATGTATGTTGTAAATAGCTGCGGTCCCAGCACCGAACCTTGCGGTACCCCAGTAGTCACTGCCTGCCATTCTGAAAAGGACCCATTAATCCCTACTCTTTGTTTCCTGTCGGCCAACCAATTTTCTATGCATGTCAGCACTCTACCCCCAATACCATGTGCCCTAATGTTGCCCACTAGTCTCCTAAGTGGGACCTTATCAAATGCTTTCTGAAAGCTCAGGTACAATGCATCTACTCGCTCTCCCTTGTCCATTTGCCTAGTTACATCCTCAAAAAATTCCAGAAGATTAGTCAAGCATGATTTCCCCTTCGTAAATCCATGCTGACTCAGACCGATCCTGTTACTGCTATCCAAATGTACCGCTATTTCATCTTTTATAATTGACTCCAGCATCTACCCCACCACCGATGTCAGGCTAACTGGTCTATAATTCGCTGTTTTCTCTCTTCCGCCTTTCTTAAAAAGTGGGATAACGTTAGCTAACCTCCAATTCACAGGAACTGATCCTGAATCTATAGAACATTGGAAAATTATCACCAATGCATCCACGATTTCTGGAGCCACTTCCTTAAGTACCCTGGGATGCAGACCATCAGGCCCTGGGGATTTATCAGCCTTCAGTCCCATCAGTCTACCCAACACCATTTCCTGCCTAATGTGGATTTCCTTCAGTTCCTCTGTCACCCCAGATCCTCAGGCCATTAGTATACCAGGAAGATTGTTTGTGTCCTCCTTGGTGAAGACGGATCCAAAGTACTTGTTCAAGTCATCTGCCATTTCCTTGTTCCCCATAATAAATTCACATTTTTCAATCTTTAAGGGTCCTACTTTGGTCTTATCTAATTTTTTCCTCTTCACATACCTAAAGCTATTACTATCCTCCTTTATATTCTTGGCTAGCTTACCTTCGTACCTCATCTTTTCTCCCCGTATTGCCTTTTTAGTTATCTTCTAAACATTACCCAATCCTCTTGCTTTCCGCTCATCTTTGCTACGTTATACTTCTTCTCTTTTATTTTTATATTGTCCCTGAAGTCCCTTGTCAGCCACGGTTGCCCCTTACTACCCTTTGAATCTTTCTTCCTCTTTGGAATGAACTGATCCTGCACCTTCTGTATTATTCCCAGAAATACCTGCCATTGTTGTTCCACTGTCATCCCTGCCAGGGTATCTTTCCAGTCAACTTTGACCAGCTCCTCCCTCATGGCTCCATAGTCCCCTTTATTCAACTGTAACACTGACACCTCCGATTTACCCTTCTCCCTGTCCAATTGTAGATTAAACTTGACCATATTATGGTCACTACCTCCTAATGGCTCCTTAACCTCAAGTTCCTTTATCAAATCCGGTTCATTACATAACACTAAATCCAGAATTGCCTTCTCCCTGGTAGGCTTCAATACAAGCTGCTCTAAGAACTAACCTGATTTTCCCAGTCTATCTGCATGTTGAAATCTCCCATAACAACCGTAGCATTACCTTTACTACATGCCAACTTTAACTCCTGATGCAACTTGCACCCTATATCCAGACAACTGTTTGGGGGCCTGTAGATACGTCCCATTAGGGTCTTTTTCCCTGTACAATTCCGTAGTTATATCCATACTGACTCCACATCTCCTGTTTCAATGTCAGTTCTACTGGCATACAGTTCCAGTAGAACTTATTTGCTGTATATCCTACATATCAGTAAGATAGGATAGCATCCATGTACTTTTTTAACTGTCTTAAGGGCCCTTTTTCCAGCTACTCCACTCAATATACTCTAATATATTGTATGTCCTTTGCAGTGTTGCATTTTCCCAAATGCAGTACCTCAGATTTTCTCAATTAATTTCCTATATTCACATTCGTGCTCGTACCTTCCTACAGTTGAAACCTTTCCTCCCTGAAAAAAATTAGTACTAGCCCTCTGGACCACCACTGGCAATGTCTTTCCAGTCACAAGATCTTCAAACAGCCATTACCCTTTGATTCATGCCACTGAACCAGTCTTGGATCCATCTTGTCACTCTATGTTAATCTACCATTTGAAAGCTTGTCAAAAGTGCGAAAATCAATGTAGACTACATCAGTGCACTGTTTTCATTCACTCGCCTTGTTGTGTCTTCCATCAACCATTAGTTGTCAAAATTATTACCATTAACTCACAAGTGAGCACGATGAAGGAAGGAGCTCTCTTATCTATTTGTGAAATACTGCTTAATCTAAATCTTTGGCTTGGCAACACTAATGTCCTGAGAAGAAATCTTAGACTTTTTGTTGTTGTCGTTTTCACACCTTACCCTTCCATATCTCTAGACTACCTCTCCCCTGAGTCTCAGTCTAAAGAAGGGTCTCGATCCAAAACGTCACCCATTCCATCTCTCCAGAGATGCTGCCTGACCCGCTGAGTTACTCCAGCATTTTGTGTGTATCTAAGCCTTTTGCTGTTGTTTTTCTTCACAGGAACAACTTGCTTTGCTCATAACAGGAGCTCAGATGCAAAATAATAACATGGAGAGGAACACAAACAGATTAAAACACAACAGAGCTCGTATTATTGTGAGTCTAATAACTCTTGGGATGGTGTATAATGTTTGGTGCGTGCTTTCTTTTGAAAAGAGCATCATCAATTTTCTTGGCAAACTCAATTCCCACCACACAGCATGTTCTGAAATGCATTCTTCCCAAACTGTATTGATGGAAACAGTTATCTCGGTATACTACACATACTTACAGTATGATTAGTTAACAAAATGTTGAGAGGCATAGATCATGGGGAGACAACAACCCTTTTCAGCAATGTGTATAAAAATGGGTATAGATTCATATTAAGGGATAGGTGATTTAGAGGCATTTGAAGAATATTCTTATTGGAGGAAGATTTTTTTCACCTGGTTGAAATCTGTAACCTACTACATGGGGCTTTGATGGATGCAAGAACTCTCAGAATATTTAAGATGGATGTCATGCTTTCGAAAGCAATGAGTCATGTGCTGGGAAATTGGATCCGTACTTAATGACCAGCGCAGATAGACGGGATGAAGGATCTGTTTCCATGCTGTTCTATGATCACAAAGACATTGTGTATTATGTGAAAGGAAGATGCAGTGTTGTTTAACAAGTTGTTTGCAAACTTACTTGTGTTCTACATAATTTGCCACTGTTCTTCAGAAAATACCACGTTTAAGGCTATATTATTCAGGGTAAATCTACATTAACAACAATGTGCAAAAATAATACAACAGAATAACAACACAAATGCTTAACCTATTTAATATTATGTAAAAATGTCCTGCCATTAACAGAATGTCCAAGATATTAGGAGATCTTTCCAAAATCATTTGAGTTGTATGTCCATATGAGCATTTCAATGGTTCAGAGAAGCCCTTCCCTCCATCGCAACATGGAAGCCCATGGTTGAAATAGTGGAACCCAGAAATACTAAAAAATGAAATAATTTCCTTGTTTTATAAGAGTCCTTTCCACCTGAAAACAATTGTGTTATTAACAAGTTTTGACATTCACTCTGGATGGTGTGAGATTCAGCTGGTAGGTCCAATTAAGTTAGTATTCACTATTGATAATACTCTCAAAATAAGTACATCGGTCTCATGACCGTCTTTGGTGATGATAATGTTGATAGCTTTCCAAACATCCAAAATTTCACAGCAAATGAACTCCAGATACAAATTGCAGGACAGCGCAAGGTCTTGCTTTCATTGCCCTGATAAACAGCCATTTTTTCTCTGCTCTTATTACGTTCCTTGACTCTAGTTTATATATCCACATAGAAAATGCTACTACCCTACACAATACTAGTGTAATTCGTATCACTCACTTCCCCATCACTCCACATTATGGGTGGAAAGTATTCCTTTTAGGAAATTACAAACACAGTATGTATTCACAGTACATGCTCGCAATATGTTATCAACAATACTATGGTCATGTATTTCTCTCACCTTATTCCTTCCCTGTATCTGTTTGGCTTGCCAAACATGTTGCTCCATGTTTTCCCTATTAAAACTGTTTCCTCTTTTGCTTCGATTATTTAATTAATTTCCCCCTCAAGAAAGTCTTTTCTCTTTTGCTTGTGTTCCACCAGAATGAATCTGATGTCTGCAAATTAGTGATTCAAAAAGAATTCCAGGAACTGAGAGGTTTAGTTGACGAGGAAGAGACCAACTTCATTCAGTCCATACAGTTAAAGTGTACCACTACTGTTGAAAAAATTGATGAACAACTGGAAGAAATGTCCAAAACACTGAAACAGCTGAAGGAAGTTGAGGTTTCATTGAAAAAATTGGGCAATGAAAATCATTTAGATTTCATAAGGGTAAGTATACAGTAATTACTTTTCTCCAATCAAGCTGGATTTGGATGGAATTTTAAGAATAATCATGCAGTATATAGAGAAGTGTATTAATATGTCTCACAAATAAATCAATAATTAGAAAGGAAGATAGAAATATGTTAAATATAGAACAATTATATATTAAGGATCAAGTTGGGTAATCCATCAATTCTAACTCACTCCCTGACTGTTAATCAATGTTGTAGTTTAACCAGTTCTTGCTTTGCTCAGTATTAGAACACACATTTTGAATGAATGACAAATACTTTTTACACATAAATAGCACACATTTTTTACACATTAAAAGAACGTTTTTACACATTTAAACGTGTACCTTTTATCTTGATGGACTCCATTTTTGGTTTCTCAATGCTGATTTTACCAGATGTTAATGACTGAGGAAGAATCCCAACAATTCAGAAGCTTTATGAAGAGTTAAATTCATGTAGATCATACTATTCGAGTGTACCATTGGTATTTCTACATTGGCAGTGGCTTTATTGGAATGAAAAATCATTCAGGTGCACAATAATATCGCCCAGACCATCACGCAAACCAACTTCCCTTCCAAGGACTCCATCTACACTTCATGCTGCCTCAGCAAAGCCACCAGTATAATCAAAAGTAATTCAGGATCAACAAAAAGCAATTTCTGGGGACACAAGAGTCTATAGATGCAGGAATCCTAAGCAAAACATTAACTGCTGGAGGAACTCGGCATGTTAGCCAGCATCTGTGGAAGAGATATTCCCTCTGTAGATGCTGCCTGACCCACTGAGATCCGCCAGCGGTGTTTTTTGCTCCAGAATCAGCTCCTATCCATGTTCAGTACTTGGTACATTGGGAGCAGAATGTTGACATGAGCTTTCACTGATATAACCTGCGAAGCACTGGCTCTAAACATTGATGTATTGACATCCCACTGTGCAACGATGGCACACATTTAATCTCACACATGATTAGCTTTACTATTGCAAACCTATTACCACAGGAAACTTGTGAGATATGCTCAGCACCTCCTCACCTGAGAGATGGAATCAAATGGTTGTGGGGGGTAGTGGTCGGCTGGAACTAGCCCACCACTACCCCGAACAATATTGGCAATAACTGATGGCAGGTCATCCATCTGGATGTGAGGGATGCAAGACCTGTGCATGCAGAAACATGATAAATTAAAACATCATAGAAAGGTAATGGCTAATGTTTCCCTTTCTAATTTATTTCTTAAAATGTAATTTTATTTTCTCGATATTTTGCAGGAGTACAGTTCGATCGCCTCAATGTAAGTGCAATTTCCAATTTGTCTGTTGCCCCATTCATTGCTAATGAAACAAGATTAATAATATCCTTGATTGTATATTTTTCTGGACTCTTATTGATTTCCTCCAATTTGTTAAGTCTCTTGATGGCTACAAAAAACTGGCACTGAGGATCTCCCAAGGCATATAAGCCAGGAGTGATTCCTACCCCAGAGTGATCAGAGATTTCAGAAACTTCCAAAATAAAAAAATAATAAAGATGCTTCCTATTTAATGTCATCCCTCAGCAAAGGATTGGGTGCTGGGTGTTTACAGAATGGTGGGTGTTGCCTGTGCTGACCTCCACATCCAAACATTTTAAAGATACTAAAGAAGGCTCTGTGACACTGCAACTCTTTAGGCACACTATCAAAGAAACAAACTTTTCTCTATATTAAGAGGGTTGCAGTTGTTCTTTTGATGGGGACGTGGGTGTGGAATTTTGAGCACCAGCTGCTGTTTAGCCCCGAAATATCAACAGCTTCACATGCTGGCAAATTGGGAAGAAAAGGAGCACGAAAGTTGGAGAGGAAGCAATAGAAGTGGGCAAGGGAAGGAGACCACTATAGTCTGAAAGTATTTTATTTAAATGCAGCACCACTCAGTCTCTGACCATTCACGCTTGTACTTATTCACGAATGGTACTGAGATGCTTCAGGCACGTTATGATAGGGATTCTTAACTGAAATTGAAGATGGTTAGTAAGCCTTGAGAACTGCCTGTGTACTGCATCATTGCAGGTCTTTGCTTTGACTCTGAATGGATCATAGTCGGTCATAACAATTCCACCAACCCTGCAGTATGCAAACTTGCAGATAGCTACATAAAGCTAATAGTCCCTTAAATCTCTTAGGGTTTGTGGAATTTATTAATTAATTACCTGGTTATCAACATGCAAATCCCATTTTGCAAATCCCTCACTTAAAAAATACACACACTGGGAGTAGGCCTGTTAACAAAATGTGCTTGATTACTTGATTCTCCCACCACCAACCACTGCATCTCCCCATCTGATTCTCATTAATCAGTTCTTAAGGATTCCAAAATCCTTTGATAAAACTGTTAACCACTAAAATAAATATATCATTATTTTCAATGTATAATTCCTTTATTAATAATGGTTTCGCGGTTTCTGGAAAGAACACAAGTGCAGGAGTAGCACCTCAGAGGGTCAGGCAGGATCTCTGGGGAACATGGATAGGTGACGTTTCGGTCGGGAACCTTCTTTAGACTTTTCAAAAGGATCCCAACCGAAAACATCACCTATCCATGTTCTGCAGAGATGCTGTCTGACTCACTGAATCATTCCAGCATTTTGTGTACTTTTGTGTAAGCCAGCATCTGCAGTTCCTTGCTTCTACATTCTCAGTTTCTAGACTAGGTTAAACTTACTTCATCCCAATGTCCTAACATATTGTTTTCTTCAATTATTATGTTTGAAATTGGTACTTCATGGAGCTGAGCAAACATCGATAAGAGAAAATACTAAGATCAGGTGCCAGTTTAAGAGAGGTGACCGCAAGATAGGGGAAAGCATCAAAGCAGGTTTCAAGATTGGGAAACTTGTTTACTTTTGCACAAAAGGCAGGAATGTGGGTGTTGATTCTATTCTGGCAAGCCCCTTTATATAAGGTATGATGCCAGTGTGCACACTGCAAATGATTCTTATCAAAGACACAATGTTTGCAAATTACATTATCTAATGCAAAAATAGGTGTTAGTAACACACTTAAACTAAGCCAAGAACAATAGTTTTGTCACACAAATAAGTTTACACCAGCCAATGGACGATTGTAGTATTTGCACAAGAAAAGGCAGTTACTGTTCTCACAGCAGTGACATTGCACATGACTTCATGGACTATTTTCACTTCCAAATAAAGTAATATCTAAAATACATGAAACTGAGACTTTTTACATTTGCAGAATCGATGCACAGTGGCACAGCAGTAGAGTTGCAGCCTTGCAGCACCAGGGACATGGGTTCGATCCTGACTAATGGTGTTGTCCGTATGGAATTTGTTTGTTCCCACTGTGACCGCGTAGGTTTTCTCCAGGTGCTTGCTTCAGTTTCCTCAGATGTGGACAAAGATGTGTGGGTTTGTAGGTTAATTGGCCTCTTTAAATTGTGTAGTAGCCCTAGTGGGCAGGATGTGGGTGATCGTTGGTTGGCATGGACTTGATGGGACAAAGGGCCCGTTTCCACACAGTATCTCCAAACTAAACTAAACTAAGACACAATTTTGAATTTCAACATTGAGTTGACTTTAATTAAAATAGTTCTGAGCATCAGAGTTTGGGAAGGACTTTTGAGATGTAGGGGATATATAAACATTTGCTACTGCAAGTTTGTGATTTAGATTTGTTTATCATTTGAATAATAAGGACAACTGTTTACACTAGGAGGCACTAGGAATAAGACACAGGATGCATACTATAAATTGAAACAAATTATAAAACCAATTAAAATTTTATTTGATATACGTATGGCATGACAGACGAAGGCCAGATGGGACTGAATTTCAGCACTTCCTCCAGCAATTGATCCTGTTTTTTGATCAATTAAATAGTAAGGTTTTGATTACCCCTTTAAAAAGTTAAGATTGGGACAGTCTTCCTAGTGCTGAACAAGTATATACATGAGCAAAATTAAGTGAAGCCATTGGTTTAAATTACATCTGATGTCAAATGTATATTCCAAATCGATTGGCATCAAGGTCTAGGGCACCAGTTGGAACTTTGAGGACAGCTGTGGGGTGACACAGTGGCGCACCAGTAAAGTTGTTGCCTTACAGCGTCAGAGACCTGATTTTGATCATGACTATGGGTGTTGTCTGTACAGAGTTTGAACGTTCTCCCTACGGGATTTCTCCGGGTGCTCCGGTTTGTAGGTTAATTGGCTTCTGTAAAATTGTAAATTGTCACTTGTGTAGGATCGTGCTGGTGTATGAAGTGATCGCTGGTTGGCGCAGACTCAGTGGGCTAAAGGGCCTGTTTCCACAATGAATCTCTAAAGTCCAAAGCAAAGAAATGAAGAACACAGGTTCCTATCTCTCACTGCAGGTACAAAATAACTTGAGCAAGTTCATCAGCAACGAAAAGAATGGAAAAACCAGTGTAACTATAAGGAACTTATTCAATTCTATTTACTAAACTTAGAAGGAGTGAAAGGTTGGAATATATAAAATAAAATTAAAAATAGGAAACTTATTTACAATCCTCATTAGTAATGGCAGGAGGTACCACTTCACAATGTCACAGCAGGTTTGGCTTTATATATTTTGAGGATGTAACAAGTAGAATGGATAAGGGAGAGCCAGTGGATGTGGTGTATCTGGACTTTCAAAAAGCTTTTGACAAGGCCCCACACAAGAGATTAGTGTGCAAACTAAGAGCATGTCGTATTGGGGTTCAGGTAATGACGTGGATAGAGAACTGGTTGGCAGACAGGAAACAAAGAATGGGAATTAATGGATAATTTTAAGAATGGCAGGCAGTGACTAGTGGGGTGCCGCAAGGCTCAGTCCTGGGACCCCAGTTATTAAAAATATATATTAATGATTTAGACGATTTTATTGAATGTAACATCTCCAAGTTTGTGGATGACACAAAGGTGGGTGGCAGTGTGAGCTGTGAGGAGGATGCTATGAGGCTGCAGGGTGACTTGGATAGGTAGGGTGAGTGGGCAGATGCATGGCAGATGCAGTATAATGTGGATAAATGTGAGGTTATCCACTTTGGTGGCAAGAACAAAAAGGCAGATTATTATCTGAATTGTGTCAGATTAGGAAAACGGAAGGTGCAACGAGATCTGGGTGTCCTTGAACATCAATCACTGAAAATAAGCATGCAGGTACAGCAGGCAGTGAAGAAAGCTAATGGTACGTTGGCCTTCATAGCAAGAGGATTTGAGTATAGGAGCAAGGAGGTCCTCCTGCAGTTATTCAGGGCCCTGGTGAGACCGCACCTGAAGTATTATGTGCAGTTTTCATCTCCTAATTTGAGGAAGAACATTCTCGCTATTGAGGGAGTGCAGTGTAGGTTCACCAGGTTAATTCCCAGGATGTCGGGATTGACATATGATGAAAGAATGGATCGACTGTGCTTATATTCACTGGAATTTAGAAGGATGAGAGGGATTCTTATAGAAACATATAAAATCCTTAAGGGATTGGACAGGCAAGATGCAGGAAAAATGTTTCCGATGTTGGGGGAGTCCAGAACCAGGGGTCACAGTTTAAGAATAAGGGGTAGGCCTTTAGGACTGAAATTAAGAACATCTTTTCAGCCAGAGAGTTGTGAATCTGTGGAATTCTCTGCCACAGAAGGGAATGGAGGCCAATTCACTGAATGTATAGACTTGGATATATCTCTTAGGGCTAACGGAATCAAGGAATATGGGGAGAAAGCAGGAACACGGTACTGATTCTGGATGATCAGCCATGATCATATTGAATTACGGTGCTGGCTCAAAGGGCCGCATGGCCTACTCCTGCACCTATTTTGCATGTTTCTATATAAAATAAGCAGGAACTGCAGATGCTGGTTTATACCAAAGAAAGACACAAAAATGCTGGAGTAACAGCAGGTCAGGCAGCATTCCTGGAGAACATGGATAGGCAACTTTTCAGGTTGGAATTATACTGCTTCCGCTCAATAATTCCAAAAGCATTATTGCAAAGCACGAAGAAGAAAATTAGATATTCAGATTACTGGGCAGATCCCTCTCTTCTATTTAAGATTCCCCTTTAATTGTAGACAACTGCAGGGATCAGCTGTGGTCTGTTCCAGTTTGCATGGTTTGAGTGTTTTATATATTTACCATCCTTTTAGTTGCAAACAGATGCCGGAGCCACAGTCAGACAAAATCTTCAGTACCGTTTTGTTCAAGCCTGGCTTTAGACATGATGACATTAAACTAACCGTTTGGAAAAAACTGCAGAAGCGGATTTTACCAGGTGGGTTTGAATATTTACCTTGTTAACAAATGGGATCCATATGTAGCCAGACAGATGATTAAAACGAATTATGGTGGAATTTAATTACAAATGTATGACGCACCAACGTGGAACTGTTAATGAATACTGGGGAAAGGGTATTTGAAGACTTGTGTTGGTCCACCCTGTCCAAGGATGTACTTTGAGTCTTTAAGGGGTACTGAAGTATGATTTTTTTTTTTCTCTCTATGGTTGAGCACATTCACTTGAGTATTACTGTTTATTCCTGCATCCAAGAATCTCAACAACATCCAGGACAAAACCAGTGATTTGATCGACATTCAATCTTTTCATATAACTTTGGCATACAGTGTCTGAAGAGTGTAATACATACAGGAAGCATTGCAACCTCTCACCAAGGTATGGGGAAAAAGGATGGGTGGCGTTTCGGTCCGGAACCCTTCTTCAGTCTGAAGAAGGGTTCCGACCCGAAACCTCACACATTCTTTTTTTCCAGAGATGCTGTCTGACCCGCTGATTTACTCCATCACTTTGTGTCTATCTTTGGTATAAACACTATCTGTAGTCCCTACCTACATATCTCAGCAAGGATTCTGTGACATTCCCAACCTCCTGACTTTCACCACTTAGATGATGATTGCATGGAAATACCACCACTTGGTAAGTTCCTGTAAACTCACTCACGATACAAATCTGGATTCATCTTGCTGTTTCTTCATCCTTGCTGGGTACTTTCACAACTTTTGCAACACGACTTTCTCACCTAGCAATGGGCAGTCAGTTAATACTAGCCTTGCTGGCAACAGCCATATCACCAAATGAATCAAAATAGGCCTCTTGCAATGTCTCCAGTGCTTTGACTTGCAATAGTCCCAATCAGCTGGGAAAGTATATATTCATAAAACTAACCCCTGAGAACATATACACGAACAGAATTTAATTGTTTTCTTTTGTGATTGAAGTATCAAGTTTTCTCCATGCAGCTTCCTGGATACTTATTGGAACTGTTTGTTTTATCTCTTTCAGAACCAGAGGAATTAAAATTAGATCCCAGCACCGCACACCCACTTCTGATTATAACCAACAGTAGTACCAGGGTAGAATGTGGAACTTACCTCAAGCGCTTGTCGTTGGTACAGGAGCGATTTGATTACAACACCTGCATTCTTGCTAACAAAGGGTTCTCCTCAGGCAAGCACTATTGGCAAGTGATTGTCGATGACAAGATTAGATGGCGCCTTGGCGTCATCAAAGGTACCACAGGCCGCAAAGGGAAGTTGAACAAGACTCCTGAGAATGGTGTGTGGATGATTGGAGTGAAAGACGGAAAAAATTATGAGGCATATCAGAATCCCAAAATTCAGCTTTCACTCTTGGTGAGGCCACGGAAGATTGGTGTGTTCCTTGATTATGAGGGAGGGCGACTTTCGTTCTATAATGTGGATAATCCAGATGAGCTGAGTTTGATCTATGTTTTTGATTCAGCCTTTCAAGGAAAGATTTATCCAATTTTTGACCTCTGCTGTGTCGACAGAAGTAATGACTTAGCACCTATCACACTCTGCCGTGTTTGAATTTATTCCAACAAACAGCAAAAGGCATAAAAAGCATCATGCAAATTTAAACCACTACTTATCTAATGCCCTGGTTAGCATTTATAGTTGCATAATTAATACTGTCCTAATCTTATAACATGATTCATCATTTAAGAGGCAGCATTTAGTTCACGCGATCTTTCTTTTAAACTTACCATCTGATCTCCTGAATTAGCAAGAATATGTTTGTTATGTTCAGCTGTAGATTTTCATTTCACGGAGCTTAATTGCTTAGGACATTGAACTGTGGGGTTTATTGGTTTATATAAATTATCCAAATGTCATTAAATGTAATGAAAAGTGCTGTAACCAAATCCACGACAATTAACCATTTTTATAAATGTCCAGACTTGGGTCAAAAGAACCAATGAGAAAAGTATAACATTCTATCTCATCTTTTTTCAAGATTTTTCCATCTCCAACAAAGAGTGATTTTGTTTTGTGATGTCTGGAATGTAACAATTGTATGATGGATGCAAATGTTATTGTCCATATTAAATTTGTATCTTGAAAATTTATTGTATGGGGGGGGGGGTGGATATTTGGTCCATCATGCCTCGGCTGAATCTTTGAAATATCTGACCAATTTATCTTATTTCCCTGGTCCATTCAACAAGGGTCCTGTATGTTTTCCACTACTCTGAAAAGAGTGCAGACAAGTTTTGTGAGCATGTTGCCAGGACTTGAGGCCTGAGCCATAGGGAAAGATTGGATAGGCTCAGATTATATTCCTGTGAGTGCAGAAGGCTGTGGGTGATCTTATAGTGGTGTATAAAATTTAAAGATTTCATAGAACACTTGGACAGGTCCACAAATAGGGAAGGTTTTGAGAGATATGGGCCAAATGCAGGCAGGCAGGACTAGTGTAGATGGGGCATCTAAGTGGCCAGGGCAGGTTGGGCCAAAGGGTCTGTTTCTGTGCTGTATGATTCTATGGAGGGAAGAGTGAATGCACAGTGTATTTTTTCCAGGGGAGGGGAAACGAGAACTGAAGGGCATATGCTAAGGAGAAAATGGAAGGATTTGAACCTGAAGGGTTGTCAGATTTTAATAAAGACCATTTTTATACATTTTCGTTTCACCATGTAGAAATTACAGCAGTGTTTATACATAGCGCCCCCCCCCCCAATAATGTTTGAGACACAACAATGTAATGTAAATGAAAGTAGTCATGTTTAGTATTTTGTTGCATATCCTTTGCATGCAATGACTGCTTGAAGTCTGCGATTCATGGACATCACCAGTTGCTGGGTGTCTTCTCTGGTGATGCTCTGCCAGGCCTGTATTGCAGCCTTCTTTAGCTTATGCTTGTTTTGGGGGCTAGTCCCCTTCAGTTTTCTCTTCAGCATATAAAAGGCATGCTCAATTAGGTTCAGATTGTGTGATTGACTTGGCCACTCAAGAATTAACCATTTTTTAGCTTTGAAAAATTCCTTTGTTGCTTTAGCAGTGTGGTTGGGATCATTGTCTTGCTGTAGAATGAACCCCCAGCCAATGAGTTTTGAGGCATTTGTTTGAACTTGAGCAGATATGATGTGTCTATACATTCATTATGCTACTACCATTAGCAGTTGTATCATCAATGAAGATACGTGAACCAGTACCTTCAGCAGCCATACATGCCCAGTACATAACACTCCCACCATCGTGCTTCACAGATGAGGTGGTTGGATCTTGGGCAGTTCCTTCTCCCCTCCATACTCTGCTCTTGCCATCACTCTGATTTAACTGTAACCTGGCCATCCTATTTTTGCAGCTAATCAGTGGTTTGCATCTTGCAGTGTAGCCTCTGTATTTCTGTTCATGAAGTCTTCAGAGGACAGTAATCATTCATACCTGACTCCTGAAGAGTGTTTCTGATCTGTTGGACAGGTGTTTGGGGTTTTTTATTATAGCGAGAATTCTTCTATCATCAGCTGTGGAGGTCTTCCTTGACCTACCAGTCCCTTTGCGATTAGTGAGCTCACCGGTGCTCTCTTTCTTCTTAATGATGTTCCAAACAGTTGATTTTGCTAGGCCTAAAGTTTGGCTGATGTATCTAATAGTTTTATCCTTGTTTCTCAGTCTCATAATGGCTTCTTTGACTTTCATTGGCACAACTTTGGTCCTCATGTCAATACATTTTCCAAAAGTGACGGAAAGACTGGAGGAAATACCAGGTGCTGAGAGCTCTCTTTTACCTGCATTAAGGAGGCAATTAAACACACCTGAGCAATTACAAACGCCTGTGAAGCTATGCGTCCCAAACATTATGGTGCCCTGAAATGGGAGGGGAGGGGACTATGTATAAACACAGCTACAATTTCTACATGGTGAAACCAAAATGTATGAAAATGGCCTTTAATATATTCTGACAATGCGCACTTTAACCACATGTGATTTCTTCCATTACAAATCTCAAATTGTGGAGTACAGAGAAAATAAATGAATGGGTCTTTGTCCCAAACATTATGGAGGGCACTGTGGGTAATTTTGTCAAAGTTACATTTTTTTTTCTGAAAAATTGATAATGGGTCTCCAAATTGTACTTTGTGGATGGTTTTTACAACTGATGATACATTGAAGAATTTATAAGTAAAAAATAACCATGCTGATTTTCAAAATAATATTTGGACACAACAGAAATAAATCTTATTTCCTTGATCCCTGTGCATCTTTTTAATTTGTAGTTGGATCTTAAATCTAATGATTTCATTCAGGCTTGAAAACACATGTGAAATGTCCTTTCATCACAAAATGCTAGAAAGTTGCGCAACACCTAATCTGATTGTAAATTGTTCTTAGTTTTTCGTTGAATGTTCAGTTCCATTTGTAGAATCATTACAGAACATTTTGATGAATTAAGTATTTTCTTTCTAATTTATTATTCTTTCTGTAAATCAACCTGAGGAACATGTACTGAATAAATATGGACAACTTATTGAATGCTGCATGTATCATTACGAATTTATAAATAAAACAGTTGATTTTGTTTTCTTCTGGTAACATTTGTTTTTTTTTGTTTGATACATAGCACGGAACACATTTGCCCTTCAAGCATTGAGTATGCATACAATTCCAGCACACTAGCTTTGGAGTCTGTTTGTGAATCCTGCAAATGCATCTTAATTGTACAAGGCCTCAGGGATTCTGGAGAAATATCTATTAGCGTTTTGTTTACTGTCATTTTAAATGCAGCTAAAGCAATTAAGGAAGGAAAGACATAAAACAATTCTTAAGCGCTGCTTTATTGCAATATTTTCCCAAAGTGTATTGAGAAGAACCCTTCCCAATAATACTACTGTATTGCACCACGCATTTTTTCCCCCCCGGGCAAATAATGAAAACTGGTAGCTGGCTCGCGCCTTTAAATGGCGGCCACGTCACGGGCTTGAAGCGGAGACAAAGCGGGAGCGCTGGCCCGTTAAAGGGGAGGTTTGTGGCCTGGCGGAGAGTGGGCCGCGGCTGCCAGCGGGCTTTCGCCACAGGTTAGTGAGTCGGCGAGCCGGGGAGGATCACTGCCCGTCCCCGCGTTTAGACTGGGCTTCGCTGAACCTGCTCGTTGTTTTTTTTTTACGATCAGGGGCGAAGTTAACTTTGTTGCCTGGGCCTGGAGGCCCCGGCCTCGATTTTGTGGCGTGGCCGCTTCCAGGAAGGGTTGGGCGGGCGGTGGATGGAAAGGGTGGGATGAGCTCACCGGTGACCCATGTCTAGCGGGAGTGATTGTGGTCGGAGAAGAGTGCAACCACAGGTTCATTGCACATTTTGTGAGCTCGGGTTCAGAGGATCTCCCTTGTCCCCTGATGGCTGTCTTTAGTATTTTCGCCTTGCTTTTCAGGTGAAATTGTGTACATTAAAATGCTCCAGATTCCTATTATATGCACCTTGGGAAAGAAAACTCGATTATTTTTTTTAAAAACTGTTAATTGGCGAATAGCTTTACAGTTTAAAGTGCCGGCAGAGAATGAGCACTGGCAATGCAGTTGTACCGTGGTCGTCATTTTTGATGATATTGATCGGGGCACTGGTGAGAATATTGTTCTGTGGAATTGTCCACGGGCATCTGAATGGGCAGTTATTTTTTTTACCAGTCTAAAAAAACATCACGCTTTCACAGTGCGAATGTTTATTGCACTAAAATGACAGCCGTGGTTATTTTTCTCTAGTATATGCATTTATCAGAGATAGACAACATTGAAATGGGCCCTATGTCCCACCGTATCCATTCTGACATCAATGCTTGTCTCATTTTAACAGCACTTGGTCTGTAGTTGCTATACCATGATAATGTAAGTGATCATCTACAACTTGAATATTGTAAGTGTACCTGCTTCTGCGGCCAGCACTTTCCCGATGTCATCTATGAAGCGAAGGAATAGGAAATGTAACCTATTCCTTTGCTCCATAGATGCTGCCTCACCCAGTATTTTTGTCTACCTTTGGCAATGTTTAGCTTATTGATACAGTGTGGAAACATGTCCTTTTGCCCACCAAGTCTGTGCCTACCATAGATCACCCATGCACTTGTTCTACGTTATTCTACTTTCACATTGTGCACACAAGGGGCAATGTACTGAAGCCAATTAACCTACAAATCTGCTGGTCTTTGGAATGTGGGTGGAATCTGAACTCCCAGAGAAAGCCCAAGGGAAAATGTATAAATTTTGCACTGACAACACCCATAGTTAGGAATGAATCCTGGTCTCTGATGCTGCGAGGCAGCAGGTTTACCCCTGCCCTACAGTGCCACCACTAAAATTGTATCAGCAATTCCCCTGGTCTTATAAATGTTCCATATGACTTATTTGCCACCTTGTATATATGTACTGGCTCCTTCAGGGATTGTCGGACTTTTATGCCTAGATTCCTTAAGATCCTCCCCTTCATTGTGTTCACCTTTTCACTCATAGTCATACAGTGTGCAAACAGGATATTTGGCTCAACTTGCCCATGCTGACCAACGTGCCCCATCTAACACTAGTCGCACCTGCCTGCATTTGGCCCATATCTCTCTAAACTTATCCTATCCATGTGTACGAAGGAACTGCAGATGCTGGTTTAAACCGAAGATAGACGCAAAAAACTGGACTAACTCAGCGGTACAAGCAGCATATCTGGAGAGAAGGAATGGGTGATGTTTCGGGCCGAAACCCTTCTTCAGACTTGTTAGGGATAAGGGAAACGAGAGATATAGACGGTGATGTGGAGAGATAAAGAGTCTATATCTCTCGTTTCCCTTATCCATAACAAGTGGTAATCCATACGTAATAGACAATATTCAGAGCTCCTTAGATGCTGCTGCACCCGCTGAGTTTCTCCAGCCTTTTGTGTACCCTCGATTCTCCAGCATCTGCAGTTCCTTCTTTAACAATATTCAGAGCTCATTGTTCATTTTATTTCTAGTTGGGTTCAGAGATGTTATTTTCCCGTCACAAGCATTTTGTTTTGATAATGATGGGCTTATCTGCATGTTCAAAGTTTTCTTTCCGTAATTTTACTTATTTCTCCCTGGCTCATCTTTCAATTCTACATTACTCCCTGACCATGACCAAAGCCCTGGCATTCCTAAACAAATATGGATTCTCTTTAGTGTACACATAACATTCACTTCTCAAAAGCCCCATTTTTAAAGCAAAATGGTTTGCTGATATTCAAATATTTTGCCACGTTGTACTTTAAGACGTGGTGTTTTATTAGTTTTGGTAATGTATTCAAGCACTTGTTAATAAAGGAATCTTGGATTAGACTTTCATATCCAGTGTTGAAAAATAACCCCTACTTGATCTGGATTAATAGAATGTGCACTTTTCTTGTATCCCTGTTTCAGTTTTGTTTCACAGATGTGAAAGTCAGGAGTCCTTGTAGCCCTCAAAGCTTATTTAAATGTTTCTGTGGGAGATTGAAAATTTTATTTTTAACATATCATTATTCCATTTGTAAAACATTCTATTGTGGATGGCACGTTGTATTTTCTTTGCTACAGTGTAATTCTAAAACTAGTAAATAAAGGTTTTATTAGTCAGAACAAAAGCTGGGATCCAGCCACCCGCTCCATTGGAGATGCTCTGGATTGGCAGTGGGAGGCTCTCCAGGGCATAGAGACTGAGTGGTGGCCTTGTGAGGTGAGATACTGATGGGCTGATGTTGAGGAGGCGTCGGAGTGGTTGAGTTGCTGCTGAAGGTCCTGAGGCAGTGTGGGACTCGATTAGATTTGTTAGCACTCCAAGTGGCCAGGTATGTGGAACACACAGTGCCTGCTCCGGGGTAGAGCAACGGTTAAAGACATTGACAAATTGCCTGAGCAGGACGACCCCTGCGACTCCGACCAGTGCTGCCGCCACAGCGACGTGCCTTTATTGCCAAGTTAATATCTTTAAAACAAAAAATTGGACTTGAACAGTACAAAATGGTGCCTAAAACGAGGGGAGTCTTGTGTATGGACTCGGTGTAGTGTATTTACACTCTCGTGCTTTGTATGATTGTGCCTCATGTATAGTAAGATTGTCACTGGACTGTATGCAAATTCCTTTTTACTATACCTGGGTACATGTGACAATAAAGTACCATTAAATCCTTCCATTCTGAGAAATATCCTGGTGAATGTCTTCTGCACTATCTTTCTAGCGCTATCTTATCCTTTCTATATTGCAGTGACCAAAATTGAACATGATATCCTGAGATTAGCCTGCCCAAAGTATTGTACAGCTACAACGTGAAATCCCATCTCTTGTAGTCAATACCCTAGTTTCTGAAACAAGCAGAGGGACCTTGAGTCCCTTTTACCTTTTTCATTACCCTAGCCCCATGTATTTTCAGGGAGCTATGACCTTGCACCCCAAGGACCTCTGCACATCAATTCTTCAGGGTTCCGTTCGTCTATTTTGTGAGAAGAATGTTGCCATGGTTCTGTGAAAGTTTTATTTGAGAGGGTGTAATAAATCATTGATTAAGGAAGACAGGGGATGGATGTACCCTAATTTCTGCCATTAGATGTGACTATGAGATCAATTGGCTGAGCACTTTATTGCTGGATGACAAGTTTCTTTAACCCTTAGTGCTAAAGTTATTTTTTTATTATTTTTTCACAAGGAGACATGTTGTAAAAAGTGGTTGGAACTGTTAACCATGCATATTTTCACGTGTCTAAACTTGGTTTGCCTTTACCATCGTTGGGATTATTAGTTTTGTCTAAAAATTGCCATGTATGAACGACTATTGTACATATATCTTGTATATTTTAAACTAATTCTGAATTGGCTATTGTGGCGGAGAACTTTTTTACTTTTTTAAGTTGTTACCCTCAACCTTTACTTTGTGACAAGTTTATGGGTGTCGGTGGAACTTGTCATGGTGATGTATTGTTGGTTATTGGTCGGACTGTGTTGCAACTCTGCAATAGAAAATAACTTAAAATTATAAATGACTTTTTAAAGATATTTCTTTACTTGTGTTGCAGATGAGCAGTTAACTGATGTGAAACTTCCATGTACCGGCTGTTTTCCCAGTTTACAAAAATTTTGCTTAGGCTCGAGAAGACTCATCCAGTACAAAGTCAACTCAATACTTTGAGAGTTGAAAGCCAAAGCATTCCCACCTTGTTTTCTGTTACACATTTTCAGGTGGTCCAGCTTGTTCATCTCTTCTCAGTACGTTTGGTTGCGAACAACATCTGGTTATCAGCAGTGCAAGGATTGAGACGTTGTGTTATCAGCCCAGTTTTCGTGACATTCTCTTGGGCTCCCATTTGTACTTTTTTCATATCAAAAGCCAAAATGCCAGAACAGCGGTATTGTGTGGACTATGCAAAGCGTGGCACAGCTGGCTGCAAAAAGTGCAGAGAAAAACTCCCAAAGGGGTCAGTGCGGATTGGGAGGATTATGCCGAATCCCTTTTCTGAGGGAGCTGAGATGAAAGAATGGTATCACATTAAATGTATGTTTGAGAAGCTGGAAAGAGCCCGACTAAGTACCAAGAAGATCGATGACTTAACTGATTTGGAAGGTTATGTAGAGCTTCAGGATCCTGAGAGGGATCTTATCAACCAACATATTAAAGGTGAGAGCAAGAACTTGATAATGTATTATGAGATAAGTTCATGTAATTTGCAATATGAATCCAGTGGCTTAGTAGGTGGAATATAGTCTGAAGAAGGGTCTCGACCCGAAACGTCGCCTATCTCCTTCGCTCCTTAGATGCTGCTGCACCCGCTGAGTTTCTCCAGCTTTTTGTGTACCCTAGGTGGAATATACTCTTGTTTTTCACTTGTGAATGATTTGGAGCATTCCGAGATCCCGTATTTGATCTGAAATATGCATTAAGCAGAACCCGGGGGATAGTTTTTGGTCGCAGTGTCCCTGAGCTGAAGGATTGGGAAGAAATAGCCATGGTTCTTGTCGCTAATTACTATCCAAAAAGTCAGTTGGAAAGCATGGATGTTGAGAGCAGGATCAAACCCAGTTGCTATGGTTCTTGCTATCAAATACTGCATGATTATTAGCTGTCTGTGATTGCTCATTAAGTATAACCAAATGGATGAGTTTTCAGCATGCTGCTGGATGGGCCAGGCCCTTCAGAAGCAGAAAGTGAGAATATGCTGTGTGATGCCTTTTTCAGGATTGTCTGTGTTGATAATGGTGGCTAACGTCCATTAATGTCACCTGAAGGCAGGGCTTTCCAAAATTTGCAAATATTTTTTGCCTTGGATTGCAGTTTTAAGGGTTGGTTAGTGTGTTTAATGAAAAATATGCTACTACAGTTTTTATCTTGTTTCTAGAACTTGTGGTCAAGAATGGCTTGTTATCCTCAAAAGTCAAGTCCCCTCCAAGTAAACCGACGGCAGTCACCCCATCACCTCGTAAATTCTCCGGATTTTCTGGTAAAGATGCATGTTCTTTCACTAATGTTCCCTTGTGTTAATAAGTGCTATCTTGCATCGTGGGTGTCCGCTTTAAATGTTCTTAAATATCCAGGAAGGGAGGAATGATGGATTGAGATTTTTGTATTTGCACCACCCTGCACCCTGATGACACCAGCAGGTAGGAAAGCAGTACTGCAGACTGGCGTGTCTTGTATTAAAGTTTCAGGGTTCCCTTTTGACTAATGTTTGTAGGTTATAGTGAATTATTCAAACAAAGACATTTTTAATCGAATTTCCAATTCGTTCCTGACAGTGTGCATGCACTTTAACGGGAGCTACTTACTTACTCGTTCCCACACTTCCCAGATCTGAGTGGTAAACCAGTTTCGTTCTGAAATAAATTACTTTTGGGGTGGGGAAATTTGCTTTGTGAAAAGCCTACCATCTCTTATGTAAGGTAGTACATGCTGCTGTTACTTCATATTCTGTGCATGTCAATAATTTTGAGAAATGCATTTATCCAGGTAGTATTTAAAATGTGAGACTGTGACCAGGTAGTGAAGATGCATTGAAATGAACAGCAAAGATATATTTGATGGGAATCGGGATGAAGACATAAGTGAAAACAATGCAATGAAGCAGGGCTGTGATTTGAGGCAGAGTGAAGGAGGTTTTTGTAGAGTCTAAACATCAGATAGACCCACTGAGTGAAACACAAAGTACAGGGGGAACTCAGCAGGTCAGGTGTCATCGAGAGAGAATAGACAGACCTGGCTTGATTGGGATTCTTCGTTAGGCTGATGGACTAGGGGGGAGAAAGCTGGAAAAGAGAGGTGGGGGTGAAGCAATGCCTGGCAAATGGTGGACAGATACAGATGAGGGGGTTCATTGGCAAATGGCTGGAGACGGTGATAAAAGCTAGAGATGAAAAGAACGCAAATGGGTATCCGATAAGGAAACAAGCAGATTGAAATGCAAAGCCGGAGGGTTGGTTGTGGGTGAAAGGGGGATGGGGAAAAGGCGATAAAGGAAAATGTGGGACAAGGTGATCCATATATAATATGAGGTGCTGTTCCTCCAATTTGAGTGTGGCTTTGCTCTGCAAAGAGGGAAGCCAAGTACAATTGACAATAGGTACAGGTGTAGGCCATTCGGCCCTTCGAGCTAGCACCGCCATTCAATTTGATCATGGCTGATCATCCCCAATCAGTACCCCATTCCTGCCTTCTCCCCATATCCCCTGACTCCGCTATCTTTAAGAGCCCTATCTAGCTCTCTCTTGAAATTGTCCAGAGAACCGGCCTCCACCGCCCTATGAGGCAGAGAATTCCACAGACTGACAACTCTCTGTGAGAAAAAGTGTTTCCTCGTCTCCGTTCTAAATGGCTTACTCCTTATTCTTAAACTCACCCCCACCCCAGTTCTGGACTCCCCCAACATCGGGAACATGTTTCCTGCCTCTAGCGTGTCCAAACCCTTAATCTTATGTTTCAATAAGATACCCTCTCATCCTTCAAAACTCCAGAGTGTACAAGCCCAGCCGCTCCATTCTCTCAGCATATGAGAGTCCCGCCATCCCGGGATTGAACCGTTTAAACCTATGCTGCACTCCCTCAAAAACAAGAATGTCCTTCCTCAAATTGGTGGACCAAAACTGCACACAATATTCCAGGTGTGGTTTCAATAGGGCTCTGTACAATTGCAGAAGGACCTCTTTGCTGCTATACTCGTCTCATCTTGTTATAAAGGCCAACATGCCATTCGCTTTCGTCACCGCCTGCTTTACCTGCATGCTTACTTTCATAGACTGATGAACAAGGACCCCCAGATCCCGTTGTACTTCCCCTTTTCCCAACGCGCCATTTAGGTAATAATCTGCCTTTCTGTTTTTGCTACCAAAATGGATAACCTCACATTTATCACATTAAACTTTATCTGCCATGCATCTGCCCACTCCCCCAACCTGTCCAAGTCACCCTGCATTCTCACAGCATCCTCACAGTTCACACTGCCACCCAGCTTTGCGTTATCTGCAAATTTGCCAATGTTACTTTGAATCCCTTCATCCAAATCATTGAATCCAAATCATAAATAGCTGCGGTCCCAGTACTGAGCCTTGCGGTACCCCACTAGCCACTGCCTGCCATTCTGAAAGGGACCCGTTAATCCCTACTCTCTGTTTCTTGTCTGCCAACCAATTTTCTATCCATGTTAGCACTCTACCCCCAATACCATGTGCTCTAATTTTGCACACTAATCTCCTATGTGGGACCTTATCAAATGCTTTCTGTAAGTCCAGGTACAATACATCCACTCGCTCTCCCTTGTCCATTTGCCTAGTTACATCCTCAACAAATTCCAGAAGATTAGTCAAGCATGATTTCCCCTTCGTAAATCCATGCTGACTTGGACCGATCCTGTTACTGCCATGCAAATGTGTGGCTATTTCATCTTTTATAATTGACTCCAGCATCTTCCCCACCACTGATGTCAGGCTAACTGGTCTATAATTCACTGTTTTCTCTCGCCTGCCTTCCTTAAAAATTGAATAACATTAGCAACCCTTCAATCCACAGGAACTGATCCTGAGTCTATAGAAAATTATCACCAATGCATCCACGATTTCTAGACCCACTTCCTTAAGTACCCTGGGATGCAGACCATCAGGTCCTTGGGATTTATCAGCCTTCAGTCCTATCAGTCTACCCAACACCATTTCCTGCCTAATGTGGATTTTTTCAGTTTCTCATCACCCCAGATCATCTGGCCACTAGTATATCAGGAAGATTGTTTGTGTCCTTAGTGAAGATGGATCCAAAGTAGCTGTTCAACTTATCTGCCATTTCCTTGTTCCCCACAATAAATTCTCCTTTTTCGGTCTTCAAGGGTCGAACTTTGGTCTTAACTAATTTTTTCCTCTTCACATACCTAAAGAAGCTTTTACTATCCTCCTTTATATTCTTGGCTAGCTTACCTTCGTACCTCATCTTTTCTCCCCGTATTGTCTTTTTAGTTATCTTCTGTTGCTCTTTAAACGTAACCCAATCTTCCTACTTCCTGCTCATCTTTGTCATGTTACCATATAACCATATAACAATTACAGCACGGAGACAGGCCCTCTCGGCCCTTCCAGTCCGTGCCGACCATTTGTTTTCCCCTAGTCCCATCTACCTGCACTCAGACCATACCCCTCCATTCCCTTCACGTCCATATACCTATCCACTTTACTTTTAAATGTTAAAATCGATCCTGCCTCCACCACCTCTGCTGGAAGCTCATTCCACACAGCCACCACCCTCTGAGTAAAGAAGTTCCCCCTCACGTTACCCCTAAACTTCTGTCCCTTAATTCTCATGTCAAATGTTGTACTTCTTCCCTTTTATTTTTATACTGTCCCTGAAGTCCCTTGTCAGCCACGGTCGCCCCTTACTCCCCTTTGGAATCTTTCTTCCTCCTAGAAATGAACTGATCCTGCACCTTCTGTATTATTCTTAGAAATACCTGCCATTGTTGTTCCACTGTTATCCCTGCCAGGGTATGTTTCAAGTCAACTTTGGCCAGCTCCACTCTGATGGCCCCAGAGTCCCCTTTATTCAACTGTAACACTGACACCTCCGATCTACCCTTCTCCCTCTCCAATTGTAGATTAAACCTGACCATATTGTGGTCACTAACTCCTAATGGCTCATTAACCTCAAGTTCCTTTATCAAATCCGGTTCATTACAAAACACTAAATCCAGAATTGCCTTCCCCCGGTATGCTCCAATACAAGCTGCTCTAAGAATCCATCACGAAGGCACTGTACAAAGTCCCTTTCTTGGGGTCCAGTACCAACCTGATTTTCCCAGTCTGCCTACATGTTGAACTCTCCCATAACAGCCATAGCATTACTTTTACTACATGCCAATTTTAACTCCTCATTCAACTTGCACCCTATGTCCAGGCTACTGTTTGGGGGCCTGTAGATAAGTCCCATTAGGGTCTTTTTACCCATACAATTTCTTAGTTCTATCCATGCTGATTCCACATGTCACCCTTTGCAAGGAACTGAATTTCATTCCTCACCAACAGAGCTAACCCCTCCCCGCCCACCTGTCTGTCTTTTCAATATGGAGGTATACCCTTGAATATTCAGTTCCCTGCACTGTCCCTCTTGCAGCCATGTCTCTGTAATTCCCACAACATCATACTTGCCAATTTCTAACTGAGCCTCAAGCTCGTCCACTTTATTTCTGATACTTCGCGCATTCATATACAACACTTTGACCTCCGAATTCACGTCCCCCCCATGCACCGCTCGCAATTGGCCCTGACCTTACTCTTTTATCCCTTCTCAAACTTTCCTTCCCATTAATTCGAGAATCTTTTGTAATTTTTCCTGTATTCACTTCCTCTTCAACTCCATCTTTATACTCCCAATTTGTCAACCCCTCCCCCCCCACTATTTAGTTTAAACCCACCCCTAGCAAACCTGCCTGCCAGAACGTCAGTCCCCCTCGAGTTAAGGTGTAACCTGTCCCTTTTGTACAGGTCACCCCTACCCCAGAAGAGATCACAGTGGTCTATAAATCTAAATCCTTGTTCCGTGCACCAGCCCCTCAGCCACACATTCAGATTCCCTATCTCCCTGTTCCTGTCCTCCCAGCACGACGTATTGGAAGCAATCCAGAGATAACCACCCTAGAAGTCCTGCCTTTCAGTCTTCTTCCCAACTCTCTGAACTCGTGTTGGAGAACCTCCTTCCTCTTCTTCCCGATGTCGTTTGTGCCTACGTGCACTACTACTGCTGGCTGTTCACCTTCTCTCTCTCGAGGATGTTCTGAATTTGGCTCGTGAAATCCTGAACCCTGGCACCAGGGAGGCAACAGACCATCCTCTCGTCTCGTCTGCCGCCACAGAATCTCCTGTCTGCTCCTCGGACAATGGAGTCACCCATCACTATGGCTCTGCCCGACGTTGGTCTCGCCGGTCGAGTCCCGTCTCTGGGATTGGAGCCACTGCTCGGACTGGAAACATCGTCTCCCCCGACAGTTCCCAAGAGGGCGTAGCTGTTTTCATTAGGCACAGCTACCTGGGTCTCCTGCACTCCACAGTTACCACCATTTCTCTCAGTCACGCACCTTCGTTCATCCTGTATCCTCGGCGTGACAACCTCACTGTAGGTCCTGTCCAGGAAACGCGTTTTCCCAGATGGCCCTGAGGTCATCCAGCTGCTTCTCCATTGCCCCAACACAGTCCTGAAGCTGGACGCACTTGCCACAGTTGTAGCAGCCAGAGGCTCCATCCATGTCCCTGGGCTCCCACATTCTGCAAGCATCAGAGAATGGACAGAGAAATATGTTTACATATCCGTTGTGCGACTGCATTGTTCCGTTTCGGGACGTATAACAATAAAACGCTCTTGAGTCTTGTTCATTATGGGAAGGCGAGTTAAAATAGTTTCCAACTGGGGAACTGTAGCAGGCCTTGGCCACACTCTTTTCCCTACTAAAGGGATATGAGTGGAAGGGAAGGTGGCGATTGATGGGATGACATGGAATATGAGACAATGCCAGTTGACATCTGCATGAAAGATGTAGGTTTCACTGGGAGCAAATTGGAGCAGGTATCTCCTGAGATGTGAACACAATTTTATCTTTTAGACACTGTCCTGCATGGTTTAATTAACTGTAATTCTACTTTGTCTTACTAAAAAACCCAGCTAAAGCAGAGACCCCTGATGAAGAGCCCTCTACCTCCAGAAATACACAATCAGTTGGAGTATGTGACCCCAATCACAAGGATTGTTCCTTGAGGGAATTCCGTAAACTCTGTGCCATGATTGCAGACAAACCGAGCTATAATGCTAAAACACAGATCATACAAGACTTTTTGAAGAAGGGCACTGGTGGGGATGGTAAGTCCCTTTTTTTTTCTCTACATTTCTTAACACAACTACTTTGAATGTCTTCCACTCAAGAGAAAAGTTTAATTCTGGACGGATAGTATTTTTGAAATTGAAACCTTTTGCTCAAGATTCCAGCATCTGCTGTCTTGTATCTCAATACCTTTGGCCTTGCCCTGTAATCTCCATCCTTTCGAATTATTATGTTTGTATGTATCTGTTTTGTTCATGGAGGTTGAGTCATTTTGGAATGTGTTAGTCTGAACTGATGCAGGTTTATTGGGCAGTGCCAGATATCTATTATATCAATATTTGTGTGTCATGTTAATTGTTTAAAATATATATATTTAAGTTCCTCTTAGCTTAAATGCACCATTCCTGGTGAATCACAGTTTACAGGATTTTCAATGCCATCACATCCTTCCTGTCAACCATGGCAACCAGAACTGCCTACAATTCTCTTGCTGTGCCTCAACTAACATCCCTGCTCTTGGATTTTGTGCCCTGGCAAATGAGGTGTCCCATATGTAGCCCTAACTATCAGTGCAGCTGCCTTTTGGGAACCAACGACATGTAAATCAGGATCCCTTTGTTCCTCAATACTTTAAGGTCTGATCGTTCATTGTGTATATCCTAACCTTATTCATCCTTCCAAAATGTAATAACTCGTGAAGATCAAACTCCATCTGCCATTGTTCTGCCCCCCTTACAGCTCATTACCTTATGAATACACTCGCTTGCCACAACACCTCGAATCGTCATGTCCTTTACAAACTTACTGATCATACCTGACAAAGAGCAAGGGCTGCAACTCCAATCCCTCCTGTACACCACTGGTCACAGACTTCTAATCACAAAACCATCCCTCAACCAACACTCTTTTGCAGTTCTATCACCAAGCCATTTCTGATCCAAATTGCTCTGGATGCCAAAAACTCTTAATCTTTAGACCTGTCTTCAATGTGATACTTTGTCAAAGTCTTTTTTGAAGTCTATATGGACTATATGACCACATCAACTCAGATGGTCACCTTACAAGAAAAATACCGTCAAATTAGTTGGAAGGATCTTTCCTTAATGATATCAAGCAGACTATCCCTGATCAGTTCCTTCCAATTTAATTCTATGCTTTGGAATATTTCTCAATAACTTCCCAACGACTGATGTTAGATATGAAGGTAATACATTTGCTTTAAACCCTCAGGTAAATTCCATGGGGATGTTTATCTGACTATGAAGCTACTTTTACCAGGAGTGGTGAAAACGGTTTACAACCTGAATGACAAACAGATTGTCAAACTGTTCAGCAGAGTATTCAACTGCAGCCTTGATGACATGGTGCGAGACTTGGAACAGGTTTGTTGCAATGTTTGATTTAAACTGTGATATAGACAAACTGCTAGAAACAGAGTAGAGATCATAAAAGGAAAAGTAAGCAGTATCGTTAGTTGTGTGAAGAATAAATACAGGCGGGCCATGATGTTTTGTGTTTGTGCTCTCCATCAAAACTAAACAATAAACCACAAGCGTTTTAGTAAAATAAAGTAGAATTCATAGGTATACCAGTTGCAGGGAAGATGGAAGGGATTACGTAATCTAACAGCTAACTGAATAAAAATTGATAATTAATTTAGCTGGCAACTTAAGGTATTTGTATGTTAGGGGTTGGGTTGTGGAGGCTGGGAAACAAGCTGAAAAGAAATCAGATTGGAAATGGAAATTACAGGCAGATAAATCTAATTTAGTGAATGTAAGATTATTGATTAAAAGTTTGAAGGCCAGGATTAATCTGCACTTGGAGAGGTATGAATTAAACAAGGATATTTGATATGGGTTTGTTATTAATAGTCTATCTAATTTGATTGAATTGTACGAGGCGATGACAAAGTGTCTTTGAAGATGGAATGATTGATATAGTCTAAGTGATCATCAGCAAGGCATTTGACAAGGTCCCATGTCACCAATTGGTACAGAAGGTATTTGCCGAGGATTGTTTTCACACTAGGAAGTTGTGAGTGGAGGTATACTGCAGGTATCTGTGCAGGGATCCTTGCTCTTTGGTGTTAACATTAATGATTTGGATGCAAATGTAGGAGATACTATAGTAAATTTCCAGATGACTTGAACATTTGCTGGTGTTGTGGACAGTGAGATCTTCAACTACAGTAAGATATCAATATTGATAACATGAGCAGAGAAATAGTAGCTAGAAGCCAATCCTGAAAAAAATATTTGTCCTCCCAATATAAGGCATAATGAGGCTAGAAGGTGCACAATACATGGGAGGACACCAAAAGTACTGAAAAAAAGGACTATGGTGTATATGTCCAAGGATCGCTGAAGGAACAGGATGGGTAGAAAAGGTCATGAAGATGTTGGATACTTGCCTTCATTAGCTGGGACCTGGAACAGAAGAGTAAGGAGGTTCAATATTGTTTAAGACATAGCTTTTCTGATCACCACACTATAAATTGTGATTTGCAATGGTGAGAATGCAATGAGATTTGCCAAGATGTTGGCTGGGATGGAGCAGCCAAGCTGTGCAAAAAGACTGGATACCTGGGTTTCTTTGGAGTGGAGAGGGCTAAAATATGCATATCGGTTGTATGGTTGAAGTTCTTTTAGCAGTAATGTCCATGACTAGGGGGTGTAGGTTTATGGCAAGGGGTAGTAGATTTGGGAGCATTCTTTTTGTACCCAGAGCGTTGTTAAAAACAGCAACATGCTACCTGATAAGGTGTTGGAGGTAGGAACTCTCAACATTTAAGTCATCATTAAATGAGCATTTGTAAAGCTGTGGTGCAAAATGGAATGTGCAGAATGCTGAAAATTGAGATTATATCTAGATGGCTGGACGGACACTGAGCCGAAGGTTTACCTGTTCTTGCTATATGATTGCTTAAAACAGTCCTAAATCTGTTCTTTTGTATTTGCACCCCTGCTTGTAAAATCAAAAGATTATAGATTTTGGTTTAACATTAGGAACTTGTGCACATAATCCGGAAGGATCATTTCAATTAAATTACTTGTTAATACCATCTATAGTAAGAGAAAGCCACTAGGTGGCTTTGGATTAAGAGGGCTGATCCGTGGGTGGTTGCTGCTGGGACGCAAGTCGGAGCCTGATCAACCCTGGCTGGGTCTCCTGGGCGAGGGTGTCTGATGTTGTGAGACACAAAACACCCGATGACCCCAGGTCTCAACACTGATGATGTGTCCCAGCGCATCTAGAAGATGTGTCTTTCACACACACTTGAGCATGACTCGTGGCTTTAACAAATAAAATCCCTTGGTTCCATCTCGAGCAGCTAAGTTCTACATTGACATGAGAATACTTATTCCTCGATTAGTGTCCTTAAAACAAATTATTCTGATCATTTGTTTTTGGGACCTTGCAGTGCATGAATAGTTAGATATTTCTGCATTACAAGTATTCTACTTAAAATATGTATTGGTGGAAAGTGCTTATACACGTGTATTTATGTCTTCTTGACGTCTTTCTTTCTCAGGGTGATGTCTCCGAAACTGTGCGTATCTTTTTTGATCAGAGTAGTAGTTTCCCCCCAGCTCATAAAAGTGTGATGACAATTCACGATGTTGATTCAGCTCTCACTCAGCTTTCGAAAATGAGCAGGGAAGAAGATCAACAGAAGGAGCTACAGACTATTGCTTCAAAGTAAGTCTCTGGTTTTCAGCAATGTCTACTAATCGCGTATTGAAACAAGGATGATAATGAGTTCAAATAACAGATCTGCATAAGTCCCTCAACCTCCTCTGTATTGGCAGTCTTGTGTGAAACAGAATACTGACATTTTACCTGGATGAAAGACCCTAAAGTGTTTGAATTGCACAATCAGTATTTTTCCTGGTTGAAAGTAAACTGAATTTCAGGTAGGTGTCCTCCACAGCAATCATACAGTTGTTGGGTATGATGTAAAGTTTGTTCAGTAGTTTTGTCCGGTGTTTTTTTCCCCACCTGTTTTTGTCGTCGTGACTGTGGGAGGATTCATGTACACAGTATTTGATATTGTGGCTCTCATCACTTGACTAATTCAAAAACGTAGCCAGAATATTTTCGAGCCACATTTTGGCATTTTTGTGGTGTCCCCACATCATATCTTTAATGACTATTTATTGCTGCATTCATGACTTGTGTTTTTCTGTTTCTCGGGGTGAATCCATTCTGGGCTGTGGCATTAAAACTTGGTTTTATAGCACAAAATAGGATTAAAATAACAGGAGATGCTGATCTGATGTCTGTATGCACAATTGTATTGTGTATGTCATAATGTATGTACTCTTATCTGTGCCTCTCAACATTTTATATACGTTACCCCCTTATCCTCTTACACTCCAGAGAAGAACTCCAAGTTTGTCTGACCTCCTTTTATAGCTAATGTTCTCCAATCTAGGCAGCATTGTCGTGAACATTTTATTTATTTTTTATTTTATTTTTTTTAATTCTCTCCAAACCTTCCCAATTCCCACTCTACCATGATTAATGCTTCAAATGTGGGCTAATGCAAATTTTCTACAGTTGCAAGGTGACATCTCAGCTTTTATACTCATTGCCCCAATTGATGATAGTAAGCATGCCATACACATTCGTTACCATCCTATCTACCTGTGCTCAACTTGCCGGGAGCTGTGGACTTTCACCCCAGGATCCCTCTGTATATCAATGTGCTTAAGGGTCTTGTCATTTACAATATATTTTCCTCTTGCATTTGGCCACCCAAAATACTCACACTTGTCTGAATTAGACTCCACCTACCAATTAATTGCCCAAATTTCCAAATGATATATATCCTGCTGCATTTGTTTACAACTTTCACTATCCATATATTTATGTATTACAAACAGCAAGGGTCTTGGCATTGATCATAATGGAACACCACTGGTCATAGACTTCTAGTCAGGAAAACATCCCTCCATCACTATCCTCTATCTGCTACAGACAAGCTAATTTTGAATCTAAATTGCCAACTTGCCACGAATCCCATATGATTTCATCTTCTGTATCATGAGAGACTTTGTCAAACACTTAATTATGTCTATGTAGTTAACATTCATTGCCGTAGCCTCGTCAATTATCTTTGTCACGTCTTCCTAGAGCAATCATATTTGTAAGACAGGACTCTCCTGCACAAATCCATACTGGCTATCCCCAACTAGTCTGTGCTGTTCCAAATGATAGTAAACTCTGTTCCTAAGAGCACCCATGTAGCACTTAATGCGCTTTAATTTTCTTCATTATCCCTATTGCTCTTCTTAAACAAAGCTATCCCCTCTTATCTTTGAAATAGCCACAATAGTCATGAAATTAATCTTTCCTAATTTAATTACATAAAAACCCAATATTACTTGGCACGGTTTTTGATGTTTGATTTCACTAATGTTCTTTGCCCTTTATACGACTCTTCACTTTGTTTAATATGGGCCCTGCCTTACTTGATGATTGCATTATCTCCATGCTAGCTTTTTACTCTTATTATAGATAAGGGAAATAGGAATTAAATACTCGCCAAATTCCATGGTTGGTCTGTAGAAATGTTGCGGTAAATGAACCTCGACTAATGTAACTTGTATGTTTATATGAAGGGAGTACGATAACAAATGGGAGAAGTAGAACATACTGCCCATTCATTGGAAATGCTCATAGTTGCTTTATATTTAACCTCCAATGCCACTTTCCTAACCTCAAAAAATCTCTCGAGTAGTTTAATGTATTTATTTCTTTCTCTGAAATAGACGAAAGCAAAGATTCACTACCCTCGGAGTAAGTTCCTCCACATCCATCTTCATCTTAAAACTGCACTCCCTTTTCCAGTCTCATCAACCAGGGAAACGCGTTCCTAGCATTTATCTTGTCAAACCCCCGCTGGATTTCATGTGTCACTAGATTATCCTTTGTTCTTCTAACTTCTGAGAGAGCAAGTCCATTCAGCTCACTGGACAACTCCTTCATAAAAGGAATCAATCTGAGTATGCGCTGCATGCCTATTATTCTTCTAAATAATTATTAGTTAGATTGCACTTAATTGTGTACAGTATGTATATGATAATAATAGAGAGCATGAGAAAAGATTAAAGTAGGTGTTGCCTGGAATAGAAGGTTGTAATTATAAGGAGATATTGGACAGGGTGGCCACTTATTCTCACTGGAACATAAGAGGCTGAGAGGTAACTTTTTAAAAACAGTTGCAAAATTGAGGGACAGAGATGGGCAGAGGGTCTTTTTTTTTGGCCAGGCAGTGGAGTCTAAAAGTAAAACACTGACATTTAAAGTGAGACTGGAACAATTTCAAGGAGATCAGAGAGGTACGTTTGTTTTCACACAGAGTGGTGAGCATCTGCAATGATTTGCCAGTGTTTGTGGTAGGCAGATGCAATTAATATGTTTCTGAGGCATTTGGACAGGTACTTGGAAGGGCAAACAGAGATAAGGACCCAATGCAGGCAAATGGGTTAGCATAGAAGGATATCACAGTTGGTGTGGATGTGCTGGGCTTATAGGCCTGCTACGCTACACATTTCTTACTCTCGGATGGAGACCACATCCTGTATAGTTGCAGTCAAATTTTATTATTTCATCTGCCTTATAATGAAGTATAATCCATTTACCTTCCTAATTGCTTGCTTCGGCTGCATAATAAATCTCTGAAGACTAGCTTTTAATAACCACCACCATTTAAATAATCTTGTTTACTCTTCACACTGAAGTGGATAATGTGGCATTTCCCTATATCATACTGCAAATGCTACCTTTTTAACCACTGTTTTAGCCCGTCAAGAATCCTTTGTATAGTATTTGTATTATCCTTTCAACTTGCTTTCCAGCATTTCCTTTGACCTCTAACATATGGTCAGAAATTGAACATTTTGTTGTTCCTCCTTCCATCTTAAAGTGATTATGCAGCAGTCACAAATCTCAGAGTTCTGTTAATTATTTTTAATTAATCACTCATCACTAAAATGTATCAACTAATCCCTGATTGACCTTACTGCTTGCTTTAAGATTTTTTAGTGCATTTAATAAATCTCTTCCCTTCAGTTACTCTCTAGCACCTGAATGTTATAGCTGTGTCATGAATAGCATGCATCCTGGTAGGATAGTCATAAAGCTTATTGAAAGTGTGGTCTTTTGTGTTTTGCAGATGCACAGCTAATGACCTTGAAATGCGTTATCAGGTTGATTAAACATGACCTACGGATGAATTCTGGTGCAAAACATGTGTAAGTGAGATGATTCAATCTTTGCAAATTTAAAATTGTATATTCTGATATACCTTTCACCTTGCGTTTAAGATCTTCTATCCTAGATGTTCTGGTAATTTAGACCCAGGGATAAATTTTTTATTCACATTTTTAATTTTGATGGCTTTATCATGTAAAATGCAGACTCTGTTTAGCAGCTATACAGTGGCTTGCAAAAGTATTCATACCCCTTGAACTTTTCCACATTTTGTCACATTACAACCACAAACGTAAATGTATTTTATTGGGATTTTATGTGATAGACCAAGATAAAGTGGTGCATAATTGTGAAGTGGAAGGAAAATGATACATAGTTTCCAAATTTTATTACAAATAAAAAACTGAAAAGTGTGGCATGCAAAAGTATTCAGCCCCCCTGAATCAATACTTTGTAGAACCACCTTTTGCTGCAATTACAGCTGCAAGTCTTTTGGGGTATGTCTCTACCACATTTGCACATCTAGAGACGGAAATTTTTGCCCATTCTTCTTTGCAAAATAGCTCAAGCTCAGTCAGATTGGATGGAGAGCATCTGTGAACAGTAATTTTCAAGTCTTGCCAGAGATTCTCAATTGGATTTAGGTCTGGACTTTGACTGCGCCATTCTAACACATGAATATGCTTTGATCTAAACCATTCCATTGTAGCTCTGGCTGTATGTTTAGGCTCATTGTCCTGCTGGAAGGTGAACCTCTGCCCCAGTCTCAAGTCTTTTGCAGACTCTAACAGGTTTTCTTCCAAGATTGCCCTGTATGTGGCTCCATTCATCTTCCCATCAACTCTGACCAGCTTCCCTGTCCCTGCTGAAGAAAAGCACCCCCACAGCATGATGCTGCCACCACCATGTTTCACAGTGGGGACGGTGTGTTCAGGGTGATGTGCAGTGTTAGTTTTCCGCCACACATAGCGTTTTGCATTTAGGCTAAAAACTTCAATTTTGGTCTCATCAGACCAGAACACCTTCCTCCACATGTTTGATGTGACCCCAAATGGCTTGTGGCAAATTGCAAACGGGAATTCTTATGGCTTTGTTTCAACAATGGCTTTCTTCTTGCCAATCTTCCATAAAGACCCGATTTGTGGCGTGCACGACTAATAGTTGGCCTGTGGACAGATTCTCCCATCTGAGCTGTGGATCTCTGCAGCTCCTCCAGAGTTACCATGGGCCTCTTGGCTGCTTCTCTGATCAATGCTCTCCTTGCCCGGCCTGTCAGTTTAGGTGGAGGGCCATGTCTTGGTAGGTTTGCAGTTGTGCCATACTCTTTCCATTTTCGGATGATGGATTGAACAGTACTCCGTGAGATGTTCAAAGCTTAGGATATTTTTTTATAACCTAACCCTACTTTAAACTTCTCCACACCTTTATCCCTGACCTGTCTGGTGTGTTCCTTGGGCTTCATGATGCTGTTTGTTCATTATTGTTCTCTAACAAACCTCTGAGGCTTTCACAGAACAGCTATATTTATACTGAGATTAGATTCCACACAAGTGGACTCTATTTACTAATTAGGTGACTTCTGAAGGCAATTCGTTGCACTGGATTTTATTTAGGGGTATCAGAGTAATGGGGGCTGAATACTTTTGCACGCCACACTTTTCAGTTTTTTATTTGTAATAAAAATTTGAAAACCATGTATCATTTTCCTTCCATTTCACAATTATGCTCAACTTTGTGTTGGTCTATCACATAAAATCTCAATAAAATACATTTACGTTTGTGGGTGTAACATGACAAAATGTGAAAAAGTTCAAGGGATATGAATACTTTTGCAAGCCACTGTAGCTGTGTCTCATTGGTAAACCTAAGCGATTCTGCCAGCTACAATATTTGGTGAACTAATTTCCACAATACCATCCCTACTGATTTGGATTAAGTTTGTGGTTGAGTTGCTGCCTTAGAGTGCTTGCAGCGCCGGAGTCCCGGGTTCGATCCTGATTGCTGGTGCTGTCTGTACAGAGTTTGTACATAGTCCCCTTGACCTGTGTGGGTTTTCACTGAGATCTTCAGTTTCCTCCCACACTCCAAAGACATACAGGGCTCTAGGTTAATTGACTTGGTAAATGTAAAAATTGTTCCTAGTATCTGTAGAATAATGTTAAAATGCAGGGATCGCTGGTTGACGTGGACTTGGTGGGTTGAAGGGCCTGTTTTCGCACTATCTCTAAAACTAAACTAAATATACAGCAGGGTGCAGTGAAATTCCTTGTTCGCTAGAAATGTATTGAGTATATGGTAATGAAAGATGGGGACAGTAGACTGTTGAAATGAGAGGTTGAAGATGTTGAGTGAACCTCCCTGTTAATTCAAGGTTTCTAGTGGGATAAATCCTAATTGTCCTTGTTGAAATGCAGTTGTTGACTCATTTCTTGCTGTAACTGGTAACGGCTGAGATATATCTTTTCAGGCTGGATAAAGTGGTCTTAAACATGTTCCAATCCACAGATTCCTTGAATGCTGCGTGGAGGTGTGTCTGTGTACACATTAATATTCTATAAATGTAATTTCATTGCATGCAGTCCATACACATCAGTACTTAAGTAGCTGTTTCTGCATTCTTTATCAAGTATACCAGCGAATTAGAACATTTTTTAAAGTAAGGTTAGAAAAGGCACAACATAACATCAATAATCTGGGTAATGCTCATTTTCAAATCTTCGATGCACGTCTCATTTTTGTGTTAACCTCCTGACCTTTTTTGATCATTCCTCCAGAGGTGTGGAATACTCAAGTTACCAACTCTGATCGCATTTGATGAAGTACATTAGTCTTGATCATCCTTTAAAATTACTAATTGGGTTGAAAGTCCAATTTTCTTTAATTTTAGGTTGGATGCTCTAGATCCCAATGCTTACGAAGCTTTCAAAGCTTCCCGTAATTTGCAAGATGTGGTTGACCGTGTTCTACAGAACCAACAGGAATCTGAGCGGGTACCAGGAATGAAGAAAATACTCAGTGTTAAGGCCAACCTTTTAACCCCAGTACAACCAATGCTGGTAAGGAATAAAATGCTTTATTTCACTCTGTCTAAGTCTAGGGGCTGGTCTCTGGCGAAGGTGCAAATTGAATATAGAGAATAATAGAGATGGGATTTGTCTGTGTAAGAACTGAGGCACTTTATTTAATTTGAAAGTAATTTTGGAAGTTGATTGTAGATTTTATGTGTTTTACTACCGCTTCAGAAAGATCGACAATGTCTTTGAGAGGTTAGGATACAATTTTATATAAATATGCAATCATTTGGTAGAAGCCCAGGTGATCAGAAGGTGATCTGTCTTTGTATCAAATTCAACTTTTTCTACCCAAGCCACTTTCCTCCGCATCCCAAATTTTGCTGACTGCAAATTAATAACACTTCATCTGCTCAGTCCAACAGTGAGCATCTGTGGGCATGTCACAATTATACTGAATACTGCACTTTGCAGCACAAGTCTCCTGATGCTTGTTGGAAGTGAGGTTCTTGCTTTTAGTTTCTCCCTGGGACCAACTCGTATTGTTTCCCAAAATAGGTAGAACTCATTTTGTGGGTTATGGAATTTAATCCCCAAAGTTTCCTCGGAACATGGCATGTGATTAGCGATGTTTATGCTGCTTGCAATTTTATGTCACTTTTACATGCAACAATGCTTTTCATTCGCAATCTATCAGTGGGAATATGATATAGTATAAAGCTGTATTTCTCAAAATAGCTTATAAAGCAAAGGTGAATTAAATTTTTATTTTGGAAAATGAAGGTCTGCTGTGATGAATTGTACATTCAGATGGATTTTTTTTAAACTGCAACTGCAAATGTTTGACAACTTTGCAGTAATTTATCCAAACCCTTGACAAGATTGCATCTGTTTAGTTATGTATGTTATTAACATATCCATGGCAGAATATTACCGAAGGTTAGAATGCATGTGCCAAAAATATCAGATGAAAGATATTTTATATTTGTCTATATTGTCTTACTCTACCTGGATATTTTTTTTAAAAAAACCAAAAAAACTATTCTGACTTCAGGCTGAAGCCTGCAAATCAATTGAATATGCTATGAAGAAGTGTCCAAATGGAATGTATGCAGAGATCAAATATGACGGGGAGAGAGTTCAAGTGCACAAGAATGGAGACACCTTCCAATATTACAGCAGAAGCCTGAAGCCTGTGTTACCACATAAAGTGAGTATCTTTTCCATCTTTCTTGCTTCTCAATTTATCTGTGGGTACTGAAACATTATTTCACTTAGACCTAGTGTAGTGCTAGGGTGGGTGGGAAGTGCTAGTACACTTAATTTTGAATGTTTAAATGTATGATTTTCTACTATCTCTAAATAGCTTCCTGCTTCTGAAAATGATGGTTTATTCTGGCTTTTAATCTTTGGACAATTATACGTCTACAGTTGAGAAGGAACAGAGGAAAGTCATGGCAATTGGCATAGTCTTGCTAGAATCTCTTCACGCTGTTCGTACAATTTGCAAGGAGTGTGTAATGCTGTTCTCTAGCTCTTGCATTTGTTGCTGTTTGGTCGGCATAAAATGTCATTATCAACATCGAACCAAGATTTGGATCGATAACTTAATCTCACTGAAGTACTTTTTTTTTTTAGTGCTGATCAATTTAACGTTAGTCCAAGTACAAATCATTCACTAATTCTTGAATATACTGTACTCATGCACATCCGTTTGAGCAGAGAAAATCATTGGAATCGATCTACTGAATATCCTCCTGTGATATAGAGATTAGAGTGCACATATTCCATGTCTGTTCATGTCAAGTTACAATTCCAGCAAGTTCCCTAGTTTAGCATTCCATATCTATTATAATAAAGGTGAATGAGCAGACAAGGGGTCTGAAGAAGGGTCACCCATTCGAAACGTCACCCATTCTTTCTGTCCAGAGATGCTGCCTGTCCCGCTGAGTTACTCCAGTATTTTGTTTCTATCTTCGTAATAAAGATGAATATTCCAGTTGTTTTAAAATTGAATGCTGCACCTATATGTTTCTGAATTTCATGAACCAGGAGGCTAAGATTCCTTTTAGAACCGCCATTTTCTAATTTCTTAACATTACTTGGGGAATTCACCTTAGAATATGGGCTCATGTGGGTCTTGAATCTGTGATGTTTTAACTCCTAGATGAGAGTATCATAAACATCCTGTTGGCATCTCTATCACACTCCCAGGTAACAGTGTGGTAAATACAGTGTCATCTAAATACTATACTTCTCCTTTTCTATTCTAGGTTGCTCATTTCAAAGATTTCATCCCCAAAGCTTTTGTTGGTGGTGACAGTATGATCTTGGATTCAGAAGTTCTGCTGATTGACACAAACACTGGAAAACCACTCCCATTTGGAACGCTGGGCATTCATAAGGTAATTGAAGCAACCAGGTTTAATTTTACTCCGGAGTCACGTGAGTGACTATGTGAAGACCCCACCAGCACGCATGCGCGACATATCGTCGAACGCATTGCAGAAGCGACAGTCGGGAGGAGTGTCGCTCCTCCAGCGTAAGTTTTTAAAAACAAGCGGAGGTAAGTATTTACCATTCTGGTAGAGTTTGTGGCGACTCTGTGTGGTGTATTTTTACAGGAAAGAACAGCACCATGGAGTCCAGGAAATCGCGGAGAGCAGCGGCAAAAATCGCTGCTGTGGAAAGCAGCCAGCAGCGTGCCGACTCTCCAGAGCTGCAGGTACATCCAGCAGCCCCCGAATTCTCGCCGCAACAGACCGCAGGTGCACTGCGGTCCGGCGGCAAAACCACCCGGAAGTCGGATAGGTCCATTGACTCGGTAGGGTCCGGACCTGAGGACACCCCGTTCACTGATAGCGACGGTGGTCGTCTTACCCGCATGGAGCTGATGGTGGAGCAATTGCTCCAGCGTGACCTTCTTTTCCAGGGGCAGAGTCACAGTGGGTCTCTTCGCAGACCCACGGCAGCATCCTATCAAGGACTGCCAAATGTCTCACCCTCTTCGCAGGGGAGCATTAGGGGTCAGAGCTGGGCTGACCCTGAAGAAGGGGACATGGCTGAAGACTCACCTGTGTCAGGGGTGCCGCAAGAAGAATTATTGGGTATGGTCAACAAATTCGCTATGCCTACCCAAAAAGGGCTGCCAGCTGCAAACCAGCTGCAGGAACAAGCAATTAACAATACGGCAGATAAATACCTTGCGCCAGAGAATTGTATTTCTCTTAATGTGCCTGCTGTCAACAACCCCATTTGGGGCAACATGAGCCCGACCATAAGGAGCCAGGAGGTGAAAATCCAAAGTATCCTCAAGCTACTGGCTGCTGGGATTACGGCAGTAGCCAGAACAGTTGATGGGATTGAGATGCCTGAAGAGCTGCAAGACGCTCCAACACTCCTGTGCAATACACTATTTGAAATCAATAGCTACAGGAAGAACATCATAAGACCTGCACTCAATCCCAAATGTGTGGGATTATGCAGGCCCATCAGTGCACAGCCGCCAACATTGCCTTTTGGGGACAACCTCCCAAAGCAGGTAAAAGACCTGGATGAGGAGGCCAAGGCAATCGGCATGATTAAGGTGCTGAACACCTCCAAAACCCCATATCAGCGGCGGCAGCACCCCAACACGTCCACCATCGTCATGTGTGGAGCACTTTTACCTCTGATCCTTACATACTCGGAAGTATTCAGGGATACAAAATTGAATTTAAAGACGGCGGATGCTGCATCATTATAGATTTGACCAAACTGAATACTTCCGTTCAGTATGCCCATTTCAAAATGGACACGTTTGTCACAGCCAAACAGCTAATCTCTGACAGGTACTACATGGCTTGCATCGATCTAAAGGATGCATACTATTCAGTACCAATACACAAAAATCATCGTAAATATCTGAAATTTGTCTGAATGAGACAGCTTTGGCACTATAAGGCCTTACCCAATGGGTTATCATCGGCACCCTGGCTGTTTACCAAATTGTTAAAACCAGCTTTAGCATATTTGAGGAAACAAAACCATATTGTTATGGCCTACCTTGATGATATTCTCATTGTAGAGGAAAATTTAGAGTTGGCTACATTGGCAGTATCAGCCATAAAGCATCTTTTTCAAAAGCGGGGATTTATCATACATCCAGATAAATCAAAATTGAGACCTTCCACTACCATGGATTATTTGGGGTTCACTATCGATTCTGTTCAAATGTCTATCATCTTCCCACCAAACAAAGTGGCAGACTTGACGGAAGCATGTAAAAGCCTCACTACCATCAGAACACCATCCATTCGGCAAGTAGCCAGAGTGATTGGGAAACTAGTGGCTGCATTTCCAGCAGCACAATTTGGACCACTCGATTACCAAAATCTACAAAGAGCAAAAATATTAGCTCTTAAAACTCATGCAGGCCATTTTGATAGGCCTATGGAACTACCAGGGAAAGCAAAATTAGAGTTAAATTGGTGGATAGACAATACTCAGCATTGTTCTAACCCCATCACTATCATGAATCCCTCGGTTACATTACAGACTGATGCCAGCGCAAAATGTTGGGGAGCAACTAATACCACCTCAAGTTGTGGTGACAGATGGAGTGCACAAGAATTAACCCTGTTTAGAGCACTATGGATTCATTATCTAGAAATGCTGGGAGCATTTCATGGACTCCGGGCCCACTGCTCAGACATGCACCATTTGCATGTACGATTACAGATTGATAATACCACTGTGGTGGCCTATATTAATCATATGGGTGGAATAAAGTCGATATCATGTGATGAATTGGTTAATAATATCTGGCACTGGTGTCTGGAAAGGAATATTTGGATCTCAGCCACTTACCTTCCAGGTAAGCTAAATATAGTGGAGGACACCTAGGTCACTCAAATTCAACAACACCGAATAGATGTTGGATCGGAAAGTGTTTGCCGATATTATAAAACAGTATGGGACACCAGATATCGACCTTTTTGCATCCAGATTAAATCACCAACTACCAACATATGTTGCCTGGGAACCAGACCCTGGGGCAGTAGCGATGGATGCCTTTTCGCTATATTGGGGGGATTTGTTTTTCTATGCATTTACCCCCCCTTCTGCCTCATCAGTCGGGTCTTACAAAAAATCAAACAAGACTCCGTTACGGGTATTTTGGTTGTTCCCGACTGGCCATGGTTCCCAGGAGTACAAAATATGGCCGCAGAACCCTGCATTCGGATCAACAAAAGGCCGAGCCTTTTGGTACACCCTGTGACGGGAAAGTCATCCGTGTCATGACCGAATTAACCTGTTGGTGTGCAGATTCTCAACAGGCCATTTCTGGACTACGGACCCTCCGACAGGATGATAAATGTCATCACAACGTTGTGCAGAGAGTCCACCAGAAGACAATACCTAACATATGTGAGGAAATGGGAAGTGTTCTGCACCAGGACGAACACTTCATACAACACAGCCACCATCACTGAAGTGCTGGAGTTCCATTTTGATGAGGGATTGAGCTACAGTGCCATTAATTGTGCCCGGAGTGCCCTATCGAATTATCTGGGCCGAGGGTGTGATCACCTGGCTGTGGGATCACACCAACTGGTATCTAAACTGATTCTAATCCCCCCAGGCCCAGATACACCCATACATGGGACAAAGGCATAGTGTTGACTATGCTTCGAGGATGGACACCTATATCGGGACTCACACTGGATGAATTGACCTATAAAATGGTTATGTTAATGGCACTTGTAACAGCACAACGGGTCCAGTCCTTACATAAACTAGGTATGGACGCCATGTATATCACTAATGGCAAGATAACTTTCCTTATACAGGGGTTACTTAAATAGGATAGACCCGGATCCACTGGCCAAAAATTAGAATTTCTGGCCTATTCTGCAGATTGTTGGCTCTGCATCGTGACATATATATTGCAATATATAGAGGTCACAAAGAGTCTCGGGCACAGATAGGGCTTTACTCATTAGCCACAAACGCCCTCACCATAAGGTCACAGTACAAACCATTTCCAGATGGTTAAGGGTGGTATTGGGAGCAGCGGGGGTGGACACTAATATTTTTAAATTTCACTCCACCAGGGCTGCATCCACATAGGCGGCTAGGATGATGGAAGTTCCAATGGACCACATCCTTGCTACAGTGGGTTGGAGTAATGAACGGACTTTTCAGCGCTTCTATAATAAACCCATGGCCACTCCCGAGACATTTGCAGGGAAAATTTTACGTTCCATTTCATGATTTACCCCAATGTGGGGCATTATTATTTTAGGTATGAAATAAATACCTTTTTGTTTTTCAGCACAGTCTCATGTCTGAAATAAGTTACATCCTCCATTCCTAGCATGGCAGTGTGTGAGCATGGACTTGTTCCAGGGCATGAAATCACAGAGCTTTGAAATCTTCACGTAGTCACTCACGTGACTCCGAAGTAAAATAGTAAGATTAAATGAGAACTTACCAGTTTGAAGTTTGATCTTTATTTTATGAGGAGTTACAATGAGGGATTACGTGCCCTCCGCTCCCAAACCCTCTATTATAAAGGTCGACTGGTATATAAAGTTCTCTCTTATCTTACTATGTTAGTCAACTTGGTATCTGTGATGTCACACTGCTGCTTTGAAGAATGTCGCGCATGCGTGCCGGCGGGGTCTTCAGGTAATCCCTCATCGTAACTCATAAAATAAAGATCAAACTTCAAACTGGTAAGTTCTCATTTAATCTTACTATTTCTCGCTCCATTGGAATTACGGTTGGTTTATAGGCAGTGGAATCAAGTGCATCGTTGAATGACAAAAGGGGAATTTAGGAGCATACATAAGAAGAAACTTGGAGGGTGAAAAAGGGGCATGAGGTGCAGATTAGATTAAGGAGAATCCATATTTTATCCATAATTGTATGTACTATTGATTTAAAAGCCTATAGTTATGTTTGAAGCTCTATTGAGAGACGCAACATAGTTCCTTGGTAATTGGTATTTAGTTCTGAGCCAAACAATTGGTTTAATAACTTAGGATGGCTGATCATGTCAGGTTAGCAGTTGTCGTCTTCCGTGGATGTCTCATTCCTCATTTCCATACATTCCTCGCATTTGGGAAGATTAGTGCTCAGCTGGGAAGCATCCCATACTCTTGTAGTTTGCTGACAACATCAAGTCACTGACAAATTATGCCCATCAGCATAAGGTAAGAGAAGGCTGCCAACAGTAAAGCCATCACGCACCAATGATTGGAAGTATCATTACAAGGGATGGGTACAAAATATTCTTTTAGACTCATGAAATTGTCCATTCCAGCGCTGTATGTTTAATTTGTAAGGAGAAAAAAATTGATGTTTTATTTTTCTCTTGCAGAAACTCGCCTTCAAGGATGCAAATGTTTGTCTTTTTGTATTTGACTGCATTTATTTTAATGGAGTCAGTCTCATGAACAGGTCTGTACAACCCAATTGTTAGTTTTTGCTGAAAACAGATTGTTTTTGATCATTATTACTGCTGTTTGTTGGAGATTGCTGTGGGGGAAATTCATGCTGTTTCTGCTCTTATAGAATGGCTGCTTCAAAAGTACAATGGAGCATAAATTGCTTTTGAGATGAACTATAAGGAATATAACAATCATTATAAAATCGCGAGGTTTGAAATTCCCTGTGATCCTGGCATCATATTGTTTAATGTGTAATTGAGTTGCTGCCCCCTGAGGCATCAAACAATGCAGCACAGAAGATGTCCCTTGAGGTGTAGAAAAGCACCACACAGAAGGATATAATTTGCTCCACTGCTATGGATGAGAAATATTTGCCTTCTGTGCCTTAAGACTCTGATTCTGTGACTATTAACTGAATTGTTCTTTAAAAGAGCTGAATCAGTCTTACAAATTACTCAGTGTGTCAAGCAGCATCTGCAAACCCTTGTTCTTGTTTTCAATTAATGAGCATTCACTGAGTCTATCAGTCTTGCCCTTGTGACTTTTTGTTTCCATACCACAGCAATTATTCCCCTGAATGTATCCAGCTCATTCCTGTAGGCAATTATTGAGTTTGTTTCCACAGTTGGCCTGTTGGCAGGGCGTTTCAAATCCTAACCACTCATTCTGTGAAAATGTGTTCTCCTATTGACTCTGGCTCTTGCCAGCTATGTGAAAGGTGTTCTCTAATTATTAACCCTTCCAGTCGCAGAAAGTGATCCCTTTATTTACTACAGTAAAATGATTTGTCCGTTTAGCTCCTAATGCCTGATCTGTCAATGTCATGGCCAAACTTTTAAGAGTTCAAGAGACATTTATTATCCCATGCACTAATTGGTACAATGAGATTTGAATTGCCATACAGCCATATGAATAAAAAGAACACAATACACGATATAATTTAACATGAACATCCCCACACAACAGAATCAACGTTTCCCACTGTGAGGGAAGGCGATAAAGTTTAGGCCTCTTCCTCTTTGTTCACTTTGGGGCTTTTGAGCCCTCCACTACGGGCGGCCCAAAGTTTCAGGCCCATGCCTGATCGGAGCTCCGGCGTCGGAACGGAGAAACACTCAGCGGTTTGGAGTTTCCGAATCGGCCACTTCCTACCGGAGCCCGCGACTCCCGAAGTCCACAAGCCGAGCTGGGCGGAGATTCAACGCTGGCGACCCCAGCAAGAGATCCCAGGACTGAATGCTCCGCAAACCACAGCTCCACGGTGTTAAACAGCAGTCCTAACACTCCGGAGCTCCGGCGATCCCCAAAAAGGCATCATCCCGCTCTGCGATGGAATCCAGTGCTGCGCCACTGCTGAAGCTCTGGCTGGTCTCCGGCAGGAAAGGCCATGCCAATCCAATTGGTAGGCCGCGAGGAGGGGGCGAAGATGCGACTCGGAGAAAAGACGCATCCTCGACTAGGAGTGACTGAGAAAACTGCCGCCCCCACATAAAAAAGACATACTTTTGACACAACTAAAAATAAAAAGGGTTAAATGACAGACAAACTGCTGGCGAAGCTGCCGCGCGCGGTGCCACCCGATGACGTATTTGTACCTTGCCATCATGCCTTTTCAGCACTCATTCCATATTCTTTGATTTTGTTAATATCCATGGTCATTGGGCCTTGGTCATTTAAAGATGTGTTTGTACTTTTATTGAAGTATTTATCCTAGTGTTGCCACTGATTCATGAGAAACTTGAGTCCTCTTTGTTGAACCTTTTTTCTCATTTGGTTTTCTTTTTTCAATTTTTATTGGTTGGGATACCCAGTAACTACTAGCAGCTCACTTTATAATTCTAGCGTTTTACAAAACTATGAGCTGTACTGGCCCAATGGCCATCCTTATCTCTAATTATGTTTATGCTGTGTATTGTTTGCAGACCAATCAGTGAACGAAAGCAATTTCTATGTGATAACATGGTTGAAATTCCAAACAGGATCATGTTTTCGGAGATGAAGCATGTAACAGTAAGCAGTTCTTTTAATTTTTAAGCATGCAGTTATTACTAAAATTATTTAACAACCTTTGATTTTGATTCGGTATTGAATTGGTATTCTGTTTGAAAAGTAATTGCTAATTCATCAGAATATCTGCAAGGGAGAAACCATAGTAGATTTGTACAGGTAGGAAAATAAACTCGGCCACATGTTCATCTAAGCAGGATGTACAAGTTATTGTAGTGCTGCCAATTCACACTGCCACAGGCATCTTGAACCTGAGTTTGTCTTGCTCCTTAATTGTTCAATCTTTTATAGTGTTTAACATGAGATGCTATGAATATAGAGATTGCCCGGTACAGGTATTGTTTGAGAATGTCAAATCCCTAAGTTATGGATTACTACACTTGTAAACCATTTTGTCCATCTTTCAGATCTCAAATCAAAAGTTTTAGCTATATGCTGATAAATAATAACCATTTCTGGTTTAGTGTTCAATCCTGTGAAGTTTTTTCTGTATTGTCATAAGTGATGGGAGCAGAATTAGGCCATTTGGCTCATCAAGTCTATTCCACCATTCAATCATGCCTGATCTATCTCTCCCTCCTAACCCTATTCTCCTGCCTTCTCCCCATAACCCATGACACCCATACTAATCAAGAATCTGTCTATCTCTGCCTTAAAAATATCCATTGACTTGGCCTCTACAGTGTTCTGTGGCAAAGAATTCCACAGATTCACCACACTCTGACTAAAGAAATTCCTCCTTACCTCCTCAAGACTTGAAATAAATGTGAATTGTTGATTCCTTCCATTGGAGACTGCTGATTGCTATTTGATTTTGTTGTTCTTTCCATTAATCCCTTCTGATATAACTGAGTGGTAGCATGTTTCCAAAAACTGCATCACTCCTAGGAAATTGGTATGTTTAAATTGGATTATTTTGAATGAAAAAATTATAACCAAAAAAAAACATCTAAATATGTTACATATACAATGATTGCTGTAATTAGCAAAGCAGCTAAATCCTGAAGGTTAATTTTAATCAAACTTCTGTTCGCTATCCCATTGGTGATATATAGACTTTCAATTTAATTGCACAATGTATGTTATATTGAATGAATCTCGTTACATATCTGATGATAAACATAGTTTATCTTAATAGATATTTTTAATTCTATAGGTCTGCAGCATCACAGTTCTAGAGATTAGGGCTTCGTGTTAAATAATTGGCATACAATTTGGGGTAAATTTTTCCACACATTGTTATGTTGTGCAATCAATTCCCACTTCATGTAGTGTAACCTTTTTAACTCTTTAGGACATTTTAAATCGAGCAAATTTGCTATATCGAAAGCAGTATTGCAAAAAATAATTCCAAGATTTATCCGAGTTTGTGATTGAAAATCTAGAAAATGGAAAATGCCAGAAATACTTGGCAGGTCAATATCTTTGGAAAATAAAACCGAGTGAATGATACTGGTTAGTGTCCTTCCACCACGGATGTTCCCTGACAAGAGTATCTTGTTAGGGAAATGTTTTCACTGTTTTATCTTATTTGTAATTGAGTATGAATTTTACTGACTAAGTTTATCTTTTAATCTTTTTTTTTTGTCAGAGGGCCTCTGATCTGGGAGAAATGATCAATAGAGTTATCAAAGAGGGACTAGAAGGACTAGTACTGAAAGACCTTAAGGTGAGATTTTCTTTCTCTGAAAACTCTATGTTCTCTTATATAATGTTGGAACTGAGTGTACTTTGCAGGGAGGTGTTTATCTGCAGATAGTGATATCTATTCTGCATTGTTAATTGAATGAGAGTAAGTATTATTTATTTTCAGATTGTTTTACTAGAGAGGCTGTCATTTATACTTGTTTCCAGGTGTGCATCTCTCCTGTTTATCCCATTTGAGTTCCATGTCAGTTGCAGACTTTAAACATACTCTGTATGTCCAGGTTATTAATGTACAGCAAACCTATTTACCTCGCCCAAGACGTTGATAAACAGATAAATTATATATACAGCAAACCCTTCAATTTAATGGACTGCTTTATAAAGTGTTTTGGTTACAGCGGACGGACCTGCCAACGCCATTCCCAACCATCTCCCCTCCGCTTACAGCTCCCAGCTTCCAACGCTACCTCTGGCTCGCACGGTGCACCTTCTTCACCCACCGAATGGTCTGTTTGAAGCGGCTGTTGTTGAGACTCACGTTGTAGGACCTGGGGACAGGGCTTTCTTCAGGCCGCTGCCACCAACAGGGCGCACTCGGTCAACGAGGGCCTCCCTCCCCTCCCACCTGCTACTGCTTATTCCAGTCGGTCGATTGTTTTATCCGCTCTACCCTCCCCACTTATTTAATTATAGCGGACAATTGGCAATAACTGACATCATTTCCCCACCCCTATGGTATGTTATAACAAAGGTTCATTGTATGTATTAATGGAAGAATTACACTGCAGTTGAGAAAAATCTCTCCATGCAAAGAGTAATGGTGCCTGTGGAACTTGCCGCCTGAAAGGATAGAGACAGAATCCTACGTAACATTTAAAAGATATTTGGATTGACGTGTGAAGAGTCCCAGGTTATCGACAGAGCTAAATAATAGGAGAAATGCAGATGGCTCTATTTTGACAAGCATGGGCGTAAAGGAACAGAAGGCCGCTTTATATGCCGTCAACTTCTATTATACAAAGGTGAGAATCGTAGGTATTTGGAGACAGAGTAAATTTAGGTAATGGGAATTAGATTGGACAAGGCACAGCAGGGCCGGCCTTAGGAGGTGCGGGGCCCGATTGGGAAAATTTTCCGGATATATATATATATATATATATAAATAATTAATTATAAATGAGTCGCGTGTCGTGAGTACCATGACAATTGGGGGGAGAGTTCCTTTCACAGCATGTGGGGAGTCTAGCCAGGGGTAACGTTGCGAGGAGGGAAGGAGCGTTGAGAAGGAGAGGGTCAGGGTTTATGCCAGTAACACTCACTCACCATTGCCGTGGCGCTCCGGGTGCGGAGCTAGTGCATTGAGACCGGGGAGGGAAGCAGCTCGCGTGGCTACGAGTGGCCTCCATCACCGGACAGCGGAACCGACTGCCTTCTCAGCGTCTTCTGCTGGCCCGCTCACCTCTGGCAGTGCTCTCCGTCTGAACAGAGAGGGGACCAGCTCAAGTGCAAAGATCATAGAGCGGAGCAGGTCAGCGGGTGATTGATAACATCACAGCGGGCGGTGGAGCTTACTTTCACGTCAGCACGACCAAGGGATCAATTGAGGTTACTCGCACTGGCATATGGAGTAAGCTCCATCACCCGCTGACCCGTTCTTGAGCTGGATGATCCCCGGTCGACCCCCTCCTTCCCTCCCTGCAACTTTACCCATGGGCAGACTACCCACACGCTGTGAAAGGAACTCTTTCCCTTCCCCCCCACCAGCTGCGCTGTCCTTTTACAGCCACTTCCCACTTTACAGCCGCTTCCCATCAGCTGCTAGCAATGAGGGATAAACTTGGCTATATCTCAGGGATATACAAAGTCTGTCTTTCTTGGCTAACAAGCTATCCTTTGGCCTCCAAGATGCAGGTACATTTTTTAGCAATGTTACAAAATTTTTAGTTTTAAATCAAGTCTGCAATTTATCCCATCAGATAGAGCATAAAAATAAGTTTAATTTGACACCTAATTCACTTTCATATCTTTAGTATTAAAAAAAGTTATGGCCATTTTCATACTCGGAAATTAGCATCTTGTTCCCTATTGCTTTTCCATTGACTTAACACAAAAGCTGTGATTGAGGACAGTCAAAAGCCCATAACTTTCTTAAAAACTAAGAGAACTGAATAACATTTTCAGTTATTATAGATTGAAGCATTGTGAAACAAATATAAAACATCTTACTTGGATGACCTAAAATTAAAGCATATAATTAGTCAATTACCTTATTACAGCCAATTACAAAATTCACCGTTGTGACAGAAATAGTAATAAACACCCAGACTCCTTTGAAAATTCAAAAATGTCTCGATCAGAAATTTAATATTATTGTATTATATGCTGTAAATCCGTAACAGATGGGTGAATAAATTACATGATTTTTAAATCTCACTGTCATGAATTTATATGCCAGATGGAAGGAATTTAATGTTTAATTCCCATAAATTAAGCTAGAAACATCCATTCAAGATAATCAAAATTATTTTTTGCACAATACATGTGTATATTTAGTATAAAAATATTGACTATGGATAGACAATAACACAAAATATAGACAATTTAGATGCTCTTATGACATGCTTGTCCAACAAAAATGAACATTTAAATCCTCTTGCGAGTGGGTGTTTCTGGAATGCGATCAATTGGAACACCGCCGCTGCAGTGAGTTTTAACCCCATATCAGCAGGAAAGACACTGCCGGTTCGCATGAGGCCCAAATAAAATTTTCGCAACGTAAAATTAGATTATAGCCATCCAAGAAGCAAGATTATATGTAAAATAGTCGACACCCTTTGTTTTGTCCTGTTATTACGATCCATCAAGTTGTAGGCGTTGAGAGTGTTCAAAGTCATATTTTATTTTAATCCAATTATTAAATTGGCGTTTTTAAAAAAAAAAGCCAGGAACGGAAGTCCGATTTTTTTTCTTCATCAGCTAGTAGATACAAACGATACAAACCTGCATTTTAATCCCCCCCCCCCCCCGAGAGAGCGAAAGACGGAGAGACACAATGTGGGTTGGTAGGTAAATTTGAATGACTAACCTGCACAACAAAAACTGCACCAAAAAGAAGTTCGTACTCATGATGGTGAACTTTAAGAAATTCTCAATGTGTCATCAATGCATCAATCTACATTTCAGAGTAAAATGTAATTATGTTTTGAAGAAGTGTTAATGACGCTGCACACCTATTAAAATTCCCCTTTAAAATTGCAACCGAAAATTTTAAGTATTTGGGTTTTCAAATTACCAGAAAATACAAAGCATTATTTAATGCTAATTTTATGCCTTTATTAAATAAACTCAACGCATTGATTAATTTCTGGAAAACACTTCCGTTATCATTAATAGGCAGAATAACTGTTATAAAAATGATCCTTTTACCACAAATATTATACCTATTTCAATCTATACCATTATATATACCAAAAACCTTTATATAAAAAATACTCTAATATTACCAATTTTATCTGGGACTATATATCACACAGAATTCAAAGAAAACACTTGTGCAAACCAAATGATGTTGGGGGACTTTCACTTCCAAACTTTTTGTATTATTATTAGGCAGTACATATTAAGAATATAATTTACTGGTTGGACAGTTCCACCCAACAGACAGAATGGAGAAAGAGGACTGTTCTCCTTGTAACATAACAGCGATCCTCTTCTCCTTGATAAAACTGAACAACACAATATATAAGAATAAACCAATTATACATGATACAATAAGAATTTGGAAACAAATAAAATTATCTTTAAAATGAAGAAACCTATCATTGTTAATACCAATAGTGAATAATCCTTAATTTAAACCATCTCTTATTGATAAAGCATATAATCAATGGGAATGAAAAGGATCAGTGATATGTATGAAATGGGAAATCTGTTATCATTCCAACAATTCCAATTAAAGTTTAAACTGAAAAATAACCAATATTTTAAATATCTTCAGATCTGCGACTTCATGAAGGAATACATACAAAGATATCAAAACATAACTTTAGATCCACTGGAAGAAGCAATTAATATTAAGGCTGACTCGCAGAAATTAATATCATATTTATATAATAGTATTTTAAACATAAACTTAGACACTTAGAGAAGAGTGAGAACGAGAATTAATGATAAAAATTACGAGGGAAACCTGGGAAAAGTATTATTTTTTATATATAATATATATTATATACAGGTTACCAACTGTCCCGGATTCGCCGTATTTCGTCCCGGCGAAACAACCTAAATACGGTGTTTCCGGCAGCAAACATGTCGTTACGGAGAAGGGCGGGAACGAAAAAATAATCAAAACAATAAACGGGAAGGGCGGGGGCGGGAGCGGGAATGAGCGGCGGTTGGACACGTGCAGCGGAAGGGCGGGAGCGGGAACGAGCGGCGGTGGGACTCGTGCATCGGGAATGAGCGGCGGTTTGGACAAGTGCAGCGGGAAGGGCATATTGGGAACGAGCGGCGGTCGGACACGTGCAGCGGGAAGGGCGGGAGCGGGAAGGGCGGATGAGCGGGAACGAGCGGCGGTCGGGGACACGTGCAGCGGGAAGGGCGGGAGCATGGGAACGAGCGGCGGTTGGACACGTGCAGCGGGAAGGGCGGAACGGGAACGAGCGAGAACGGGAACGAGCGATGGTGGGTACAGGATGATGCTACAGACAGAGATGGTCAAAAAGGCTGTTAAGACATTCATGTGCAAGGAACAGAGGTAACATTAGCATTTGTGGGGCTCCTCTCGGGGCAAGGGCCCATTGCCTGTGTTGTATGTTTCAATAGACAATAGGTGCAGAGGAGGCCATTCGCCCTTTGAGCCAGCACCACCATTCACTGTGATCACGGCTGATCATCCCCAATCAGTACCCCGTTCCATGCCTTCTCCACCATATCCCCTGACTCCGCTATCTTTAAGAGCCCTATCTAGTTCTCTGTTGAAAGCACCCAGAGAACCGGCCTCCACCGCCCTATGAGGCAGAGAATTCCACAACTCGCCACTCTCTGTGAGAAAAAAGTGTTTCCTCGTCTCCGTTCTAAATGGCTTACTCCTTATTCTAAGACTGTGGCCCCTGTTCTGAACTCCCCCATCGGCATTGTCATTTAGACAATTGAGTTTATGTGTATGTGTATACTAAAGGATGTTTATGTGTGTTTAATGAGTTTTGTATACAGTACTAGTTTGAAAAAAGGAAGGTTGGATTCAACGCGCGTTGCAGATTTTGGGTCGTTGCGCATACATATTTCTGGTGCCGCAACATGTTACTGAGAGAAATGCATTTACCCCCATTTGTTACTGACAAATGGGTTGAATGTTACTGTGAACTAAATTTAGGGTTGGCATCTCTGTATATATTATATATATATATATATATATATATATATATATATATATATATATTATATATATATATATATATATATATATATAATAATATATATATATATATATAAAAATATATATATATATATATATATATATATAAAATATATACACAAATGTTCGATTAATGTTATATTATTCAAAAACTAGATTGAATAAATTATATCCAAATACTTCCCCCATTTGTGATAAATGTTTATCCCAAAATGCAACTATAACACACTCTTTTGTGTCCTGCATAAAACTTTATAAATTCTGGAGTGATATTTTTGAAATATTTACACAATTATTCAAGATAAAAATGGAACCGAATACTGAAATTATTACATTTGGAGTAATGGAAGATGGGAATAAATTGAACTCATCTCAACATTTATTTTTTAATTATGGGTTAATAACGGCAAAAAAACTCATACTTAACTTTTGGAAAAATACATCTATACCAACGCTTAAAATGTGGATTTAAAACATGTTGGAGACCGTACATCTTTAGGAAATGAGATTCCTCCTAATAGATAAATCAGACCAATTCTTAACGAGTTGGTCTCCATTTGTCGATTTATTTTAAAATTTTTTTTTTTTGGAAGCATATGGTGCAACAAAATCGTAGAAGCTCACTGTTTCAGGATTGGGTGAGGGACGGTCAAGAATATAGATAACGATCTCCTTAATCTCTTTGTTTCTACTCTTTCTCTTTCTACTTTTCAATGTTCTTCTTTCACACTTTTTTCCTTTTCACACACTATATATCGCACGTTTCTCTATCTTTTATTATCTAGTCTCTCGTTATCTTTTTCATTATTAAAAAAATTAAAATAAGAAGCTGTACATAAAATGTAATATGTCAATATGTATTAGGCACCTTGGTGCCAAATTCCTGTACTTCTAATAAAATAAAATAAAAAAAGGGGCGTATTTCTCTCTGCTGTTTGTAATGCGCCTTCCTGATATTTCTACTTTGAGCACCGGTCATGATGACATTAAGAACTTTCCCCCTTTTCTTTTGCAACCATTTGCCTAATGTATATTCACAATCATTATCTGATGTGTATTTAACAGAGAAAAGGAAGAGTCTGAGAAATGGCCAGGGGATAGAGTTCTATTATAAAATTAAATTGTAATTGAAATGTTCTGTAATGAAATTCTGTGAATGAATTGATCCCTGCTAATTTAGTGGAAGGGCAGCTGCTGCCATGATAGCTGTAGTGCCTCTAATGTACTAAACATGTTTCACTGGAGAGGTTTTTAACTAAAAGTTAAACATTGTTACCTGATTTGAAATGTTAACACTTGTAGTTATCCGATATAAGGTCTATTGAGCCTCTTTTTACATATGTTTAGAGTCTCTATGAACCAGGCAAACGGCACTGGCTAAAAGTAAAAAAAGACTATCTCAATGAAGGTGCGATGGCTGATTCTGCAGACCTTGTTGTGCTGGGAGCATTTTATGGACAAGGGAATAAAGGTAATGGCTTTATTGTGTGACATAAGATATTTTGACGTGCATAAAAACTTTTTTTAATTGTAATGTTAGGCGGGTTAAGGATATTCTGAGATGTCAAACAGTTGTGTGTGTCTGCTTTATTATTTTTGTAACCAAATAATTTTGGACAGACTGATGGTGCCATCATACCAGGTCCATCCAAAATGGGTGTTTTCCTTCAGTTTTCTAATTCGAACAAGCCCTCGCCAACAAAACTCTTGATCTAGATTTGAGGGCAGTTCCATTGATTATTTTACATTCTTGGGCTTGAAGGTACAATTCTGGTGGTAGCCCCAGCAACATCACTAACATTCAACATTCACTAATATTACTCAACATTCAAAAACTCCTGCGTCCAGCATGGTATCGAGAAACAATAACTGTATTTATCACAAGGTTAATTAACAAACCTGTGAATTTGGAATGGAAGAATGAATTTTGGCAGCACCACATGGTCTGGGTTTAAATTTGCAAACCTGAGACTTTGAGCAAAAAATAGTGTGTTTGGTGTAGCCGGTGATAATGATTTTACCAAGCAAATTGTAGCACTTGAGTTAAGTTTACCAAATAAGAGCTTGGTTGTTTTTGTCTTAGTTCTGGCCAAGTGGAAAGATATTAAAATTTGCTAGGCACTTTAAAGCTTATTTTAGGTAATAGATATGTTCTTGCAATTATCCTCTCCAATCTCTTGCCAATTGTGATTCCACCTGTAAAATAACAAATTGCAGATACTGGAAATCTGAAATAATGCCAGAAAGAAATAAGATCGAATTACTACATAATGAGACCTAGCGGCTCCTTTATCTGGTTTATCAACTTTTGTTATGCCTTCACAAAGCTCGATTTCTTCGGCCTTGTCCTTATAAAAGTATCTTCCCAGCATTCTGGAGATGCAGAGTGACATCGTATCCTATTGCAGGCAAATGGTGAAAATCAGTATTGTAAATATTTCATTGTCATAATCAATCGATACAAAGGTAGGATTTTAGTTTTCCTAATTTGTGATATTGCTTAGGTATGTGGGTGGATGAAGATCTTTGGAGTTTATGGCTTCCTTGGATTTGTTTCAGGTGGGATGATGTCTATCTTCTTGATGGGCTGCTATAATCCCAACACTTCACGTTGGTGCACAGTGACCAAGTGTGGAGGTGGCCATGATGATGCAACTCTGGCCCGATTACAGAATGAACTCGACATGGTGAAAATAAGTAAGGTAATGTGGCATTTCCATTGCTCGCACTGCTTTGCACTGTTTTAGAAAGATTTAATAATTAAGTAAAATGATTAGTTCTTGCTATAACTTTAAATAAATATTCTGTTGCTGCAGGATCCAAGCAAGGTGCCAAGTTGGCTAAATGTCACCAAGAACTACATTCCCGACTTCATTGTTCGAGACCCAAAGGTCAGTTTCCAAGCTACCTTAATATTGGCTGTAACGAGATTTTCCTTAATTTGCCAGCATCTCAGTTTCTTTCATTCACTCGGCAAATTTCCCTCTGAGGAATTGCTATCACAACGTTCAAAAAACATTTGGTCAGGTACATGAATAGGATAGGTTTACAGGGATATGTGTCAAACACAAGCAGAATGGACTAGTGTAGATGGGGCATGTTGGTTGGCGTGGGGAAGATGGGACAAAGGGCCTGTTTCCACGCTGTAGGATTCCGTAACTGACTGAATTTCTTGCCCTCCAGGCAGATTCGTAAGAATTCCCTGACATTCTGGTTTGTATCCCTCTGGTGTGTGAGTGTGTTTACGTTCTGATTTATTTTCTTTCTCGTACTTTGTTTCTCAGAAAGCACCAGTTTGGGAAATCACTGGAGCAGAATTCTCAAAATCGGAGGCCCATTCTGCAGATGGGATATCAATCCGATTCCCGCGGTGCACCCGAATCCGTGACGATAAAGACTGGGAAACTGCAACCAACCTTCCTCAACTCAAGGTACATAACCTTACAGGTGGACCCGTATGGTGTGTTTTATTGCGGAGTTGCAGACTGATGTGAGGACTAATCATACAAGACACGTGTTTGTGTGCAAGGTCCGAGCAAGTTTTGGACCACAGTGCTGGACTAGGATGAGTATGAGTGGACTTGAGAAAGAGACCTGCTTTTTCAAATCATTTGCCATTTCTTTGCATGCAAGATGATGGGGGCAGGCCCAGTGGGGTTTGCTGTGGGTTGGTGACAGGGTGTGGATTATTCTTTACATATGGATGAAAGGTTGGCTTGTATATTTAGGTTGGAGATTCTCCAGTGATGGCAGGTTATGTTCTGTGCTCAGCAATGGGAATCTCTGACCGACTACCTACCTGTGTATTCTGCTATCCTATGTACAAGCAGCATTAGATGCAGTTGGCTCCAGTTTAATGGAGATGCCAGTGACAGCAAGTTTCAGAATCTGGAACAAAAAGAAACTGCTGGAGAAACCATAGCAGTATCTCTGAAGGCAAAGGGATGGTTGACAGTTCAGCACTTTGCTTTTGGCTCTATTTTAATTCCTGTTAACGGTATCTTCTGCATTTTATTTTAATGACTAACGTTCCTCATTAATCTTAATCCATTGATTAAATCTTCAACTCTTTGATTTTACATATTGTTACAAATGTATTCTTTCAGGACTTGTACAAAGCTTCTAAAATTAATGAAAGTGCTGATATTGTGGTAGTTCCTGAGAAAGATGACGATGAATGGCCCTCGGGTGGTTCTGGTGCCTCTGATATGACGTCGAAACTGACCCCACATGGTTCAAACACTTCCTCCAAATTGCCTGCAAAGAAAAGTAAGAGCGAAGGAGGTGAGGAAATATCCAATTTTAAATGTGTGGTACTTGAAGAGTAGCTTAAATCATTTCTGGCTCTGGAACAGGGGTTTGGATTGAGTAGATTTGTGTGCAGAAAGATATTTTCCTGCAGTGTCGTGCTGCATAGAAACCGGCTCTTCATCTCAACAGGTCTGTGCTGACCAAGCACCTGTTTCTCCAACCCAACATAATTTAGTTTTATTTTTCCCACATTCCTATCAACCTCCCCCAGATTCTAGTACACTAGAGACACCTACATTCGCTAATTAATCTTCTAACCATTGTACCTTGACATGCGGAAGGAAACTGGAGCCCCTAGAGGGCATCCATGTCACAGGGAGAATGTGTAAATTCCACACAGATTTGCCTTTTGTGAAATTAGCTTGGTTCCTTTTTAGCTAATCCAGAATGTAGCCCTCCCTCTGATTTACCCTGGCCGATCTTGGAGTTTCAAGCAGATATTGGAAGTTTTTTTTAAATGTATAAAAGAATGCACATTTACATAATGTTTCAGGCCTGTTAATATAATGCAATGCTTCACACTTATTGTCATGTGGGAAACATGGCAGTCAGTATGAATTTACAAGATTTCATAAACACTAATGGAATTGATAGGTTAATGGGTTTTCATTGTTTTGGTAGAGGAATAATATTGCCAGAACACCTGGACAAACTCGCCAGTTCCTCAACAAACATTACCCTCTGGATCTTTTGAGCTTGCCTGGGGCTTCTACCAGTGTACCACTTGTCCTTCCCTTTATCTCCCTTGGTACCACCAAAGTCATAAATGTTAGACGTACGCCATCATTTTATTACTGAGATTAAGGAAATAAAGCTCTTTCCATGACATGAAAATAATGATTATGCCACCCAATAAACACACTCACAGTATGCAATGGAAGCAAGTAGTAAATTAAATGGTTCTGATTTGCACCCGTTTTGGAAAACTGGTAGTTTACTTGAATATTTGTACAGACTTCTAACTTTGTTTCAGCAAGAATACTAATATGCCTAAACTGTTGTAGGAAACAGAACTTCTCAAAAATCACCACCTGAAAGTTCAACGGGAAAGACGATGAAGAGAAAATTGCCACCAATGGAACGGAACGGAAAGAAGGTGATGCCCATTTTGCTGCCTCAAATGTTGTACGTTATTTGATGGTTTGTTTCTTCCCCCCCCCCCCCCCCCCCCAGATTAACATTGGTGCTTTGTTGGGCTAATGGGCATTGCCTGTGATTCCACATTTTGAAGACCCAATTTTCAAACTATTTGTTAAAACTGGATCAAATACTCACCAGGTCAGGTACTATCTGTGAAGGGAAAAATAAACGCTATTTTTGCTCGATATGCTGTTCAATTCTGATGAAAGTCATTAACCCAGTACCTCTGTACCTGTCACGAAAGATGCTGCCTGGCATCCTGAATATGTTCTGTTTATATTGCTGATCTTTAACTTCTGTAGTATTGGCATGAGAAATTGGCACACTTTCCTTTGGAGCAACGAATGGCAGAAGTTGTTTGGGCGGCTTTTGCAAATTTGAAATGAGTGACTTTTTTTAATTTCCCCCGCCCCCCCCCCCCCCCGGCTTCTCAAAGAACTTTCCAATGCAATGGCAGAAATCACAGCAACTGTCCCATTACCTCTTGGTCTCTGGCTGGTGGAAAAGTAAAAGGACAGTTCCTGCAGTTGTATGAGAAAGTTCTCTAGTTTTTTAAAAAAAAAATAAAAAAAATAAAAAAAAAATTTAAGTCTGCCCTTATGGTTTAGTGACGTTAGTCATTGTGTCATACAGCGAGGAAACGGGCCTTTCGGTCCAACGTTCCATTCCGACCAAAATGCTCCATCAACACTAGTCCAACCCGTCTGCATTTGGCCCATATCTCTCTCAAAACACATCTTATCCATGTACCTGTCTAAATGTTGCAATAGTATCTGCCTCAACAACCTCCTCCAGCAACTCGTCCCATACATCCCTCAACCTTTGTGTTTTTAAAAAAAAAAAACATTATTCCTCAGGTTCCTATTAAATATTTTCCCCCTGGCCTTAAACCTATGTTCTCAGGTTCTCGATTTCTCCCACTGGGCAAAAGACCCAATCTATTCCTGTCATGATTTTGATGAGGATCACCCCTCATCCTCCTGTGCTCTGAAGAATAAAGTCCTAGCCTGCTCAGCCTCTCCCTATAGCTCAGGCCCTCGAGTCCTGGCAACATTTTCGTAAACCTCTGCACCCTTTCCAGCGTGGCAACATCTTTCCTATAACATGGTGACCAAACCTCCAGTTATCCAGTGAGTAACTGAGTTCTGTGTTCTAGTGATGATAAGCAGTTTGCTCCCTGGTCTACAATTTGGCATGTATCTTGGTGACTTGTGTGCGGAGAGGGACAGGGTCCCATTCCTAGCCATAACTATAGGTGGTAAATTTGGATGAGATGAAGGTGTGGCTTGGCGGGAATACCAAACACCATTTAGCCAAAAAGAATTGAAGAATTGTTTTAAATGATGTTATTACAAGCAAGATAGACCATTTAATAGAGTTTGCTTAATGATGAGACCCTGATAAAGCAAATGGCACATAGAGATGAATTAATTAGACATGAGTAGACAGTAAAATCTTCTGGCAGATATATTTGCAACTTTGCCCATTTTAAGTGAGGCATTCACTACAGTGGCATCAATAACATAATTATAAGAGAAAACCTGAGTTAACCTTTCTTCTTATTAAAAGCCTCTCTAGCTTATGCAAAAATGTACACCTCTCAAGTTCTTAACAAGATAAATAGCTCTTTATGTTGGACATGGATGCAAGGCATCCGTTATTTACTCCTGTTGAAATCTTGCCAAACTATTAATAAACCATATCATGTAAAATAAATGTCAAAATGCACTGTGCCTCATGATAAAACATAAATGGAAGTGATCCTTGTGTCTGTTTTAACTTGGCTTTTTTTCTTTAAACAGATGAAATCTCCAATAGATGAAAAGAGTAACGGCTCTTTGCTTTCCAGTCCATCTCTGCCATCTCCTAATCAGGTACTTTATTGCAGTTGTTATTATTATTTTGTAAAACGATTTGCAGCATTCATCAGATTCCTTCAGCTTTAATTCAGCAAACCTTGCACAGTGATTTCAAGTGTGTTTCTCATCACTTTCCGTTGGAACAAAATTAGTTGATTTTCTGTTTGGTTCTCAGAGCAGGAAGACAGGAAAATCCAAGACTGACCCTTCCGGAGAGTAAAACATCTTAATGCAAAAGGTTGCAGAAGCAGAGCATGCTCCCAGAATTATATCTTTGTTTATTTTTATTTTTTTGTTTTGCTGAACCATGGGTCATGAGAAAGCAGAAATGGCATTAAAGTTAAAATTGATCTGATGGACTAAATGACTTGCAGACGAATAGGCTAATTCTCTTTCTTTGATCCTATAGATACCAATATCTTTGAAAGATTTGGGTATCTGTATTTAAATAGCGTTTTAAAGAATCATTCCTGAGACCTGAGTCGAGATGGTGAGCAGCCATACATCCACAGTGAACATCAGTAATAGTATTATCAATAATAATAATAATAGAACATCAACAATTTGCAGCACTTCTAATAAAAACTAATATGAAAATGAAATTTCCACATTGAATGTGTATACTGACTTCACAATGAATGATGCGTTTAGTTTCAAATGGAATTTCATATGGCTTTATATTTCATAAAGAAAACAAAAAGGCAAAGTTCCACAGTCTGCCAAATGATATCAACGTTTGGCACGAAGAACTAGCACCGAGAAATCTACTGGTATCAATAATGCTGCTGCCTCTGATCCTAATCATTGTCTGTTAATAAATGGTATTTTTTCAGTCAACGCAAATGTCAGTTAGCTTAAATACTTTAACTATCTAATAATAGTTTAAATTTTATGCCTATTTGTAGCCAAGACAGAAATTTTTAAAAAACCTTAAAAAAAACAAAAAACCCACCTTAAAAGAGAAAGATCTGCTACAACACTTTTTAAAATGAATATTTTTATTTTCTCAGACATTGCTGGACATATTTACAGGGGTAAAACTTTATTTGCCTGCATCTGTGCAAGACTTCAACAGAATTCGGCGGTATTTCATCGCATATGATGGTGACCTGATTAAAGAGTATGATATAGCCACAGCAACCCATCTGATTGGTGAAGTAGAGGATAACACATGTGCCAAACGTGTCTCTGTGAATTGGATATGGGCGTGCATCAAGAAAAGGCGGCTGGTTCCACCATTCTGAAAGGATGCATTCTTCACAATGAAGGAAAAAGGATAAAACTCTTAAATCTGAGATGAACTACTTAACTGAGCGATTTGAGATTTGTAATCTTCTATATCGTGGGGATGAATGAGATTGCAGACTGATATTCTTGGTGTCCTTGGTGTCATGTAAATACGATTCTAGACTTTTGTAGTAAGAAGACGTATGGAAAGAGGTGCTGCAGGTCTGTTTACTTGCTTTAATGCTCATGTTTCCAACATACATAACAGTTTCTGCACTGTGGTGCTATATCTGATTTTCTTCAAGGCCATGGAAAAGTGCATTCCAATCCACAGACCTAATAGGAAGCTAAGTTGCAGACCCCCTTGTGAAAAGACAACTTCTTGAAGAACTATGATTGGTGTTCAACCTGGAGACACGATGACTTTCTTCAAATAATACAATTATTCAATTTGTTTTTATGTGATTGAAATTTATAGTTCATCGATTTAAAAATGAAATTTGCAGATGGTCGAAATCGGAAACAAAAACAAAATGTTGAAAAATCTGGCAGAGTGGGTAGTATCTACGGAAAAATAAATGTTATGGGTCTGTGATCCTTGTAGATCTGCAGTATCGACTACTCCTGATCTGAGTTTTTTCCAGAATGTTTATAGTTTTATTTCAACCTCGGCATAATTCTTGCAGACATGTTTTCCTCTAACCTGACCTCTTGGTTCCTAAGGTTTTGTAGCATTTTGGTACATGATTTTGGGTGCAAAATTTGCAAAAGGTTTCAGGTGAAACAATGGTACATTTCCTCCTTCTCCTGATGACATGCCCAATAACTGCATTATTGCTATGTTACTGAGATGTACAGGTAAAATAATGTGTCTGCATTGAATTGGCTGTTCTCAGTGAAATATTGGATGGGGTGGTTATGTTGTGGCAAAATCATGAGACCATGGCCCCCTGCAGCCATTCTCCCTTTATCCCCTGTGAGTGTTACACAAATGTTGTTGTGCTCTTCTAGCATCCACGATGATTTGGCATCAAGGTGCCTCGGGTATGGCCATTTGGACAAAGCTCTTATGAGAGTTTGCTTTGCTACCTGTCAAAGAGGAAGGTTTGCATAAAATTCCTCCACTTCCTCTTTAGCTTTTTAAATTCTTTGTAGAGACTGCTATATGTTTAAAAGTAAAAGCACATTTATGTAAAGTGAATAGGCGAGGGTTTGGGATGCTGCTGATGTTTCCATAATAAAGTTACATTACCCATCAGTGATTTGCTCAAATCTCTGCAAACAATTTGGAATTTTTTTCCATTAACCTAATCTTTGGGCTTTATTTTCTCCTCCCCAACCTCTTCCCAGCTCGCAGCTCGGCAAGTTATCGAAAGTTGTGGGAAGAGAATTCATGGAAAATAAATCTCTCATTTAGCTTTGATTTCTGTTTAAAGAGTTTATAAAATAGCAATGTTTCATGTGACCCAATATGAATTGTGTGTTTATTTACTAACTGACGCATTGAAAATGTATTTAGAAGTGAGTTAAACACTTTTTGCCAGCTTCTGAATTGTTCTGTAGATCAATACATTATGAACAATTCATATCAGTAAATGATCTACTTAAAAAAAAAAAGAGCAGGTTTATGCCATCTGTCTGGGAAACATGAAAGCAAATTGGCATTCTACTTTGGACTTGACTCCTCAGAAGTTCCGTATCTCTTCTTGGTGGTACTCCTGTGAAAGGGAGCGAAATGGGTAAGAAAAAGAAAAGCAAACAGGGAGTGAACAGTGGGAAAGAGAGCATCAACTTAACATTAGAGTTGTTGGAAATCAGAAGAATTAACAATTGTCTGTTGGGCGTTTGTGGTTTGGAAATATTTGGGAGATGAAGGATAACCAGGGATTATCGGGTTTGCACTCTTGGATTGGTTGAGTCAAGAGGTTTGTGACCAAGAGGGAGGAGGATAACTGGTGAATTAGGAGTACTCTCGCAGATATTCTGCAGGGTTTCAAGAAGACAGATCATCATCACCTTCTCATGGACATTTTGGGATGGACTGTAAATGCTGGTCTTGCCAATGATGGGCAGGTCCTGAAAATGAAATTGAAATTGAAATATAGGGATAAGGGTGACAATATCAAGAATGTAGTTTTCAATCCACACTCAAAGGCTTGCATAGACAGTGAAGCATTTCTCAAATTGCAGGGTTTAAAATACTCATTGCCAAGATTTTTCCAAGCCATGATGGAGCAAACTGAATTGAAGATAAAGGCTGACTGGTCAATTTTTGTATTGTTCCAAATAAATGCTGTTGCTGTTGTGCAAGTAAACACAGTAGCAAATGGCAAGTGTGGCTTGTCGGCTTTACTTTAATATCTGCCACATAAAGGAGTTAGATTTAAGGTCTCATCTGAAGGAAAGCACCATCATCAGTACAGGATTCACTCTCTTGTTCCCAGCTGTTGGGCAAGATTATCCACTTGGGAATCTAGAATGGGATTTGAGCCACATCCTTGAGTCTCAGGGGAGAATGTTGTCTCTGTCTATTATAGGAAAGTGGGGGAACTGTAGATGAGAGTAGATCAGATAGGAACATTTGGGTGCAGATAAAGTTGAAGTGATTTGTTGGAGAGAAAAATTAATCCACAGGAGACTGGGTTAGCAGTCCAAATGCAACCATGGACCTTTAGACATGGCAATACTGTGGCTATTTGAAGCAGCACGTCCGTCATCGAGTGGTGCCGCACGTAGCAGCCTTGCCAGCAGTTTGTCCTTTCGCCCTTTTTATTATTTTTAGTCTGTCCAAAAGCATGTTTTTGGAGTTTTCTTAGTCTTTTTAATGTGGGTTGGGGGGAAGAGGGGAATCCGTTTCCCAGTCACTACCTGGTCGAGGATATGAGTCTTTTCTCCGAGTCGCATCTTCGCCGCCCCCCCCTCGTGGCCTACCAACTGGATTGGCGCGGCCTTTCCTGCCAGAGATCGGCCAGAGCTTCAGCAGCGGTGCAGCGCGGAATTATCATTGCGGAGTGGGACGATGCCTTGATGTGTTGAGGCTCCGGAGTGTTGGGCCTGTTGCTTTAACATCGTGGAGCTGTGGTTTGTGGAGCTTCCAGCTGTGGGCGGCGCTGACTTTAACATCGTGGAGGTCTGGGATCCTTTGCCGTGGGTCGCCAGACACGCATGCTTGCGCACACACGCGTACCTTCGGCCATGGGCCCTGTGGACGGTAACAGCAGGAGCTGACCTTGTTGGTGACCGTCTCCGAACTCCAGCAACAGCAGCTTCGTTCCCCCCGAATCGTGGGGCTTAAATAGGCCCATTCGCAGGGCCTTTTGTCGCCCGGCGGGGGCTTCAACATCAGTGGCCTTGATCGTCTTGACGCAGCAATTTGATCACGAGTCGGTGGAAGATCCCGCGGCTGATTTTAAGTTGCGCTGGTCCGGGCGATGAAAACCCCTGCGAAAGGGCTGATTCAACTTCGCTCTAGGATCTTTCCTCCACCAGAACGTCTCCCTCCTCCAATCACCGTGCTCCATCCTCAATCGCACCCCCCTACGTCGGCCTCTGACCGACACCTCCCTCCTCCAATCATCGCACTGAATCATCATGGTGTCCCCCCCCCCCCACTGTCTGCTGACCCCAACGTCTCGTCCAATCGGCACCCTCCCTTGATCATCAGTCCCACCCCCACTGTCTCGCAGAAAGCAGAGATTTTTAATCGTTTTTTTTCACCCAGTTTTAAAATTTGGATTACAAAACATGGGGGCGATCGTCCCCCACCTCTCAAAACACGGGCGGGATCGTCCCCCTCCTCTCAAAACATGGGGGGGGGGACGTCCATTGAGTTTGCGATGGATTTCCCATCTTTGATTTGAATGATTGGCCTGGGTTAGCAGATTCATGATGATAATCACAACACGCAATTTTGTCCATCTTTAAGCTATGTTTCACGAACAACCACCACATCAGTTTCACGTGTCTTATCAGTGCTCCTGTTCATTGACTTTATTTTCTCAAGGATTAAACTGATGTCTAAACCATTGCAATGTTTGGTAACACTGATCTTTCAGCTTTACTCTGTGTTCCTGATGTATTAATGAAGCTTTGTTTTTTCTTTCTGTGTCTTGTTTCAACGCCCCCTTCTGAAACTGTCAGGTTCCCATTCTCGCAGTAAGTTTAAATCCACCTCCTGTGCACTGGCAAGGACTTGATGTGATTTTTTTTTTTTTTTTAGACAACCTGCCTATTTGAGACCTTATCAGACTGCCATTTTTTCACACTCTCTCTCTCTCTCACTCTTTTCCTTCCTTCCAGTTTGCATACTTAAGTGAATGGATGGTCAACAACTGTGTTAGATTCAATATCTTTATTTGTATAGATAAATACATTGATGGGAACAACGATAAAAGAGCATCAGGATATCACAAAGCAAAACAATTCTTGCTGAAATGTTTCAAGTGCCTTAAATGTTTATTTCGGAGACGTTTTTAGGGAAGCATAATACGATCATTCACTTTTGAACTTAGCTAAAAACAATGGCAAGCATTAGTAAGCATTAAATTAGAAAAATAATAGCCTGCTGGTCTGTTTTTTGACATTAGTTAAAGAATAATGCTGTCCATTCCTCTGTGCATGATCCATGCATTAGTAATGGTGAGCCTCAACCATTGGACAGGTCATCTAGCCTAAAGTTTAACATTTGACTTGAAGTGCAAATGAAAACACAGATAATACTGCACAAAATGCATTATTTTGAGGAAACATTGGCCTAATAACAGCATATTCTAAATCTTTCGATCAATTATCACACTCTTGACTCACTGTTGGATTGGGTGCTGCTGGCAGCTATTGGCAGCTTGTGACAAAAGGCCACACCTTTGATGGCATTAATGAGCTTTGAACGATATTTGGTGCCAGCGTAAAAATACACAAAAGGATCCAGAACGTTATTGGCGTAAAGGGCAAGAACGCAACAGTAATAAACCACTCCGATTTGTTGGTAATTTTTGCAGCTCTTGACACCCACAACAGACGCAATTAAACGTGTTACATTTAAAGGAAGAAAACATATTACAAAAATGCACACTATCACCATCATCATCCTGACAGCATGTCGGTTTTTTTCTGAATGAGCAGTTAATGTCAAATTGGCAAATTTCCTTTGAATAAGTAAAGTTGACACCAGCAAGGATATAAATGGAATTCCAAAGCTCAGAATAAAAAATGCGATAGTGACAGAGAGTAAATCTTTCTCTACATTTGGTTGATTGACGCTCATACAATGTATTTTTCCATTCAATTCAAAAACATTCATTTTAAAAAAAGAGGGAAATGCGAATAAACCAGCTAACATCCAGATCAAGACACAAATGACAATGGTACATTTCTTTGTAATCCTGCCTTGGGTGCGGATAGGCTTGATGATCATGTAACATCGATAATTGCTGATGCATGTCAGGAAGAAGACACTTGCCAACACGGTGCAATACATCATGAATGTTTGGAGTTTGCACACAAAGTTTCCAAATATCCAATAATTGTTGTTGCTGTGGTAAATTATTACAAGAGGATAGGTGAGTGTGAAAAGCAAGTCGCCCATGCACAGATTCAACATCAAAATGTCAATTGAGGTCTTTTTCTTCACATGCAAGCAAAATATCCATAGGGCTAAACTGTTGAAGCTAGCAGCTAAAATGAAGAATATTATAAGGATCGGAGGCATCATTCTTGTGAGGAACTGTTCATCCAGCAAACATGTTCTATTCATTGTGGCTATGACTGATAAATTGCTTGTTTCTTCAGTAGGAGCCGTCTATGATGAAGAAGAAGAACAAAAATATAATTTAAATTGACCAACCATTCTCTAGCTTTGCGTGACTTTTTGGTGATGAGCAAACAGTGCTGTAGAACATTGGATAATGGCTGCAGACCTGCTTTACTATAATACTTTGCTCTTGGTCTGTAGTGGCTTTAGTGGAGCTTCATCAGTTAATAAAATGAGACTAAGAGCCGATAAAGTGTGTTTTTGCATTTGTTCCTGTAAATTTAAAGCTGTGATAATGGTCCCACAGATATGTCTTCCATTCAACGACTTCTGTACATTGTGCCCTCCTCCATTTCTTCACTGCCATTCCATTCTCCAACCCCCACCCCATGCACACACCTGCATTCTATCCACTCATTGCCTATCCACTGAACCTCAATTCCTCTGCGTTTGATTTTGGTTGGGACTTATCAAATTCATTTTGGAAAATGAAGTACAGAGTGGCGCAGCTGGTAGAGCTGCTGTCTTACAGCACGAGAAACCCAGGTTCGACCCTGACCACGGGTGCTGTCTGTGAATTTTGCACAATCTTCTTGTGACCACATGGGTTTCCTCCAAATGCTCCAGTTTCCTCCCACGTCCCAAGGACATGCTGATTAATTTGGTTAAGGTTAATTGGCGTCTGCAAATTGTGCCCTACATCATAAGGTTATAAGGTCATGTGACAGGAGTAGAATTAGGCCATTCAGCCCATCAAGTCTACTCCACCATCCTCAGATATGGTGCCCAAAATTGTTCAGGTGTAGGGAATGGATGCGAAAGTTGGATAACATACAACTAGTGCGATCGGGTGCTTGATGGCCGGCGTGGCTTCTCTGAAGATCATGGACAAGGTGACGTTTCAGATCAGGACACGTCAACAGATTGAGGAATGGTCCCAACCTGAAGCATCACCTATCCATGTTCTCCAGAGATGATGCATGACCTGCTGAGTTACTCCAACACTTTGTGTCTTTCTTTGGAAACAAAGCATCTGCAGTTCCTTGCTTCTCCAGCACTTAATTCGAACGTATGGCTTTGACAAAAAGCCACCACATTCACATGTCTGCCACCACAGTCCCCTAAGCAGACACTTGCATTCTGAGCTCTGCCACACCAGGTATAGAGAGGAAAACAATTCACAAATGTTCTTAAAGCCTCCTTGAGAAGAGCATCGTAACATCCTGGCCATAAGTAGCTGAAAATAACAAGGGAGCATTCATGATATCATTGAGATCCAGCAGGAAGATCCTGACAATATGGTACTTGGACTCCCCAAGCTGGACTTAATTTTGAACTCTGTTATGGGAGATCACTAGGTGGAAAGAGAAACCGAGCAAAACCTCTTCATAAAAGATGTAACATTGTAACTGATTCTGGCCTCTGAGCTCTTAAGATTCTCTGGCCTGTTTGCTCTTAAAATGTAGGATTGTGATGGTGTTGAGAGCCTGGGGCCATTCAGGGGAAGTGCAGAAACTGCCACATGAACAATGGAGATGTACCCATCTCTTGAGCGCCAAACCACCCACCCTGGCCCCCACCTCCCCAACCCCATCTCACTAGACACATCCTTGCCTCAGATTGGGCACAGATTGAAGGTGAGAGGGGGGAAGATTTTAAAATGACCTGAGTGGCAATTTTTCACTCAGAGGGTGGTGAAGCGAACTGCCAGCAGAAGGGATATTATGATCATTAAAAGACGAGACACAAGAGAATGCAGATGATGGAATATTGAGCAAATAACAAGCTGATGGATGAACTCAGGTCAGTCAGCTTTTATACGGGGAAATGGACATAATGACATAACTGGCTGGGACCCTTCTCCAGTCACGTAAAAGACACTTGGATGGGTACATGGAAAGGAAAGTTTTGGAGCGATATGGGTCAGGCGCAGGTAAGTGGGACTACTCAGTTAGGCAACCTGGTCGTTATGCAGGGGTTGGGCCAAAGCGCCTGTTTTCATGCTGTATACCTCTATGACCCTACTCATTAAGTGATCAGAATTTTAGAAATGGAGATGATTGCTTACCGGTCTGCCTTGTCGTCCCAGTGCAGAAGCGACAGTGCTCAGCAAGAATATCTATAGAAACTTGTTTCACAACACTTCCTTATGTGGATGATGAAACTTAAGGAGGCCCAAAATTGAGAAGAAAATTCAACATCCTGCATGTCTGAATTGCCAAATGTTTTGTTTTTAAATCAGGAAAGTCGGTAACTGTCAAGTTACTGAAAGACGAAAGGAAAGATGATTTCATAAATACTTTGATTTGTTTGTCAATTCTGCTTTTCCAGTAAGTTCAGAAGTTATTCCACACTCAACATTTTTTTAAAACCTGATTGAAATAGTTATTTCACAGCATTGTGAACAGGTATGGCTGTGTCACACATATGCCACTGAGCGAGTAAACGTAGAACCTGCAATAATACAGAAAACTTTTCAACACTTATATGTTTGAAATTTTAATTCATTTGCATAAATAATGCTCATTTGTAAAAGTGATCACAAAGCAGAGAAGTTTACATTCTCATTTGTAGGAAGTAATTGCAGATGCTGGTTTACACCAAGATAGACACAAAATGCTGGAATTGCTCAGTGACACGGGCAACATCTCTGGATAGAGGTTTACACAAAAGATGGATACAAATGTCTTATCTAGAGATGTTGCTTGTCCCACTGAGTTACTCCAGCATTTTCTGTCTATCTGCAGCTTACATTCTCAGTTGGGTTCATAAATGTCCTTTGGCAAAGGAGATTGGCTTTGACTCATTTGTTGCCGAATGGTTGACCTGGATTGACTTCAGTGGATCTAGTCCCAAAATAGCAGACTACGACGACCTTCGTAAACGACCTTTCATACTTGAGCAACTTGGGGATGCGCAACATTTTCCTGCCGTGGTCACCTGCAAACTGAGTTGATGTTTGGGAGGTGTCAGACTGGAATGTTGCTGCAAACGTTCAGGCAGATGATACAAGAGAAAATGTGGCAACACCATTGGTTTATTGGATCATGGAATAAGAGGGATGGCAAATAACTGAAGACTTGTAGTAAATACCATACACTGAGGTATGGAGACCTTGAAACCTGCTGGCAAACAAAATGTATAAAGCTTGAGAATTAAGAATGTAAAAAGACTTGATAAAGACAGGTGTGAGGTATCAGCAAGGTCCTAGTTGCTACGTTGCATAGACCAGAAACTATTGAGGAAGAGTTTTTTTTAAATTCATTCTAGGATGTGGAAATCCACCTCCTGTAGACTGGCAAGGTCTCTGTGATTTTTTTTCAACCACTGTCTTTTTCAGTCATTATATGACTTTGCCATTTTTTCTCTCTCTCCCTTCCTTCCAGTTTTCATACTTAAGTGAATGGATGTTCAACAACTGTCTTGAATTCAATATCTTTATTTGTATATATAGATACATTGATGGGAACAACGATAAAAGAGCATCAGGATATGACAAAGCAAAACAATTCTACTGAAAAGTTTCAAGTGCCTTAAAAGCTTATTTCGGAGACATATTTCGGGGAGCATAACACAATCATTCACTTTTGAACTTAGCTAAAAACATCGGCAAGCATTTGTCGGCATTAAATTAGTAAAAGAATGGCCCATTATTCTGTTTTTGACATTAGTTAAAGAATGATGCTGTTCATTCCTCTGTGCCTGATCCATGGCATTAGTAATGGTGAGCCTGACCATTGCACAGGTCATCTAGTCATAGGTTTGACATTTAACTTGAAGTGCAAATGAAAACACAGATATTATTGCACAAGATGCATTATTTTGAGTTAACATTGGCCTAAGAACAGCATTTTCGAAAACTTTGGATCAATGGTCACACTTTTGATTCACTGTTGGATTGGGTGCTGCTGGCAACTTGTTACAAAAGGCCACTCCTTTGATGGCATTAATGAGCTTTGAACGATATTTGGTGCCAGCGTAAAAATACACAAAAGGATCCAGAACACTATTGGCGTAAAGGGCAAGAACGCAACAGTAGTAAACCACTCCGATTTGTTGGTGATGTTTGCAGCTCTTGACACTCGCAACGGACACAATTAAACGTGTTACATTTATAGGAAGAAAACATATTACAAAGATGCACAATATCACCATCATCATCCTGGCAGCATGTCGGCATTTTTCTGAATGGGCAGTTAATGTCAAATTGGCCAATTTCCTTTGAATAAGTAAAGTTGACACCAGCAAGGATGTAAATGGAATTCCAAAGGTCAGAATAAACAATATAATATTGGAAGAGAGTAACTCTATCTCTGTAATTGGATGATTGTAGCTCATACAATGTAGTTTTCCATTCAATTCAAAAACATTGATTCTAAAAAAAGACTGAAATGCGAATAAACCAGCTAACAACCAGATCAAGACACAAATGACAATGGTATATTTCTTTGTAATCCTGCTTTTGGACTGGATAGGCTTGATGATCACATAACATCGATAATTGCTGATGCATGTCAGGAAGAAAATACCTGCCACCCCGGAGCAATACATGAGGAATGTTTGGAATTTGCACACAAAGTTTCCAAATATCCAATAATTGTTGTTGCTGTGGTAAATTATTACGAGAGGATAGGTGAGCGTGAAAAGCAAGTCGCTTATGCACAGATTCAACATCAAAATGTCAATTGAGGTCTTTTTCTTCACGTGCGAGCAAAATATCCATAGGGCTAGACTGTTGAAGCTAGTAGCTAAAATGAAGAAGATTGTAACGGGTGGAGGCATCATTCTTGTGAGGAACTGTTCATCCAGCAAACATGTTGTATTCATTGCGGCTATGACTGATGAATTGCCTGTTTCTTCAGTAGGAGCCATCTATGAATGTAAGAATATGAACCAAAAATATAATTTAAATTGACCAACCATTCTCTAGCTTTGCATGACTCTTTGGTGATGAGGAAACAGTGCAGTAGAACATTTGATAATGGCTGCAGACCTGCTTTACTATAATACATTGCACTTGGTCTGTTTCACACTGGCTTTAGTGGAGCTTCATCAGTTAATAAAATGAGACTAAGAGCCGTTAAAGTAGCCTCTGTAAAGTGTGCCCTACATCATAAGGGTATAAGGTCATGTGATAGGAGCAGAATTATGCCATTTGGCCCATCAAGTCTACTCCGCCATCCTCAGATATGGTGCCCAAAATTGCTCACGTGTAGGGAATGGATGCGAAAGTGGGATAACGTAGAACTAGTGCGATCGGGTGCTTGATGGTCAGCGTGGCATCTCTGAAGAGCATGGATAGGTGACGTGTCAGATCAGGACACTTCTTCAGACTGTGGAAGGGTCCCAAGCTGAAACATCACTGATCCATGTTCTCTGGAGATGATGCATGACCTGCTGAGTTACTCCAACACTTTGTGACAATATGGTACTTGGACTCCCAAAGCCGATACTTCAATCTGAACTCTGTTATGGGAGATCACTAGGTTGAAAGAGAAACCGAGCAAAGCCTCTTCATAAAAAAATTAACATTGTGATTGATTCTGGCCTCTGCGCTCCTAAGATTCGCTGGCCTGTTTGCTCTTAAAATAGAGTAGAGGATTGGGATGATGTTGAGAGCCTGGGGCCATTTAGGAGAAGTACAGAAACTGCCAGCATGAATGATGGAAGGATTGTACCCATCTCCACCCACCCTGACCCCCACCTCCCCAACCCCATCTCACTAGACACATTCTTGCCTCAGTTGGGACAGAGTTTGCCGGTCCCTCACTGGCCCCATCAGTCACTCTTGAACACAGGAAAGCAGAGTGGAAGCAGTCGATGTCTTCCCCCAAGCTACTGCTACTGCCAACAACTTTAGGCTGTGCACGCCATACGCAAGGAGAAGACCCTACTCATTAAGTGATCAGAATTTTAGAAAAGGAGATGATTCCTTACCGGTCTGCCTTGACGTCCCAGTGCAGCAGTGACAGTGCTCAGCAAGAATATCCATTGAAACTCGTGTGCCAAACTCTTACTATTGCTTATGTGGATGATGAAACTTGGGGAGGTCCAGTATTGGGAATATAATTCAACATCCTGCATGTCTGAAAATTACCAAATGTTTCGTTTTTTAATCAGGAAATGAGCTAACTGTCATGTGACTTGACTGTCATGAAAGACGTAAGGAAAGGATTTCATAAATAGTTTGATTTGTTTGGGAAATCTATCGCAAACCTCAATTTGAATTAATAAATCCAATGCAATATTAGGTGTAAATTTCTTGATTTCTAATATAACCTGTTGCTCCAAATAGCCACAGTAATACCATGTCTAAAGGTCCATGGTTGCAGTCCAGTTTATCAGCTGTTGGGCAAGATTATCCACTTGGGAATCTAGAATGGGATTTGAACCACATCCTTGAGTCTGAGGGGAGAATTTTGTCTCTGTCTATTATAGGAAAGTGTGGGAACTGTGTAGATCAGATAGGAACATTTGGGTGCAGATAAAGTTGAAGTGATTTGTTGGAGAGAAAAATTAATCCACAGGAGACTGGGTTAGCAGTCCAAATGTAACCACGGACCTTTAGACATGGCATTACTGTGGCTATTTGGAGCAACAGGTTATATTAGAAATCAAGAAATTTACACCTAATATTGCATTGGATTTATTAATTCAAATTGAGGTTTGCGATGGATTTCCCATCTTTGATTTGAATGATTGGCCTGGTTAGCAAATTCATGAGGATAACGACAATGCACATTTATGTCCATCTTTCAGCCAGTAGCACGAACAACAACCACATCTTAGTTTCACACGTCTATCTGTGCTCCTGTTCATTGACTTTATTTTCTCACGCATTTAACTGATGTCCAAACCATTGCAATGTTTGGTATCACTGATCTACCAGCTTTCCTCTGTCTTCCTGATGCATTAATGAAGCTTTCTCTTCTCACTTTCTGAAACTGTCAGGTTCCCATTCTCGTAGTAAGTTGGTTTAAATCCACCTCCTGTGCACTAGCAAGGACTGTATTGTGATTAAAAAAAAAATTACAAACCACCTCACTCTCACTCTCACTCTCACTTCCTTCTAGTTTTCATACTTAAGTGAATGGATGGTCAACAACTGTGTTAGATTCAATATCTTTATTTGTATATATATATATAGATACATTGATGGGAACAACGATAAAAGAGCATCAGGATATCACAAAGCAAAATAATTATTGCTGAAATGTTTCAAGTGCCTTAAATGCTTATTTCAGAGACATATTTAGGGAAGCATTATAAGATCATTCACTTTTGAACTTAGCTGAAAACAATTGCAAGCATTTGTAGGCATTAAATTAGAAAAATAATGACCTGCTAGTCTGTTTTTGACATTAGTTAAAGAATAATGCTGTCCATTCCTCTGTGCATGATACATGGCATTAGTAATGGTGAGCCTCAACCATTGGACAGGTCATCTAGCCTAAAGTTTAACATTTGACTTGAAGTGCAAATGAAAACACAGATATTACTGCACAAAATGCATTATTTTGAGGAAACATTGGTCTAATAACAGCATATTCTAAATCTTTGGATCAATGATCACACTCTTGACTCATTGTTGGGTTGGGTGCTGCTGGCTGCTATTCGCAGCTTGTGACAAAAGGCCACACCTTTGATGGCATTAATGAACTTTGAACGATATTTGGTGCCAGCGTAAAAATACACAAAAGGATCCAGAACGTTATTGGCGTAAAGGGCAAGAATGCAACAGTAATAAACCACTCTGATTTGTTTGTAATTTTTGCAGCTCTTGTCACCCACAACGGACGCAATTAAACGTGTTACATTTAAAGGAAGAAAACATATTACAAAAATGCACACTATCACCATCATCATCCTGACAGCATGTCGGTTTTTTTCTGAATGAGCAGTTAATGTCAAATTGGCAAATTTCCTTTGAATAAGTAAAGTTGACACCAGCAAGGATATAAATGGAATTCCAAAGCTCAGAATAAAAAATGCGATAGTGACAGAGAGTAAATCTTTCTCTATATTTGGTTGATTGACACTCAAACAATGTATTTTTCCATTCAATTCAAAAACATTCATTTTAAAAAAAGAGGGAAATGCGAATACACCAGCTAACATCCAGATCAAGACACAAATGACAATGGTACATTTCTTTGTAATCCTGCCTTGGGTGCGGATAGGCTTGATGATCATGTAACATCGATAATTGCTGATGCATGTCAGGAAGAAGACACTTGCCAACAGGGTGCAATACATCATGAATGTTTGGAGTTTGCACACAAAGTTTCCAAATATCCAATAATTGTTGTTGCTGCGGTAAATTATTACGAGTGGATAGGTGAGTGTGAAAAGCAAGTCGCCCATGCACAGATTCAACATCAAAATGTCAATTGGGGTCTTTTTCTTCATGTGAGAGCAAAATATCCATAGGGCTAGACTGTTGAAGCTTGCAGCTAAAATGAAGAAGATTATAAGGATCGGAGGCATCATTCTTGTGAGGAACTGTTCATCCAGCAAACATGTGCTATTAATTGTGGCTATGACTGATAAATTGCTTGTTTCTTCAGTAGGAGCCATCTATGACGAAGGAGAAGAACCAAAAATATAATTTAAATTGACCAACCATTCTCTATCTTTGCGTGACTTTTTGGTGATGAGCAAACAGTGCAGTAGAACATTGGATAATGGCTGCAGACCTGCTTTACTATAATACTTTGCTCTTGGTCTGTTTATCACCGGCTTTAGTGGAGCTTCATCAGTTAATAAAATGAGACTAAGAGCCGATAAAGTGTGTTTTTGCATTTGTTCCTGTAAATTTAAAGCAGTGATAATGGTCCCACAGATATGTCTCGGCCCTTCCAGTCCGTGCCGACCATTTATTTTCCCCATGTCCCATCTAACTGCACTCAGACCATACCCCTCCATTCCCTTCCCGTCCATATACCTATCCACTTTACTTTTAAATGTTAATCCTGTTTGCACTTGCAATAGAACCACTAGCAAAATCTGTGAGATTGCATCCTGAAATATATGGGTATGAAACTAAAGAAACTGAAAATAAAATCTCTTTATACGCAGATGATGTATTACTTTATATCACAAAACCGGAAATTAGTATTCCTAACTTGTTAGATTTAATAACTCAATTTGGATCGTTTTCAGGATATAGAATTAATTGGAATAAAAGTGAATTTATGCCAATAATGGGAAATAACTTACATATATTACAACAATACCCTTTTAAGATTGCAAATGAAAAAAATAAATATCTTGGAATTTATGTAACAAAAAGATATGATTCTTTATTTAAATCTAATTTCCCACCCTTATTGAATAAATTACTTAAGAATATTCAATATTGGAAAACATTACCTATTTCAATGCTAGGTAAGATTAATGCGATAAAAATGATTTTTCTTCCACAATTATTATACTTGTTTCAAATGATCCCGATATATCTTCCTAATTTTTTTTTTTAAGAAAATGGACTCTATGGTTACCAATTTTATTTGGGATTATAAGAACCATAGAATAATTAAAAAGCATTTATGTAAATCAAAAATGAATGGAGGTTTTGCATTGCCTAATTTTATGTTTTATTATTGGGCAGTTAATATAAAAAATATGAATTTCTGGTTGGAAGAACTAGATAAACAACCAAACTGGTTAAAAATGGAAAAGGAAGACTGTTTACCTTTCAAAATTAGCTCGATTTTATTTGCTAACACTACAATACATAAGAAAATTTATAGAGGAAACCCAATAATAGAAAGTGGTATACGTATTTGGAAACAATTTAAAAAAAACATTAAAATTACAGAATACACCACTAGCTCTTCCAATTGTAAACAATATTTCTTTTAAACCTTCATTGATGGATAAAGGTTTTTTTAAATGGAAGAACTATGGAATAAATATGATTGGTGATCTCTACAGGGAAAGTTTATTTCTCTCATTTCAGGAATTACAACAAAATTATGGATTACACTCCAAAGAATATTTTAGATATCTACAAATTAGAGATTATGTTAAATCAAATACACTAGATTTTAGGAATAGAAAGACAGAAATTTTAGATGAATGTCTAAATAAACATCCGAATACAGAAAAATTAATATCATATATTTATAATATTTTACTGGCAATTGATTTACCAAATACGGATAAATATAGACAAGCATGGGAAAACGAATTAGGTCAAGTAATTAGTAGAGAAGTATGGAATGAAAGCTTACAACATATACACCACTGCTCATTAAATGCCAGACACTCCTTGATACAATTTAAAGTTATACATAGATTACATTTCTCAAAATCCAAATTAAATAGAATTTTCTCAAATGTTTCCGCTATATGTGATAAATGTCAACAATTAGAAGCTAATTTAACACATTCATTCACAAAATGTATAAAAATTAATAATTTTTGGACAGAAATTTTTAAGATAATCTCAATTGTAGTTAATGCAAATTTAATTCCAGACTCAAAATTGATCATATTGGGAATATTAGAAACGAATCAGATACTAACAACACAACAAATAATTTTTATTGGTTATAGTTTAATAATTGGTAAAAAAATAATACTAAGATTTTGGAAAGGTCCCATATCCCCTACAATTAAAATGTGGATTACAGAAATGTCGGAGACACTTCACCTGGAACGATTAAGACTTGTCCTGATGGACAGGTTGGATCAATTCAGAGGAATATGGTCTCCATTTATTGAATATTTAAAGGGTTAAGATGGTCCGGTTCGAGGCCATGACTGAAGCCTGAATGAAGGAATAGATGAAGAATTATATACAATAGATCATGAATATATCTCCAATGAAGAATATCTTGTTTAATACTCCACTCATTTAATTTATCTCTTTTTTATTTCTCTTTCTCTTTATTACCTATCTCTATTTCCTACTGTTATAAAATTTAAAAAAATATAGAAGTATAAATAAGATTGACTGTAACTTTTAAAAATATTAAGAATGTATGTGACGATAATATTTTCTTTTTCTTTGATTTTATATTATTTCTTCTTAATATGTAATTACTTCTAATAAAACTATTTTACAAAAAAAAAACATCAAAATCGATCCTGCCTCCACCACTTCTGCTGGAAGCTCATTCCACACAGCCACCACCTTCTGAGTAAAGAAGTTCCCCCTCACATTACCCCTAAACTTCTGTCCCTTAATTCTCATGTCATGCCCTCTTGTTTGAATCTTCCCTACCCTCAATGGGAAAAGCTTATCCACGTCAACTCTGTCTATCCATCATTTTAAAGACCTCAATCAAGGTCCTTAACCTTCTGCGCTCCAAAGAATAAAGGCCTAACTTGATCAACCTTTCTCTGTAACTTAGTTGCTGGAACCCAGGCAACATTCTAGTAAATCTCCTCTGTACTCTCTCTATTTTGTTGACATCCTTCCTATAATTAGGCGACCAAAATTGTACACCATACTCCAGAATTGGTCTTACCAATGCCTTGTACAATTTTAACAATACTTCCCTACTCCTATATTCAATGCTCTGATTTATAAAGGCCAGCACACCAAAGGCTTTTTTTTACCACCCTATCTACATGCGATTCCACCTTCAGGGAACTATGCACAGTTATTCCTAGATCCCTCTGTTCCACGCATTCCTCAATTCCCTACCATTTACCATGTAGGTCCTATTTTGATTTGTCCTGCCAAGATGTAGCACTTCACACTTATCAGCATTAAACTCCATCTGCTATTTTTCAGCCCACTTTTCCAAATGGTCCAAATCTCTCTGTAGACTTTGAAAATCTACTTCATTATCCACAACACCACCTATCTTAGTATCATCTGCATACTTACTTATCCAATTTTCCACCCCATCATCCAGATCATTGATGTACATGACAAACAACAGTGGACCCAACACAGATCCCTGAGGCACCCCACTGGTCACTGGCTTCCAACCTGACAAATAGCCATCCACCATTACTCTCTGACATCTCCCATTCAGCCACTGTTGAATCCATCTTGCTACTCCGCCATTAACACCCAAAGATTGAACCTTCTTAACCAACCTTCCATGGGGAACCTTGTCAAAGGCCTTACTGAAATCCATATAGACAACATCCACTGCTTTACCCTCATCAATTTCCCTAGTAACCTCTTCAAAAAATTCTAGAAGGTTTGTCAAACATGACCTTCCAGGCACAAATCCATGTTGACTGTTCCCGATCAGACCCTGTTTATCCAGATGCTTATATATATTATCTCTAAGTATCGTTTCCATTAATTTGCCCACCACTGACGTCAAACTAACAGGTCTATAATTGCTAGGTTTATTCTTTGAACCCTTTTTAAACAATAGAACAACATGCGCAGTACGCCAATCCTCTGGCACTATTTCCGTTTCTAATGACATTTGAAATATTTCTGTTATAGCTCCTGCTATTTCCTCAGATATCCTCGCCATCCTCAGATATGCTGCCCAAAATTGTTCATGTGTAGGGAATGGATGCGAAAGTTGGATAACATACAACTAGTGCGATTGGATGCTTGATGGCCTGCGTGGCTTCTCTGAAGATCATGGATAGGTGAAGTTTCAGATCAGGGCACGTCAACAGATTGAGGAATGGTCCCAACCTGAAACATCACCTATCCATGTTCTCCAGAGATGATGCATGACCTGCTGAGTTACTCCAACACTTTGTGTCTTTCTTTGTAAACAAAGCATCTGCAGTTCCTTGCTTCTCCAGCACTTAATTCGAACGTATGGCTTTGACAAAAAGCCACCACATTCACATGTCTGCCACCACAGTCCCTTAAGCAGACACTTGCATTCTGAGCTCTGCCACACCAGGTATAGAGAGGAAAACAATTCACAAATGTTCTTAAGCCTCCTTGAGAAGAACATTGTAACATTCCCACCAACTAATGGTTATTCGTGGCCATAAGTGGCTGAAAATAACAAGGGAGCATTCTTGATATCATTGAGATCCAGCAGGAAGATCCTGACAATATGGTACTTGGACTCCCAAAGCTGGACTTTATTTTAAACTCTGTTATGGGAGATCACTAGCTGGAAAGGGAAACCGAGCAAAACCTCTTCATAAAAGATGTAACATTGTAACTGATTCTGGCCTCTGAGCTCTTAAGATTCCCTGGCCTGTTTGCTCTTAAAATGTAGGATTGTGATGGTGTTGAGAGCCTGGGGCCATTCAGGGGAAGTGCAGAAACTGCCACATGAACGATGGAACGATGGAGATGTACCCATCTCCTGAGCGCCAAACCACCCACCCTGGCCCCCACCTCCCCAACCCCATCTCACTAGACACATCCTTGCCTCAGTTGAGACAGAGTTTGCCGGTCCCTCACTGGCCCCCATCAGTCACCCTTGAACACAGGAAAGCAGAGTGGAAGCAGTTGTTGTCTTCCCCCAAGCTCCTGCTAACGGAAAAAAAGTATGTTCCCTATGTTAGATTTTTAATAACTAATTTTCTGTTTTACAAATATGAGGACGTTAGCGGGTTCAGAAGGTTTGATGAGAAGGAGGGGCACGATAAGCATGGTCTTTTTTCCCTGGTGTGCATGAAACTGAGAGGTCTGTAATAATCACAAGGGGGATAGTAGATAAGGTGAATAGTCACGGTCTTTTGGGGAGTTTAAAAGTAGATGGCACAGATTGAAGGTGAGAGGGGGGAAGATTTTAAAATGACCTGAGTGGCAATTTTTCACTCAGAGGGTGGTGAAGCGAACTGCCAGCAAAAGGGGTATTATGATTATTAAAAGACCAGACACAAGAGAATGCAGATGATGGAATCTTCAGCAAATAACAAGCTGATGGATGAACTCAGGTCAGTCAGTTTCTATGCGGGGAAATGGACATAATGACATAACTGGTTGGGACCCTTCTCCAGTTACGTAAAAGATACTTGGATGGGTACATGGATTGGAACGTTTTGGAGCGATATGGGTCAGGCGCAGGTAAGTGGGACTACTCAGTTAGGCAACCTGGTCGTTATGCAGGGGTTGGGCCAAAGCGCCTGTTTTCATGCTGTATACCTCTATGGCCCCACTCATTAAGTGATCAGAATTTTAGAAATGGAGATGTTGCTTACCGGTCTGCCTTGTCGTCCCAGTGCAGAAGCGACAGTGCTCAGCAAGAATATTGCCCAACAATTTTACAACACTTCCTTATGTGGATGATGAAACTTAAGGAGGCCCAAAATTGAGAAGAAAATTCAACATCCTGCATGTCTGAATTACGAAATGTTTTGTTTTTAAATCAGGAAAGTCGGCAACTGTCAAATTACTGAAAGACGAAAGGAAAGATGATTTCATAAATACTTTGATTTGTTTGTCAATTCTGCTTTTCCAGTAAGTTCAGAAGTTATACCACATTCAACATTTTTTAAAACTTGATTGAAATAGTTATTTCACAGCATTGTGTACAGGTATGGCTGTGTCACACATATGCCACTGAGCTAGTAATCGTAGAACCTGCAATAATACAGAAAACACATTTCAACACTTACATGTTTGAAATTGTACATTCATTTGCAATAAATAATGCTCATTTGTAAAAGTGATTTGATTTGATTTTATTACTTGTCATTCGAACCTCAGAGAGGCTCGAACAAAACTCCGTTTCTACAAGCCATACAAACAAACAAACAGAACAATTCATAAAAAAACACGCAAACAATTCAATTCACACAAACATCCATCACAGTGGATCCCTCCTCACTGTGATGGAAGGCAAAGCTTCTCTCTCCCCCGCACCCTCTCTCTCCCGATGTCGAAGCCCCAGGCGGGCGATGTTAAGTGCTCACAAAGCAGAGAAGTTTACATTCTCATTTGTAGGAAGTAATTGCAGATGCTGGTTTACACCAAGATAGACACTTAATGCTGGAATTACACAGTGACACGGGCAACATCTCTGGATAGAGGTTTACACAAAAGATGGATACAAATGTCTTATCTAGAGATGTTGCTTGTCCCACTGAGTTACTCCAGCATTTTCTGTCTATCTGCAGCTTACATTCTCAGTTGGGTTCATAAATGTCCTTTGGCAAAGGAGATTTGCTTTGACTCATTTGTTGCCGAATGGTTGACCTGGATTGACTTCAGTGGCTCTAGTCCCAAAATAGCAGACTGCGACGACCTTCATAAACGACCTCTCATACTTGAGCAACTTGGGGATGCGCAACATTTTCCTGCCGTGGTCACCTGCAAACTGAGTTGATGTTTGGGAGGTGTCAGACTGGAATGTTGCTGCAAACGTTCAGGCAGATGATACAAGAGAAAATGTGGCAACACCATTGGTTTATTGGATCATGGAATAAGAGGGATGGCAAATGTCTGAAGACTTGTAGTAAATACCGTACACCGAGGTATGGAGACCTTGAAACCTGCTGGCAAACCAAATGTATAAAACTTGAGAATTAAGAATGTAAAAATACTTGATAAAGACAGGTGTGAGGTATCAGCAAGGTCCTAGTTGCTATGTTGCATAGACCAGAAACTATTGAGGAAGAGTTTTTTTAATTCATTCTAGGATGTGGAAATCCACCTCCTGTAGACTGGCAAGGTCTCTGTGATTTTTTTTCAACCACTGTCTTTTTCAGTCCTTATCTGACTTTGCCATTTTTTCTCTCTCTCCCTTCCTTCCAGTTTTCATACTTAAGTGAATGGATGTTCAACAACTGTCTTGAATTCAATATCTTTATTTGTATAGATAGATACATTGATGGGAACAACGATAAAAGAGCATCAGGATATGACAAAGCAAAACAATTCTTGCTGAAAAGTTTCAAGTGCCTTAAAAGCTTATTTCGGAGACATATTTCGGGAAGCATAACACAATCATTCATTTTTGAACTTAGCTAAATCAACGGCAAGCATTTGTCGGCATTAAATTAGTAAAAGAATGGCCCATTATTCTGTTTTTGACATTAGTTAAAGAATGATGCTGTTCATTCCTCTGTGCCTGATCCATGGCATTAGTAATGGTGAGCCTGACCATTGCACAGGTCATCTAGTCATAGGTTTGACATTTAACTTGAAGTGCAAATGAAAACACAGATATTATTGCACAAGATGCATTATTTTGAGTTAACATTGGCCTAAGAACAGCATTTTTGAAACTTTGGATCAATGGTCACACTTTTGATTCACTGTTGGATTGGGTGCTGCTGGCAACTTGTTACAAAAGGCCACTCCTTTGATGGCATTAATGAGCTTTGAACGATATTTGGTGCCAGCGTAAAAATACACAAAAGGATCCAGAACACTATTGGCGTAAAGGGCAAGAACGCAACAGAAGTAAACCACTCCGATTTGTTGGTAATTTTTGCAGCTCTTGACACGCACAACGGACGCAATTAAACGTGTTACATTTATAGGAAGAAAACATATTACAAAGATGCACAATATCACCATCATCATCCTGGCAGCTTGTCGGCATTTTTCTGAATGGGCAGTTAATGTCAAATTGGCCAATTTCCTTTGAATAAGTAAAGTTGACACCAGCAAGGATGTAAATGGAATTCCAAAGGTCAGAATAAACAATATAATATTGGAAGAGAGTAACACTATCTCAGTAACTGGATGATTGAAGCTCATACAATGTAGTTTTCCATTCAATTCAAAAACATTGATTTTTAAAAAAAGCGGAAATGCGAATAAACCAGCTAACAACCAGATCAAGACACAAATGACAATGGTATATTTCTTTGTAATCCTGCTTTTGGACTGGATAGGCTTGATGATCACATAACATCGATAATTGCTGATGCATGTCAGGAAGAAAATACCTGCCACCCCGGAGCAATACAAGAGGAATGTTTGGAATTTGCACACAAAGTTTCCAAATATCCAATAATTGTTGTTGCTGTGGTAAATTATTATGAGAGGATAGGTGAGCGTGTAAAAGCAAGTCGCTTATGCACAGATTCAACATCAAAATGTCGATTGAGGTCTTTTTCTTCACGTGCGAGCAAAATATCCATAGGGCTAGACTGTTGAAGCTTGCAGCTAAAATGAAGAAGATTGTAACGGGCGGAGGCATCATTCTTGTGAGGAATAGTTCATCCAGCAAACATGTTGTATTCATTGCGGCTATGACTGATGAATTGCCTGTTTCTTCAGTGGGAGCCATCTATGAATGTAAGAATAAGAACCAAATATATAATTTAAATTGACCAACCATTCTCTAGCTTTGCGTGACTCTTTGGTGATGAGCAAACAGTGCTGTAGAACATTGGATAATGGCTGCAGACCTGCTTTACTATAATACTTTGCACTTGCTGTTTCACACTGGCTTTAGTGCAGCTTCATCAGTTAATAAAATGAAACCAAGAGCCGATAAAGTGGGTTTTTGAATTAATTCCTGTAAATTTAAAGCTGCAATGGTCCCACTGATATGTCTAGGTGTCTTCCACTCAAGGAATCCTGTACATTTTTTCCTCTTCCATTTTCTTCACTGCTATCCCATTCTCCAACACCCACCCCACGCACACACCTGCATCCTGTCCACTCATAGCCTATCCCCTGAATCTCCACCCCCAGGACTTATCAAATTCCTTTTGGAAAATGAAGTACAGAGTATAGAGCTGCTGTCTTACAGCACCAGAGACCCAGGTTCGATCCTGACTACGGGTGCTGTCTGTGAGAACTTTGCACAATCTTCTTGTGACCACATGGGTTTCCTCCAAATGCTCCAGTTTCCTCCCACGTCCCAAGGACATGCTGATTCATTTGGTTAAGGTTAATTAGCCTCTGTAAAGTGTGCCCTACATCATAAGGTTATAAGGTCATATGATAGGAGCAGAATTATGCCATTCAGCCCATCAAGTCTACTCCACCATCCTCAGATATGGTGCCCAAAATTGCTCATGTGTAGGGAATGGATGCGAAAGTGGGATAACATACAACTAGTGCGATCGGGTGCTGGATGGTCAGCGTGGCATCTCTGAAGAGCATGGATAGGCGACGTGTCAGATCAGGACACTTCTTCAGACTGTGGAAGGGTCCCAAGCTGAAACATCACTGATCCATGTTCTCTGGAGATGATGCATGACCTGCTGAGTTACTCCAACACTTTGTGACAATATGGTACTTGGAATCCCAAAGCCGATACTTCAATCTGAACTCTGTTATGGGAGATCACTAGGTTGAAAGAGAAACCGAGCAAAGCCTCTTCATAAAAAAATTAACATTGTGATTGGTTCTGGCCTCTGCGCTCCTAAGATTCTCTGGCCTGTTTGCTCTTAAAATAGAGTAGAGGATTGGGATGATGTTGAGAGCCTGGGTCCATTTAGGAGAAGTACAGAAACTGCCAGCATGAATGATGGAAGGATTGTACCCATCTCCTGAACGGCAAACCACCCACCCTGACCCCCAACTTCCGAACCCAATCTCACTGGACACATACTTGCCTCAGTTGAGACAGAGTTTGCCGGTCCCTCACTGGCCCCATCAGTCACTCTTGAACACAGGAAAGCAGAGTGGAAGCAGTCGATGTCTTCCCCCAAGCTACTGCTACTGCCAACAACTAGGCTGTGCACGCCATACGCAAGGAAAAGACCCTACTCATTAAGTGATCAGAATTTTAGAAAAGGAGAAGATTGCTTACCAGTCTGCCTTGACGTCCCAGTGCAGCAGCGACAGGTCTCAGCAAGAATATCCATTGAAACTCGTTTCACAACTCTTACTATTGCTTATGTGGATGATGAAACTTAGGGAATATAATTCAACATCCTGCATGTTTCTTCTTGAATTTTGTGAAGCGGTTACTAGGGAAATTGATGATGGTAAAGCAGTGGATGTTGTCTATATGGATTTCAGTAAGTTTGTGGCAATCTTTGGGTATTAATGGCGTCAGAGAGTAATGGTGGATGGCTGTTTGTCAGGTTGGAAGCCGGTGACCAGTGGGGTGCCTAAGGGATCTGTGTTGGGTCCACTGTTGTTTGGCATGTACATCAATGATCTGGATGATGGGAAAATTGGATGAGTAAGTATGCAGATGATACTAAGATAGGTATTGTAGCAACAATGGCAGATGGAGTTTAATGCTGTTAAGTGTGAAGTTGCTACATCTTGGCAGGACAAATCAAAATAGGACGTACATGGTAAATGGTAGGGAATTGAGGAATGCAGAGAGATCTAGGAATAACTGTGCATAGTTTGAAGGTGGATGCATGTAGGGGTGGTTTTGGTGTGCTGGCCTTTATAAGTCTAGGTGTCTTCCACTCAAGGAATCCTGTACATTTTTTTCCTCTTCCATTTTCTTCACTGCTATCCGAAGAATCTCCAACCCCTCTTGCATTTGATTTTATTTAGGACTTATCAAATTCCTTTTGGAAAATGAAGTACAGAGTATAGAGCTGCTGTCTTACAGTTCGATCCTGACTACGGGTGCTGTCTGTGAGAACTTTGGTGACCACATGGGTTTCCTCCAAATGCTCCAGTTTCCTCCACGTTCAAGGACATGCTGATTAATTTGGTTAAGGTTAATTAGCCTCTGTAAAGTGTGCCTAATCATAAGCATATGATAGCAGAATTATGCCATTCAGCCCATCAAGTCTACTCCAGATATGGTGCCCAAAATTGCTCATGTGTAGGGAATTGGGATAACATTAGTGCGATCGAGCGTCTCTGGCATCTCTGAAGAGCCATGGATAGGTGACGTGTCAGATCAGGACACTTCTTCAGACTGTGGAAGGGTCCCAAGCTGAAAATGATCCATTTCTCTGGAGATGATGCATGACCTGCCGTGGGGGGGGGGATGTTGTACCCACTGTTGTTTGTCATGTACATCAATGATCTGGATAATGGGGTGGAACATTGGATAAGTAAGTATGCAGATGATACTAAGATAGGTGGTGTTGTGGATAATGAAGTAGATTTTCAAAGTCTACAGAGAGATTTGTGCCATTTGGAAAAGTGGGCTGAACGATGGCAGATGGAGTTTAATGCTGATAAGTGTGAAGTGCTACATCTTGGCAGGACAAATCAAAATAGGACGTACATGGTAAATGGTAGGGAATTGAGGAATGCTGTGTAACTGAGAGATCTAGGAATAACTGTGCATAGTTCCCTGAAGGTGGAATCGCATGTAGATAGGGTGGCAAAGAAAGCCTTTGGTGTGCTGGCCTTTATAAATCAGAGCATTGAATATAGGAGTAGGGAAGTAATGTTAAAATTGTTCAAGGCATCAGTAAGACCAATTCTGGAGTATGGTGTACAATTTTGGTCGCCTAATTATAGGAAGGATGTCAACAAAATAGAGAGAGTACAGAGGAGATTTACTAGAATGTTGCCTGGGCTCCAGCAACTATGTTACAGAGAAAGGTTGAACAAGTTAGGTCTTTATTCTTTGGAGCGCAGAAGGTTAAGGGGGGACTTGATTGAGGTCTTTAAAATGATGAAAGGGATAGACAGAGTTGATGTGGATAAGCTTTTCCCATTGAGCGCAGGGAAGATTCAAACAAGAGGGCATGACACGAGAATTAAGGGACAGAAGTTTAGGGGTCACGTGAGGGGGAACTTCTTTACTCAGAGGGTGGTGGCTGTGTGGAATGAGCTTCCAGCAGAAGTGGTGGAGGCAGGATCGATTTTAACATTTAAAAGTAAAGTGGATAGGTATATGGACGGGAAGGGAATTGAGGGGTATGGTCTGAGTGCAGGTAGATGGGACTAGGGGAAAACAAATGGTCGGCACGGACTGGAAGGGCCAAGAGGGCCTGTTTCCGTGCTGTAATTGTTATATGGTTATATGTCTGAAAGCTACAAAATATTTTGTTTTTAAATCAGGAAATGAGCTAACTGTCATGTTACTGAAAGACTTAAGGAAAGATGATTTCATAAATAGTTTGATTGTCAATTCTGCTTTTCCAGTAAGTTCAGAAGTTATTCCATACTGAGCATTTTAAAAAACCTGATTGAACGTTATTTCACAGCCTTGTGTACAGGTATGGCTGTGCCACTCTTATGCCACTGAGCTACTAAACTAGGAGCCTGCAATAATACAGAAAACAAATTTAAATACTTGTATGTTTGAGGTTTTACATTCATTTGCAATAAATAATGGTCATGAAGCGAGATCATAGTTTTAAAATTCGCAAAACAAAGAGAAACCCGTAAAAAGCTGCGTGTCTAGTCGAGCTTAAGCACGCAGCTCCTGCCGCTAGGAGGAGTGTTGATAACTAAAACTCCATGAACGAACCAATGATGAGGGTTCTGCCTTCCCAGCCCCACCATGAGATGCTGCTACTGGACCCCGCCCAGAACCAGAGGAAAGGAAATGAGCAGGAGTCCGAATCAGGCGGCCAGACCGAGTGGAGACAGGCGGGACAGGTGCAACCGGCGAAAGCGGGCCGGCCAGCAGACGACCTCTATGCAAGGGGTTGGGCCATCTGTCGACCTCCAGATGGGCGGGCTTGAGGTGGACCACCGAAACAATCTCCTCTCGGCCCCCAACATCCAAAACAAAAGTCGCGATGCTGGCCCGCGACTCCCAGAAAGGACCCTCATAAAGCTGCTGCTGCGGAGTCCGGTGCTGGTCCCTGCGGGTGAAAACAAAGTGGCAGTCCTTGAGCGCAGGTGGAACAAAGGAAGGAGCAACATTGTGGAGAGAGGTAGGAACAGGGGCCAGGTCACCCACTTTCTCGCGAAGGTGCATCAGCACAGACGAAGGAAATTGCCGGGTACTTTCAGAGGGGAGCCGTAAACCAGTTCAGCAGATGACATGTCCAAATCCACCTTAGGTGCCATGCGGATCCCCAGCAACACCCATGGTAACACATCCACCCAATCAGGGCCCGAGAGCCATGCTTTCAATGAAGAATCCAGGTGCCGGTGAAACCGCTCGACCAACCCGTTGGCCTGAGGACGGCACACGGTTGTGTGATGCAGCTGAGCTCCGTGCAGCTGAGCCATGGCCGACCACAGGGCAGAGGTGAACGGAGCACCACGGTCTGAAGAGATGTCAGCGGAAACTCCAAAACGTGCTCCCCAGTGGGCCGCCGCGAGAGCCTGAGCACGTCGCGGCGGAGGTGGCAGGAAGCGGGATGGTCTCGGCCCACCGTGTGAAATGGTCCGCAATCATGAGCAAGTGGGTGGCACCTCGGGACGCCAGCAGAGAACCCACCAGGTCGACGTGAATGTTCTCGAACCGGTGTTGAGGGACAACTAAATCCTGGAGCGGCGCACGTACATGCCGCTGGGTCTTGGACGTTTGGCAGGGAATGCAGGCCCCGGCCCAGGCCCCATGCCAGACGAACTTGGCCGCCACCAAAGCAGTAGTCGCCCGGATGGAAGGGTGGGCCAGACAGCGGATGGAGCAGAAACCATGGCGCTGCCAACCGCAGGGACGCTGGGTCGCAGCTTCCCCGTGGAGACATCACACAGAACCATGACACCCGCGGTCCGAGCGGGACATCCTTCAACACCATCCCCAAAACAGCATCATGATAGGAAATCACCTCGTCCCCATCTCGTTGCGCAGCAGCCAGTCCATAATAATCAATGCCCGGGCCACAGACAGCACAGCATGAACCGCAGGGCAAGATAAGGCGGCAGCGACCTGGTTAAGCTTGCCAGCCACGTGCTGGACATTGGCGGTAAACTCGGAGACGAATGCCAGGTGCCGCTGTTGGCGAGCGGACCAGGGGTCGGACACCTTCACGAACGCGTAAATGAGGGGCTTGTGGTCGGTGAATGGCCGTGAATCGACTGCCCTCCAGGAAATACCGGGTGCCGAACTGCCAATTAGAGAGCCAGGAGCTCACGGTTGAACGCACTGTAGTTCCACTCTGGGGGACGCCGGCGCCGGCTGAAAAACACAAGCAACTGCCAACGACTATCAATAAACTGTTCGAGGACCCCCCCCCCCCCCCCCACCCCGACTGCAGTATCAGAAACGTCGACAGAAACGTCGACAGGTGCACGAGCATGGTGGCGTTAGCGAGCGCCTCTGTGGCCATGCCAAAAGCGGCCGTGGTCTCCACCTCCCACACTAGGTCCTGCTGCTTGCCGGCCAGACACTGGAACGAAGGCCACATGACCCGGGCCGCCACTTTCTAGCACAAAACGGTGAGAGAAGTTGATCATCCCCACGAATTCCTGGAGCCCTTTAATCTCGTGCGGCGGGGGAAGCTGCTGAATCGCCTCCACCTTGGCGGGGAGAGGAGTAGCGCCTTGTGGGTAACAGGGAATCTAGACTAAACGGGCACTTGGCGGCGTTAATGACAACACCGTGGTCCCGGAGAGGCGCACAGTGCTCCTGGCAGGAGCGGCCGGTGACCAGAATGTCATCCAGGTAGTTAAATACAAAGCCCAACCCGCGGCCAACCATGTCCATAAGCTGCTGAAAAGCATGCGCGGCATTCTTGAGGCCGTACGGCATCCACAACCACTCAAGCAGCCAAACAGGGTAACGATGGCAGTCTTAAGCACATCACCGGGGTGGCAACCGTGCACCTGATCAACCTTGGAGAATATTTTAGCCCCGTCTAAATGGGCCGTGAAGTCCTGGATGTGCGGGACTGGGTAGCGGTCAGCGGTCGTGACGGTGTTAAGGCGGCGATAGTCCTCGCAAGGTCTCCACCCGCTGGACGACTTGGAACTCATATGTAGTGGGGAAGCCCATGGGCTGCCGGTGTGCCGCACAATACCCATACCCTCCATCCGCTGAAACTCCTCCTAAAGGGCCTGTCCTACCAGCATCTGACTCCATGCGGTGAGCGCGACCAAACCGGCAGCGGGGGCCGCGCGGAGGTGGGGTGAGTGGCGCAACGCGGCGCAAAGTGAGGCGAACTTGGAGCGAAGTCTTAAAGGTAAGTTCACCAGGACAGAGAGGGACACACAGAGAGGGGCACAGAGGCACGACGTCGAGGCGGTGTGTAATGTGACGAGGCGACTGCGAGCCGACAAGCCGTTGCCGCGCGGAATTTTTGAACATGGTCAGTTTTTCGGAGCCCCGCGCGATGTCGGGACGAACTCCGCACAATTCCGCACGGCTCCGGCGATCGAAGTGGAACCGGCCCCGTGACGCCGGACGGCTCAAGCGACCACATTAGGTCGCGATCATCGCATGGAGTTGCATGCTGCTGGGACAGGCCCTTTAGTCAAACGCAGCTTGTCGGGCGGGAGCCTGCGTGCCCGTGCGTGAAGCGGAGGGCCGGTGGTGAGGATGTGATGGACGACGCCATGCTTAGGGGCGGCCGAGTGATACTGAGGGGCCAGGATCTCCGGGAATTTGGCCAGAATTGGAGCGTACACGCTGTCTGCATCAGTGGAAAGCAAGCTGCAGGGACTTGGGAGGGACTTGGGCTCGCCCTGGACGTCAACCAGGAGAGAAAAGGCCCGTAATAAATCGGTGCCTAGCAATGGCTGGGAGACGTCCTCGATGAGTAACGGCGAGAGTCGAGAACGAGAGGAACGGTGCGAGTACCATACGTGCGTATGGGGCTGCCGTTGACGGGTGGGGCCTCGCTTACCAGAACGGTATCAGCCCCGGACGGAGGTAAGATGCTGAGCTCGGCGCCAGAGTCCACTAGAAATCGGAGCCTGGAATGACGGTCCCAGACGTAGAGGCAATGTTTCTGGCCGACTGCGATAGCCTTTCCTGGCGATCGGCTGAGGCATTTCCCGGACGCTCGCAGTGAGCACGGCATCGGTTGGTGGTAGTATCACCACTGGCGCTTGCTGCGATCCACGGCGGCTGGCGGCGGTTGGCGGCGGCTGGCGGCGGTGCGGTGCTGTCGATCGATGGTGGGCAGGGACCGCTGAGGCCGTTGCGGAGCAGCGGACACCGGTTGATGGAAACACCATCCTGCTGCTCGGCGAGCCGCAGCTCCTCCACCAGTTCGGCGAGCTGCAGGGGGTCGACGAAGGCGCACCCGGCGAGGAGCAGGCGGATGTGCTGGGCACGCCAACCATGTAGAAATACCGGTTGGAAACCTCGACAACCTGTCGGATCTCGAACTGGGCCTCGATGTTGAAACCACACATGAGGCTGAACTGCCCAGAAAACGGGCAGATCAAGGGAAACCACGTCTGCTGGGCGGGGTAGGCGTCGAGGTTTACGGCAGCGTTCATGTTCAGACCCGAAAAATGTTCGGATTGTCGGGGTCACCACTGAAGCGAGACCGGGCGGTTTGAGTGTAATAGTATTTTATTCTCAAAAACAAACAGAAACCCGTAAAAACCGCATGCCTAGTCGAAGAACACAGCTCCTGTCGCTGGAAGGAGCACTGATAACTAAAACTCCGCGAACGAACCCCCGCGGACACGTGGCCGTGCCGAGCAACGACGAGGGTTCTGTCTTCCCTGCCCCACCACTCGGTGCCGCGACAGTTATTTGTAAAAGTGATCACAAAGCGGAGAGGTTTACATTCTCATGTGTAGGAAGTAATTGCACGTGCTGGTTTACACCAAGATAGACACAAAATGTTGGAATTACTCAGTGACATGGGCGACATTTCTGGATAGAGGTTTACACAAAAGATAGACACAAATGTCTTATCCAGAGATGTTGCCTCTCCCACTGTTACTGCAGCATTTTCAGTCTATCTTTAGCTGACATTCTCAGTTGGGTTTATAAATGTCCTTTGGCAAAGGAGATTGGATTTGACTGTCGCCGAATGGTTGACCTGGATTGACTTCAGTGACTCTAGTCCCAAAATGGCAGACTGCGACGACCTTCGTAAACGACCTTTCATACTTGAGCAACTTGGGGATGCGCAACATTTTCCTGCCGTGGTCACCTGCAAATGAGTTGATGTTTGGGAGATGTCAGACTGGAATGTTGCTGCAAACGTTCAGGCAGATGATACAAGAGAAAATGTGGCAACACCATTGGATTATTGGATCATGGAATAAGAGGGATGGCAAATAACTGAAGACTTGTATTAAATACCGTACATCGAGGTATGGAGACCTTGAAATCTGCCGGCTAACAAAATGTATAAAGCTTGAGAATTAAGAATGTAAAAAGACTTGATAAAGACAGGTGTGGAGTATCAGCGAGGTCCTAGTTGCTACGTTGCATAGACCAGAAACTATTGAGGAAGAGATTTTTAAATTCATTCTAGGATGTGGACATTATTGGTCATTCCAGTTGTTATAGCCAGCTCTTATTCCCTGCTCATGGACATTTTGGGATGGACAGTAAATGCTGGTCTTGCCTGTGATGGGCAGATCCTGAAAATGAAGTTGAAATATGGAGATAAGGGCGACAATATCAAGAACATAGTTTTCAATCCGCCCTCATTAAATTTGGAATCCCAAAGGCTTGCATGGACAGTGAAGCATTTCTCAAATTGGCAGGGTTTAAAATACTCATCGCCAAGATTTTTCCAAGCCATGATGGAACAAACTGAATTGAAGATAAAGGCTGACTGGTCAATTTTTGTATTGTTCCAAAGAAATGCTGTCGCTGTTGTGCAAGTAAACACAGTAGCAAATGGCAAGTGTGGCTTGTCGGCTTTACTTTAATATCTGCCACATAAAGGAGTTAGATTTAAGGTCTCATCTGAAGGAAAGCACCATCATCAGTACAGGATTCACTCTCTTGTTCCCAGCTGTTTGGCAAGATTATCCACTTGGGAATCTAGATTGGGATTTGAACCACATCCTTGAGTCTCAGGGGAGAATGTCTATTATAGGAAAGTGCGAACTGTGTAAATGAGAATAGATCAGATAGGAACATTTGGGTGCAGATAAAGTTGAAGTGATTTGTTGGAGAGAAAAATTAATCCACAGGAGACTGGGTTAGCAGTCCAAATGCAACCATGGACCTTTAGACATGGCATTACTGTGGCTATTTGGAGCAGCAGGTTATATTAGAAATCAAGAAATTTACATTTAATATTGCATTGGATTTATTAATTCAAATTGAGGTTTGCGATGGATTTCCCATCTTTGATTTGAATGATTGGCCTGGTTAGCAAATTCATGAGGATATCGCCAATGCACATTTATGTTCATCTTTCAGCCAGTAGCACAAACAAAAACCACATCTTAGTTTCACACGTCTATCTGTGCTCCTATTCATTGACTTTATTTTCTCACGCATTGAAATGATGCTCAAACCATTGCAATGTCTGAAGAAGGGTCTCGACCCGAAACGTCGCCTATCTCCTTCGCTCCTTAGATGCTGCTGCACCCGCTGAGTTTCTCCAGCTTTTTGTGTGCCCGCAATGTTTGTTAACACTGATCTACCAGTCTTCCTGATGCATTCATGAAGCTTTTTCTTCTCACCTTCTGAAACTGTCAGGTTCCCATTCTTGTAATAAGTTGGTTTAAATCCACCTCCTGTGCACTGGCAAGGACTCTATTGTGATTTAAAAAAAATTATAAACCACCTGTCTTTTTGAGTCCTTATCTGATTGCCATTTTTCTCTCACTCTCTTTTCCTTCCTTCCAGTTTTCATACTTAAGTGACTGGATGGTCAACAACTGTGTTAGATTCAATATTTTTATTTGTATAGATAGATACATTCATGGGAACAACGATAAAAGAGCATCAGGATATCACAAAGCAAAATAATTATTGCTGAAATGTTTCAAGTGCCTTAAATGCTTATTTCAGAGACATTTTTAGGGAAGCATTATAAGATCATTCACTTTTGAACTTAGCTGAAAACAATGGCAAGCATTCGTAGGCATTAAATTAGAAAAAGAATGGCCTGCTAGTCTGTTTTTGACATTAGTTAAAGAATAATGCTGTCCATTCCTCTGTGCATGATACATGGCATTAGTAATGGTGAGCCTCAACCATTGGACAGGTCATCTAGCCTAAAGTTTAACATTTGACTTGAAGTGCAAATGAAAACAAAGATATTATTGCACAAAATGCATTATTTTGAGTAAACATTGGTCTAATAACAGCATATTCTAAATCTTTGGATCAATGATCACACTCTTGACTCACTGTTGGATTGGGTGCTGCTGGCAGCTATTGGCAGCTTGTGACAAAAGGCCACACCTTTGATGGCATTAATGAGCTTTGAACGATATTTGGTGCCAGCGTAAAAATACACAAAAGGATCCAGAACGTTATTGGCGTAAAGGGCAAGAACACAACAGTAATAAACCACTCCGATTTGTTGGTAATTTTTGCAGCTCTTGACACCCACAACAGACGCAATTAAACGTGTTACATTTATAGGAAGAAAACATATTACAAAGATGCACACTATCACCATCATCATCCTGACAGCATGTCGGCCTTTTTCTGAATGGGCAGTTAATGTCAAATTGGCCAATTTCCTTTGAATAAGTAAAGTTGACACCAGCAAGGATATAAATGGAATTCCAAAGCTCAGAGTAAACAATATAATAGTGGAAGTGAGTAAATCTTTCTCTAGATTTGGTTGGTTGAAGCTCATACAATGTATTTTTCCATTCATTTCAAAAGCATTGACTCTATAAAAAGAGGGAAATGCGAATACACCAGCTAACATCCAGATCAAGACACAAATGACAATGGTACATTTCTTTGTAATCCTGCTTTGGGAGTGGATAGGCTTGATGATCATGTAACATCGATAATTGCTGATGCATGTCAGGAAGAAGACACTTGCCAACAGGGTGCAATACATCATGAATGCTTGGAGTTTGCACACAAAGTTTCCAAATATCCAATAATTGTTGTTGCTGTGGTAAATTATTAGAAGAGGATAGGTGAGTGTGAAAAGCAAGTCGCCCATGCACAGATTCAACATCAAAATGTCAATTGGGGTCTTTTTCTTCACATGCGAGCAAAATATCCACAGGGCTAGACTGTTGAAGCTTGCAGCTAAAATGTAGTAGATTATAAGGATCGGAGGCATCATTCTTGTGAGGAACTGTTCATCCAGCAAACATGTTCTATTAATTGTGGCTGTGACTGATGAATTGCCTGTTTCTTCAGTAGGAGCCATCTATGAATGTAAGAATAAGAACCAAAAATATACTTTAAATTGACCAACCATTCTCCAGCTTTGCGTGACTTTTTGGTGATGAGCAAACTGTACAGTAGAACATTGGATAATGGCTGCAGACCTGCTTTACTATAATACTTTGCACTTGGTCTGTTTCACACTGGCTTTAGATAAAATGAGACTAAGAGCCGTTAAAGTGTGTTTTTGAATTAATTCCTGTAAATTTAAAGCTGTGATGGTCCCACTGATAAGTCTCGGACCCAAGGACTTCTGTGCATTGTGTCCTCTTCCATTTTGTTCACGGCCATCGCATTGTCCAACCCCTACCCCACACACATTCCTGCTTCCTATCCACTCATCGCCTATCCCCTGAATCTCCACCCCTCTTGCGTTTGATTTTGGTTGTTGCTTATCAAATTCCTTTTGGAAAATGAAGTTACAGAGTGGCGCAGCTGGTAGAGCTGCTGTCTTACAGCACCAGAGACCCAGGTTCGATCCTGACCACGGGTGCTGTCTGTGTGAATTATGCACAATCTTCTTGTGACCACGTGGGTTTCCTCCAAGTGCTCCAGTTTCCTCCAACGTCCCAAAGACATGCTGATTAATTTGGTTAAGGTTAATTGGCCTCTGCAAATTGTGCCCTACATCATAAGGTTATAAGGTCTACTCTGCTATCCTCAGATATGGTGGCCAAAATTGCTCGTGTGTAGGGAATGGATGCGAGAGTTGGATAACATACAACTAGTGCGGTCGGGTGCTTGATGGTCGGCGTGGCATCTCTGAAGACCATCGATAGGTGACGTTTCAGATCAGGCCACTTCATCAGACTGAGGAATGGTCCCAACCAGAAACATCACCGATCCATGTTCTCCAGAGATGATACATGACCTGCTGAGTTACTCCAACACTTTGTGACAATATGGTACTTGGCATCCCAAAGCCGATAGTTTAATCTGAACTCTGTTATGGGAGATCACTAGGTGGAAAGAGAAACCGAGCAAAGCCTCTTCATAACACCCTGACCTCCCACCTCCACAACCCCATCTCACACGAATGCCTCAGTTGAGACAGTTTGCTGGACCCTTATTGGCCCCATCAGTCACCCTTGAACACAGGAAAGCAGTGTGGAAGCAGTCGTTGTCTTCCCCCAAGCTACTGCTAACGGAAAAAAATTGTGTTCCCTACGATAGATTTTTAATATCTATTTCTGTTTTACAAACATGAGGGTGTTAGTGGGTTCAGAAGGTTTGATGAGAAGGAGGGGCTGTATAAGCATGGTCATTTTTCCCTGGTGTGCATGAGAATGAGAGTTCTGTAATAATCACAAGGGGGATAGTAGATAAGGTGAATAGTCACGGTCTTTTGGGGAGTTTAAAAGTAGAGGGCACAGATTGAAGGTGAGAGGGGGGAAGATTTTAAAATGACCTGAGTGACAATATTTCACTCAGAGGGTGGTGAAACGAACTGCCAGGAAAAGGGGTATTATGATCATTAAAAGACGAGACACAAAAGAATGCAGATGATGGAATCTGGAGCAAATAACAAGCTGATGGATGAACTCAGGTCAGTCAGCTTGTATGTGGGGAAATGGACATAATCACATTCCTGGTTGGGACCCTTCTCCAGTTACGTAAAAGACACTTGGATGGGTACGTGGAAAGGAAAGTTTTGGAGGGATATGGGTCAGGCGCAGGTAAGTGGGACTACTCAGTTAGGCAACCTGGTGGTTATGCAGGGGTTGGGCCAAAGCGCCTGTTTTCATGCTGTATACCTCTATGGCCCCACTCATTTGGCTGGGAGATTGCAACCTTCACGTGACACGCCTGGCGTGCACAATCAAATAAGATCATATAGAACAAGTTGTCCTACAACTTTAGGCTGTGCACGCCATATGCAAGAAGAAGACCCTACTCATTAAGTGATCAGAATTTTAGAAAAGGAGATGATTCCTTACCGGTCTGCCTTGACGTCCCAGTGCAGCAGCGACAGTGCTCAGCAAGAATATCTATTGAAACTCGTTTCACAACTCTTACTATTGCTTATGTGGATGATGAAACTTAGGGAGGCCCAATATTGGGAACATAATTCAACATCCTGCATGTCTAAAAGTTACAAAATGTTTTTTGTTTTTTTTTGTAAAATATCTTTATTAGAAGTAAATACATATTAAGAAGGACTAATATAAAATAAAATGAAAGAGACATATTATTCGTCACATACATTCTTAATATTTTTAAAGTTTACAATCATTCTTATTTATACTTCTATACTTTTTATTATTTTATAACAGAAAGAAGATAGTAAAGGGAAATAATAAAGAGAAATAAAATAAAAGTAGAAAATCAATAATATGAGTGGAGTATTAAGCAGGCTATTCTTCATTGGAGATATATCAGTGGTCTATTATATATAGTTCTTCATCTATTCCTTCATTCAGGTATCAGGCCCTCGATCCGGACCACCTTGACCCTTTAAATATTCAATAAATGGAGACCATATTCCTCTGAACTGATCTAGCTTGTCCAAAAGGACAAGTCTTAATCTTTCCAGATGAAGTGTCTCCGACATTTCTGTAATCCACGTGTTGATTGTGGGGGATGTAGGACCTTTCCATTAATTCTTGCCATAGAGGGAGTACAGAGAAGGTTCACCAGATTGATTCCTGGGATGGCACGACTTCCATATGAAGAAAGACTGGATAGACTTGGCTTGTACTCGCAGGAATTTAGAAGATTGAGGGGTGATCTCATAGAGACTTACAACATTCTTAAGGGGTTGGACAGGCTAGATGCAGGAAGATTGCTCCCGATGTTGGGGAAGTCCAGGACAAGGGGTCACAGTTTAAGGATAAGGGGGAAGTCTTTTAGGACCGAGATGAGAAAATCATTTTTCACACAGAGAGTGGTGAATCTGTGGAATTCTCTGCCACAGAAGGTAGTTGAGGCCAGTTCGTTGGCCATATTTAAGAGGGAATTGGATGTGGCCCTTGTGGCTGAAGGGATCAGGAGGTATGGAGAGAAGGCAGGTACAGGATACTGAGTTGGATGATCAGCCATGATCATATTGAATGGCGGTGCAGGCTCGAAGGGCCGAATGGCCTGCTCCTGCACCTAATTTCTATGTTTCTATGTTTCTATGTTTCCAGAATCTTAATATTAATTTTTTACCAATTATTAAACTATAATTGATAAAAATTATTTGCTGTGTTGTTAGTAGTTGATCCGTTGCTAATATTCCTAATATGATTAATTTTGAGTCTGGAGTCAGATTTGCATTAACTACATTCGAGATTATCTTAAAAATTTCTATCCAAAAGTTAGTAATTTTTATACATTTTGTGAATGAGTGTGTTAGATTAGCTTCCAAATGCTGACATTTATCACATATAGCAGAAACATTTGAAAAAATTCTGTTTAATTTGGATTTTGAAAAGTGTAATCTATGTAAAACTTTAAATTGTATCAAAGAGTGTCTGGCATTTAATGAGCAGTGGTGTATATGTTGGAAACTTTCATTCCATACTTCTAGACTAATTGTTTGACCTAATTCGTTTTCCCATACTTGCCTATATATTTCCAACATTGGTACATCATTTTCCAATAAAATATTATAAATATATGATATTAATTTTTCTATGTTCGGAATTTATTTAGACATTCATCTAAAATTTCTCTCTTTCTATTTCTAAAATCCTGTGTGTTTGATTTAACATAGTCTCTAATTTGTAAATATCTAAAGTACTCTTTTGAGTGTAATCCGTAATTTTGTTGTAATTCCTGAAATGAAAGAAAGAGACTTTCCCTCTAGAGATCACCCATTTTATTAATTCCATAGTTCTTCCATTGTAAAAAAACTTTATTCATCATTGAGGGTTTAAAAGTAATGCTGTTTACAATGGGAAGAGCCAGTGGTATACTTTCCAATTTTAATGTTTTCTTTAATTGTTTCTAGATACGTATCCCACTTTCTATTATTGGATTTCCTCTATATATTTTCTTACGTATTTTAGTATTGGCAAATAAAATCGAGCTAATTTCGAAAGGTGAACAATCTTCCTTTTCTATTTTTAACCAGTTTGGCTGTTTATCTAATTCTTCCAACCAAAAAAATCATATATTTAATATTAACTGCCCAGTAGTAAAACATAAAATTAGGCAGTGCAAAACCTCCATTTATTTTTGATTTACATAGATGTTTTTTATTTATCCTATGACTCTTATAATCCCAAATAAAATTGGTAACTATAGAGTCCACTTTCTTAAAAAAAATTTTAGGAAGATATATCGGGATCAGTTGAAACAGGCATAATAATTGCGGAAGAAAAATCATTTTTATCGCATTAATTCTACCTAGCATTGAAATAGGTAATGTTTTCCAATATAGTATATTCTTAAGTAGTTTATTCAGTAGGGGTGGAAAATTAGATTTAAATAAAGAATCACATCTTTTTGTTACATAAATTCCAAGATATTTGATTTTTTCATTTGCTATCTTAAAAGGAAATTGTTGTAGTATATGTGGGTTATTTCCCATTATTGGCATGTTCACTTTTATTCCAATTAATTCTATATCCTGAAAACAAGCCAAATTGAGTTATTAAATCTAATAAGTTAGGGATACTAGTTTCAGGCTTTGTAATATAAAGTAATACATCATCTGCGTATAAAGAGATTTTATTTTCAGTTTCTTTGGTTTCATACCCGTATATTTCAGGATGTAATCTCACGGATTGTGCTAATGGTTCAATTACCAGTGCGAACAGTAGTGAGGATAGAGGACAACCTTGTCTACAGCCTCTGGATAAATTAAATTTAGTTGATAACATTTGATTTGTTAATATTCTAGCTGTTAGATTGGTATATAGTAGTTTAACCCATGTTATAAACTTCTCTCTCAACTGAAAAGTTTCCATAACCGAAAATAAATAAGACCATTCAACCTGATCAAAAGCTTTCTCTGCGTCTAATGAAATAATTGCTAGATCTTTATTAATATTTCTTTTCGAGTATATAATATTGAATAATCGTCTCAGGTTATGTGAGGAGTATTGTTTTGGCATAAATCCTGTTTGATCTGAATGAATTACTTTATTAATCAATGTATTTAGTCTTTGTGCTAGTATTTTGGTTAATATTTTTTGATCAGTATTTAAAAGAGCTATGGCTCTATACGACCCTGGATCATCCAGATCTTTATCTAATTTAGGTATAAGCGTTATAATAGATTCATTTAATGTTTCTGGTAATTTCTGTTGTGCATAAATATATTCATAAAGTGTCTTCAAACGTGGTGCTATCAGATCATAGAATGTTTTATAAAATTCCGAACCAATACCAATACCAATACTGGAGTTTTACCATTTTTTAATGACCTAATAATTCTTCGATTTCTTTAGTAGTTATTTCAGTGTTTAGTGATTCTCTTTTCTAAATCCAGTCGTTTTAGATTACAATTTAAAAAAAATGTTTCTATTCCAGTCGGATTTTCTGTCATTTTGGCTGAATATAAATTTTTATAATATTGCAAAAAGCTCTCATTTATATCTTCAGTTTGTACTAGTAATTCACCTTTGTCTGATTTAATCCTATGGATTAATTTTTCTCCCTCCAATTTTCGTAATTGACGAACCAATAATTTTTGTGGTTTATCTCCGAATTCAAATTGTATTTGTTTAGTATATTGGTAGAGTTTTACAACTTGGTCTGGCTGTATTTTATTTAATTTATATTTAAATGCAGAGATTTTATTATGTTTTATCATGGTTGGGTTAGCAGCGTTTTCTGTGTCTAATTGTTTGATCTCTTTTTCCAATGCCTGTTGTTCCCTCCGATTCTCTTTATTATAAAATGCTTGAGAGGATATCATAATTCCCCAAACATACGCTTTAAAAGTTTCCCATAATAGGGACGAAGGTATTTCTGGCTTATCATTTATTTCAAAGAAAATCTTAATCTGTTTTGTGATGTATTCTTGAGTTATTTTGTCTTTTAAAATTTGTGGGTTAAATCTCCATTGTTCCTGTTTTTCCGTTTTACCAGTTATTTTAATCATAAAAGTTAAAGGTGCGTGATCTGAAATTATAATATTATGATATTTTGAATTATAAGTGAATGGGATAAGTTTTAAATCTACCAAAAAATAATCTATTCTTGAATAAGTTTTATGCACAGGTGAGTAAAATTAATATTCTCGTCCAGCTGGGTTTTGCATTCTCCAAACATCTTTAATATTACTGGTATCTGTATATACATTTATTAGATCACTGGAATGCGATTTAATTTTCCGTTGTCTTGATGATCTGTCTAAATAAGGATCTAGTGTACAATTTAAATCTCCTCCAATTATTAGGTTGTGTTGCGATAATTCTGGGATAGTATTAAATATTTTCTTTAAAAACAGTGGGCTGTCAAAATTTGGGCCATATACATTGACAAAAATCATTTTTTGTGTGTATAATTCTCCTAATACAATAATATATCTACCATCACTATCAGTTATAGTTGAAGTGTGTTTAAATGAAATGCCTTTACGAATTAATATTGCTACACCTCTAGATTTGTGTGTAAAAGAAGAATGATACGCTTTGTCAATCCATTTAGCCTTTAATCTATGCTCTGCATCTTTTTTTAGATGTGTCTCTTGGATAAATGCCACGTCTACTTTAAGTGCTTTTAAATGTGCTAATACTTTACCTCTCTTAATTGGTTTGTTAATACCTTTAACATTCCAGCTACAAAACGTTATTCCTCCATTCCCCGTGTTTGTTTTTAAGTCTTGCATCTTTTATCTAAGGAGGTATGTAATAGAGCAAATGGTTCAGCTCGACATACCCGACTTTACACCTGAACTCCGAATAGATGAATTTCAAGACCCTTGGGTATCTCTCACATATATATCTCCTTTGTATGAATTTATAACTCCATTCAAATATAAAATAATAATAAGAAAGAATAATATTAAAAAAGGATAGATTAAGAGATTAATAGGGTGCACACAAAGAGAGAAAAAACTACATCTAATATTAGTGTAGTTAGTGTAAGCCATACTACCATGGCTAGCAATCTACCGACTTCCGTAGTCGACGTTACAAACTTATCCATCACCATGGTTCCTTAAAATTGTTATTCCATAAAAATATTTAACCGGGAATATTAAACTCTGATGTGTACAGGGTCCATTGGTCAAGTATATGATAATATCTATACTTAATACATATTAAAAGGTATAATTTTTTTTTTAATTTAAAAATGGGAGGAAAATAAAAAAATAAAATAAATAAAAAAGTGCCAGGGGGGATAAATGAAGTCAACCTTTATATTCTGTGTGATTATATTTACTGTTTACCTAATTCTAAGTAAATCAGCTATAATTAGTTGTTAATTATTAATTGGTAGTTATCAGCTTTAATTAATAATAATACCGCTGTATGAATTTTAGTATTTGTTAGTTATTAATATTAGTAGTGTTATTATTCTAATTGTTAGAATCCATAGGAGAGTCTCCAATCCGTATCTCCAATCCGAGTCTCCAATCAGCATCCTTCTCCATCTTCTTTAAGTGCAACAAGTCCATAGTCCACTCCAATCCTGAAAATACAATTTATTTGTTGGTATAGTTCATCTTTGAAGATTTCATTCAGTCTTCCTCTCGTTCCTTAATCCCCTGGGCAAAGTTCATTGCATCCGCTGGGTTTTTGAAATAATGTTCTTCCTGGTTGTAGGTGACTCTCAGGGTGGCTGGGTACCTCAGACTGTACTTCAAATTCTTCACTTCCTTCAAAATTCTTTTGGTCTCCTTGAACGCATTTTGTTTCTTGGTTACAAAATGTTTTGTTTTTAAATCAGGAAATGTGCTAACTGTCATGTTACTGAAAGACGAAAGGAAAGATGATTTTATAAATAGTTTGATTTGTTTGTCAACTCTGCTTTTCCAGTAAGCTCAGAAGTTATATCACACTTAGCATTTTTTTAAACCCGATTGAACTTGTTATTTCACAGCCTTGTGTACAGGTATGGCTGTGTCACACATATGCCACTGAGCTAGTAAACTAGGAGCCTGCAATAATACAGAAAACAAATTTCAATATTTGTATGTTTGAAGTTTTACATTCATTTGCAATAAATAATAATCTTGAAGGGAGACCAGGCAGGTTGAGTGAAATATTTTTTTATTCGCAAAAATAAACAGAAACCCGGAAAAAACGCGTGCCTAGTCGAGCTTAAGTACACAGCTCCTGTCGCTGGGGGGAGCGCTGATAATTAAAACTCTGCGAACGAACCCCCGCGGACATGTGACCGTGCCGACCAACAACGAGGGTTCTGTCTTCCCAGCCCCACCACTCGGTGCCGCGACAGTCATTTGTAAAACTGATCACAAAGCGGAGAGGTTTACATTCTCATGTGTTGGAAGTAATTGCAGGTGCTGGTTTACACCAAGATAGACAGAAAATGCTGGATTTACTCAGTGAGACAGGCAACATCTCTGGCTAGAGGTTTACGCAAAAGATGGATACAAATGTCTTATCCAGAGATGTTGCCTGTCTCACTGAGTAACTCCAGCATTTTCTGTCCATCTTCAGCTTACATTCTCAGTTGGGTTCATAAATATCTTTTGGCAAAAGAGATTGGTTTTGACTCATTTGTCGCCGAATGGTTGACCTGGTTTGACTTAAGTGACTCTAGTCCCAAAATGGCAGACTGCGACGACCTTAGTAAATGACCTTTCATACTTGAGCAACTTGGGGATGTGCACCATTTTCCTGCCGTGGTCACCTGCAAACTGAGTTTGTGGAGAGCTTCCAACGCGGGCAGTGCTGAACAACTCTGTGGAGTCCTGGGGCCCTTTGCCGAGGGCTGCCAGCGTTGTATCTCCACCCGGCGCACTCTGCGGACTTTGGGAGCCGCGGACTCTGGTAGGAAGTGGCCGACTCGGGGTCCAGGGCGCTGAGGACATCCCCCAGCCCCGACGTCGGACTTACATCACCCCGGCGAGGGGGCCTGATCATCGGGCCACCCGCAGCGGCGACTGCGGAGAGCTCGGGGAGGCCCGACCACGGATGAACAGTGGGGAACATCTGAGGAAGAAACTGACTTTGGTGTGGGGATGTTTTATGTTGAATTCTATCTACTCCATGTTGTGTTGTTTATTTTTTACTGTATGGCTGTATGGTGATTACATTTCACTGTGCCAATTGGCACACGTGACAAATAAATGCATCTTGTATCTTGTTTGGGAGGTGTCAGACTGGAATTTTGCTGCAAACGTTCAGGCAGATGATACAAGAGACCACTGGATTATTGGCTCATGGAATAAGAGGGATGGCAAATGACTGAAGACTTGTAGTAAATACAGTACACCGAGGTATAGAGACCTTGAAATCTGCTGGCAAACAAAATGTATGAAGCTTGAGAATTAAGAATGTGAAAAGTCTTGATAAAGACAGGTGTGGAGTATCAGCGAGGTCCTAGTTGCTACGTTGCACAGACCCGAAACTACTGAGGAAGAGTTTTTTTTAAATTAATTCTAGGATGTGGATATTATTGGTCATTCCAGTTGTTATAGCCAGCTCTTATTCCCACTCTTTTGAACCATCGGTACGGTTTGGTGGAGGCTTCCAGGATTATGACACAAGGCAGTGTGGGAACAGGTGCATTGGGTGAACAACTTGGAGGTGGTGGTGTTCCCAGTCACATGCTGGTAGAGCAAATGGCAGAGCCTTGTGAGTCGCTGCAGGGTAGCTTCCTAGATAGTTCAAATGGCGACCTTGAAGGTGGGGAGAATTAGGTTGGCTGGTAGTGTTGGTAAATTAGCATATTAGCCATGGTGTGGTCAGTAGCGTTTTCATCTCTGATCCGAAGATTTAATGTTCAAGTCCCACAACAACGTTGTTCCTCACAAATTGAGATGGATAGCGAAGTCCAGCCCCAAAGGCAGGCTGCACCGCAGTAACTGTGGTATTTCAGACAAGATTTTAAACATACAAGATACTCAGAGAAGGCAGGGATTTTATCCATTTTAAATTTATTTTTGCTGGTGTTGAGCTTCTCGAGTGTTGCTCGAGCTATTTATTCTGGCTATCCAGTCACGTCATTGATCAATTGTGATGTCCAAGATATTGATCCTGCGGAACGTGAACCTCCAGGACAGATGATTTGCTGGCGATTGGGTTATTTGCCGATGAGACAAGAAATGAAGACACAAGGAACATAGAAACATAGAACCTTTGTGCAGGATTAGGCCATTCGACCCTTCGATCCAGCACCAACATTCTAAATGATCATGGCTGATCATCCAAAATCAGTACCCTGTTCCTGATTTCCAACTCTCTGGGTGAAAATGCTTTTCCTCTTCGCAGTCCTAAATGGCCAACCCCTTATTCGTAAACCATGACTCCTGGTCATGGACTCCTCAACATGGGGAACTTTGTTCCTGCATCTAGCCTGTTCAATCCCTTAAGAATGTTACATCTTTCTATAAGATTCCCTCTCATCCTTCTAAATTCAAGTGAATATTAGCCCAGTTGACCCATTCTTTCATCATATGACAATCCTGCCAATCTGGGAACTAACCTGGTGAAGCTACGCTTTACTCCCTCAATAGTAAAAATGTTCTTCTTCAAATTAGGAGACCAAAACTGCACACAATACTCCTGGTGTGGTCCCACCAGTGCCCTGTACGACTGCAGTCGGACCATTTGCCTTCTTCACTGCCTGCTGTAGCTGCATGCTTACTTTCAGTGACTGATGTACAAGGACACCCCGGTCTCGTTGCACCTCACCTTTTCCTAATCTGACACCATTCAGAAAATTCTGCCTTTTTGTTCTTGCCTCCAAAGTGGATAACCTCACTCTGCAGCCTCATAGCATCCTCATTGCAGCTCATACTGCCACCCAGCTGTGTGTCATCTGCAAACTTGGAGATGTCACAATTAATACCCTTGTCTATTGTTTATATTGTAAATAACTGGGGCCCCAGCACTGAGCCTTGCAGCACCCCACTAGTCACTGTCTGCCATTCTGAAAAGGACCCGTTAATTCCTATTATTTGCTTCCTGCCTGCCAACCAGTTCTCTATCCATGTCAATACCCTATCCCCAATACCATGTGCTCTAATTCTGCACACTAATCTCTTGTGTGGGGCCAGAAACACCACATCCACGGGCTCTCCCTTATCCATTCTACTTGTTACAACCTCAAAAAATTGCAGAAGATTAGGCCAAGCATGATTTCCCCTTCATAAATCCATGCTGACTTTGAACAATCCTGTCACTGCTTTCCAAATGCCAGTTCTGGAACCTTGGCCAAAACTCAAAGTGCTGGGCAACTCAGAGGGTCAGGAAGCATCTGCAGAGGGAATGGATGAGCATTGTTTCAGGTCAGGGTGCTTCTTCAGACTCATAAGGGATTTGTTTGATCCAGTAAAGGTGTCAGATCAAGAAACATGACAGTGTGCCCTGGGGCAGTTTTACACAATAGAAGTGCATCCATACATTGGATTAGACAATCAAACAAATGAGGCCACAGAAAACCAAAATGCACTTTATCCCAAATATGTGAGTTGAATTTAACTCAATCCAGAGTGTACAATCGAGCTTGATCATATTGTAATATTAAATTAAACTGAACTGTAATGTAGTTACATTATCACTTGTGATTGGAGAACTTTGGGGTAACTATGATAACAATCTTAATGCTGAGCCAGTGCAATGTACAACCCTAGTACAATGGAGGGGCCTGAATTTGCATCAATACTTGCTTGTCTTCCTAAAAGTGGGAAAAAAGGTAGATGAGGAGATACTTTAGTATTGTCACTTTTTGGAATATGGAACCAATTCCCATAGTGAGCACTGTGTTGGGGAATACACATAATGTGAAAGTGCATTGTATATGGAATAAGGAATATAAAATGATTAGTGTAGTAACAAGGAGATGGGGTCGTTGTCGCTGAGGCTCCGCGAGCAAACCCGAACAACTGGATCACCTCTTCAAATGAAAGAAAAGCCTGGCAGGTATTAGGTTGATGCAGGAGAGGAGCCCGTGCAGTTTGATAGGCAGATGGTTGGACAAAGGGTGGAGATGAAAAGACACAAGGTGTGAGACAGAAAGAATGAAGAGTTCCAAATTGTGAAGCTAGTGGAAGGAATGTAGGTGGAAGGGAAGGGGGTGGGGGGGGGGGGGGGGCGGTGGGAAAGAAATAGATCTGAGTCCAGGTGGGGCACACAAGGGAATCTGGGGAATGTGGGGGAAGAAGGGAGAGGGTTCAATGTTCATACTGTTGGGTTTTAAGCTACCCAAGTGGAATATGAGGTGCTGTTTGGAGGATGATGTGTTGGATGCGGAGGCTGGTGGGGTGAAGGATAAGGACCAGGTGAAACGCCTTTTTCTGTTTGGGGGGGTGGGAGGGAGAGAGAGCAGAACTATGGGGCACAGAGGATTGGTAGGTGAGGGATCCATCTATGACAGCAGGGAGCAGCCACATTTACTAAAGAACGAGGACATCTCGGATGTCCTAGAATGGAAAGCCTCATTTTGGGAACTGATGCGGATGAGAAGCATTCCCATTCTGACCTTTTTGTTATTGGCCTCCTCCATTGTCAGAGTGCGGCCTCATGCAAACTTACCTCAATACTTTTCTTCCAGGTTACGTTTTTCACTGGTTATTTATGTAAAAGTGTAATGTGCTTGCTTTGACATTCTGACACACCCTTGAAATATTGAAGTAGTGGTTTTATTGGAAATTATGAAGATTTTTTTCTCTGTGTATAGTGTGCATTCTGCATGATGCACTTTTCTTTTTAGTAGTGCAGTCTTGCTAGTTGCATCACACTGGGGGGTGGTAAATTCCTCTGGCTGCTAACAATGTAATTATTCACACATCTAAGATATATGGGATGACGCATGGATCAGTCGACTTGCTTCCTTCAATGTACTGGGGTTCTGACATGAAACTCTCCTGCACATGGGATGTTCGTGTTGTGATCTTGACTCTTTATTCATACTCTACATCTGTTACTCTCTCTTTAATCCAGCTCATCAATTTGGGCACGTTGGAATAAATCCCCATGATGTTTTTTCCACAGGTAGTCGATTTTCCAAAACTGACGATGCCAATCTATGGATGGGTCATGAAAGGTTGCATGTTAGTTCAGGGTGGGATATGCAGATGCAACCAACACCGAGGATATGAGAACTCTTTTTTTGAGCTCCTCCTGACAACTTTGTGGTGTTTTCCCCTCAGCTAACAATGAACCCCTCTACATTTCCTTACCAGCATCTGCTTTGATCTGTCATTTTCACACCTTAACCTTCCATATCTCTAGACTCGCTGACTCTCAGTCTGAAGGGTCTCGACCCTAAATGTCACCTATTCCTTTTCTCCAGAGAGGCTGTCTGACCCGTTGAGTCACTCCAGCTTTTTGTGTCTTTCCTGCTTCCTTTATTTCTAAGGAGCCATGTCTAATTTCAACTTTCCAGACCTTACAAATGCTTCCTTTTTCTTTTTGAATAAATTTTGACACATCTCTCGTTATCTCATCACATTACCATGCCAGATTTCTTTAATAAACATTCCCAGAAAGCAATGGATGTACATGTCACGTGGCCATGAACTGCCACATCAGGATATACTGGGTGCTGATTGAATTAAAAAGACAAACAGTGAAGTTTCTCACTCAATGCAGCATTATTTCTCAGCTCACCCACAACCCACGTTGAATTAATAATTTTTTCCCACACAAATCGATCCAGTAATTCAAATAGATAAATATAAATGTAAAAACAAAATAAAGCAATTACATTTCGATTAATTGCATTAATTTCAAAATACATTTAATGAAATAATTAATCAAAAGCAATTAGGAGGTGAAATCTGTCGATGGCCATTCTGAATATTATCTAAAGTAGTTGAGATTAAGTACCTGGATCCACCGGTGGTTTCTCTCCAAGACTAAGGGCCCACCAGAGTCTCCTGCCAAAGACAGTGAGGAAAATAGTGTGACTTCATCAAGCAGCGGTAATACTGTTCATCTGATTAAATCCTATTTGAGGGATGAAGAGGTATGTTCAACCCAATCAGATCTCAGAAAGAGCCCAGCACTCTTCCCGGTCCTTGAAAAAGAGACGGACTTCCCTTTGGTCCTAGTGTCTTTGTCGAATGGGAGACTTTCAGATGGCGAGGTTAAGGATTGGAAACCCCTCCATCCACCTCATGAGCTAAGCCCTGCTTCACCTCTGTTGCTAACAGTGCGGCCACAGCATTCCAATGGGGAAATCCCGCTGAGGCAGTGTGATGAGTAGTTGAGGAGGTTGGGGATGGAGGGGGGGTGGTGCGGGTACAGAGAGGAAACCAAGAACCTTTGGTCTCGAGTCCGTTTTTCCTTCTCCTTGTGGCTTCCGGTTCGTTTCGCTTCCTCTTTTGGTCACAAGCCCCTTTCCTTGCTCTTTCGCAACAGCTGGCCAGCACACCGACACATGCTGCAACTTGCTTTCAAACACAGTGATTTAACCATTCAATATCCACGGAATACCAACATGTCAAACACCTGAAGGACTAGTTAGAAACAGTTACCTACAAAACCTCTGTGCGAATATCACTCCCTACAATAAAGTGGGGAAGTGAGGTTTTGTAAGCCGACACTGAAGAACTCACAAAGTAACTGGGTATTGACTCATTTTCCTCCATTCTCTTTATCATTTGTCATTCTTTACTCCACCCCCACCAAATAAGCTTGGTTGAATTCAGGAGCAACAAAGATCCTGTAACAGTAGGGCGACATGATGGTGTAGCAGTTCATGCAGCTGCCTCAAAGTTCCAGGGACCATGATCAATCCTGACCTCGGGTGCTGTCTATGTGGAGTTTGCATGTTTTCTGTGTGACCATGTGGGTTTCCCCCTTGTGCTCCAGTTTCTTCCCGCATCCCACAGACATGCTGATAATTGTATTATTGTAAACTACTCCTTGGTGTTGGTTAGTCGAACAAATAATCCAAGGGGAGTTAATGGTGATGTGTGAGGAAGAATAAGTTGTAAGATCACAAGACAAGCTGAGATGGCACTTCTTCTTCACCTAGATAGAGGGTGAGCCTGGTTTCATGGTCTTGATGTGGCTCACAAAGCCACTGTAAGATCCTGAGACAGGGTGATGGTGCCTGACGGCTGATTTTTAATAAAGATAATCAGATGGAAAATCACCCTATGCTTCATTGATTAACCTGTGCGGGAATAAACATCCTGTAGCTATGAATACCTGGGTGGCAGAGGTCAGTGTGCGTCAACTTTGAGACTCAACTTGACATTAGAATGAAGTAGCCTGATACTCTCCATTGTGGGGTAATGGTTGGTGGACAGAAAGGGGTTAACAGCGACACCAAACTTTGTATCAGAATGAATTTGAGCTTTTATATATGAAATGAAAACTAAGGTTAGGTTTATAGTTACAAATGATACAGCACACAAACGCCTCCTTTCATTTGCACCGACCACCAAATCCTGCACTAATCCCATTCCATTCTTCACACATCCCATCAAGCCCCACCCCCCCCCCTCCCCCCGCCCCAGAATCTGCAGTTCTTTCTTACACACGCAGTGGCCAATTAACTACCAAACTGCATGTGGAAGGAAATCTGAGCAAGTCTCAGTGAGAACATGCAAACGCCTGATATGCAGCACCAGAGGTCAGGATTGAACTTGGGCCACTGGAGCCGCGAGGCAGTGGATCCACCAGCTGTGCAGACGTGCCACCAGAATTATGCTTCACAATTAAATGATTGAAAAAAAAACTTAGCAAAATCACTAGTTACATCAAGCAGAGTGTGGTGACGGAACTGCATTTCTGTTCAGTGTCAATTCCTTCAAAAGAATTGATGGACTCGGGAAGGAAAGACATACCTTGGCAGCTATCTGTCTCTTCCCCTCTCGCGCAGAACATGGTTTCAGTCAGTGGAAATGGGGAATCACATGCAAGACGATTCTACAAAAGTAAGGAACACCCACGCGTTCACTCGGAGAACGTACAAACTCCGTACAGACAGTACCTGTAGTCAGGATCGAAGGTGGGTCAGTGGCGCGGTACACAACTCAACCGTTGTGCCACAGTGTCTAAATCAGAAATGGTCAGTTCTGCCGAGCATCATTTCGCTTATCTTTTTCTTTGTATATTCTGGCCCGCTGGGCACGACCCACAGCCTTACTTTTAGCCACACATTACACAGACCAACTAATCAAAGCTGATCTTAATGGTCAGATTAAATCACCTGAAGGGCCTGATAAAGGGTCTTGACCTGAAACGTCACTTATTCCTTTTTTGCAGGGATGCTGTCTGACGCGCTGAGTTACTCTAGCCTTTTGTCTATCTTCGGTTTAAACCAGCATCTGCAGTTCTTTCTTACACATAAGTCGTCGATCTCACCCTCTCAGAGATATTCCCTTTGTTCTTCCTCCAACTTCTACCAAAAACTAACATTTTGCCTTTCCCATTTGTGACTTGAAATGTTCACTGTTGCACTTCCCACAGATGCTGCATGGCCTGCTGAGTATTTCCACCACTTTCCATTTTTAGAGCAATTAACTAATTCTTACTGTAATAGATCTATTAACTTTTTTTAAAAGCAATTGAACCCACGACATGATTAAAATGATGGCTATTTTCATCTACCCACACTGCAGTCAATTACAACTCTTACGGTGTTTTACTGTTAAATCTCGTTTGGCCAAACAACTGAATTTTAATATTATAAATTTCTCCATAGATACCTTTTCTGCTGAATGTTTTATACTCTAATATTTGGCCGGTGCCCAATGCATCTGGTTATACAAAGTCAATGTATTGCAGTAGGTTTGTTAGAATCATAAAGTAATGCAGTGTGGAAACAAGCCCTTTCGCCCAACTTGCCCACACCAACCAACAAGTCCCATCTACACTAGTCCACCAGCCTACATTTGGCCCATCTATATATATTGCTAAAACTCTCATCTTATTTGTTTGTTTGTTTGTTCTTGTACCTCCATTTGCGCAAAAACGGTACACGATAGCGCTCTGATTTTTGCCCCACCATGCTCACCATTGTCCTGTGCTGTAAATGTTGGGGGAGAGTTTCCGTGCACATCTTTACTGGCGTCGTAAAGGGCATGTTCCTGTCCAATTGTTTCTTAAATGTTGCCATATTCCCTGCCTCAAATACTTCCTCTGGCAGCTCGTTCCTTACACTGACCATTCTTTGCATGAAAAAAAATACCCCTCCGATTCCTAGCTTTCCCCGTTCACCTTAAAACTATATATTCTGGTTCTCGATTCCACTACGCTGGGCAAGAGACGCTGTGTCTACCCGATCTATTCCTCTCTTGATTTTATACGCCTCTGTGAGATCACCCTCATCCTCCAGTGCTCCAAGGAAGTCCCAGCCTGCTCAAACTCTTCCTGCAGTTCAGACCCACGAGTCCTGGCAACATCCTCGTAAATCTTCTCTGTACCCTTTCCAATTTGACAACATCTTTCCTGTAACATGGTGCAGAGAACTGGACACAATACTCTAAATGTGGCCTCACCAACGTCTTATATAACTGCAACATGACCTCCCAAGGGCAATGTATCAAAAGCCTCTTTGGCCACCTTATCTATCGGTGACGCCAACTTCAAGGAACCATGCACCTGCACTCCTAGATCCCTCTGCTCTACCTGCTTCCACAGCAAGAAGCTACGTTCCACGGCATGTATTTGTTTGTTTGGTCACGCTTTGCAAAAAGAACGTGAGGGAAAGAGGTAGGGAAAGGGACATTTAACAATGTACCTGATTACGGCTTAATAATAGGAAAAAAGCTCATCTTAACATTCTGGAAAAATGCCCCTATACCAACATTAAATATATGGATTTCAACTATGTTTGAAGCACTACATCTGGAAGATATGAGACTCCGCCTGGCAGGAAAATCAGATAGTTTCTATCAGACGTGGTCTGCATTTATAGAATTGCTACAAAGATAGGGTGCAGGAATACCTCGGGCCTTAGTAAAGGGGGATGAAAAACTATCGAGATGGTAAATTCCTTTTGGGTGATATATATATAGTTAGTAACTGGCTTTTTTTTCTCTCTCTTTTTTCTTTTCTAGGGTCTATCTCTTAATCCTCTTTGTCTAACTCTTTGACCAAGGGTTTTTTTTTTCTCCCCTTTGGTCGGCACTTTCTATGTATCTATTCTCTTTCTTTAAAAGGCATAAAATTATGGGGTACAATGATTGTAACAATATATATGTGATGTATACTGATGTATTTACCTCTATTAAATATATATATATATTTTTAAAATAATGTACCTGAATGTTTATTTGAGCGTGACGCAGGTTGAGACTCGATATCTTTGATGCTTTCCTGAAGTATCCCCATCCGGTCACGTAACCCGAGAGCTTCATCGCATTTCTTCCACCGTCACCTGTCAACCTAACATCTGAGAAGAAATATTCATACAATGTTCATCACCATTTTTTCAACAGAACTTGCAGCATTATTTTAATGCACAGAACATGTGGCATCTGAATCTTTCAAATGCAGGAACAGGGCATTGTGGGTCCAGATCTCAGCTTCCCAAAATCACTCCTCTCAGCTACCAAGATGATCTCAGAAAGTTGTTAAACTTTGGAAGCCTCCTCCTCAAAGGCCGGTGGAAGTCTAGAGATGGTACAGTGGAAGACGGTCTGCATGTTAAATAGGCAAGAACAGCCAGAGACAGAGAGATGCCATCGCACAAGCAAGACAGCCGATCGAAGCTCTGTGGTCCTATCACATCTAGGCAAGAATGGAGGTGGACAACTAAACAGCTAAAGGCAAGAACATCCACACGCAGACAACGTCCTACCTGTAGCACTGAAGACCTTCACTCCAGAAACATGCACTTCTAGGCAAGTTCTTTCAATATAGTCACAACAATGGCATCAACTCAGCAATGTGGAAAGTTGCCCAGGTATGCCATGTTCACAGAAGACAGGACAAAGCGAATCCACCCAATCGGCCAACTCACTGTGATGAAAGCTGTCATTGACAGTGCTACCAACCAGCACTTACTCGCCAATAACTAGCTCATCAAAGCCCATTTGAGTTTTGGCAGAATTCAGCTCCAGACTTCAACATCAGCTTGATCCACACACAGACCAAGGAGCTGAACTCCAGAAGTGAGATGAGAATTGAATGGCTTAAGTCCAAGGTGACATTTGATGAAATGAGACATCAAAGATCCCTGACAAAAACAGGTCAATAGCTATCAACAGGGAAAACACTTCAAAGGCCAGAGTCAGACTTTGCACAAAGGAAGATGGTTGTGTTTGTTGGATAGCCATTCATCCCGGCCCCAGGACATCACTTCTGGAGTTCCCCAGGGCAGAGTCCAGGGGAAACTATCTTCATCTGTGAGCAGGTAGAAGATATGCTCCACTCATGCAAGTTGTTGCAACACCACTTTCCAAGAATGATGAAGAGTTCTAGTGCCTTGCCTCAGGTGCTCGCTGTGGAGGGAGTGCGCTGGAGTTTTACCAGAATGATACGTTGTTCAAGGGATAAATTGTAAGGACAGAAACCCATCTGTAGTTGTATCGTATGCCATGGACCTAGAATTTGATTCAAGCTATCAAGTGGAATTGACAGTGTGACAGAGAGGAAGGACAAAGAGAAAAATCATTGGACATGGTTTTAAGGTGAGAGGGGCAAGATTTAATAGGAACCTGAGAGGCAATCTTTTCAGTGAGTGATGTGCTCTCATCCACGACCTACCAGAGGAGGTTGTTATGGCCGGTACAATAACAGCATTTAAAATATATTTGGACAGGTACATGCATTGGAAAGGTTCAGAGGGTATGTAATGCAAGCAAATGGGGTCAGCTTAGATGGGGCATCTTGGTTGCATGGACAAATTGAGCCATAAGACATGTTTCTGTAGTGCATGAATTTCTGACTCTATGACCTGGGCCAGTGGGCAGATTGAAGACTAGGTCTAGGAATGAAGGATCAGGTTTTCAGCATGAAGACACTATCGCACAACAAGGGTGGTGGGAGTCTGCGAATGACATCTGATGGAATTGTTGACATTAAATCCAAGATAGAGTTTTGTTACCCATAGGTGTGAAGGGATATGGGGCAAGCTACACAAGTGTTCTGTGGAGTTGGCCATGACCTAACTGAATAGCAGAATAGCCCCACAAGGTTAAAATGCCCACTTCTTCTGCTCATTAATAACTACTTCTTAAAAGCCCTGTAAGGGGTCAGGAAATATTTTCTCATATCAGGAATGCTATTTAAACAGAGTTGATATTTTGATAAGTGTACCTTAACTCAACAAATGGAATTTGTCAACATTAGGGATGGTATGGGGTAGTTTAATTGTATCCAGAGAGTTTAGGAATTAAATGAAATTTACAGCAAATATCACTTTTTTATTGAATTAAATGTAAATTAATCTGAAAATAGGTGCTTAATACTGTACATATCTAATTAGAATGTGTCACCTTTATAAAGGGAGGAGAAAGGTGTGAGGGTTTGTGCATAGATGGACGCAAATTGTTTTCTCTGAGTGAAGTTATAATTCTCAGTTCACATAATGATTTCATTATTACAATATCTAGACTCCAGGATGTATTAAATACCGAACAATAAAAAAAAAACACTACTGGCAAGGAAGGCAGAGTCTACAAATGCGGAGATGTGTCGTTAAACCTGAGAATATCTACAGTCTGATGTTATCAGCATGAAATGGACTAATCGTTATATAACACCTGATTAAATTTTTATTGATGATGTTTAATAGTTTACCTGACAATTTATACTAAAATGGAAATTTTGTGAAATCGCATTACCCTCAAATTGACAAGCTTTATTCCAATTGACCCCAGGTGAAGAAAGTAGTTGTGCGCTCCTCTTGGTGCAAGGCAAACAAACAGGTCTGCAAGATATAAGCCCAGAAGGTTAATTCCACTGGAAGTAGGGAAGAAGGGATGTTGGAGTTACACTGTACCACCGTTTTACCCAGTCATTCACTGGACAATGTCTGGTCCCTATTCAATCCCAGATACTTTTTCAACTTATCACTGGGAGACAATACATCATTCAGTGAAGTCTGGTGGTACAGCAGAAGAGGTCTGAAAAGACAACTGATGCTACATTTAATTCTAGGCAAGAGTGCAAAGCAACGTTGCCTCTTCCAACCCGCTTGAGATCAACGCAGAGCTGGAAACGTTGCAGATCAAGTGATTGAACTACTCATTACCCTCATGGCAAAATCAATGGAACATACATACTTATCCATACGCTTGTGGTAATTCCTTTTGCTGGCAGATGGAAAGGTCAACATTCAA